>CAXIVR010000002.1:198945243-199584618 GCA_964035755.1 Teleogryllus oceanicus
CTGCGCTTCCTAAGCTTCTTCACATTGCCGGAGGTGGATGACGACATCCCTCTCCCCGATCTGGCTGTCTGAAGAAGCCCTGAGAATCAGCTTGGCCGGTTCTCTATTTTTGAGATATCTCGAGGAACCCTGCAGAAAGAGAGGTTCCCGGTGTTCTTATGAGCCGGAAGAGAGAGGGATTGGGATCAACGATGTGTCTCCCACTTCTAGTACCTCCCGCCCCCACTTTCTCTGTAACACCTTCTTAAACTGTTATATATATATATATTGTGACGGACCGGCGATTCGGTCCTGTTCTACAGTAAATTTGTAAAAGGGATCAGGTATTCTTTCTTGCGAATGGGCTCTGAGTGCATGCACCAACAATGAAACAATTACTTTTAATGTAAAAAATACAGAATGATTTATTCCCAGGAAAGATAATAGATATTACAAAAACATCGTCCCATTGGATGTGTAGAAGGTAAACAAAATAATGGTTAGCATTGATAACTTTCTCATGATACTGATAAACATGAACAATTTTCTTACTAACTACGTAAATATTGCTAATGAACACTTTCTTTCTGCTTTAACTTTACACTTCATACTGTAATTGGGAGCTCCCTTTGCATGCACTTATTCACAATCACCCCGTTATTTCAATACTTAATCTATTTACAGACAATGTGTACCCTTCCAAAACGCCCTTTCTATTCTCCACATCAAATTAGATTGTTTATCATTACAGGGCAAACTCCTACAGCTAATACCCCCTCTCACAATCGTCTACCCCCTTTTCAAAATCACTGGATTCTTTTACCGCCTAATAATGAGTTCCTTCTAGTAACAGTCTTACTGGTTTTGCTGCGTCTAGAATTCCTTCGAGCTCACCAACTCCGAATGCGCTGGCGCGATGTGACGAGCCGGGGCCGTCTCGCCCGCCACGTGGCCACGGCGCTTGCCCCCGCCGCTTCTACCCGGCCGCCGATGCAAATCCCAGGCTGCAGTCGTGCTTTGCCGGGCACGGCGATGTCCACTCGCCGCCAGATCAGCAGCCGTCCCCGTTACCAATTCTTCCAACTTCGTTTGTTAAGCCCGCCGATGCTGTATCGCTATGTTCGTTTCACTCACGCTGCCTTTGTCGCACACGTGTCTATACACTCATCACTTTCCTCGCCTCACGCCGTTTAATCTTTACTGTATATCACTTAACTCGAAATCAATTAATAGTTCTCACTGTTTCTCATTGTCCTACGTTTCGATTTCTGCTCGATGTCATCGGATTCCTTTCAACTATATTTCATCGCCGCCATCATTAGCTTTTCCGCACTACCGTCCGTTACCTCTTCCACACCGACTCTCCCTTCCGGCTGCTTCCTCCCGACTTGCCGTCGTTCCCACGATCCACTCCTCAACTGTCGAAGTCTCGTACTTCGCGCTCGCCTCGTCTCGCCCACCGCGGGACACCCTCCCGCTAGACCGAGCCCGTCCGGACGGCCCGTCTCCACCGCGCTGCCCAAACCATGCTGGCACCCGCGTCTATGTTCAGAAACGCGGTGCGTTTCTATATATATATATATAATATATATATATATATATATATATATATATATATATATATATATATATAATAAATACATACAATGCTGGGTTGTGGATGATTATAGGAGTGCTAGAGGATGATAAACACGGAACTAGGAGAAGGCCTCGAAAACACCCTTGCGGCACAATTTGATGTTACGCCCACTCGGGCTCCTTCGCCATGGGCTTGTTCTTGGAAAGTCTGTGAAGAAATCGAGTTGACAATTTCATCCATGTTCACTTCACAGATTTATTTACGTTCGAAATCGAATTTAAAATGTTTATTACTTTGGACGCAGGGGCTGAGGGTGCCGCAACCCGCAGCACGTATCACGCTCCTGCTCTCTGGCGCCAACAGAGCACAACGCGGAAGCTCCGCTTTCGAGGCCTTCGAGATTGAGACGTCTCGGACATTTTAAGAGGATTTTGCATTTCTTGTGCCCTGTCATGTGTCGCAAGTGATCAAAATTGTGACGAAGTTCGAATTCTGTGAAGAATTAAATTTATGCAATTTTTTCTATGCGATTTAATCTCTGGGAGTAGAATTCGATTATAAATTTATCCAGATTTTATAATTTTCTGAATGATGTAGCCCTATCTCATACATATTGAGCGACATTTTTGCACTGATTTACGAGGATAGTGTAAGGCTATAAAAAATTTTTTTAAAAAAATTTAATTAATAAATATGAGTATCTAAAGATAGGATTTTTATTTAAACCAACAATTTGATAAGTAACATTATGAAGTGGTTTTCGGGAGTACAGGCTACGACGGAAGGTTGACGTCTTTCGCATCTTCTTTAAGCTTGTAAAGCGCGTGGGTCGATAATTCAACGAAATCGTGTCAACGGTTGTGTTAGCGTTCTGACACTAAATAAGAATGGCCCATGAAACCATTGTTTTATTAAAAATGTTTGCTCTAGAGGAAGAAGGCGGCATCCCCGTTTCTGTGTGGGATGTAAATCGTCGGCGGACGGGCGAAACCGGCCGAAGCAAATAAACCGGAACGTCAGACCACCTACGTTCTTATGGCCCAGGACAAAACGGCTGTTGTGTCCGTGAGCGGCGTGTTTTCGACGGATACGGCGTCATTGATATTCAGAGAACTGGTTTATTCCACCGCCCAGAGCGAGAAAGAGCTGTATCGCCCCCTTGCATTTACACCTTCTCGGGGCGAGAGTGAGATACGAGGAAACGGAATTGGACGCGTGATCACGTGTGTGTTAAAAAGCTCTTGGTGATGGGCGATACAATCCGCGGCGCGGAGGATTGCCCGCGCGGGCGGCCCGGCCTCTTGACATTTCGTTGGCGGCGTCCCGGCCGGCCACTGCGAGCGACTTCCTGCCGCTATTAGCATGCTAATGCCCGGCACGACCGGCAACTCCGCTTGGGGCCGATCCGCTGAAAGGGCAGCGATGGGCTCGGTGCAGGCTTCACGCCTTACATCTTGCATTTAATGCAACAACCAATCATTATATCGCGTTGAGGTCTTTAAACGACTCCCAGACCCAAGTTTCAATAACCGTTGTCTGTGTCTTACTACGGTAACTGTAAATAAGTGATCGTCAGGAGCTTATTTTCTTCAGCCTTTCTCTTTTCTACACCTGTAGTTTCTGCTCTTACCTGATGAATTGGGAATGCCAGGGAAAATTTAAACAAGATGTCTCCGGCAGTGCTGTCGTCTGCGACACATATGTTACAACGTCACTAGATTTAAGAGTTCTCTGTTTTGTCAGCATTGTGAGTTTGGCTCCTAGAGGGGACAACCTGGGACAATTTTCACTCTGCGTTTCCCTACTCCGTATGGCGATGACAATATTTTGATATTTTTTCGGCCTTATAATCCACTCTGATATCTGCTGCGGTAGTCACGGCACTATCGTCGTATCTACAGTCCTATCGACAGGAGGTTAATCAGGAATGTTCTGATTCAGCTGATTGTCTCTGAGGATCTTGAAATCTCAGTATTTTCAAGTTGGGTTTGCTCGTACGTCCATCTTCGATTAAATTTGCCCTCAAGTACTTCTTGTATAGAAACCCGATAGAACGGTGGTCATCCTGCTATGGCTTTCTTTGTAATTTGTGCAATCTTGATATACGGAACTGATTGATTTTTGCAGTACTACTAGTGATCGAATTTTTCTTTATGATCTTCACGCAAACTGCAATCGCTGTCCTCAGTTATGTATATGCTCATTTGACTTATGAGCCTAAACTAGAGCAACCAAGACTGGGCCTTAGATGTCTTTCTTACGGTAGCCATCCGATCTTGTCAGCCAGACCTAAATAAAGATTGTCATCCACTTTCGCCTCGATGTTGTGAACATAAAGCCCCCGACTTTAGCGTTACCACACCTTTCAGGGAACATGTTCCGTCTATTCGTTGTCTATGCAGTTCCACTCTTAAACTATTTTCTCCGTCTAACGCGAAACTCTTAATTGACTAGAACAGACTTGCTGATTAAAAGGTAATTATGCAATATGTATCAAAGTGTACCGTCATTCGCGTTTTTTGAAGTTCTCAAGAGAACATGTTCAGGGAATTTACCTCTGGTTCGACCAGGACGACCACTCATCATTTATGGAATTGTGTCTGAAATTCAGTGAACTTGCAGTTTCCTGTGCTATGGTGGTTTCGGTAAGAATTTCGCTTATATCTGAATATAGTTTATATTCCCTAAGGATTCCAGGGGAATAAAGTTCATATTGTCTCTACATAGCAAATGACAGAGCTTAGTTATCTACTTGATATACTACATTTAGAGCAGAGAGACCGGGGTAAAACGGTCTCGGGGGAGTTTTCCGTTAGATCGCAGTGTCACGCTCAGATTGTCTAACCTGGTGTTGCTCCATCGAGATTAATCACAAAAACCCCTACTTTATACTCCCAAGCAACTGTCACTATCATAAGCTCACAGTTGATTATGTGAGCTTGAGGTTACGGCAGTTATATTTTACGTGTGTACATCAGACATTTGCTAAAGAGGATAATGTTATGAAAAGCTCTTATTTGTGTTCTGGGTTCCTTTGGTAGCTTGATTAAGATTTCAGGTCGTACGTTTGCTCAAATGATTCATAAGTTTGGTGTCCACTGGTTTAGAGATTAAAGTTGCATGCTACTGGCACTGTTTTTCTATTTAATGTCATGTGTGAATTGTGTACATCTTCTCTAGCTATTTACTTCCCGTCTTTGGAGTATGAGGAAAACGTTTTCCTCGCCAAAATTTCTAATTTGAATGAGAACAATTTACGGAAACCAATGACAGTTTACAATTATCTTGACGAAAAACACACCGTGGCCCGGAGGACTTTTCGTGTGAATAGAACAAAACGTGATCCATTATTAGTGCATGTGCGATAGGCGAAAATCTTCTTTTTGTGCCTCATTCTTAGGGTTGTTTTGAGAACCACTGCAGGTACTTTGTGGATTTTCTTGGCTATGAATGAATATTATGTGAAGATGATTAAGATTAAGTGAGGTAATTGTTTGGCTTTGCATCGATATGTTACTTCGGTTTGATATTATTTCGGTTTCTTCCAGAATGTTGTGAGAGCATTCTTGACAAAGAAAACCTGTTTTGGGGGCTTTATAGCACGTGCAGACGTGATCTATAGCTCATTCAATTTTTTTGCGTCATGACGAATCGATTGGCGTTATTTGTAGTTGCATCCTATAGTTTATTTTGGAAGAGTATAGAAAAACATTCCGGAGATTCAAGGCACCTATACTTGTGAGACGTTACGAATTACTGTACTGCCATACCGGCATAAGATGAACCGTTTCGCCATGATTTATCAGATTTACGATAATAAAACCTAGTTTTCTAACGAACCAAACGTTTAAAGAAGTATTTCTATCCATTGTATTTCGTGTAATGAGAGGAGATGAACAAGACATGCATCTATATTGTTTACCATTTCCTTTTATTATTAACTTACACAACGCAACAAAAATGTTTAACATGAAAATGCTCGGCAGAGGCACCATTCTATGCCACCCTTTGAATAAAACAGTCGGCGAACTTGTAAGCAAATGGCGCAATGCTAAAAGGAATACGCGCACGTGCTGTTTGAGGTGCGCGTACACAGCGCGGACGCGCGGTGCCTGCCGCGCGTGCTGCCCGCTCTCCGCCGTGGACCCGCTTCACCGCTTCCGCGCCTCCATCCTCGGTTAAAACTAATCTAGGCTCTCTGAGGGCGCTGCTGTCGCCGAACAATTTCGAACAATTTGAAGGCTGCCATTGTAATGGAAACGTGCGCACCTCATCGACATCGTTGGAACTGCGATAGGAGTAAAGTTAGTTGTTTATGATAATGTTCTTTTCGGTGTGTGTATTATTTACATACATACATAATTTATTTGAACTGCAATTGAGTATGACCCGGTGGCAGTTAAATAATAATAATTACAACAACAATAATAATTATTATTATTTATATTATTATTATTATTATTATATGAAAAGAGTCAACATTATCCCGATAATTGTTTCAAGCACCGGAGTCATCCCTAGGAGTCTGATGTGGGGCCTTAAGCAACTGGGTTTGAATGAAGACCTGTACAAACAACAGGATAGTGCGGAAATTCATGGGAAACAATGTATTATAAATTCCTTTTAAAAAATAGATGTATTGTGCTTTGATTCTGTATATCTGTACAATTCATTCAAATGTGCCAATAAGATGACAAAATAAAAACATTAATAATAATAATAATAATAATAATAATAATAATAATAATAATAATAATAATAATAATAATAATAATAATAATAATAATAATAATAATAATAATAATAATAATAATAATAATAATAATAATAAAGGAGTACAGTAAAAGACGAGGTTGCAATAAATAATACTATCACTAACATTAGGTATTATAACAATTATTTCAACTCTGTCATGATATCCAATAATTATGTGTGGTTGATACGAAAATTTAATGTAAGCTACATAAATATTGGCTAAATTAGACTAAAAAATACATTGATCGCGTTCACTACACTTCACTGCACTGCACTATACATCTTTTACGTGATATAGTGTGGTCAAGAATTGTGCGGTATACGTTAAGGCACGAACAAATTCATTTTTCCAAGTTCAAATTCAGTGTACAAGTTTGTACAGGTAGACTTCAGAACGAAGTATTGTGAGGGGAACATCTGTGTTTTTCCGTGACAGAATTAATTGTAAATGTTGAAGACCCTTCGTATGAAAACTTGCGTATTGTCAAAGAAAAATGGTAACTGCAGAAAACACATATGTAAACATTATCCATTTACAAAATGTTTTACCTAATTTTCTTTATTTTATATTTTTATTTCTGTTACACTCACTCACAAACAAAGATCATGATGAATACGAGTGCAATTGCAGAGACAGAATTGAAACCCGCGCGCAAATCGTTCCGTAAAAGGCGGCCACGGCCCCTTTCAATGTATGCTGTGCCCTCAATTGTCCGTCCACGGAATCGTAGGGGCTCGAGGGCACGAGCTGACGGGCGCCGCGGTGCTATTGTTTCCAGTTGCGCGCGTTCCAGTTGTTATAAGGGTTATTTTCACGTAAATAAGTTGCGGCTTATGTCACAACTTCTCTACGTCAACGATATCTCGGTAAAGTCGACAGCACCCATGTGAATGCAGTTACAGGTTAACTTCTGGTTCCACGACTTTTGGTCACGTGACATCGAAATGGCGCGAAAAAGATAATGCAAAAAATAAAAAGTTGATTACATTATTATGTAGATAAAAATCCCAGGGGAAGTCGAAGAGGAAACAAACTTTGAAAACAATTTTATTCTTGTATTTTATTTTTTGTTAGACAAAAATTAAGTAAATCTCCTATGTCATTTCAGTAGTATACATACCTACATTTTGTGGTTCTCACACGCCGTCTTTATAAATGAGGTATGGAAGGAAAGACAATTCCACGGAGACGTGGCGAATTGCACTTTGGCTTTAAAAATATTAAGGATTTGTTTAAAAAAATCATTTAATATTCATATCAAATGCAACCCGCTACATTCGGCCGCATTTTTTAATCTATATCATTAAATAACTCCTAAACGAATCGTTTTAGGGCATTAAAAACTAACTTTTTTAAGTCTTAGGCTTCAAAGAAACGTTCTTCACACCGAAGTCTACAGGCAGATATAGAACACGTGACGGAGGATAAGAAGGTCTTGAAATATATATATTACAGGCTTAGTATGGAAATGGAAAAATAGGGAAGAGGATGGATTTAACATGTGAGAGTTCTCGCGCATTAGATTCTTTTAAACGACGCCGACGTGCCTCAGCCCTGTCACCTCCGCCCACGCCACAAGCAGCTGTGATGACAGCTAAACGTGACGCCGAAAAGGTGGTGGCCCACGGTTTGTGATGAATGAAAAGGTCTGTAGAGACTATTGTCCGGTCACCCCTGTTTACTACACATTGTGCATCTCTCAGAAGGAAAAGGTTCTTCGTCAGCTCTGCCACCCCGCAGAATAATTATCTTTTTTAGAATAATTTTGTTATGTGTATCACATATGATAGTGGTAATGAATTTATTACAATTTGTAGGATAATATCAACTAAAAAATGATATTCTAATATGAATCTAAAAATGCAGTGCAGTGTTGTAGAATAGGAGCCTGCGAATGTACACATTTTCTTTAATAACCCACCTGATAATACACTTAAAGAATGTATCCTTTAAAAGAGCTCTTCTGGCAACGTTCGGATTAGGATCTACAATACCATATTCAGGGATCGGTAGTAACCACAGCCGAAAGAACATCCATCAAAAAGTGTTGCAACCACACTTTTTTTTTGTTTTTTTACTATTTAATTTTAATTAGTAGGTTATTTTTACGTACTAAGCCTGAAGATGAAAGAACCAGACAAATGTATGTTAATGCGAGGGTCCAACAATCTCATTTTGTAGAATAAGGAGTAATAAAGAATTTGGGTGGAGTTTGGGAGCACGCAACAGGCGAGCCGCAGAGGCGCCAGTTTGTGTGGCAGACAATGGTGACGTGCATTGCCGCACAATATGCTCTGCCAGTAGCGTAACGAAGTGAGTACCGACCTGCCCGCAAAAGGTTTATCCGGACCTCCTGTATAAAAGTGTATAGCAAACATAAGTAGTGTTAGTACCTTGCAAATTAAAAAGATATCATTGCATAAATGCGTATTCATCCTGATGTACTACCTAATAAATCAATGTTACTAGCAGATTATATTGATTTAAAAACAAGGTAGGTAAGCTGCAGAAGAGGGGAATCGTTCTTTTGAAAGATACTATTTTAAATTTTGTATTGTATCATCTATCGCAAAGTATCAGATAAACTTCAAGTAATTCTATTTCTTACAACCAAAACCTTCAGCCTAAAAATAGGCTCTCTTTTACTTGGGCCCGCCCGCATTACTGGGCTTGCGGGTCCGAACGATATGCTACTGTGCCCTGCGGGTTGCATTTGCACATGATAATTTAATTCGTTCTTTTAATGAGGGACGTAATAAAATGATTCTTAATTATTCAGTTCCTCTTATACTGTTTCCATACTATTCAGCGAAAGCCCATTAATTAAATTCCGTTAAGAACATTCGTTAATATAGAAAAAACT
Organism: Teleogryllus oceanicus; assembly: GCA_964035755.1. Classification (NCBI taxonomy): domain Eukaryota; kingdom Metazoa; phylum Arthropoda; class Insecta; order Orthoptera; family Gryllidae; genus Teleogryllus; species Teleogryllus oceanicus. The sequence continues at coordinate 198,954,421 of CAXIVR010000002.1, forward strand.
GCTCGCAATGAAATAATGTAGAGAGTTTCAAAATCATTTATGAATGAAGGTTATTTGCATTACTGCTAGATTATCAGTTTAGCTATTTTTAAGTAGTGTAATATAAATGTATTTAAATATGGAATTTTCATCATGTAATTTCAATATATAATTTGTGATATGCAATTTCTCAATGCCTGCTTTCCCATTTTCTTAAATATCATGTCTCCGACCTGTGTTGTAGCGCAGTAGGAGAAAGCGATATTTATGTCCTTCAAATAGTTATTCAATTGAATACGGATTGACATAATTTTGTTTGTACTTGTAGAGTCTGTGACATTTACTTCCAGCGTGGTGTAGGTAATACATCACGAGCCCTTGCCGCAAAATGAAACTTCAGTACTGTAGGATTACCACTATCTATGTAACTTCATTTTCTGTGCACGTCTTCTAGAATTCAGTGGGAAATACAATTATTCAAATTATCGTTTCCATGTTGTCGCGGCAGGAAGTAATAAGAGCCAAAATTTATTGCTTATTTATCTTTGAAAATAGATTTTATTACATGGGAGTTTTTTGTTTTTTTTCTCCCTTTCAAAATTCAAAATTTATTGCTTGTTTATCCTTGAAAATAGATTTTATTACATGGGAGTTTTTGTTTTTTTCTCCCTTTCAAAATTCAAAATTTAAGTAGTATATGACTTAGTGTAGGGATCACAGAATTTTGAAAATGTGCACACAATTCACTTTTCCCCATAGCACGTCATACGCAGTTTTTAACTGTTTTTGACGTAAAATAAATAAAAATAAATAAATAAATATCTTAGGCTTTTGTCTCGTTTTCTGACTATCCGTCCGCATTCTGTTTTCCTTGGACCTTCCCATTAACCCTTGCCCATCCGCCGCCGCCTGGCTGGCATCGCCGGCGACCTGCTACCGGGGGCAGCGTGTGCGTTCGAAAGCGCATCTCCTCGGCTGGCTGCAAACGCGCCCATAACCGTTTGGCCGCCGCAGAAGCATTGCGCTTGATGGCTGGTTTTGCTCTTGAGAACGCCGCTGCAAGTACCTCGGCCAAGGGCAGTGCCATTGCTTCTAGTGGCGCTTGTTACAACTTAAGACGTATTCAAGCAACTCGTATTACTGCAGAATCCTTCGCGTGTAGACGCTTCGACTGGGAGTGGAATCTGCGTATTGCTTATTGCGGGCTTTGGCTCGTGTTTACTCCTGGTTACTGCTGGTTAGTTAATTATTCTCCTTACTGAGGGTTTCGATGTGCAGACATAAGGAGCGACCCGTTGTAGTGTTCATTATCACCTTGCCTTTTCGTTGTGTTTTGACTGTCTGATACATTGTGGTCAATTTTCTCGACTCTTGCTCGCTTTCCGTGTACCAAGTCCGCTATCGTATACAGCCCGTCACCGTGCGTTCATCAGCACCCAACGCGAGTGAGATCGGAGGATCCGAACATTTTGAGCACCTGTGTATGGAAACTAGAACTTACCTTCACGTTTCATTGATTGGTAAGTGGTACTTTGCGGTACACGTACGGCCAAACTGACATTGCTGTTTGCCTGTTGCAGGGAGGCCTGGCCGGGTAAAATACTTCAGTACTGCTAAGTAAACAAAACTCAGGCGAATATGAATCAGCATGGCTGCCGTCCTAGTTATTGAGAATGATTCCAAGAGAATATACTTGTAGGTGTTTATAAATTCGCACAAAATAATAATGTGCGCAATTCGTACGAAAGTGTTTTAGAGTCCGTATTTCAAAATACCGGACTCTGCTCTCATTGTTTTCTCGTCCGTCAGCATTTCATTCGTGTACCAAATACTCTATTGTTCTTTCTAGTTACATATATTCATACAACTTCTGTTCTAGTTACATATATCAGTATTGTTGTATGATATTAAATATCCTTGCGAGAAAAAAGGTGACAGTGTTGAATATGTTTGCAGAATCTATGGTAAACTCGACATGTGCTTACACTCGGGAAGTTTAAAAAATACATAATCATAGAAAATATTGTTTTCATTTCATTTCAAATCTTCATAATAAATATGTCGAAAGGGTTTTTCGAATTTACTACGTTGTAAAGTAAAGCATGGAATGAACCTCATCACCTGAAATGAACTCCAAAGTAGTGTCATTTCTTGAAATTCCAACGGCTTGTTCCTATAAATTGTAAAAGTTTTGATTACTGAAATGTCGAAGATTGTTGACACGTTTGTTCTCTGGGAATCTGCCGAGGAAACATAGGTAATTAGCTCGTGAGACTAAATGTACTGCCATGTTTCAGTGAACCAGCCATGGAATTGTCATCGCTTAGGATTCTTGCCTCTTGACTTTCATTGCTTAAGGCCTTGAGCTATAATAGCTTTTGAATCATGCGGAAGTCGAATCTAATGCCAATTACTCCTTTGTATTTACATTGGTTTTATATCTTTAATGGGGAGTTATTGTCAGCTGCTACACCCAAGCGATGAAATTGTTTCTGGTACTAAAGCAACTAATTCAATTTTATTTAACACGCCCGGTGCATGCAACACACAAGTGAGCAGCCGCATGGCATCCCATCTCTTGCTAGTGTATAATTACTCGTTTCACATATGGCATTCGTAGCCGCAATGCTGCGTTGTGGGCGGCGCTGAAGAATCCTGTCCTCTATTCAGTCTTCGTGGGCTTCTCTTTGCGTTTCGGCCGCGCTCATGGCTGGCTCGGCATGGGGGAGGTATGAGCGGCATATGCGCGGACGGAGACGGCCCTTAATGGGCGTGATGAAAGAATGATTGCTCCATTCACAGCGGTTGTTTTTGCGCTGGCCGCGCTCTGCGGTCCGCTCCCGGCTCCTCGCTCCCGCTTCGCCCCGCCCCGCTCCGCCCCGCCCCTATCAGTTCCTCCTCACCCACCGAGCCCCGCTCCACCCCGACCTTTCCACCTCTCAACCCCCCACCCTCGCCCAATCCCCGCCTCGCTACCCACCGCTGCTCTCCTACCAGTGCCTCCTCATCGCGCCGAGTGCCGCTCCACCCCGACCATTCCACCTCTCAACCCCCCCACCCTCGCCCAATCCCCGCCTCGCTGCTCTCCTAACAGTTCCTCCTTCCCCGCCCCCTTCCTTGTCATCCCGTTCCGCCGTGCACCACCTGGCCCCGCTCCACCTTAACACATTACACTCTGTTTTCCCTCCTCATCCCGCTCGGCCATGCTCGGACTCTCTTTTCGCCTCGCCCCACATGTCCCCGCTCTGCGTGCCTCGTCACTCGTAACCCCACTCCGATATAAACGTTGTGGAATGTGGTGGAAGTTGTGAGAGAAGAAGAAGCTTCCAGCTTCCAGCTGATGGTGTAAGTGAAGGAGTGACGCTGGAGGCAGACTTGAACTGACGAGGGGATGATAGGAGCTGCAGCAGGATTCGGTGTGTAGTGTTGAGAACGGAAACGGCGAGGCTGGTCACAATGTCTTGGACTTCGCAGGGAGATACACATATTAGCAATGGTGGGGTGATTTAGAAGTTCGGGAGTGAGAGCGGGAAAGGTTTGGTGGATTTGTTGATTAATGTTTTAGGGAACGTCAACTGCTGTGATCTTTCATCCCGTTAGTGTAGAGAATGTTCCATTCCGGGAGGTGGCGCTGGCTGATGAGGTCGAGCGTCTACCAACACGTTGGCTTGTCGTGGGTTTCCCCATCCAGGCATCACCCCAACCTGGGTACCGCGCCAGCCGCGACAAGCGCTGTGCTTCCAAATGGCCTCCCGACATGTGCATAAATGTGTAAATGTGTGTAAGGAGAGAAGAGAGAACATGACTAAGGTAAGAAAAATTGCGAAAAATGCCAGAGTGGTATCGTATCAAACGGGCCATGAACCAAGCGCGATTTTTCGTGGTTTCGATGAGCGGATAAGACAAGGAGGCGGGACAAGGAGGAACTGTTGGCATTCGCCTCTTGTTGATCGTGGAAACCACGGCAAACATGTGACCAGAGCAGCGGGTCGCTAGAATTCTCCTCCAGACAGCGGCCGAATTCGACTACCTAAAGCGAACAGTTCGTCACCATCGGGGCTGGAATCCTCGTGTACAGAGTGGCTGCAGAAACAAAGGCAGTGCTAGCGCAGCGGGTGAGGCCGGGCCGCGCGGGACGAGGCTGGGCGGCGTCCGCCGTTCGCTCCGCCCCCCCGGCGCGCGCTTGATGGCCGAGCAATTGCCAGTAATTGTGATGGGAAGTGCACCTTCCCCCGCCGCCGAGCGCCAGGGGGGGACAGCGGGCTCGCCGTGCCGGCAGATTGGGAGGAAGGTGCCCTCGCGCCGTTTTTAAAAAAGTTATTAAGGTATTAACAAGTTTGTCTTGTTTCTGTAAATTCTAAATTGAGGCGTTCTGTTATCTGAAATCTTGGAGAAAATGAAGTTTTCTAACTTTTATGAAGCACAAGAAGTATTGACCAAATAATATTTCTATCGACTTAACAGCTAGTGGCGGACAGGGGAGAGGGCTATCCAATCAGAGGCTTCAAATTCTGATGACGTCACTGCAGAGTTGACGATACTCATTAAGAAAAACAATCAAATCTCACAGCGCGATGCAACTGGAAATTAAGAGCGCCATTACTTCTTTGTTTATGCATCGTGTGAGCGGTTTTGTGTCTTCTACTGTTATGTGCTTTTAACGCGATTTTCTTTCTTGTTACTGCTGCCACTGTTGTGATCTAATGCAAGAATGACCTCGTGTCACCTGCCTGAGTAAGTGGCAGCATCGCTCTCCCTCACTCCCAGCTGTCAAGAAGACAGAAATATTATTCACGCAATAGGTCTATGTAAATTCCAAGCGGATTAAGAAAGAGACTACAGATGGCAATGATACACATGTTATGGATCATTACACGTGCAGCTGGTTTCGTGTAAAGTGCTGTCTCTCATATCTTTTCAATCGGAAACGTGAAAATTCAGATATTATTTTCATTCGAATTCTTTAATCACAATTCTATGACTCTTATAATGTGAGGGAAGAGCTGAAGAGAATGAAGAGAGCACGTTGTGCACGGTGCACTTCTTCCCAACGTCGTCGCAAGCATCGCCAGCATCACCTACGCTTCTGCGCTTGCTCTTTCCGAATGGTAAGACTGACTTCCTGGAATATTTATGTGTGAGGAGGTCGTTATGGGTTATAGTTTCGTAAGTGTAGTGCCTGTTACATCCCGGGAGGTAGCGATGTTCTTCCCCCTTTGAACGTGAAAAGCGGCGTGGACTTTCCCGTCGGCATGCGATGTTTCTCTGTCCTGAATCCCCCCCCCGTGTGCGGTATCGCCCTATGCGGGCCAAGCTCTACGGTCCCGCTGGCTCCCGACTGGCTCCCGCCCACATGTGTTGTAGTGTAGTGCATGTAAGTGTAAGGAGAGAGGATGGGCAAGGATGAGGAAGGAAAGATCGCGCACAGTTAGTGGCCTGTTTGGGTTCCGATCCACAATGAAATAGTGTCGAATGTTACCGTCGGGAATCGAACCCTATGTTCTCCCGATAAGAGTCACAGCAGCGGTAACAATTGTTACTCAGAACAGAAATTATTACTGAACAGATATTATTACTCAGAACCTCCGAAGTTTCGTAAATACTAGAAAGAAATTGTATTTTTATGAATATTTACATAAATATATGTAGCTATTTTCATGTGGGCGAGCTATCCAGGTTATTAACACCTTCAAAGTTTCATAAGACTATTTTGGCATTACTACATTTGACCGACTAAAATTCAATTTACGTAGAAGTATTTAATATAAATGATGGAGTAACTGGCGACGTGACTATTGCTCTACCACTTTCAAAAAAAACTCCACTGCGCATACCCGAACGTGGCCTCTCCCTCCAAAGCTCGTAATATTTTCCCGCCTTCCTGGGCTCTTTGTCACAACATAGCTCTCTCTCTCTCTCTCTCTCTCTCTCTCTCTCTCTCTTTCTTTCTTTCTTTCTCTCGTGGGTCGCGCGGTAATTCAACACTGCGAGTTTGGTGATAACAAACTAATGAGTGAGAAGGATCAGACGGAAGGCAGCTTACGGTTTCTACAGTAGGGTTTGTCCAAATGATCAACAGAAAATAATCCGTGTCTTGAAGAGTTTCGGTCTCCAGCCCCTGTTTGACCGTGCCTAGTGAGCAATGACAGTGTGCTTTACACGGTAGCTACTGTTATTCACCAAAACTCAATTATTACAAATAATTCAAAATATATCCACCCACTGAAAAACGATAGGTCGTTGATCAAATAATAATTGAACATGGCCACATTCCTCTCCGTCTTCCACCGTACCATCCAGATCTAAATCCAATAGCACTTGTTTGGGGATTTATAAAAGGGCGCAAGGCAGCAGAAATAATTGGTGCATCCTTAAAAGAAAAGGAAACGTTTTGCAGAGAAGCATTTGCACAATACGTGCTGAACAATGGAAGAAATCCTGCGAGCATGTGTAGGGAATAGAGGCGACATAATAATTCAGATAATGTGATGGACCAACAAACGATGTATTCATTTCTTTGGACATCCTGGGAGTGCGAGTTCCTCTTTTGACGAAGAGGGCAGTGATGAGTGACGGTCAGCGCGACCTACGCGCTTCCTTGTCGCAGAGAGGGGAAATCGCAGATGCCGCAGAGTGGGGGCAGCCTCCGAGACTTTACCAAAGGTCTTCCGCCATGATAGTTTTTTTGCGAGCGGTTCAGCCTATAGTGTTGTGTCGCCTACTGGCGCCCCAGGACCTGGTTTTGCCCACTGTGCAGTGAGTGGTGTGACGCGCCCAGAGGAGAGGGCAGCGGCGGCGGCGGCGGGCGCTGGAGGGGGGGCGCGGGGCCGCGTCGTGATTGCGCCCGTAGCACCCTTCCATGTAATTACACGTGGGTGGTGGGCGGGGGTGCCGTGTATCGCGGCGGCGGCGCCGGGCGCCCAAGGGCCCACTTCCGTTCCGCCCTCCAACGGGCGGGGGGCGTTTGCACCGGGAAGGGAAGGGGCGGACGGGCCCTGGGAATCCTTGCGCAGTCTCGGCCTCCTGGCCCCGAGTCGCTTACGCTACCTGACGCCTAGCGACTGTTAGCTAGGGCACTAGGCTCTTGGTCCCCTTCGCGTTGGAGAGTACGAACGGGAACTTTCCGGTGTTTTTGATTTTGGTCAGCGTTTCTCCGTTATTCTTTTTCCTTGGTTATAACATGGTTATAACTTGGCGAACCTGACTTTGGAAAAAGAGAAATTAAAGAAATTAGTTTTTACTGGCGGCCGGTTTCTAATGTGGATGATTTAGTCTCACGGAGTGATGAAGCCGATGATATCAGTCCTTTTAGTATTAGTTTTCTTTTTTACTTTTAGTTATGTACTTACAAGTATAATCGAATGTCATTACAGAGAATGTGTAATCTTCAATGTTTGATTTGTTTTATTTTACTATATAAAACAAAGTAATATTGGTTCTCTAACAATGAAAATAATCAATTTTGCGCATAAACGCTTTTTTACAAAAAAGTCAAAAAGCCTGTTATTTCAATACCCGTTTGTTTTGAACGGATTAATTGCCGGCTTAATGTTAATCGAGATGTATTTGGGCCGTCCAGGATGATTGCAAAGGTGCGAGGACAAGATGGACGCGAGGGCTACCTCGGTGTGATATATGCGGAGAGCGAACGGCACGTCTCTGGAAAGAGTTCACAAAGAGTGGTAGTGACCACAGGAGACCCTGGTAGGCCTCTCAGACGCCGAAAGAAGGCAGACGGGAAGGGCGACCCGAGCGAATAGAACTGGGAAATCTATCCATCTAGAGATTTCCACAAGTGACTCAGACTGCGCCTGTGAAACGGATTTTTAATTCACGTGTTACATGTTCACACAGTAAATTTTTGTTTGCGTTTTTATTTCAGACCATCCCTCGTTATTGTTACTCGTTCTGATATGTAATGTTGAGAAAACTTTCTGTTTCATTTTAAAACAGGATTTAGAATTAAGTTTTATTGAGTACATATTATTTTACATTTTCACTTTTACGTGTTCTGATATATAAGAACAGAGTTTGAAAAGGAAAATTTGCTAATGGTGTTAATTGCAATTTTCCAAATTCACACGTTGCATCTCCGTATATTCGCCATACATCACCGAAGCTCGACCCTACACTTCAGGTGAGAATTCTAGAGGTCGGCGGCTCGATCGCTCGTTTCCATGGTATCTCCTACCAGTTCCAGGAAGGTGCCAGAGTTATGTTGGTTGTTCTCTCTGTGGGATGAGAGAACAGTGTGCGGTCCAGGTTCGTACTGCTTTGCTGCAACTGACTCAGGGTAGAGAGGCAGTCAAACACCAACACCGGTTGACAGCCGTTTATTCAAAAATGAAGAGTTACAGAAATATCTGGTTCAGCTTACAACTAATTGTGCCCCGCTCTCGTAGGGCGCCTCTGCTTTTATACCCGCTGCTTCACGAATAGCCACGTGCTGCAGGCAGGTGCCAGGCAGACGCCTGATGGAGGATCTGTACTTACGAGGTTGTTCTCACTTTAAGAGAACATCCTGCGTGACTCCACGCATACACTTGTGCACACGTGCTCAAATGTCCACGTGTTTGAGTGGATTGGCAAGACATCTTAGCCGCAATTTCCTGAGAACTGTTTCTTAAATATATATTTATTTCAACTTCAAAATTTATAGTCGTTTTCCGACTGCTCAGGATGTACTTCGGATGATGTGACCACACAAGTGTGAGACACAGGTGTGGGATATAACTCCAGAACAGTACCTTCTGCAGAGGACAAGGAGCCGCCTATTGCGATTTTGTAGTTTCCTATTCCGTATTTTTGGTATCGCATTCAGACGTTGGAAGTCGCGGGGTGAGCTGATCTCCGATCCTGTGGCGGAGGTCCTTGGAATGCGTTTGCGCCGTGGGACTCCCATGGCCCCTGGGCCGCGCGGCGTCGCATCCCAAAGGATTGCTCCACATGCAGCGCTTGTTTGCGACCGCAGACGCGAATTGAGCATTGTTCACGTGATAAGCGTGGAACACACTTCCCATTGTCTGTGAGGCATTCGTGTTGAACGAATCTCACTCAGCCAGAGCTAGAATGCAACCTACTTTTTTTTTAAGCGTACTTGCACGCTATCGTCCTTTTATGTCTCGCTGCGCTGGAGTATTGTCATTACGTAACAAGGCGGCCCAGGAATCGGACTGGACCAGTCGGGAAAGAATCCAGCATTCACTTCGGATCTTTTGGGAATTCGTGCATATCGCAATGAACAAGAAGGGCTTGTTGCGAATTACAGGCACGTTTTATTTTAAATCCTTTTTGGATTTTACGTGTCCGTAGCCCAAACACGCATGGAGCAAAAGTTACAACTGATTAGTGAACGCGAAAACCAATATACGCCGCATTTAATTACAGTCAATTCCTATATTGTACAGATTTCCCTCCCCTCTTATATGTTACTACTCTGTATAAATGTAAATCAGTGGTTAGGCGGAAGAGCAGGCCCTATGGCCTGAGCCTCGCCATTAATAAAGACACTATTATTATTATTATTATTATTATTATTATTATTATTATTATTTATATTGTAGTGATCAACGAAATACATTGTTATGCAATTGAATTCGATTAGTGTTGTTCTGAGGTACTGTTACTGAATGTGATATTAGAAGTTTAATTAATGCGTATCTCCAGGCATATTCGCTGAAAATTTAAGGGTCTTTTAACCTAGTATAGATTTCTAATGTCACAAAAAAAAGGTGTGATTGTCATCTTTAAGTTAACCGATCATATATCATTAGTATTACTGTTTTCCCGAGTAAATTATGGAACAATAGGTTTTGAGTAAGATGAAAAGTGAATCTGTCATGCATGGGACGCCAGGCAATCATTCATGGATGTTTGCACGATTGAATAAATCTAAGTTTTCTTTGTATTTGAAAAAATCAATTCCCAGTGGATGTACATTGTCGTACCACAACAGAAATTCCGAAATTTTAAGATAAGGTTGATAGTAAAACTGGATGGGACTACATTTATACACCGAGTCCGCTTTCCTTGTTCTCTGATCACTACATTCTCATTTACATTCGTGTTTTGTCTTTCGAATTTCCCAATGGCGAGACTCTTGCTTCAGAGTTATTTCAGTTCTTGATGGTTATGTAGCTATTTTACATTGACCATTGTTAACTAACTTCTGAAGTAGTAGTTGATGCCAAAATTGATGTTTCCAACCAGATGTAACCAAAACCAGGTGTTTCCAACATAATTTAGTTAAATGAATTTATTTTCTCAAAAGATGTTCTATAGAGGGAAAATAGGGTAAGTTGATATACTTTTTATTGTTAGGATTTAAACATATATCACTGTCAGGATTGCACCATATCGCACACGAAGGGAAACTGAAGTCGTTTGCCGCCAAATCAGTGTGAATGAGTTGTTTTAGTTCTCAGTGAAATCGTCTTTCAGTCGTCGCAGACATCACAGAGGCGCCGTGCCGTCACTCTCTTCATCATGACAGCGCATTCGCGAAAAACGCGTTTCGGTTCATTGAAACGTCCACGTGTGGCTCGTGCGTGACGCCATCCCCATGCAGGCGGCCGGCACCTTCTAACAAGAGTGAGCGAGCAGGCTCTGGGCAGCCCTGGCACGGTCCCCGATTGCAGTTAGCGAGCCCCGCCCAGCCCCGCCCCGCCCGGTGCCCGCGCCCCCACGCGCCGCCTGTGACGTCACGCGCGCTCATTGAGACGGCAGATGCCTCCTCGACCCGTCCCTCCTCCGCCGCCGCTGCGACCGCCGGCTGCCGAGGAAGGTATTCGATGCCCGCTCTCGCCAGGCCCTCATGCGCCCTGCGCAGCCATCTCTGGGCTCAGGTTCTTTCTGCGGCCCCACGCACGCTGTATTTCGTGTCCATCGACGTAGGGCCATGCACAGAACGTAATGCAAATTATGTATTTTTACGCCTGTGTTTGAGTTTTTCAGTACCTCTTGGAAAAAGACACCCTTTAGCGCAGAAAATCAGTCTTCAAAACTGCACTTAAAGCAGAAAGGATAATTCACCGAATTGGATACAGATGTGTACTGATATTTACCTTAAGACCTACAAGCTATTTTGCAACTGCGTCAGGCTTCATTGAAATATTTAAATTTGTTTGTATTTATTTCGGAAAGGACATCATTGTGTTTTTTAGGTAATAATCTGGAACGTATGGTAGCCAGGCTCCTATTTAAGTGATTTCCACACGTGGCGCGCATGCGCAGAAACCGAAATAGAGACATTTAGTCAGGCAAGTCTGTCGGGAACCTCTTCTGACGCAGTAGCACAGGCGACTCGTGCTTACGTTGCACGGTTGCACAACCCCCGGAAAATGAGAAGAATCTCATAATATCTTAGGAATATACATTTTCATTTTAAAACGTTCAATGTTCAAGATATTGAAGCATCTCTGTGTGTTTAAAATCATTTTGAAACCAAAGAGCGTTCAACTGGCGCTCTCTCCTGTGCCTGGTGCTTTGACAGGAATTGCACCACGCTCTTGGCTGTATTAATGAGTTTACTGTTCTTACTCTTTGGCCCTTCGATTGAACACGGGGAACATACGGCATGTTGGTGGCGCAAACAGACTACTGATGCTGTTTAGCGCTACGTGGCGAAGGCGGACATCTCAGGGGGTTGCCCTGTCTTCGTCTGACTCACTGCAACGTAGTTTTTATGATTTTCGCTTGTTATTGAAAGAACACAAGTTCAGTCAATTATTGACGATGTTCAATGCATTGTTTATGGTATTTGGAGAATTTGTTTTCATTTGATATTAGGTTTGTTGATTCAAAACGTACATTTGATGAGTTCTTTGTGTAAAGTGGCCGTTCTGGATAAAAGTCCCTCGAAAGCCAGTGTGTCTCGCGGAAGCCAGTGTGGCTGCAGCGGGCCAGCGGTTTGCGAACGTTCCTGTGAATGCGAAAAATAGATTTCAAGATTTCAACGGAAATACCCATTTGGAGTCCACTGATCCCGAAAAACTTGCTTTGTTCGAAAAGTCCGTCCGACCGTCTGTCTATCAGTCTTTAAACACTACTAGTGCCTGAACCATGTAGGAGTTTTTCCAAATTGAAGAAATCCTGTCTATCTGACTGTAGTTAAATCATTGAAATATTGAAAAACAATCTTTAAAATTTGGAGGTACTTTGCATAAAGTCCTTGGGACATTTTCAAAATTTTCTCAAAAAACGGCTCCACATTTATAATGATAAAGGTGACATATGTCCGATTTTCAGGGTTCATTCTGAATTTACGAAAATTTCAAAAGTTTGAATTATTTCCGTTGTCTTCCTGCAAATACAAAATTAAGGATAGAGATTTTTTTCTTCAAATGAAATTTGTTGTTCGTAATCAATTCTTACAATAATTTCATGTACATTTTTTGAAAATTTTAGTAGTTTTCAAGCAATATTGCGTGTAATATACGCAATTATAAAAAATTTAAAAAAAGATTTTATCAAAAACTGCTCCAAATTTTTTATTCCAAATGTTTGTGTGAATGGTGCTAAACGTACTCTTTATGATGACATAGACGCCATATTGCTCTAAGATTTTGTTTTTTCAAGAATCACAACAATGTAATTTTTGTTACTTGTGTCTTACGTCGTTAACGGCATCATTAGCGGCGATTTGTCCACATTATTGTATTTAATAAATGTGCTTTAAATAATGTCATATAAAATTTCTCGAAAACTCAACAGTTATCTGTGAAAATGAGCATAAATTTCCGCGTTTTCAAAAACGTTCAAATGTCATTTTTTTCTTCCAATTTTTTCCTTCAAACTCTTCCAGTGGATAGTGCTAATTGCACTGTTTCATATAGCGCGAAGTTCATTTTGGTGTATTCTTTTGTTTTTTCAAAAATTACTCAAATGTATTTTTTTTTAAATTGTTCCCATATCGTTAATACTTGGGGCGTTCGGAAATGATTTGGACAAACGCTCTAAATTTCATACCATTTATTGTACTGCCCAGGTTTACACAGGTAAATTACAAGTAATCTCCTCCTAATTCGATGTACCTTTCCCATTTCTCGGGAAGTTTCCTTATGGCTGTATAAAACCATTCTTTCGGAGTAGAGCGACACCAGTCGCGGACAGCGTCTTGGAGTTCTTCGGTGGATGACATTCGCCGGCCACGCAATGCGTCCTTCATTTTGTCGAACTTCATAGTCCGAAGGGGCCAAATCAGGTGAATGTGTGGGATGGGGAAGCTTCGTAAATCCCATTGTTGCCAATGCGTCTGTTGTCTTGCGGCTCGTATGCGGCCTCGCATTGTCGTGTTGAAGAAGCACTTTGAGAGCCCACTTTCCCTGCCGCCTCTGCTGAATACTGCGTCGCAGTTTTCGTAGAGTTTCGCAGTAGGTATCACTATTCACTGTTTCGTTAGTAGGAAGCCAATCCAGTAGCACAATTCCCTCTTCATCCCAGAAAACTGTAGCCATTTGTTTTTTGGGAGTAAGACTCGGACGAGGCTTTTTGGATGGAGGACTTGCAGTGTGTTTCCATTCCATTGATTGCCGTTTTTTCTCCGGGGTCTCAAACAGGAACCAAGATTCATCCCCAGTCACCAGTCTTTTGAAGAAATTTTCTCTGTTCGTGTTGTAAATGCGCATCAGTTCTCGGCACAAGTCCACTCGTTGCTTTTTCTGCATTTCTGTGAGTTGGTGAGGCACCACCGAGCAAAATTTTACGCATTTTCAAATCTTCATGGATGATTTCATGAAGAGTTGCTCGTCCAAGACCCGTTTCATTTTGCAACTTTGTAAATGTTATCCGTCGATCTGCCATAATCAACTTCGAAACTGTTTCGATTGCAGCTGATGTACGCGATGTCGCTGGCCGGCCGCTGCTCCTTTCTCCACATTCATGTCCACTTTCGAAATTCTGCACCCAGTGAAAGACAGTGCTTCGTGCCGGAGCTTTTTCGCCACAAACATCGGCGAGTCGGCGATAAATTTCAGTCACTCTGACACCCTCTTTCCACAAGAACCAAGTTGTCCACTTCTGACCACGAGCGTCGCCTTCCATGTCCGCGTGCTTACTGGAGTCCGTTAGCAAAATGAGTCAGCGTTTCTCAGTGAGTGAAGATGACAGATCCATCTAGTGGTAAAATATAGCACTAAGAAGGGCTTTTCGCCACAGCATAAGCGCGCTTTTCAAATAGTATTTGCGTCAGAGCAACACGGTCAGTCCAAATCATTTCCGAACGCCCTAACATTCACATCGATTTGTGTACATTATTGCATTTGTGAGTTGATGTGCTTCAAAAGACTTCAAATTATGTTATTTGAAAACTCACTAGATTTCTGTGAAAAAGAGCTTCAAATTTCGTATTTACAGTAACGCGTAAACGCCATTTTCTGAAAAAAAAAAAAAAAAGGGATCTACATTTTTCAGGGAAATTTGCTATTTAGGACTACGTTTTACTCTTCTTTAATATTCTTATAGTTATATTTTGGTTGTACTATTATGAAACCAAAAAGGTGAGAAAATTTTAAAAAATCTTTGGGAGGGGATAGATAACAGCTGACAAGAGGATGGGGCAAGATCGTAAAGCCAGACCACACCAAGGAAATTAGCAAACTTTACTGCGAGAATGTCTGTGCGATTCTGTAGCACCACTAGTTTTACATGCTAAATATATGCTTCTCCTGACTTATATCAACACTTCTAATCTTGTCCTCGATGAAGCATCCCTTCAGTGCTCGAAGAAATGTCATTTCTACAAATATGACGCAATTTAATTCTCTTTTTTGAAAGAGTCCAAATATTGCTTCCAAATTGCTGCCCGTATGTCTTACATAACTTGAACCTAGTTTCCGTTTTTGTTTGATGTTTTAAGGTTCTGTGAGTTGTTCAACAAATGTGATTAAATCTGTTTAGTTTATTTGCCACATCCTCATCAGAGATAAAAGATCTATCACATCTCAGATAATGAAAACTAGGCACTTGCTCTACTGTCCTCCTAATCATAACGAAGGTTTTTAACTGCGAGGAAGATTTCCATTTAAATCCGTGACTTTAATCTTGTTCATAGATATTTTAAGTCTGTATTCTTCACATATATTTTGAAATAACACCAATAACAATACCAAACGCCCGCGCCATAAGTGGCATTTCAGAATGCGCGTCGCGGGACAGTAGCAGTCCGACGGAGGAGAAATGACCTACGTGAATGAATGAACGCTGCTCTAGCGGACTGTCGCCGGCCAGGTACCTCATCTCTTCTGGTGTAATTGCGCTTACACCTAGAATAGCGGAGTTGAGATGGCTAGCTCCTTGCGGCTTTTGTTTTTCGAGTTGAGCTCCGTCTCCCAGCAGAGAGCATGTATTCGGTCATGTCTGCAATTCTAGGCAACTCCGAAAATTGGACAACATGAGACCAATGTTTTGAAAGTGTTCACTGATTTTGAAATAGGAGAATCACTCGTTTAAAAATATTAACGGAGAAACAAGTGAGCTAAAAGGCTTCGTACTTGTATTAATAACATTCAGATGTTAACACCTGTGAAATTATTGGAGAGGCACTTATGTGGGAAACATGTTCTGCACAGTCCATATTTGCACGATGTGACCTTGGTTCTGTGTAACAAATGCATTTTCATTAATAAATCTGTGCAATGAATTGTCAGTCCGACCGGAAATTTAATATTATATGAGGCCAAAGAAACACAACAGAAAAGCAACACACGAGGCCAAAGAAACCGTTTAAATTCGTCCCGGTAGCTCAGTAGTTAGAGGATCTGCGCAAAAATCAGGAGACCCGATTTCGATGCACTGTGGGTTGACAATTCTCTGAACAAATTGAATAGGTAATAATCTAGTAATGGATGGTAATGAATTTGTGGTGCTATACAATGCATACTTTCTCGTGTAATTTTTAACTTTTGCCATTTCAACTTTTGCGAGTTCAACGAAAATGAGATCTGCGCCATTTTTAAGCGTCCATTGCTCTAATTTGGAGAAAATGCAAAGAAAAATGTAGACTCGTTTTTGAGAATAATGTTTTTATAAATTGCATTAACTTCAAGTATAAATTATACGGAAACTACGCGTTTTGAAAACTTGTTCTGACTTATTTTAAGACAATTTTTTCAACATATTTTACGCAAAAATCTGTACAAAATTTTTGAGGGTTAATTTTTTGCAATTTTTGAAAATGTAGTGTTGCCCAAGAATGGGGTCAGTACTTTTTTCTCGCCATTTCATGCATGTGTAGGAAAAAA
Source organism: Teleogryllus oceanicus (assembly GCA_964035755.1). Lineage (NCBI taxonomy): Eukaryota > Metazoa > Arthropoda > Insecta > Orthoptera > Gryllidae > Teleogryllus > Teleogryllus oceanicus. The sequence goes on from CAXIVR010000002.1 coordinate 198,970,638, forward strand.
ATTAAGTAAAATAAATGAGCGGTTTTTGAGAAAATAATTGCCTAAATTTCACGAAAAATTAGACGAAAACTACTTATATTTTCAAAAATGTGTGCATCAACTTTAAAATACATTTTCTTAGGAAAAAAATTATCTTAATATTGTTAGGAATAAAAAAATACTTTTTCAATTTTCGAAAATTAAGAGATTTCAACGAAAATTAGGCCTGCACAAGTATCAGGGACTTTTAAGCTATATGAGGACAAAGTTTAATTAAACAATTTTTACCCTTTTTGAGAAATTTTGAAAATGTTGACGTTTTATGGAAAGTACCGCCAAAATCAAAATATCCGTTTCAAACTTGTAGGGTCTTGAGTTCGTTCAGATCGATTGGAGAATATCAAATTTGGAAAAAATCGGTGAACGGCTTAGGGTTTAATTGAAACAGAGAGACGTTTGCCGTCAATCGATTTTTCGGTACCAAGGGCCCACAAGAACGGATTCTGTCTGCACAATGTTTAGAGGAAGTAATTTACTATACACAGGATCAAGTTTTTCATTTCCAGGAACCGACAATAAGAGTTTTTCCTGTCCAAAATCGTTGTAAGGTGAGGAAGAGAAATGTTGGTAATCAACGGACGTAGCTGAAAATGCGTCTTCGTGGAGTTTTGCCTCCCGGGCAGCGCGCGTGCCGTGTGCGTGGCACGCGCCGCCTCCAGCCGGAGGCAAGTCGTCGGAATAATTGCTCCTGTCACCTCCGCCGCCGCCGCCGCCTCCTTACTACTAATATATGCGGCGGTCTTTAATTGCGCGTTTGCCTTCAAGCGGTTTCATCTAACTCTCGGCTCACGGTGCTTGCACAAAGTAATGTCTGCCTTGTGCATTGCGACAACATAGCTGCGCTTTTCGCTTCGCTTCTTGTTAACACGGAGAAAATCGTTTCCAGGGTCGTGGATGTAATTTCCGGACGATTTCTATCATCGGTATAGATGATTCTGTCTCAGCTTGTGGCTCTCAGATCATGTAGCTGTTTATAAATCCATTGCATGAAGTATGTGAAAATCGTTTTAAATATTTTTGTATTCTTAATTTTCATTTTGTTTAAGTAATGAGTTTAATTGCTGAATGCAGCGCCAATAAAATGAAGTACAATGATTTGGTGATATGTAATGTCGGCTTGTCATGCATTTTAATGCAGACGTTCAGAGATAAGATTCAGTGCACATCGTTTACTCCGAATCGCCGACAAAGGCTGTCTTCATTAATATCGGAATAACGCTCTAAATTAGTATAAACAAACACACAAGTACAATCTTCAATTTTAAAAAAAGCTAAAAAAGGAGCCTAAATTCTGCCTGACATACATTAAGTCAAAGTATCATCGAAATCAATATAGCCGTTTCCGAAATTCAGAGCCCCGACAATCCAGAGGACGTCAGTCAAATAAAAACAATTATTTTGATTTTATATCATGCAATTAAATAAGCATAAAAGTCAGTTATTTTGAAATGATAGAGATTTCAATTTTATTAAAATAGATAATTTATGGTAAGAAGGCTATATGCTATTACAACAATTCAAATTTTGTTATCGATTATAACAAAATCCTCAAAGGTTGTTTAATTGTAATAAAATTAGGGTAGTTGAATTTTTACCATAGAGTTATAGATGTTTTTGTGTTTTTGCTTGTTTGAAATATATTTATGGATTTATCGTTTTTTTATTGATAAAAGTAATGCAAAAAATGACCAGATTCTTTTGCGCACCACTTTGTAGGTGAGGAGGCTAAGTGCACAGGTGTTCAATTGAGCGGCCGTCTTGACGTGCCCTAGGCCATGCGTATCTGCAGGCCCCTGATTTTACTTTTTGAAGCAGTCCGACGTGGGAGGAGAAGGAGGAGGAAGAAAGGGGGTGCGCTCGTGCGCGATCGGCTCTAGTCTTGTGAACGGCGAGTGACAGGCGGGCCACTGTAGCGTGCCTTCGCGGGCCGCCTGGTTCCACTCCTTGCGTTTGAATAGCCCTGAGCTTGAGCTAGAGCATGTAGGAAACAAAAGACACGTGGAGGTGCTTCAGGACGTTGACTCGCTTCGCTCGTACACTGGCAAGGCATCGGCGAGTATTCGCCCTTCCTCCTCCATGATTAACTTGAAACGCCGTTGAGTCCAGCCAGAGTGAACTTCCCAAAACATTTGACGCCAAAATACTAATAAGACTTGCTTATTTCCGCTTCGCTCATGCAGCTACTTCTGGATTTTTCGGAAGTCTTTCAGCGTAATTAAATACGCACAGTCCCCACGGCTGTCTTTTCCCATAAGCTTTAAATGTTCAATGTAAAAATCACAGATTTGATGGAACCAGTTTGACTGACTTCGCCCGTGCATATCGAAGACAACTGCGAAACTAGGGCCTTTCGCCTCAGCGATTAGCATACTAAAACATTCTTGAGCCCAGTCAACACCAAATTTTCAACGCATTTGACGCTATAATGAGGCTTACCTTGAACTATTTAAAGTACTAGTTTGTAATGAAATCCGCTCCTTCCACTGGTGTCGCGTCCAAGGAGATGGTGGCGTGTGCGTGGGCGGGCGCGAGCCGCTCGCAGCCCGTCCGGCCGTCCGCCGCCGCGCGCGCGGGGCGTCAATGCTGCGCCCCGCGCTCTTCTGTTCTCGCTCTCTATGTTAATTCGCGGCGCATGTATTATTTATGAGCTCGTTAGGTGGCGTCGCGCTGCGCCGGCGCGGCCGTTGGCGCGCGGGCTGCCAAGCCGTGAGGCGCTGCGCCGTCGTCGGTCGCGGCGGGGCCAACAGCCACGCGCGACGCCACGCACCAGGAAACCGCCGCGCCGCCTCGGAAGGGGCGGGGCCCAGCGCTGGATGTCCCGCCACGGAACAATGGACTCGCCCGCGTTATCCTTTTTCTTGGAAATAGTTTTTGGATCGTCACGTCGCTCGCCTCTCACTTGGGGATACCAATACAGTGGGAAAGTGCGACCGTACAGAATGTCCAAACTTATCCACATCAAATTCAACACAACAACCCCCACAACGAGTTGTGTTGATCACAAACACGTCATAACATATTTTAGAATTTTACTCTGTAAATTACAAGTTTCACAATTCTTGCAATTGCTCATGTGTAAGGCTTCTTGCTCCTCCAATTAATATATATTTCGTTTCTGCTGCCTGTTATATCTTATTTCGCTTGAAAACTTTAAAAGATTTGGAAATTAGTTACTTATCTGTCGCTGATTGTACTGGATATTTTTTTCCTTTTGTTCCCGTCTGTACCATCAGTCGCGGGCCCTGGCAGTTGTGAACAAAGCCTCAGCCTTCGGCAAGGTGGCGAAACCGGAGCCCGGCCGAGGCGATCGCCCAATGGCTTGCGACGACAAATGACGAGCGACAGAGAAGAAAGCGGAAGCAGCGCTCTGGCGCGCGTAGTACGCAGGAATTCGCATGCATCACACCGCCGATTATAATTACTAGTTGCATCGTAGCACGCCGCAGTGCTGGCTAAAGATTGTGTGCACTATTTCTTGGAACAAAATAGTTTTTCTGAGTTGTGATTAAGCTTTTGCACTACGTATATTGTGACCGTACTTACCTCAGTTTCCCGAATTAGGGATTCAAGTTGACCAAGCAAGTACTTACTACATATTAGAATTTTGAATGCAAGATATGCTATTATCGAAATGATTAAGGACAAGGGGATCGTTCTAGGGGGGAGCGCCTTTATTAGGAGGATGTTGGCTTTGGGCTGTTTTATTTTTCTCATTCAATTCACGATGCACCAAGTTACACATTACAATTATTCATTTATTCACAAAAAAATGAATATGTTTAACAACTAGACAAATCTTCATTACATAATCGCATGCTATTAACGTGACTAACATCATTACCAATCAGTACTGTTTGTAATATACCTGATCATCCGGGAGCTCCCACACTCTTATACAATAATGAAATACCAATATTCTATATCCTTCATTTTTACATTCAGTGTTATTATTACCTAACATTAACTATTTACAATCTACCCCTCCCTTTTGAATATTTGTGATTGTTCATCGTTATGTCCTCTCCCCACATTGTACGCTCTGAAGCGTATGATTGCAATAATTCAATCCGACTTCCACGAATATTGCGAGCTTTGTTACTTATCTGAGGATCCCGCATGCCTGTCGTGGGAATAGAGCCGCCTCTGCTAGTGTCCTTGACGTCGCCGATCCGTGGTAGCCACCCGTCCCGCCGACTGCGAGCTGTCCACGTGGTCGCCGTGCCGTACGCAGAGTTCTGCTATTTAACCATTCACTTCCAAAGTCCGGGCACGAATTCGGTCGTCTTATGGTGATGTACTTGCTCGGAGCCGTTGATTTCTTCTTACACTAATCGTTTATGGCCCACTTTCACCGCTGCACCACGTGCTTTCACATCATCTGATTATTCTTGTTCCGTGGCGTTCAAACATACTACTTTTAATTCATACGATACTCCAAGTTCTTGTCTGATCACATGGCAACACTTCTACGCGTTTCTTGTTCTCGATATTATTCCATTTCATTCTCTCATGGCCCGTACATATTGCTGCACACATGCTTTCACTTCACTTAATAGTTTCTTGTTCATTGACGCTCGGAACCCAATATCTTTTAGTTTTATGCTTTTGTCCGATGCTCCGAGTGCTCGTATACTCGCATATTAATACTTCCACGCACCTTCACTCCTCGATGTTCCCGATTTCACTCTCTCGCCTCCACAGGCCACAGCCCGTGCGCGCCATTCGTCATGTCCCTGTCCTCCTCCGAACCGCCTGCCTCTTCCCACCGGCCGTGATTCGTTCCCGGAATCGTTCCCCTAAAAGATCGATTTGCGGTCTTATATATGCGCCAGATTTGAATTGGCAATCTCCGTTCCTTTTCTGTTTGACGGCCAATGACAGTTAGGTCATTATATATATATATATATATATATATATATATATATATATATATATATATACTAATATATAATGAATGGCTTCAGATGGTATGTATCTGTGCTGTCTTGTGTTGCGCGAAATTCTAGTCATCGTGTCTTTTCTGTTTGTGGTTCCGCCTGTGTAATCGCTCTGCGAAGAACGTTGAGGCGTTGATAGGTATTTGTTGGGTAAAGTGTTGGAAAATTGATTAATTGAGCAGATGTTATACTAAGCGATACTTCTTTTTTTAATAAGTGAGAATCACGATAACAGGAACTTAATTATTATCTTCTGTCTTTCTGTGTGTTTGATTAGGAAGAACATTAGTAAGTCGTGCGATTATTACACAATTTATTAGATCGTTTCCGCTCGTGACAGCTTGTTGTGGATGATATCTTTGGCCTTCCTAACTTTCTAGAAAGATCACTATGGTAAAAAAAGTCAGTAATGATTCGACGCTTCCTCTTGTTATATATGAGTTCTCGTAACACCTTATTTGTGTGCTTGTTATTTGTCTTGTGATAAAAAATTCAAGAATAAAATTACCCTCCTATTCGGCAACACATTGCCGAACGTTTGTAACTTCACCTTTGGTTCTTGTGCAATAATTGTAACTAGTGGTGCTTCAACAGAATTTTCTCGCAATATTTGCAACCTTTGCAATTTTCATAAATTCAAAGATTTCGTCGAAAATTAATCTTCCGCTTTTTTTAAACGTTGTTTACGAGGAAGCTTAAAAGTTTTTTAAGGTCTATCTGAAGAAAGAGCGCTGAACTACTTCATTACACAAAAATATTCGTTTTTCAAAAAATTGTATATGACCTTTTAAAAAAATGCTGAATTTTTTAAACCAGAATTCGTGAGAATCTTTATCAATTGTGTAGCTTTGCGGTGTTAATTTTTGCAGTTTTTGGAAAATAGAGTGTTCACGGAAAATGCAACCTGCGCCATTTTTACAAGCGTTCTGTTTTAACCTTCCTTTGGTACATTCAAAGAGGAAAAAGGGGGAAAATTCGAGCTGTTTTTGAGAAAATAAAGAGTTTAGAGAAAGCCCGAATTTCATGCAAAATTACGCGGAAACTACCCATACTTTAAAAAATTATTCCGGACCTAATTTTAAGATCTATCTTTCAAGAAAAAATTGGAGCCATTTTTTAGAAAACTTTGAAAATATTGAGGCTTTTTGTAAAGTGCTCCCGGAAATCAAAATAACGGTTTCAAACTCGCCGGGCTTCTAGTTCGTCGGGGTCGATCAATTGGGAATATCAATTTTGGAGAAAGTCGTCTGAACGGTTTAGATGCTAACGTAACAAACAAACAAACAGCAGTCGGGCAGACAGACAGACATATTACCGTTAATTGGTTTTTCCGGTGACAAAGACTCACAAAATGTGAATTCTGACTACACAACCAGTCTTTCAATACTGTCCTCTTGAATTCGTAAATGAAGAGTAAGGCGAAAAATAAAAAATCTGAAGGACTGTAGCGTTTCTGAAAGACATGACGTCTAGCTGGACAGAGGTCTAAAAATTGTTTATTGTCAACATTTAATTTCCTGGAATACAGGAAAAGTTATATTTATTACTATTCAGGTTGTGGTTGGAAAATGTACATAATTGGCAAGGCCAAATGTTTGAAAACATTTTGATTGCATCAGGTATGGCATATTTTGTAATTAAAATGTAAAATTATGAAGAAAATTTAAATATTGATGAGGCCTGGACCTAGAACTCCCAGTATGGCTATAAACTCGATGTATGTGAGAAACTTCCATCGTGTTAATAATCATGACGTGGGGCAATAACTTTTATTTTAAGAATGAAACAATGTTTGTTAAAAAAGGAGTCCATATGTTTCATTTTACCTGTTAGACTTCTCGGTAAGCTCCATGATGGCTGTTTATTTCCTAATTTCAGAAATTTTTCATAATATTAGATGAGGTTGGATTTGACTCGTATGCTGTCATTTAACTCGATGATGTCGGACTCGACTCATCGCTCCCCTGACGTGCGCTCTTTCTCACGAGAATAAACGCATGTTTAAGGTCCGCAAGTAGATTCGAGCATGACGCCTAACTCTCTAACGGCAGTGTGAGTGGGAATTTGCGATGTGTCGTCCTCGCCTCGCGGATGTTCGCGTGCTCTGCTGCTCCCACTCCGCCCGCGGCGTCACGCTGTAGCAGTACATCCGCCTCGTGGGGCCCCATAGTCCTTCTGCGGGTCGCCGCTCTGCCACCCTGCCCGCACGTATCCCGTCGCCCAGCCTCCCCGCTCCACACCCTCATGCTCACACCTTTTAATTTAATTTGCTTTAATTTTGTGAGTTTTGTCTGTTCAAAGGATGGACTGCCCTGGCCGGAAATCGAACCCAGATCTCCCGGTATACGCTCAGTTGCTCAATACGCACGCTAAACATCACTGCAACGTCATGTAAATAACTAAAGGATGGCAATGGGTGGACTATTGCAAAACGAAAATATATTCCCCGTAGTTGTTGAAACGCTATTGTGACAGTGCCGAAGCATTTTAATCTTAGTTTATTGATCCCCCCGCCCGCCTCGGAGTGCGGGAAGCAGATGGGCGCTTCGGGAAAGGTAGGGACGTTCCGATTCTACCGATTCGAATCCAGAATAGATTGTTTTCTTTCGATTCCTGTGAATCGGTATTCGATTTCTTTGCTTCCGTATTTTTGATGGAATCGATTCCAAAATCCTGGAATGGAATAAAATCGATGCGACCTTCGATTTTTTTAAATGTGCATATTCCTGCGCTTTTGCTGCTTTCCAGGTTTTGTGCCTTTTGACTTTATTATTAATGTAGTTATTACTTTATAATTTATTTTGTGGAAGTGCATGTCTTGTTTGAATTCTACCTCTCACCATGCCTCCACCTTCCGCTTCGTTCAAACCAAACCTCCTGGTTCAAATTATATTTTTAGCGTCTCAATCTAAAAAACCTCTTTTTTTGTTAGGATGGCGTTGTGTGAAGTTATGTTTCTTTGAATCCGTTACAATTTCGTAGATTAGTTCATACTATTGTTGATATTATAATCTATTATATTTTTATATATATTCTAATAGTATATTGTTTCATTGATACATTTTATTACTTTATTTCAATTGTATTATTTCATCTACAATATTTTTCGGACACGTAGTTAATTATATTGTTATTAAAATTTAATTAATTAACACCTGGTGATGTTTCATGTGTGTTTTAGTAAATAGAAATTGCTCGATTCCGTATCTTTCTAGGGAATCGCTTCTTTTTTCGATTCTATCTAGAATCGACTCCAACTTTTCGATTCTGGGATCGATTCCAGAATCGATTGTTTTACAGGAATCTAACGTCCCTAGGCAGAGGCGGCGATGCGCGCGGTTGTGAAGTCGTAGTGTCGCTGGTCACGAGTCCTCGCGACTGAGAATTGCGCGCCTTCGTTCCGCTTTGACCGCCGCCCACTCGCGCGTGCCCATTCGACCCTGTCAACGATCCGCGCGGGTTGTCGCTCGGCGCTTCCTCGGACCCTCGGGGCAGGACTCACGACTCCCTCTCTCACCTTTTCTCTCCTATCTCCCTTTCTCTATTTTTTATCATAACTTACTTCTTTCAGCCCTCTCTCGTCTGTCTCTTCTCTCTCCTCTCCGTTCTTTCCTCCGACCTCTATCTCCGCTCTACTACCTCTCTTCTCTCTTCCTCTCTATTTTCTCCCTCTCTTCTCTCCTCTCTACCGGTAGCGGTAGCTCACTGCATCAACTGATGTCACTGCAGCGCCTCTAACCGGGAGGTCCTAGGTTACACTCCCCACGGCGGCAGGATTTTCGACACTAGCTTTTAGCTTCTCTTCGTCTCTCTCCTTCTCTTCCTCTAGCATTTTAGCGTCCAGCTGCTGTCTGGAGGAGAATTCTAGCGGCCGGCTGCTCGATCGGTAGTTTTCCGTGGTTTCGCCGATCACCACCAGGCGAATGCCGGAGCAGTACCCTACAAAACGGGCCACGGACCGCGCGCGATCTGTCCTTCCTCTTCCTTGTCCTATCCTCTCCTCTTACACACACACACACTTACACTAACATGCACTACACTACCACATATTCCGGGAGACCGGTCGGGAGCTTAGAGCTTGTCCCGACTGGGGCGGTGCCCCTTTGGTGGGAGAGTCCAGGTTAGGGGGGAAACTCTACTAGCCGACGGTAGGTCGGCGCCGGTCTGGCCATCCAGCGGGGATCACCGCCATCTCCCGAGAAAGAGACATGCAGTATGCTAACGGGACTAATGACCAAAGCAGTTAACGCGCCCGGAAACACGAAAAAACCAAACCAAACCAATCTCCTCTCTACCGTACTGTTCTCTCTTTCCACTATCTCTCTCTCTCTCTCTCTCTCTCTCTCTCTCTCTCGTGTCTTCGTCTTAAATTCGTAACTGATCATTTATTTTAGTAAAATAAAAACGAATTTCTTTCCGCATGTTCGACCGTCAATTTTTCAGAGAACATTAATCTCAAAGTCACCAAGGCGCTTGTAGATGTTGTGGAAAATCCGTTTCTGGAACTTCCGAAATTACGTCCGAATATTTCGTTACATTCATTCGTTTTACTCGAAATGCGGTTAAACAAACAAGTTATATCCAATTCTATGGCTTTACATTTGTTGCGAAGCTTAACCCAACAATGAGCCCTGTTTTTACACCAGTATATGTATCGTATAGTATAATCGTATAGTATCAGTATAATATCGCAATCATTACAGTTAACACATTCTTAGAGTAATATTTCACCAGTGATACGAGGTTCTTTATCACACTTAAGCTTCTATTTTTCTTTACTTAATTCGTCCCAGGCAATTGCATGGCCCCTCCATGTTAATTTATTATAAAAATGAAATATTTACATGTAAGGGAGAATGGTATGGAAATTGGGTATTTAAGCCATTATAAAGCACACAATTTCAATTTCTGGTTTAAATTCCATTTCGAATTCTTATGATTTTATGAAATGCTTTGTTCGCCCCTCGTGTGTGTTGCTTGGTGGGGCGGTAGGCAGGGGCGTGGGAGTGTAATCTGGGCGGTCGTGGCCACCTGCCGCCCACATTGCCCCGCGCAGCAGGTGCCGCCCTCGCCCCCCCCCACCCCCGCCCCCGCGTTCGCTTCCGCCTCGCGCCCGGGGAGCCGCGTGCACATGGGCCGGCGCCGGCCGGGCCCCCTTCCCGGCCCCGCCTTCGCTCGTGCACGTGGAAAGAGGAAATTTCCAACCAACGTTTCTCGCTGCTTTTCTCTTCATTTCCGTTATTTTAGCGTACATAGACTTTATAATGTATAAGATTATCTAACTTGTATAAGTTATATTGAAACTTACGGAACACTTGATTACTTGTTATATTAAATCAGAACAGGAATTTTAAACACGAATGGAAACTAAAAGAATAGCTATTTCAAGGACACCATCGTTTCAGGAATATTCATGAACTGAATTTCTTGCGAGAATCAGAACACAGCAGATAAAGCTGATGACGGAGGAAGAGCTTGAATATCAGTCTTTGTCAAAGGATTTGATGTTGTTTCACACGATAAAATGGTATGGAAATTATTTCATTCGTTTATTGACATCAAGTTGGTGGCGTGGATATGTGAAGTTCTTCGTTATAGAAAACAGAAAGTCCGAGTTGGACAACAGATTTAATCGTTAGCAATCGTTACGCCATTGATGCCCCAATGAAGTGTCATTAGACCTCGTGTTCATGAATGACTTGCCAAATAACTTAGTTTCGAAAGTACGGTTGTGTTCAGATGACTGCATTATTGAATCTAGCTATTCAAAAGAAGACGATATTTTGTGAGGTCTAGATCTGCTTCATTATGGGGGCGGAAACAAACAGTATGACATTAAATAATTCCAAAACCAAACCGTCATGTTCAGAACGGGCTATAATGACTATGAAACGAATTTTCGTTTAGGGAACGAGAATATTCCAAGAGTCGTGACATGCAAGTATCTGAGAATACTTTTTGACATCAAACATGACTGAAAAATCATGTTAATTTGTCAAAGGAAAGAAAATGCAATAGCGGTCGTTGAAATGAACTGGATTGACTCAGCGGATACCTTCACCATGGAAAGGTAGAGTCGCTCCCCAATCATGAGTCCCTACATTCTGTCTTCGGTCGTACAAGGCCGAGGCAATGGGCTGCTCCCCGATTCCTCGTGATCTCTGAAGAGTTCGGCCGGACTGTAAGCACGCGCATCTAATCTTAGATTCGAATTGGTCTGCAGTGACATCTGAGTGTTATGAGAATAGGACCGTTACCGTTATTATAGGTGTTCTTTCCTCTGTTCGAGCAAAAAAAATTAAAGAAACAATGTTTAAACCGTTTTTGCGAAAATTTTTAAAATGTCGTTTGGGCTTGTAGGTACCCCCAAAATCAAATCTTTTTTCAAAACTTTTCTCTATATTTTTGATCTGATTGTTATCTTTAATTCTTTGTGCTGAGATGTTGGAATCTGTATATTAGAGAAAAAAATGAAGAGAGTCGATGACGCAAACCATTTTTTTAAGAAGTCGATGCAAGAAAAGGGTTGCGAATGTCTGCTTGAGACGCTTATTGCTGACAAAGGGTTAGATTGAGGAAAATTACTTGTTCGGTATCAAATATCTAACATGTTTTTCTGTCAAAAAATCAGTACTTTTTACTTTCTCGCTATCGCTTTCCCAGTAGAAAGTTATGTAATGCCGCGCGAAAAAACGGCGAATTTCTTGGCAAAAAAACTTATTACAGGGCCCTGGTAACGAAATAGTGGATAAATCCAGTTGCTAAATATAGGGGGAAAATCCTCCCAACACGTGGTGAAACCAGAATTCAAGTTTTGTGAGTTCTTGATACCGAAAAATCGATTGACGACAAAACGTCTATCCGTATTGAACAACGCTAGCTGCTGAACCGTTCAGCTGATTTTCGCCAAAATTGATGTTCCGCAATCGACCTGGCTGATGTCGCGGCCCCTTGCATTTGAAACCAATATTTTAATTTTGTGGGATGCTTTACATAACGCCCCTGGGACATTTTCCAAATTTTCAAAATAAATGGCTCCATTATTTTTTATTAAAGTTTGTTGTTGGAGTGTGTAATGGACGTTTAAGAGAATCGTGCATGTCTCATTTGCTTGAAAACGGATTTTTCGAAAATTGCAAAAATTCAAAATTTTGACGGCGTCTTCCTACAACTATAATTCTGAAGACTGAATTTTTTTTCCTTTAATGAAATCTCTTCCTTAAATATAGACTTTGAAATAAGGTCATGTACAATTTTTCAAGTATTTGAGCACATTTCGCATAATTTTGCGTGACGTACGAGGAGAAAGTACGTGCTCTTTTAGCACTAGTTCATATTTTTCTCTTTCTACAAAGAAGATACCAACACAAAGTTCCACTTGAAAGAAAAACAAAATTGCGGACTACGCATAAACTTTTTAAAGATCCTGATGGGGCCGACTCTCCCAAGAACCTGCATCTCCGGGGCCGACAGGGTTATCGCATTCGGCTGCCTTCCTCACTCTCCTTGCCTGTCGATCACAAGAAACCCGCAATGTTCGGCGGGAATTCGATGGCGAAGCTTTTGTGATATCATCTACAGTTGTGCCTAATTCGAGGCTGAGGGATTACATCAAGAACGCGGAACATGGACGCGGAAACTGCTTTCTTATATTATCCAACAAATTTAAAACTGAACCTGGTATAATGTTTATTTTTTTTAATTATTTGTTTTCTGATGTACAGACTCTTTTACACTGGGTTTGAATACATTTGATACAGATTCAGTTAAATTTAGAAGTTATATTTTTGATTTAGAATTATTTAGAGGAGTTGTATGTGAGAGGGGTTTAGGATGGGTCAAAAAGTTGTTTCACTAATTGGAAGTGGAGAGCTTGTGGGATTGAAGGAATTTGGTGATAAACTTAAGGGCGATTTATTTGATGTTGGTGGTAATGGGAGATATGTCGAACTCGAGATGAAGTAGACAATTGGGTATGAACCAAGTTCTTTGCCTGGAGCGTATGGATATGAGATTTGGCTGCTGAGTCCCAAATAGGGCTTGCGTATGTTAGCGTAGGTCTGAACATAACTTTGTAAAGATGGGCACCGGTTTGGATTTGGAGGGGAGAAGATCGACGCAGTATTGGGAAAAGCTGGTGAGTTCTTTGTGTGGCTAGGGCAAGTCGATGGTGAATGTAGGGTTTCCTGGTTAGGCGACTGTCAAAGAGGACTCCGAGGTATTTTACTGGCGTGTTGGAAGGGATAGGTGTGGACTTGTTTGCTACTGGAGGAGGTTAGGGGGGTCTGCGTAAATGGAATAGTTTTGCTTGAAATTTAGTAGGGTTGAATTTGATGTGCCATTTGCTGGCCCATTCAGAGATTTGATCCAGGAGGAAAGAAGCTATTGTATAGGAAAACTGATGGAACCCTTCCAGAATGTCTTCGGTAAGTTTAAGAATCGGATGTTTTTTTGAGACAGATTGAAAGCCGAATTGATGGTTAGGAATGGCGGACGTTTCGTTGAGGTAAGCTCTTAAGCGAGAGAAAATGCATTTTTCAAAGATTTTACTGATAGATGGAAGGAGACTTATGGGTCTGTAGCTGGATAGGGAAGAGGGGTCTTTGCCGGGTTTATAGGGTATAACATGTGCATATTCCCAGTTGTAGGGAAGTAAGAATTCTTAGAGAGGAGTTGATGTGGGTAATGCGTATTATGGCTTTGAAAGGAAATTGTTTTAGGATAAATGTGTTGATTTTATCTGAAAGATTTTTTGGGTGAATTTTTAGCCAGGATAGAGCTACCTCTAATGGCGAGATGAATTTAATGGGATGAGATACGGTGATTTACGGGTTGTTTACTGTATGCTCTGTGGATTGATTGAATTCTGGATTCATGGGAGGATGTGGAATAAAGACGAATGCAAAATAGTCTGCTAGTGTTGGATTTATCTGTAGGGAATGAGACGAGGATGAAATGTGTTTGGAGGGAAGGGATATGGTTGTGCTTTCTTAGTAAACATTGTGTGAGGTTCCAAAGTGAATGGTAAATTTGGTTGTGGAATTTGGATTTGTTGGATTTGTTGTGGATTTATTTGTGTACTAGAAAAAGGAGTTCCGTACTATTCTAATTAGTCGATTTAAGTAGGATTTCAGAAAAGGAGTTCGATGACGATGATAATTATTTCGATTGGTTCTTTTGTGGTAGTTGAGTTTTAGAAGTATTGTAAGGATGAGGGAGGGGTTTAATTTTTAGGTGTGGATGTGGTTAAATCAAGTGTATCGAAATAGCATGGGTTAGTAAGGATATGGCTTTGTCTATTTCATTTTGAGTGGGTAAGGTTTGTATTGGAGGAAGCAGTTGAGTTGGGATTGGAAGTGGTGCCGTTGATGTTTAGGTTGAAGGGGACGAGGGTTTTAATTGAAGAAGCTGAAATTCCTAGTATAAAGATGATTGGGCGATAATCGGAGGATAGCACAATGTGGATTTCCACTATGGCTTTTGCGAGTTATAACGATAATCCGAAAACTATTATGTCTGGTAGGTGGGTGGAGAAAAAGGGGGGATTTGCAAACTTAGGTTATTAATGTCGTTGAGAAGTCGAATGCCTGAAGGAGTAATGAGATTGCTACCCAAGCTGTATGATTGGCGTTGAAGTCGCCTACAACGAGCATTGGTTGATTTTGTGAAAAGAAAGCATTAATTGAGTAAGTAAAGTACCTTTGGTGGTTTGTAAATGTCGGGGATGTTGAGCAGTGTATTTTTTTAACCCCTGGCTCCTTTTGTGTGGTCTGTCTGCACGGTATGTGATGTATCCTGGTGTGAAGATTCGGTTTGATGGGATTAGGTGCTTTTCTTGGATACAGGCTACAGAGATCTGGCTGAGAATATGACACTTTGGCTAAAAACACTCACACAAACACTCTTTGATTTGCTACAATGCGGCAATAGCGGCCGTGAGCCGCGCCCGGCGACCGGTTGTCGCCCGTCCGCTGGGGCGTGGCACTGATAACACGGCGGTTGCGATAACGGCGCTCCGAGCAGAATGATAATGTGTATTACGTTGAAAAGAAAAACCTTTACCTGAAATTTCTACTTTTCATTTATCTTTAATTTTTTACTTAGATGTTAACATTTTTAATATAATGCCAGCAGTGTCGCAGTTTTCCCTTGTCGGACTTGTTGATAATGACAACAGGTTTGAAGTCACCACTCCATCGAGATGGCAGAACTAATTTTCAACTTCATACGTGAGCTGAAAACTACGTAATATATAAATTCTAAATACGGGTCGATAGTAGGTGACCTGCGCGTTTCGTTCGATATTGTTGCGGGGAGATGGCTATTTGGGCAAGTTCTGTGCACGTACTTTCGAGCAGGTTTGTTTGAATCCAGTGCGGATGTAGGGATCTTTCAAATCAATATTTCTTCTTGATTGTCATAAAAAACTTTGGATATTTTTATTTGCAAAGGGATCTTTCAAACAGGGAGGGAGCTTCGTGGCACCTGGTTGTAACTAACGTTCTCCTCCAGATGTGGATCTTTGGTAATAGTAATCACATTGACTTTCGGAAGATAGTGATATCTCGTTAGGACAGGATATAGCCGGGCTCCTGGCTGGTTTTTACTTTTCCCCGACTATACGTGTAATGGAGAAAAAATAGTAGAAATCCAGGAAATGCAGTGGTCCCAAAAATTCGAAACCGAGATTTCAAAGGTAAATCCATTATTTTTGTCCGTTACTGAGAAAAAAAAGTGCTTTTGTGGATGGATGTGTCATGTATGTGTTATGCGTAACATGGGAAGATGAGAAGCTTTTGAGCTTGGTGCACACGTCAGAAGCAAAGTGTGTTAGAGCAAATCCAAATATGTTTAAGGTTTGTGCTGAGGACGGTGGGAGACGCTGTTTTGTACTAAAACACTACGAGAATAGTAAACAGCATCCTGCATAGCGTAAATTAAGGGAGCTGGTAAAATAGGCTCATACATTATGCTACCTCTTATCTCATTTTCCCCACACATTATGTGGTCTTTATGCCTGAAATGACGAGAATTGAGTAAATGTTTTAAATGAAAAATGCCAAAAACTGGTAAATTCTTTAGTTAATCTAACCTACGGTAGATGAGACAAAGAGATTCCCGAAACGTAGTACAACATAGTTTCGACGGAACCCAACCCAAGGAAAATTGAGCTTTCGCTGGGAGAGAGGTAAAACTATCCATATATGCCCCTGGATCTTATTGTGCCATTGTTAATGAACACCCTATGTATTTCCTGAAATTTTTGGAACTTACACAATGCGTAATATAGTTAATAATTAGTACCAACATTATATTTCCTCCAAATCATTCTCCGGTAGTTTTCTGTGGTTTCTGAGATCATTACCAGGCGGAAACCGGAGCAGTACCCTAACAAATGGGCCACGGACCGCGCGCGATCTTTCCTTCCTCTTCCTTGTCCTATCCTCACTCCTCACACACACACTTGCATGCATTACACTACCACACATGTCGGAAGACCAATTGGGAGTTTAGAAAGCTCCCGGCTTGGGCGGTGCCCCGCCGGTGGGAGATATCGAAAAAACAACAACCAAGCCGACGGTATAGGCTGCGCCGGATCTCACTTAACGGGGGAAGATCATCTTCCGAGGAAAACATGCACTATATTTACAGGACTAATTACCTTAGCTGTTGACGCGCCAGAGATCATTATTCAGTCAATCGAAATTTTTCTCCTGGGTCCCTTGTAAATCACACGATATCGTAATTCCGCAATTCACTAGACAAAGGCGAGGAACATTTCATTATGTTTCGCGTCATTTTACATGCCTTAAAAGTTCAGTGGCTCGTTGTGTATTTTCGCCCTTGAAAAACCCACCGCCGACCCGTAACCGTGATGGAACCCGCCCGGTCGCGTTCCGGAGGGCTCCGTGTCACCGAGTGGGCGTGCGGCGGGAGGGCGGTGGGGGCGGCGGGGGCGCTCGTAAAAGAGGGCGGGGCGTGCTGCGGGCGATTCGGCCGCGCCCTCCGACCGCCGCGCAGCGCCGCGTCGCGCTGGCCGGGTGCTGGCCGGCGGTGTTTATGGGGCGGCGCGAATCGCCGCCCCGCCCCCTCGCTCCTCGCGGTCGCCGCCGTTGTCCGCGCGGCCAATTCCCTTTTCGTGCCTTTCTTTACGCGACTACCTCCACGAACAATTGTTCCCAAATTGCGCTTTAATCACCGTACATCAGTAAATCCACGCTCAGTTGTTTACAAGTTTAAAATACTGAGTTTTCAATAATGTAGTGTATGTCTGAAGTTTAAATAATATTATATAAGTGTCTTTCTGCAATTATTATTCTTATTCTTGTTAATATTGTTGTTATTATTGAATTGTAAATTTATAAACTTAAAGTTTTTATTTCTTTTTCGTTAATTTCGCGCCGCGTAATGTACTTACGTAGTAATGAAAAATTATTGTAATGCTGCAGTGGAAAGTGGCAGTTTTTCGTCACAAAAGCTTTGAGGTCAGAGGAATATTGTGGAGCCCGGAAATCAAAAAATTCGATAAATATTTTTCCTACACGTAGTAAATTATGTCCTCTGACACAAAATCAAGGTTTTGGAGGGTTTTGATACCGAACATTTAGTTTACAACAAAATGTCTATCAGTGCTGTCGTAAATATTGATTTAAATCACATGATTATTTTTTAAAAACCATGATTTGAATCAATATATATATTATTAGTAATATTTGAAAATATATTTGTATTTAAAATATTTGTAAAATAAAAATTTCCTACATAAAAATACTTAAATCAGTAAGAAGTTGATAGAAAGAATATACTATATTTCTAATAAAATTTTTCATTGACAATTTTGAGAAAATAAAATAAATGTAATATATAATACAATGAACATACTTTGAAATAAAGAACGATAAATAATTTGAAGAGGAGTTATTACTTTCAGCTTAGATTATCAATTAGTTTTTATCTAGCAATTAATTGTCTGTTAATAAAAAACTTATTTAGTAGCTATACCTCCCTTACACACACCAAGCTAGTTTCGAGATGTAGAGGTTTAAAGCAGCAACGGTGTCAGTACTTCTAGATTTGTATTAAAATGTTTCGTAAAGCTACTTAAAGTGCATCTTATAGATAATGAGTATTAATAAAAATGAATTTTATTAATACATATTTTAAGAAAATTAATATTGTTAAAACTAATGAAGACAGTAGCTATTCTTACTAGTTTTAATAATATTAACCTTTTTTTTAGTATTGACAAAATTCCATTTTAAGTGGGAAATATACTTCCAACCAACCGTTTAAGGGTTAATACGAAAGTGCGCACGTAAAAGCTATTATGCCCCATATTTTTCAATAACAGGACAAACATTAAATAGAATTTTAATATTTCAAAAACTGTCTAACAATGTTATAAGTTACATAAAAAAAACATGGTAAAATTTCTTTGAACAAAGAATACCTTTTTTCAAAATTGTGCTAATAGATGGTGTCACAAGCTTATTTGGTAATGTGGACGCAAGAGAAGTGTTTCAAAAGCACGAAACTATAAGTAACTCAAATTAAAAGATTTTGTGGGTTAGGGTGGTATTGCAGCGGACCCCTTAAAATATATAGTTTCTTTATTTTTTTAATAAAATAACAATAATTTAATGTTCAGTTTAAAAGCTGATGTTTTAAAGAACTTTTTTCTGCTTTTAAAATAATTAAGGATAAATAAATCACATAAAACATCTATTACAATTTTTAAAAAGTCTCATTGAAATCAAATAAATATGATTTTTTTAAATCCAGCCCTAGGTGATAGGAGTACATTGGAATTTAATTGTTCATTCTTCTTTGTTGTGAAATTTTAGTGACAAGCGGAAAGTACCTTTGATTTTTAGAATTAATTGTTGCTTTTGTAGGAAGTAGTACCTAGGGGAGCCTGGTTTGGATCTTTCCTTCTTATTGTTACTAGTGATGTATTTTTATTATATTTTGGTACTTGTAGATTATAGTCATCGCTTCCTCCGCTAGAACTCGGCTCAAGAGCCATCTAATGGAAGAATTAGCTACCCCCCATTAGAAATGTGCTCTAATGTTTAGTCAATTTTCAAACGTAATAATTTTCTATAATTATTCAATTCTCATAACACATGTTTAATTATAATTAACCTACACTACAATTAATAACTTTCAGGTGAATGGATTGCAAACTACTTGGAATTGCTCATTAAGTGTTTTATAATGAATATTTAATGGCATACAAGCCCCCAATGTAATTAATGTTAACTTTCAGTCTTGTGGAGCGAAATGTCGTAAACATACTTTTAAATGCATTTAATGAAGTGGTATATATTAAAAAAGGATATTCGTCGACCACTTTTCGGTAACTACTACTTTCAATATTTTTAATAATTTCTTCTTTATTAATTTTATTTTCAATGCATCAACTGAATAGGCTCAAATCGATGTTGCTTAGACTGTTGAATAACTTGACTGGAAAGAACGATTGATTTCCTCGACTATTTCCTGGGGTTATGGGATTTGTGTTCTGGCTGTAGTCGCGTCTTCCCTAGATATCCTGATCTTGTACTTACTATTTAATAGATTCTGTTCTGTGATTTAACCCAAAGGTGACTGTAATTAAAAAAAGTGGTTGGATTTTTGCATTTTTTTTATATTGTGGTCATATTCCATTGCTGTTGATATCCTATCGATGTTTTATTTTATTTTTCAAAATTTAGTATTTTTTCTGGGTATGAAATGTTATACCATGGCCAAATGGGTGAATAATGACTGGAAGTATCTTAGGACCCAATGAATCTTAATTTACCTTTCTTAAGTCCATAATACGTACAACATTGTGAAATTTTTAGAAAAATACATAGAAGGCATTAAATGAAGCAATCCAAAATTAGCGCCAAAGATGATACTTTGCAAAGCATCCTTTGGAATACACACCAGATTGCACTCCATGTACGGGTGACTTGTGCAAATCTTACACTTAGCTCATTTTCTCTGTTTACGAGTCTATCAAGTGTCCAATGTTGTCATAACGAATTTCCTCCTTTTTCTGTTTATTGTTTTTAGGTCGCACTCCTCGAGGTATGTCTGTTTCCGATGTTGAAAGAATGGAAATTACTATCTTTCGGGTAATGTCAAGAAGACGCATATCTTTAGCAATGCGTGTGTATGAAAACCACAATGCACTCACAACCGCGCCATTCAGGGAGAAGCGGAATATAGGGTACTACCACCTCTTGTTTCTGATTCGAATTCTGTACAGACTTCGGAGTCTATCGAACATATGGACACAACTCTTTGATTTATTGTAATCTTTGACCATGCCAGGCTTTGGGATAGTAATTCTCTCTTCTTTACTTAGCTATATCTTCTGCAGACAGTCAGACTTCCGGCTCTGTGGGTCTGCAAATTTGTTGCAATAGTCTCTTCACTGTTGTCATGTCATCGAACAAGTGTTATACCACATCCTTAGTCTAGAAGTGTGTGGTAAGAAAATCGTTCCGTCTTCAAATAATTCAGTGGTGCTTTTTTCTCTCTGTCTGATTGGTACCAATAACGTTGAACTGTTTCTCCTTCAGAGTTTCAAGGAAAGTAATGCTATTAAAAATTGTTTATGTAAATAATGCTTATTTCAGGCGGAAATCCGCAGCCCAATCTCTCTATAACACTAATCCCACGTGTATTGTCAGGTTGTTTTTTGTTAAACCTCTGCATCATGTTCGAACGTAATAAGGAAACCTGGAGAGTTCAGGCACCAGAACCTGAAGCAATACATATTTGTACAACGAGTACATTAGCTTCAATATCCAGATTTTTCTCCTTTCTGAAGTAATTCATTCCAAATCGTCTGGAGAAAGAGAAGTGAAGATGGTACAGAAAGGCTTTTCTGAGCCTATACAAAATAGATAATGAAAGAGAAGTTGTTGTTTTTTCTTGGGGCTCCAAGGGATGCCGCGCCGGATACTCACTATGTCCCTCTTGGAGAGACATATTAACCTTTACACTAGATACACTTGCGGGCTCCTCGGTTTGCGGTCAACGGACTCACAAGGCCTTCCGCAACAACACGCATACATGAACGGCAAGGAACAAACATGCTCATGACGGGACTCGAACCCTCGACCCTTCAGATTGAGGCGCTGAGTCCACACACGCTGTAGCCACCTCGGCCATCCAGGGTGGTTGGGGTAGAGAAGGTTAAATGGGGGAGGGAGGAACAAGAGGATGAGGAAAAGGAGGAGGGAGGAATGAGAGAAGAAGAGGAGGAGGAGGAATCGGAGGGGAGAAGGCGGCGCCCCTCCCCCCATCGTGGAGGGCGGGGTGATCGGGGGCCGGGTGGGCGGGGCGGGCGGGCGCCGGTGATGATGATGATGACGGCGCGTGGCGGGGCGGGGCGGGGCGGGGCGGTGCGGGTCGCGGGCGGTTGCGGCGGGCGTTGCGGCTAATGCCTCGCCGCATTAGCATGCATTCAGCGCCGCCGCCGGCTGAATCAACTTTAATTGTGCTTAATGACTCTTGATTGTGAGATAAGTTGGTCGGTGGACGCGGTGGCGGCTCGCGCTGCTACGGGCGACGCGTATTGTCCGCCACGCGGTGGCTGTGCCCGCCCCTCCCCCCCCACCGCTACTCACCGCCTCTCGCGGCTTCGTGTGGTTTACTTTGTAGAGATGTATTGGCTGTCGGTATTCTGATAGCGATGTGGGTAATTGGCGAAATGTTGGTCTGGTGAATTCTCGCCCGTTGTTTTCACCAGGTGTTCGATATTCGTTTCGTTTAGTAGCTGTTTAATACTGCTCTGCGTTCGTCTGAAAGCAGTTCCGCAATATGATTTATTTTAGGACGGCAAATTATTTACAAGTAGAGGTATACATTTCTTTTAAATCAGAAGGTTCTTAGGAAAATTTGACGAACTAACTGCACATCACCGAGGCGAGTGGCGTCTTTGTGGATGCCACTTGTATGTTACCTTGTTGTGACTCATGGTTGCTATTGGTGTGTTTGCAAAGCATTTTGCTGTAAATAGCGTAACATAGTGACCGTAACTTTAAGAAACTGACCAAAAATCTAATTTAAGAACCCTGTTTATACACGAAAACACAATATCTTCCAAACATTTTGCAGAAAAAAATAGCGCTTTCTTATACACTTCGCGGCTAATTGTCAAATAATATTTGAACTAAACTCACTTTTCCTCATATTTAAAATTTAAAATACCAAACAGTGTTAAATTGGCAGAATTTTGGGTGTTACAATGCTCTATTTATAATAAAAATTAAATTGTCATTCCAACATTATCTGTATATACGCCATTAATATACGTATTTCCAACTCATTATAATGGTAATACGTTCTGAACAATGACGACCCTTTCTTAACTAAATGCCTATATTTGATGCTCAAATATTTCCTTATTTCGCCTGTTTTCATACTGCGCCTGCCGGCTGAATTCTCACTGTCAGTG
Organism: Teleogryllus oceanicus; assembly: GCA_964035755.1. Lineage (NCBI taxonomy): Eukaryota > Metazoa > Arthropoda > Insecta > Orthoptera > Gryllidae > Teleogryllus > Teleogryllus oceanicus. The sequence goes on from CAXIVR010000002.1 coordinate 198,993,072, forward strand.
CATCAATACGTACGACCCTGCTGACGTCGGGCGGCAGCAAACGCTCCGAAGAAAAACACGCCCCTCTTGAATATTTGCTGTTCACACCTTGCAGTACGGAAAAGCACCTTTTTTGATATTCGTGTAAAGAATCGAATAAATACTATTCTATGTTATTGCAATATTATTAAAGACTGTTTTTGTTAAACTCATTAATTTATTGCAGTGTTCTACTCGAACAATTTATTTGTTCTTGAGCAGCGTGCGTGCTACGCTTTGGAAACCGCTTTGTTAAGCAGAACTTTTGCTGTTGTACTTTCCTGGGTGTAGAGCGGATGTGATGGCTTATGGCTTAGTGGCAGCATCCGTTGCCCCTGCAGCATCGTAACGTCAAAAGCACTAGGGTTCAAGTTCCACCGGTGGCACATTTTCGACACTTGTTTCTTAAGCTTAGTCAAATTCAACCACAGTCCGGAGGAGAAATCTGACGACCAGCTGCCCTGATCGGTTGTTTAGCGTGGTTTCTCTGAGATTTATCAGATAACTTCTAATTCATTATTGTTTAACGTTGTCATGGCTCTGATTGAATGCGTTTTTCCCTTAGCACATGATGTTGAAATCTAAAATCGGCACTAAGCCGTCGTCCTGGCCGGGTGGTTGTGTGCATTCTCATATTGTTTTTTATGATTCATTAATGTATTTGGGATTTTGTTGCTCAATGTTGAAGAGCATGCACACTTCCTTGGTTTTCCCTGGTTTTTTCCCGGTCGCTTAAGGCAAATGCTGGGACGTTTTATTCTTGTCGCGTTTGTGAGCCCAGGGGCATGACATCTGTATTGTATTATTTACTTATATTATCTGTAAGTATTATTATTTACTTGTTTTTATTTACTAAATTTATTTACTAAAAACGTTTATTTACTAACATTATTATTATTATTATTATTATTTTATTATAAGTACCGGAACATAACTCTAACAAACGGTCATTGACCGAGCGTGATATTCCGTTCCTCATCCGTATACAAACACACACACACACACTACCATTCGCTACCCTACCACACACATCAGAATATCAGTGGGAAGCTTAGGGCTAGACCGCGGTTGGGCGATGCTCTTTTGGCAGAGATGCCCTCAAGTAGAAAAAAACGTCCGCATGCAGCGAGCATGGCGCCGGATCTTACCTTCAAGCGGGGAAGAAACAAAGCCACCTCGTGGGATATAACAAGCGCTACACCTGCAGGACTGATTAGCATAGTAGAGGACGCGCCTGGGAACACTGAATACTGACTCACCTCTGGTATAAGTTAGAGTTTAAATTCGATACTGGTGTAGAAATGCGACCCATACCGGTTTGCTGTAATCCTCGTTTAATGAGATGAAAGGGCCGTCGAAGAATGGGACCGGAAATGCCGGGCTGGAAAAACTTCCGTTGCGAGCACCAAACGCGATGTGGTAGCAGTTAACAGAATGATCGTGGGGATATTCTTGGACTCTCACTTTCCGAGCATGAATCGCCTTTCAGACGCAAATAAAATATTCAGGTCGGGCAGGAACGGAAGTCGCACATGCCGAGTTCGCGATGATACGTTGGTTTTACATTTGACTCGCCTGTTCTCTCATTGCTTTATGTTAGTATTTATAATTCTCTATCTGGAATAGATTGCAACTGAAGATAACTTCTTATTGATGAATCCCACGTGTTGTGGTTTGATTTAATGGTTGATATTTTTGGACGCGCCGACTGCTATTGTCTCTTTAGGATAGCGAATATTATATCTCGGAAGTTAGGGTGTTCCTCCCCAGCTGGTTGGTGAGATCTGGCCGCTAGACTTCTCCTGTAGTCAGCGGCTGAATTCTGCATTACTAAACAATTCGACATAACTAATTAGCTATTGTCGAAAATTCACCTCCGCCCGGACTCAATCGTACATCCTCCTCTTCAGAATCGATCCAGTCACCGTGCATGCTGGCTCTGAGGTAACAGCCGATTGCATTGTATGCTACCAGACGTTGTAGAGCAAACCGCGAAGCGTTTGCTACTGTTAGTTTCGCGTGGGCGTGAGTGCCTGAAGTTGATTGATTGATTGATTTTTCGTGGTTCCGGGCGCGTCAACTGTTTTGGTCATTAGTCACGTTAGTGTAGTGCATGTTTTTCGCGGGAGATGGCGGTGATTTCCCCACTGGATGGCGAGATCCGGCACCGACCAACGGTCGGCTAGTGGGGTTTCCCCCTAACCAGGACTCTCCCACCAGCAGGGCACCGCCACAGCCGGGAAAAGCTCTAAGCTCCCGACCGGTCTCCCGGAATATGTGATAGTGTAGTGCATGTTAGTGTAAGTGTGTGTGTAAGGGGAGAGGATAGGACAAGGAAGAGGAAGGACAGATCGCACGCGGTCCGTGGTCCGTTTGGTAGGGTACTGCTCCGGCATTCGCCTGGTGTTGATCGGAGAAACCACGGAAAACTACCGATCAGAGCAGCCGGCCGCTAGAATTCTCATCCAGACAGCGACTGAACTCGACCTAGCTGAAAAGCTAGTGTCGAAAACCCTGCCGCTGTCAGGACTCGAACCTAGAACCTCCCTGTCAGAGGCGCTGCAGTGACATCAGTTGATGGACTGAGCTACCGCTCCCGGTTGCCTGACGTCACGCGCGCGTCCTCCCGGGTGAAGAAGCCCCTGAGACGGGAGGGCCCCAAGGCGCAGGTGGGGCTGCCCTTGGGCTCCACCTTCCACCGTGGGCGCCCTCGTTAAACGGCTCCCCCTCCCTTCTCCCTCTTACGACCTCACGCGGCGCGCTGCGTGCGGGGGCAGGCGGCGCTTTGACGCGCGCGCCGCTGCTGCTCCCCGGCCGCCGCGTGTTCGTTTCAGTGGCAAAAGACGGGCAAAATTCTTTTCTGCCTCCGAATTGAAGATGATGGATTGATGTTTCCTGATACGTCTGTCGCTATTGTTATGAGTCCTGTTAGTGTAGTGCGTGGTTTATCCAGGGCAGTGTTGCTGTTCCTTCCTCGCTGGATGCTGAGATCCGGCATCGACTAGCACGTCGCCTTGCCGGGGTTTCCCTTCCAGTTATCTCCCCCATTGGGGTAACGCTTTGGCTGGCCAACGTCCGTTTGTTAGAATACTGCTCCGGCATTCAGTTAGTATTGATTTTAGAAACCGTGGGAAATACTTACCACACCAGCTGACCGCAGTGTGTATCCAAACTGCGACTGAATTTGACCTGTAGTTACATAAGTAGCTAGATGCAAAATTAAGGGTACGTTTCATACTCCCTAAAATATCACTTGCCAAATATGTAACTTGAACTTAATTGTTGATGTAGAATTTGTTCTTGAAAATAGTGAAGAAGAGAAGAAAAAGTTTGCGCTTCGAATTGGTAGAAGGAATTCACCCAAACGGCCTATTAGAACAGCTAACCTCTAGTCACTAATGCGCGGTTCGCGTCTAATTCATCTCTAAAATAAATCACCGATGGACTCTACAAACTCCTATTAACCAAGAAGTTGCGAATTCCGATTTCGTGAAGTGCGGCATTTGTGTCCGCTTTCGTCCCCTCCCAAACCACTGTGCGGCGGCGCCGCTTTGCTTCGTAGGTGGCCCGGCATTACGAAACATCCGTATTACTCATCATGAATTGGTTCCACTTGTCCTGGCGATGAAGATTTATGCGCCTCTGCCATTGGTTGTTGCGAATTGGAGCGAGAGCGTCCCTCTGCCGCTCAGTTCACGCACTACCTCTGTTTGCTTGTCGAGCGCATATGAGAAGGATCAGGTGCTAAGGTTTGCTTTTCGTTAGCGGATACGTCGTCTGAAGATCTACGAAGTTTCGACTCTAAATACACAGCTAGGTCGATTTCAGTCGCTGCCTTGAGGGCACTTCTAGCAGCCGGCTTCTGTGATGGGTGGTTTTCCACGGGTTTGTTCGATCAGTGGCAGAGTAGTACCATAACAATGGCAGTACGCTAACATCCGACCCATGGATTGCGAGCGATCTTTCTTCGTGTATGTCCTCTTCTCATTTACACACCCCACACACACACAGCGCGCGTACTTCTATTTTATTTATTTATTTATTTTACGTCAAAAAACAGTTGAAACTGCGTATGACGTGCTATGGGGAGAACTTAATTCTGTGCACATTTTCAAAATTCTGTGATCCCTACACTGAGTCATATACTACATGAATTTTGAAAATAAAAAAAGCTCTCTCATGTAATAAAATCTATTTTCAAGGATAAATAAGCAATCAGTTTTGGGCTCTTATCATGATGTCCTTCGTCAAGGAATAATACTTCCTGCGCAACAACATGGAAACGATAATTTGAATAACTATATTTCCCAATGAATTGTAGATGACTGCAGAGATAATGAAGTTACATTTATGTCCAGAAGCAAAACAAGGGGCCATCTCAGCATTTGCTCAATGGATCAGGGAAACTGGACGAAAAACCTGATCGAGATGGGGGTCATTGACCCGGAGGCTGCAATACAATACTTGTTACAGGTTGTTTGTACACATTTATACAGACCAAATGGTAAATAATGCATTAAGTATCACTGTTAAAATTAATGTTACTTTTCTTGTGATGCTCAGTAGTCTCTATTTGTATAGAAACAGTTATGCAGCAGAAACGATTTCACTTTGTATTTAAACTTTTCTATTGCATTAATCGTTAATGTCATCTGGCAAAGTGTTGTAAAATAATGTACATGTATTGTATGTGAATTTTTTGTAATGAGCTGTTGATACTGTCACGTGATGAATATGATTTCTACGTCGAGTGTTGTAGTAATAGACTTTGGCATTTTCTGAACATATATTTTCCCGCCCTTAAGCAAGTCATTTTTGACAAAGACCACTGATTCGTAAATCAACAGACACGGTAATGGTAGAATTCCTAGATTAATGAAGAGATGCTTACAGGAGTCAAGTGGGTGGGATCTGGTTATTATTCGTACAATTCGTTTTTGTAATCTAATAATCTGGGAGCTATAAGATGTATTTCCCCAGAATGTTATGCCATATCTCTGGCTACTTTACAAGCACTTTCTTACCACATATAACGGGAGATCACTTAGGAGCCTAGAGCTTGCCCAAGCTGAGGCAGTACCTCACTGGCGGAGATACCTTGACGGGGAAATACCCCGCTGGCTGACGTATAGATTAGCGCCGGAACTCACGTACCAGCTGGAGTGGTACAACCGCTACCTCCTGGGACATTACATACGGGACAGATGACGTAAGTAAATGACGCCCCACTAAATCAGTTAGTCCTCAGAGCTATTTGTGGAGTCCTTTTCGCGGCGGCGCGCCGCGGTTGCGTGATCCGCACACGGCGCTTGCTGCGCGCCGGCTAATTTCGTTTTTATTGCGGCGCCGCGGCGGGCAAGAAAACAATGGGGGGCCGCCCCTCCCCTCGGAGTAATTGCGCGGCCTGTCTGTTCAGTCGCTGGCGCTCGGCGGAATTCCTATGTATTCTTGCAGATGATTGGGAGTTCTTGCTGCCTCGTCGCACAAGAAGCTGGCGCCGGCCCGGTCGCCGTGGGTGGGTCGGTGCGGACGTCGCCCATCGCCAAAGTCGGCCTCTTAAATGAAGAACTCTTATATATAGGGCGCATTGAAAATTGCCTTCGGATCCACGAGGTGGCTCTTCTGTGGTAATCTCATGTCTACCGAGATAAATTCGCAAATCGTCGTTTTGACATTCTTCCGCCGCTGGATGGCGAGATCCGGCGCCGACCTATCGTCGGCTAGTGGGGTTTCCCCCTAACCAGGACTCTCCCCCCAGTGGGGCACCGCCCCAGTCGGGAAAAGCTCTAAGCTCCCGACCGGTCTCCCGGAATATGTGGTAGTGTAGTGCATGTTAGTGTAAGTGTGTTTGTGTAAGGGGAGAGGAGAGGACAAGGAAGAGGAAGGACAGATCGCGCGCGGTCCGTGGCCTGTTTGGTAGGATACTCCGGCATTCTCGTGGTGTTGATCCTAGAAACCACGGAAAACTACCGATCAGAGCAGCCGGCCGCTAGAATTCTCCTCCAGACAGCGACTGAATTCGACCTAGCTGAATAGCTAGTTTCGAAAGTCCTGCCGCCGTGAGGAGTGGGAACCTAGGACCTCCCGGTCAGAGGCGCTGCAGTGACATCAGTTGATGCACTGAGCTACCGCTCCCGGTATGAAATTCTTAAAGAAATATGCTGGCAACACGAGGAGTTAGAGGGTGATGAAGCCTTGCCCCGCAGGGGGGAGAGTCCCGGTTAGGGGGAAACCCCACTAGCCGACGGTAGGTGGGCGCCGGATCTCGCCATCCAGCGGCGGAAGAATGTCAAAACGACGATTTGCGAATTTATCTCGGTAGACATGAGATTACCACAGAAGAGCCACCTCGTGGATCCGAAGGCAATTTTCAATGCGCCCTATATATAAGAGTTCTTCATTTATGAGGCCTGACTTTGGCGATGGGCGACGTCCGCACCGACCCACCCACGGCGACTGGGCCGGCGCCAGCTTCTTGTGCGACGAGGCAGCTGCTCACAGCATCCTGAAAGTTTGTTACCATTCGATAATCACTGGATGTGGTACAACTTGTGAAGTATTTTAAGATCAGCGCACGAAATTGCGGACGGCATTATGAATCTGTTTTCTAGGGACCGTTTTACTTCGGCGTGTCCGCCCTTCGTAGAACTACGCTGACGGCCGCTGGCCCGGTGCATCGAAATATTGTCATCGCGGGTGGGTCATCGTTCTTCCCTGGCTTGTGCTTACCTTTTACATACATGACCTATCACACAGTGAAGTAACTCCACTTCAGAGGACTGAATGCAATTTTGAATCTGTAGAGTTATTTTCACATTATTTTCACAACAAGATGGAGCACATACTCGTCGTTAATACCATCCTTATGTGTACTGAACTGTACTGTACCGAATATGTTTTGTAGTGTATCATAATTTGCTAATTTTGTGCAAATTATTCTTATTGACAAGGATGAAAAAAGTATCTGCACCGCTTTTACTTCGCTCAGCACCTGTAAGGTGAAATTCGACCAAATAATTAAGGAAAAGTGCTGTTGATTCATTCTTCTTTGTCGCTCTGTGCTTACAGACATCTCTAACCAAGAGCTAACGCTGGTTATGCGTCCTTTTGCCGGGGAAAAGGGTGTAGTTTAGGCGGAGCACGGAGCTCGTAGGATGCTGGGCATAGGTCGATGTGGCATTGTCTTCTCGAAAGCCCAATGGTGATGAGCTGGAACACGGTCCGAAGGACTCTTTGATTCGATTGGATGAAGGCTGTGTTTCATCTCTATTCGACGTCAATGTCTGGCTTGACATGTAACAGGGATTGCCACACCGTGGTGCGTAGTATAAAGGCTCATCTGAAAGAGCCACAGAGGCTTCTTTGATGCATTTCAATTGTGAAATATTGAAAGAATATTCAAATAATATAAAAGAGTTTGCAAACAAAAATGTCTGATAAGTGTATTGTAAAAATATTTTTAAAAGAATTGAAATACCAAAAATTCATTTTTCAGCTGCTAAATTTTATTATTATTATTATTATTATTATTATTATTATTATTATTATTAGAGCCCGAAAGTTTGGAAACATGCCTTTTTTATTACTACGATTTTATGACTTTTGACAATAGGAATTAAATAGGAATCTGAAGTTTTTTTTTGGAATATTTTATTTTTGTCCTTTTCTGCCATTTTTAGTATTTTACGTAATATTGACATTTTACTTTCTTTTCCGACATAATTTTCCTCTCTTTCTCCCGACATTGATCTAAGGAAGCTGAAAACTTACCTTCAATCCTGGACAACATGAAGCACTGTCGTACCAGCCAGGACGTGTTGAACTAGGATGTTTTGAAATTCTATGAGAAAGCTAGTTCATGTGAAGATTTTGTATTTCTTTGATTGTTGCTGACGAGATTGTGTTCGCTCACGAGGAATTACATCCCACCTTTGTTTGGCTTCCGATCGTTTGCGAGGGGAGAGCTCTTTGTACATCACGACGGGTGATTACTCAAGAAGAAGATTTGGAAAATCGAAACTAATCATGGCATTTCCACTGATGACATTTGAGGATTCAAAAGCGAGACCGCAATAGCATTTCTTAGAGACAACGTCGCGAGAATGGTTAGTCATCATCCGAAATTTAGTGTGCCTCTAAGAATAATTTTGAATTTGAAATCTTATCTCTGAGGGTGAAAAAGACGGAGTGGTGAAGTGTGCAAAAAGAGTTTGGTGGTCATGTTTCATGTTCTGTCAACATTACAAAGGCCAAATCGTTTCCTAGCATGCAAGTGCTGATGTAAATTTTAGAGTTAGAATAAACAATTTTTTATAAAATTGTTTACAATAATTGCTTTTAATGTGTGATTTTTCATTCCTTACATGCCTTTTAGCACCAATATTTTAGTCAGAATTAACACCTTTCGCTTGCATTTTTAGTATATATGAATGCCTTTTTCCCAATCTATTTTAGATAAAATAAATAATATACGGCTACATACTAAAATACTTCCGGCCTCTAATTACATTAGTGTAATCAATACGTTTGGATCACGTGTACTCGCAGAGTCATCGTTTCATGGCGCTGAATGGCATTGGAAGTAGGTTTGATTGCAGATCTTGCTATGAAACTCATTCCATAAAAGGGGAAACGCATGGAGGCAAGCAGCTGCGGTCGGTCGCCTGTGTCTATGTTCATTGCCCGGCCAGGGCAAAAACACGGCCGCCTCGCGGACGCCCTCACGACCGCCTGCAACGGTACCGCCTTCGCCGCCTCCTCCGCAACCGCCTATTCCGCGCGCCGCAGCCGCTGCAGCGCCGACCACGCCTTCCACATCGCCCCTCCTCTTCCGCCTTCGCTTCCCCCCCCCCCCCTCTCCGCCTGCGCGTCTGTCTCCTCCATCGTGTGCCTCCGACGCCGCGGAAGGCGCACGCGCGGAAGGCCCGGCGGTGGCCCCCGCGCGGGAGCGCCGCGCCGCCAATGAAAGGGCGCCGGGGGGTGGCGCCGCTCCGCGCGATGGCTCCAAAACGCAACGCGCGCGTGCGCCCGCGGGAGGTTATGTAAAAACGATAAACGCCGAGCAAACAAGATAAAAGGTAATTCCACGCGTTGCGCCAACTTTCTATATCGCAATAAATTCCGGCGCTGCCCCGTTGTTAGGCTGCTGCGGCCGCCGCCGCGGTCCGCGAGCGGCGTGGCGCGATGCGGTGCGGCCAATCTCCGGCGAGATCTCCGCGGCGCGCCGGCGGGGCGGGGCGGGCGGGCGGGAGCGGGGCGCCGGGCCTTATCCGCGCTCATCTGCGGCGGGGTCGCGGGGCCGCCTGGCCGGCGCGGCGCGGTGCGGCGCTCGCTGCTCGGAAGATGCTCGCCCGCGCGCGCGGCCGAACAATCGGCTGGCGGGGCAGGGGGAGGGGCGGGGCGGGCGGCGCGCGTTCGGGTGGGTGGGTGAAATGGGCAGGGCGGGGAGGCTGGGCGGAGCGGGCCGTCCGAGCAGATGCGGGCCGAGTGTGCCGGTACGGGGCGGGCGGGGCGGGGCGGCGAACACTGCGGGCCTGCGGGCGAGCGGCGGCGGCCGCGTGGGGGGTGGGAAAGTGGCGGCCGCGGTCTCTCCGCGCTGTTATTAGAAGGAAGCGCGCGCCCGCCGCGCCGCCGGCGGAGGATGCAATTTCTCCTCTCGCGGCCTCTTCCTCGCAGCTGTCGGCCGCCCCCTCTCCCACGCCCTCCCCCGCCCCTGCACGCGGCATTTAAATACTCTAGCACGACGGCAAAGCACGCCATGATTTGACATGTTCGAACACTCAAAAATAAAGGAAGTTTGGTAGCGAAACCAGCGTCTAATTTATTTCATAGCGATATCTTCTCTGAGTTGCGAGTGTAGGCCATGTGAAACAAGTCACATTGTAGATAAAATCACGTATTTAGGAAGAGATTTGCGCCAGGATTGCATATCTTGCCCTCGGAAGGGAAGGGAAACATACTGGCAATGGGGTGCCAAGTGTCTGCTCCTTCATAACATTTTCTCTACATGCATGCTAAGATTGATATCTACGTTTCCCTAAGCATGTCTGTGCGCTCATTCCATTTGATTCTTTAACAGTCGCATACCAATGCTATACCCAGGGACAAACTAAAGGAGAGGATGTGGTCGGAATAAATTTTCGGTATCGAGAATATATTGCAATATAAGTGAGGGAACTTTTTATTTAAGAAGTAATGACAAATGTATTTAGCAATGTACGATACGGTATTACAATCATTTTCTTCATGTTTGTTTTAAATATTTTCAGTTTTGGGGTTTGTCGAGGACGCCTGTATTTTGATTTTTTTCCAAAACTGGCAGTCCTTTTCGTGATATCAGATGATCATCTCCTATTTCTGAAGAACTAGTTCAATGTTCACTACGCTGTTCAATTGCACAAATACTCTCTACATCGACACGTAGGCTTGGCTGGAAGAGAACGCTTGGTTATGACGCAGCTATGACGCATGGTGTCAGTTTTAAATTTTTAATAAACATCCAGTAAGCGTTGAATAGCGGAACTATCGCTACTGAGTTCCGAAAAGTTCTAATAATAGGCGGCGGCGATGTGCAACGGTTAGCGTATCGGACTGTTATACCTCAGTTTGCGGGTTCAAACCCGATCGAAGCCGTGGATTTTAAAGGCGAAAAAATCCCTTCGTACGCCTTCCTTCGGAGGGGAAGTAAAGCCGGCTGCCCATGTTAGTAGATTTACTGCATGTAAAAGATCCTCAAGCCTAAATGATGCCTCTGAGCTAAATTCAAATTGCCTGTTTCGTCGCCCAAGTAATACCTTCTTTCTCTCATGGTTGGTGAAAGGAGCGTAGCGAAATTTGCGTGGTTAGACGGAAGAGAGGTTCATGGGCTGAGTCTCGCCACGAAATAAGGTACATTCAATTCAATTCAATTATAAAAGCCCTAAATGATGAAACAATAAGTTCTTACCTCAACAAAGACGAAAATACAACGTCGAGGTCTTTGGTATGTGTTAAGACGATCGCACTGAATCCACATGCACGTCCTCTGATGTCCTAGACGAAGGTGTAGGCTGGGGAGGGTGAGAAGGGGCCATTGCGTGTAGTTGGATCTCCAGTCGTGAGTACGTGCGTGTCTGTGCCCTGTGCCAGTGCTTCGCGGAGAGCACTGCGCGCAACGAGGGCGGTGACGCCGTGGCCATAGCCTTGGGAGGGGCCAGCGCCAGCCGTGCCGAACACCTCGAGGTCTTTGGCGCCTCCTCTCTCGATACCTCCCGTAAAGGGAGTGACCCGACGTATAGTGCTTTTACCGCTCACCTTGCACGTCTGGGCAATGTTCAGTGTCTGTGGGATATGTTGTGGACGAAGCGGGTTCGTGGCTGGTTCTCAAGGAATTCAACCGTTGCCCAACCGAAAGGTCCTCTAAGAACATCTCCTGCCGCGTACTCTCCAGGCACATTAACCCAGCGTTTATGTTCGGTTATGTTCGGTTGGCACGTACTGAAACTCGCCTTACGGTGCTTTAGCACGAGGGACTTTATGTTGCGAAGGGCTTGGGTAAAATGGTTATGTTTTACTCTAATCATCTATCTCTTGGATCGGTCACTTCTGGTAAACATTTCGCTCTGTATCGAAAAAGCTTTCCCTCGTCGCCTCCACCTGTGTTCGGGTCCCTGGCAGTCTAAAGCAGGCGTGGAGATTCTCTGGGGAAGTGAGCTTGTTTTCTTTAACTATTAATGTGAACTTGTGTTCTCTATCAGTGAGAAGGTCATGCCATTCAACAGCGGCCGGGTTAGGTCTTCCATCTCACTCTCACTTCACAACCATTTTGTGAAGCAGAACTCTAGAGGCCGCCTGCTCCAATTGGTAGTTTTCCGAAGTTTATCCAATCAGTGCCATTGAATGCATGAGTAGTACCTTATCGATTGGGCCACGAACGGCGCGCGATCTTTTTTTCCTCCTCTTTCTATTCTCTCCACTTGCTCACACATACACACACACACACACACACACACACACACACACCACACTTCACCTTCATACACTCTGCTAACAGATATCTCAGGAGACCAACCAGAAACTGCAAAGGGGAACCGTGCATGCGAAAGTGTTGGTCCGTGCAGATCTCACATTCCAGAGGAGGAAGGACACCTCTCAGGATGTAACACCAATGAGGCTAATTATTACAGTAGTTGGCGCGCTTGAAAACAATAATTAATCAATCAAATGGAACATCTCATCCTGTTACCCGTGTTATGGACGGGTACCATGAGTAACGGAGGGACAATGGGGACGGGAAGGTTTTAGGCCCCGCGCCCGCAAGAACCCGATTGAATCTGCATGGGTTGGAGTCGTCGTGGGAAGAACACCGAAGAGATTGCTTATACTGAGTATTTTAGGTTTGTCGAAAATAGAAGTAAAACAGAATTTCTTATTTTCTTGATATCTCGAGTTAATAACGACACCAGTGAGCCATTTCGTAGCGGTGTGGATGCTATTGTCAGAATAACAATTCATCCTTATACCGAAATTATTTATTTAGGTGTCCGAGTATTCACTCACTAAGCGAGCGCTTTGCGATGGTGCGATTTTTATTTTGTTGCCGGCTCAATAGGAGAGAGCACGATGCGATGCCTTGCTGGAACGCCCTCTGAGAGAGCGGCCCTCTGTACCCACGGGGAAAAATATTCTAATGCTGCGGTGCTTTGAACTGTCTGCTCTCCGAACCTCATTGGCGTTGGATTTTGGAGAGAGGATTTTTGGGAGACGCCATAAAAATTCCTTGGGTTTTGATTGCCTGGACGGTCCCGTGAGGGTGCAGGTGCGCAGTGCAACCAGCCGCACGGCACGCTACAAGCGGCGCCGTGCAGCCAAACTAAGCAGGCGCGGGCTACGAGTTGTTATTAATATAATAAATACTAGCGTCTGTGGCAGCAAAAATGCTGATGAACAAATCCATACAAAATTTTCTAAGACGTACAAGAAACCATTGCGCAGGAACCACAAATAAAATACTATCGTATAACACTACAATACCGGCTTAAGTTGCTCAGAGCATCAACTGGTGTGACTGCATTGTCCCTAACCGGGTGCTGACCCGACGGTGGTACGATTTTCGACACTAGCTACATAGCTAGGTTGAAGTCAGTCGCTGTCTGGAGGAGAGTTCTAATGGCAGGCTGCTCTGATCGGTAGTTTTCCGTGGTTTCTCCGATCAACACCAGACGAATGCCGGAGTAGAACCGTAACAACTGGGCCACGGACCGCGAGCGATATTTCCTACCTCTTCCTTGTCCTATCCTCTCCTCTTACACACACACTTACACTAACATGCACTACACTACCACACATGTCGGGAGCTTAGAGCGTGCCCCGAGTGGGTGGTGCCCTGCTTGTGGAGGACACCTGGTTGTGGAAAACCCGGCAGCGGACGTGTAAGTCGGCGCCAGATCTCGCCATTCAGTGGGGGAACGAAGTTCACCCCCATCTAACGCGATAAACATATGCACTACACTTACGGGACTAATGACCTTAGCTGGTTGCGTGCAGAAATAATAATCAATCATTATAGTACTACAATAAATGCATTATTTTATCAAAAGCAGTCGTCACGAATGCTGCAATAAACTTTATATACAATGCGAATACATGTGCGGAATCAGCACATCTTTCCCTTTACATTTGCCGTTGATTATTGTAGCTTCAATAACATTTAGCGTCAGCTTTTTCACAGAACACCAGATTCCGATGGGCACCTCTTGCGTGTTCAGATTCCCAAGAAGCAGTGGTGAGCCAATTTTCAACTTGCGTCTGTGCGGTGGGATTCCAGATGACTCCAATAAACACAAGCGCGTGATGATAACCGTTGACCTCTGTCGCTCCTCGCATGAGCGAGCGACTGACGCGGGCTGACAAAAGCACACATCGGAAGCAAAGGGCTTAGCCAGCACTACTGTCAACGCGCGCATCGGAGCTCGGCCAAAGGCAGCGACGCTCCGTCACGAAAGGGATAAGCATTGTCGCCAGGATGCAGGGCTGGTCACGTCCAATACACTGACACGTAGTACTGCGTTGAGTAGAGGACTCTCCCATGGGCGATGGGTGTTATAGGATGTTAAATTTAATAACATTTTTAGCAAATTTTTCGATTAATAACAATAGAGTGAAACCTAAAAGGGCCACCTCTTGCGTTGTCTGTATCTTCCTGCATCGAGACGCATTGTCTGATTACTTAGAACAATGGCATCTATAATCTGTCTTCTGACAAGGATTTAATTTTTTCCTGTTTCCACTCTTCCACCGCATTTGTCATTCACTCTATATCGGCCTAACTGGGCTTCCAACTGTTGGTGCCAAATAGCACATAGTGGCGTGCCTTTTAGAGAGAACCTATTCCGTGGCAGCAGAACGAGCCGCTCAGCCTTCTCCCACGCGCAGGGGCGCTGCACGGCACGGTCCTGTTGGGCGTGCGCGAGCCGCAGTCCGATCGGCGAGGCAGTCGGCCCCTGCACCACCCCGCATCGCCCGCCCCGCGCCGCGCCGATGCGTATCTCTCCGGCTGGCGGCGCGGCGCGGCGCGCGGCGCTCTCCTGGGATAATTGGGAGACGGCGGGCGCCCAATTATTACCCGATGCTTTGCCGAATTTCGCGGCCATTAAGCCGTAAATCTTCCTTGCGCCCCCTCTCTCCCCGAATGAACACGTTGCGAATCGGCCGGCTGCCTTGTGTGCTTTACTTTATCTTGCGTCGTTGGCGCTCCGGCATTGTCTGACGCATTCGTGGACGGTTTGTGTGACAAAGGTTGACAAAGACGTGATTGACACTTCTTTTTGACTATCGATTCCGGAGGTTTAGCGAACACTCCCATGCGCAACGTTGCTTCTGGAATTATGGAAGGCACACTGCGCATGCGCGTGGTCGCTAAACGTCCGAAATCGTTCGTCAAAAGGAAGAGTCAGTCGGGCCTAACAATGTAGTATTTAGTACATATTAGGGAAAATAGAACTCTCCTTCATCCCGTTTTCAAACTAGATAGCAGTGTTGCGAAGTATAATAATTTAAAAATAATTATTATTTGTTGGAAATGTTCCCCGTTCAGACACGCGTGTTGAAATAAATGGAACAGTAACACATGTACAGACAGAGTGAAAATACCAATATCCGCACTCAATACATTTATGT
Source organism: Teleogryllus oceanicus (assembly GCA_964035755.1). Taxonomy (NCBI): domain Eukaryota; kingdom Metazoa; phylum Arthropoda; class Insecta; order Orthoptera; family Gryllidae; genus Teleogryllus; species Teleogryllus oceanicus. Next base: position 199,008,246 of record CAXIVR010000002.1, read on the forward strand.
AAGCCACATTACAAACAACTGAATTTCACGTACGCATTAAGTATGTTTGTGAAGAATGCTAATTCAGAAAAGCGGAATGATTACAATGTAATAATCGTGAGTCTCGATTTTGCCAGCATCAAACTCATCTCCCAAGATAAGCTCGATAACTCAAAATAAGTTCGGATTGCTTTATAATTAAACATTTGGGGATCTTTATTGTAATGAATTTTCGCTCTTCTCCCTGTACGAAAACTCCGCTGTCGAAGTTTTGCGTTGAGATTTGTTACATCCTCTAGATACTTAGTGGTAGAAAGGACGAAATTAGGAATACATAATAGTGCATCTAAGAGTCGAGTCGTTCCCAATTTAGAAATGCGAAGAAATAATAATAATAATAATAATAATAATAATAATGATAATGATAATAATAATGACAATAATAACAATAACAACAACTCTTGTATTTCGTTTGGTGGCTACTGGATCTCTAATAATTATTTATTTGAGAAGTTCCTCAAGAGCTGAACGAATACCCCTTATTCAGCATATTTACTTGCCTATCCAGCCTTTATGTCTACAGCATTCAGTCCTGATGATCAAATCGTTTATTCATACAAGTGTGTCTTTGGCGTACAAGTTTGACGTACGCATGCATCTTTATTTGACGTGCACGTTCGTATTTCTAATTGATCTCTAGGATGTACGATAATCTTACTAATAGAAAAGTATTTAGGAGTAATATTCGGTTCCTCACATGAAAATCGAATAAGAGCGATCAATTTCCTTTTGCAGCTCTGCGAAACAAACATTATCCTAACGCCCTCTAATATTTTAAACCGGTCTACACGATTTTCCTTTTGAAACATTTCGGAGTTTTAGCGAAGGCGTACGTGTGCAGTGTGGCTGTCTGTTCTGGGGGTTTGGCATCTGCACATTCGCGCGTTCGCTGAGACTGCGAAATCGTTCGTCAAAAGGAAGAGAGTAAATCGGGTCTTAAAGATTTACGCTAGAATGCACTTCTATGAAGCTGTTATACGCCTAATGCCAACTTTTGTCTTTTCTATCTGATGATCAGCAGCAAAAACTAATATCTTGTGTCCAGTTACTACGAGACGTTATCTGTGATCCGTTACTGAAGTCCCACTGATCGTGTATTACTTTCTAGTATCTCTCATTAACTGTCACATCTAGAATTTTATTTAATTACATATTATTGAACGTAGAGGACATCCTTCATAATGAAGCGCAAACGAGTGGGGAGTGTCTGTTACACACAAAGCAAGTTACTTTATTTCCGTGATTTCTTTTAGAACAGAGAACGCTTGCATGTTGACACCACTTGACAATTTTTAAGAGTATTTGATAAGTTTTCAAAATATATTTGTTGGGAGTTTAAATACTTAGTGTTTGAGAACAAAAACGTTGTGGAAAGTATCACAATGTGTCCAAACAATTGTCACTTAGACTGCAGTGTTGATTGCTTTGAAATGAGAGATGAGCAAGTGCAGCCAAAGCAAAAGCAGAAGAAGTAAGTCAGAATTGAGATAAGTCCAGAAGCAGAGTGGCAATTGACACCCCGTCGACATAGTTTTAAGCTGCTAACGAATGTGTAACGGGTTTAGAAAATGATACTGGATGAAGTCGCGTCAGTGGAGAACGTAGTAGCTGTTGTGGGTCTGTCCATCTTTTTGAAGGATCGTTTATTCATAGAATTGAATGCAGAATGTCAACTAGGAATTTGTCGCCGTGTTTTCGCCCAAGACCTCTGACGTTAGAGTCTGTGAGAAACGCAACAGTCGTGAGACATCGTCCCCTGTTTCGCCCTTCAAAGCTCCCCCCCCCGCGCCACTGGTAACAGCCACACCGCCTAGGTCAGCTCAACTCACCCGCTCCGTGCCCCCCCCCCACTCCCCCCCGCCCGCCTGCCCCCCCCCCCCCCTCACGCCCCCGGCGCACGTGTGACGCCGGAATGCGCCCGCCTCCTCCCCCCCGGCATTGTCTCCTGCGCCTCCTCCAATTTGTCAAACGCCGTCTCCATTACGGCGGCGGCAAATAATAGATCGCGCCACCGGCGCCCGCCACGCCCGCCGCGCCGCGCCGCGCCGCGTCGCTCGCGCCCCTGGCGGCGCCTCCTCGTGAATTATGGATCGGCCGGCAGGTGGCGCCCCGGCCGGCCCTCTCCGCGCAATTAGAAGCCCCGTAATGTGGTATTGACATTCCGACGCCCCGCCCCCGCCGCGCCCCGCACACACCTTACGCCGGGGCGAAGGGGTCTGCAAGTGCTAATGTCACAAGCCCCCTCCCATCCCCCTGTAAGATGGCCTGCTCGTATATCTCTACATTGTGGCGTGCAGCGCCGAAAAGATTTCACAATAACTGGCAGGGAAAGGTCCTTCGAATTTAAGCAAAGGGTATAGCCGAATAAGGTGGTGAAAACGGCGCCAAACCAAATCGATAATAGTGATGCCCATATGAAAGAGAATAAAAAATGCCGCAGATTCCCCCAAAAAAATCAGCCTTCTAGGGCGGAGAGACATGCTCCTGTTGCAGAGATACGAGAAACGTGTTTTTCATATTTTATTTTTATTTTTTCTCAGATTCTATTGCATGTTTCAGGCTGAAACAAATTGAAGAGAAGGGTAAAAATAGTTGAATTTTAAGGTATTTTTGTCAACCATTCTGACGCCTAATTCAAATATAAAAAAATAAACAAATTTTTGAATCGTATTTTCGACATGATAACTTTGGAGTAGTCTCCATCCCCCCCCCCCCTAGAATGTGTCTTATAACATTCTATAACATTTTCGTTTCAGATTTTTAAATAATGTGGACGATAGTGAAAAAGAATTAAAACTAATTTTAACAGTTCAAACATTTGAAATATGCGCCAAAATGTGATTACAAAAAACGCTTTTACCAGTATTTAAACAGATTCAATCACGACGAATGAATTCGAAATCGTATTGCTACATATTTACGAACCAAACTCAATCGGACTACCCATGGTGGAAAGAGATGGGTGGGCTCTCCGCATCCGATTTTGGACTATGAGCTTTAAGCACTAGTGTGCGTCATAATATTAGCGTGTATTTTATATGCCAAAATTATCACAGTTGCAACTCATTGAAACAGAAACAGATAAGCACTTTGTTCATCTTTTTCAAATATTGTATCTTTTATTTCAATTATACCTTTCTCCTGTTATTATTGGTTGGTCATCCTTGAAAATTGTCATTTTACGTCACTTTCAAAATGTTTCTCAAAAATCTCTCTCCATGTAACATGGCAGCCAACGTGAGGTCTGGCTTTTCAGCCGAAGTGCGTCATGTGCGTCACGTTTTTCAACCGTGTGGTGGCCACGTGGTTCGTGACGCAAACTGGCGCTGCGCAGAACGAGCAAATTGGTGCATCCGAGGAGCCCACCTTTCTACCATACGAATATCGGTGGAAAGAGTTAATGTGAACGTGCAAACGGAAGTTACAGCTTGAGATGCTGCTGGTACATAGCTGCGATCATTTATTATTTGTGATACGCTCGTCACTTGGCGAAAATTGTTAAACCGTCAGAAATATTGAGTAGAATGTTTATACATTAAGGTACGCGTGATCTCAGAAGACAGTGACAATGATTAATTGCCTATGATTGTTGATTGTCAATAATTAATAAATCGACAACTGAATAATTTGATTTACATTATAAACATAAATAATATACCCCAAACCGAGTAATTTGATTGATATTAGCAACAATACATAAATCTCAAAGACAAAAGGGGTTTAGTCGATCCGGTGCCCGACATTGCTAAGGCAGTAGTGTCGTAGCGATTTCGGACCGAAGGGTCGCGGGTTCCAGTCCTGCTTCGGACAGGTTTGTATTTGTCTTCGCGTTTCATTCCTTATCACTATATCGTTTTATCTTCATGGTTACCATACCGTTAACTCCAATAGTGGTCGCTAATGACCTAGATGTTAATGCGACCTTAAATAATCCCCTAAAAAGGGGTTTGATGATTTCATTTCGACAATATACTTTCCACATAAAGGCAAACATTTGTCAGCAAAAAGTTGTAAATCAGACTTTTATATGTAAGTTTCATTTTTATTAAATATTTTACTATCCAATAAAGGCAAAATTTTAGCGCGAATTTCAAATTTTTGAACTGATAAAATGGTTTTAATTTTTCTTCACTATCGTCCACTTTGCTTAAAAATCTGAAAAAAATATGTTACACAATGTTACGAGACACATTCTAGGGAAATAAATTGAGACAGGACTCCAACAGTTTCACGTCGAAAATCCATTTCGCAATTTTTTTTTTCTAATTGAAATTGGCGTTAGAATTGGTTGACAAAAGTACCATAAAATTCAACTATTTTTCCCCGTCTCCAATTTTTTCTCGGCCTGGAAACACGCTATAGAAGCTGAAAAAATAAAACATGAAAAACACGTTTCTCGTTGTATCTGCAACATATTGCCCTAGGAGGCTTATTTTTTGGGAATCTACGGCATTTCTAATTCTCTTTCATATGAGCATCACGATTATCGATTTGGCGTGGGGGTAGTTTTCACCACCTTTTTGGACTATACCCTTTGGTGCGAAATGGATTAATTGGGCCTATATAGCCAAGTGTCAATTATAAGTAATTTTGTGGTAAGGCACCAAAGAGAAACTAAACTACTTAGAAAATAAACTTCCACATTAAGAATAATTTTACAAAACATTTTCTCTATATTTTTTAAACATCTGCTACCTTGTAACAAAACTGTAGTATGAATGAATGAAATAAAAATTTTGTTTTAATTTGTGAAAAAAAAAAAGGAAAATGCACACACTTAAGTTCACGTGCACCTGAGAAGGATGTGAAGTATATCCGGCGCCGTCCTTCACGTAGTCTTGCGAGATTTCTCTTTTCAGATATCTCCGCGCCTCCGCCTCAGGATGGTACAGAAATCAAGAAGGAGAAATCGCACGCGGTTCGTGGTCTGTTTGGTAGGGTACTGCTCCAGCATTCGCCTGGTATTCATCGGAAAAAACTATCGAGAGCAACCGACCGCGTCTCGTTCAGACAGCTGCTGATTCGCTCTAGGCATCTACTATAGAAAATCCGTCCCCATGGGGAGCTGACAGCGGCGACCTCCACCACACTGCAATGACAAGAGTGGTAAGCCTGGTCTCTGGCAGCGCCGTGCCTTCTGCTTCCGTGATCAGATTTGACCCGCCGGGTGCGCCTCGTGTTTGCCTGCCTTTGATCCTGCTGTGTGTGAGAGCACCTGCTGGGTGTGCGTGTATTTGTCGCGGCGCCGGCGGAGGTGGAGGCGGAGGCAATCGCTGGTTTTATTGGCGGCGGCGTCGCGACGCGCCGAGTGGAGTCGCGCGGGAGCGTCGTAAAGCGCGGCCGCTTTACTGCGCCCCGCCCCCCGCCCTACACCGCGCGCGGCGAGAAACACTTTTATCTGGGCGTGGAGTCAGCGCGACGCGACGGCGACGCCCGCCAGGGGCGCCCACAAGGGGCGGGGCAGCGGCTCCGCCTTTTCTTTTTCTTCATTGAATTGATTGGTTGATTAGTGATTCCGGGCATGTCAACTGCTAAGGTCATTAGGCACGATAGTATAGGCAATGTGTTCTTCTCGAGAGGTGGCGGTACTCGTTCCCCGCTGGATGATGAAATCCGCCGTCGACCTACGAGCTAGCGAGGTTTACCGTCAACCAGGTACCTCCCACCAATGTCACACTACCCTAACCGGGACAATCTGTAAGCTCCTGACTGGTCTCGGCATGCGCGGAAGTGTAGTGAATGAAAATGTATGTGGGTGTAAGTAGGGGGTGAGGCTAGGGCAAGGAAGAGGAAGAAAAGATCGCGTGTGGTCCGTGGCCTGTTTGTTACGGTACTGCTCCGTCATTCGCCTGGTGTTGATCGGAGAAACCACTGAAAACTGCCAATCAGAACAGGCGGCCGCTAGAATTGTCCTCCAGATAGCGACTGAATTCGACCTATCTGAAAAGCTAGTGTCGAAAATCGCCACCAAAGCTAGTGTCGAATGCCACCGTCGGAACTCGAACCGAGAACCTTCCGGTCTAGGGACTGCAATGACATCAGTTGATGCCCCTGAGCCACCTCTTGCTGGTTTTTTTCAATTCAAAAATGAAAAATGTATGTCTCTCTAATCCAAATTTAATGGTACACGTTATTTTTTATGCATGGAGATGAAATTAATTCTATTTATAAATTGTGGAAGGGGGGATTTTTTGTTTGAAGTGAGGGACCTCCGAGGATCAAGTCCCCCCGGACGCCTGGTTTCCTCTAAGTGGCTCTGCCCGCGCGCAAGGGCGGCGGTTGCAGAACATCGAGACTTTTGTACAATGGTCCATGTTTTAAACATCAATGTATTACAAGGGCTTTTTGACATCTATGTTTTGGGAACGAAAAATTCCCATAATCCACGTACTGTAAAAGTTAAAATAAGAAATAATAACTGATTGAACCAATGTCATTTTATGTGTTGAATTCAAAAGAATAATTCTTGTTTTGCCTTCATCGAGAACTCTCTCTTGCCAGAGATGATCCAAAAAATTCCCATAATCCACGTACTAAATGGCCACAGCCAAATTAAATTAGATTGCGCCAATTTAATGTTTGAGGTTACTAAACCATCTTTAAAACATGGAGGTTTAGAAACATCCATGCTCTTTTGGTGGATTATTAATATCGTGTATTCGTCTTTTGACATCGCATTTTGCATCGCTGACGCATTCCATATCGCGTTGTAAGCTGCTGCTCGGTAAGCTGACAATGTCGATTTGGAATAGGAATCTGTATTGCCCAGACTCTTGCCAGAAGATGATCAAATGCGTGGCATTTCTCGTCTTTCCGCGTATTTCGCATGTGGAGCGTTTTGTGTATTTCACTACAAATTTATGAATCATAAATAGCCACAGCCAAATTAAATTGTTGCGCTGATTTAATGTTGAGTTCACTAAACCTCTTTAAAACATGGGGTTTAGAAACATCCATCTCTTTAGTAATTATATATCGATGTTAATTTTGAACATCGACGTTTTTATCGTGACGCTCATTCGAGGCTTCAACTAATGGATGGAATGGGTGTATGCTCTTCGTTTAGTTTTTGCATAAACGTCTTTCCTTCTATTGTACTACTTTTTGTATTGCGGACATTTATGTCATGACTCAACTCGCTGCTTCGAATAAAGCTTCGGTTTTTTATAAGTTATTGTTTGTTTATTCAAGTATAGTTTTTGTAAGCGATGACTATAATATTGATTCTTATGTTTTCTTAACAAATTTATTTAAGTATAGTGGTGACGTGTCGAATGGATGTGCTGGAATGTTGTTAATACTCGTATAATGAAGATGCATGCTGAAAGGAACTGATGATGCTAATTAATGTAAACCAAAAATACTTTTATTGTTTCTTTCGTGGATGGGCGGCACAAGGACGAGGGATCGGCCCGGTGGATCGGAGTGAGGACTGGATGGATTGGATTCACATTTGGATCGTTAAGTATGTATTTTCTGTAATTGCATGTTGGAATTACTTGATGTTCTATGACAACCATGAATCCTTCCGTTTGAGGGAAGATCTATCCTGAGATCAAGTAGTTTGACGTTGTTATTATTGTTATTATAACCTGCTTCGAAGTAAGGAATTCATGCTTGAAGTAGTGAATACGCAAGGCATGTATTTAAAAGTTGATATCCTGGTTACGAACTTCTGCTGCTAGTATACAATAAAACAACAATTATTATTTTAGCACCCGGTAAGCAGACTTGATGTAATGGTCATCATACCAAACTCTTGCGAGGTGCCTATTGCAAGAACGTAAACAACTTCATTGGTTTGAAATAATTATATCAATGAACAATTCTCATAATAAATAATTCTTCTTTGGGTTGCAATGAATATTTCTCTCTTCTTCAGATTTTGAAATATATGCGTAGTGAAGCTTTTGAAATGAATATCCCCAAATTTTACATTTCAATGCTGAGGATATTAAGCTTTCGTTGACATTATTTCCAATGCATTTATTTGCTTTGCATTGTCTGAAGTTGATGGATGGAAAAGATGTTGATGGTTCTGGGAAAGGGATTAAAAAAAGTCCGCGGAAAGACTGCGAGTGATCGCAGTTCTGGAACGAATGAGGCCGAGTCGTGCGAAAAGTGAAAGCAACATTTTCGAAATCAAGTGACGAGCAACAAGGAAGAAGCGCCAAGCGGAGGCGACAGTAAAAATAAAGACAAGCGTGAAGCAAGAGCCTAGCGCTAGATAGCAAGCAGCAAGGGAGAGGTAAACGGACGGCAAGAGTCGAATGGCAAGCGATACGAGGCGAGCGGCAAGAGTCATGGCCCTACCATCCGGTAAACCGTCTTACGGAATGGCGCTAGCAAATAGAAGCAGCAGCCAGACGCCATTTGTATGGCAAATGGGCGCGGGAGTTTGAATTAAAGTGACTATCTTGACGTAAATATATCTTCTGAATTGAGCTCACAGGCAGTATTGCCGCTCTCTTTGCAGTGACTTGGACCGAGAAATCCTAGGATTCGAGTCCCAACAGTGGAGAATTTTCGACACTAGCTATATCTGGTCGAATTCAGCGCCGTCTGTTCTGTTCTGATCGGATCGGTAGTTTCTCGTGGTTTCTCCTATACCAATACTGGAATAGTAGACTATCCTAACGAGTGGGCCTATATTTATTTTAAACGTAAACATGAATTTTTGTTAACTATTTTTAATATTGCGCAGCAGTCCTGGACTAGAATCTCCAGTCCTGGTGTGACATTAGAATTATATTGGCCTTTTTTGGTAGGCCAGTCCCTTTATTCACCTTTTATAAATAATAGTTAAAATGAGAACAGCTGCTATGCTTTTAAACAGCCAAAAACACAAAGCCAAAATATCATTCAAATAGTAAATCACAGTAAGATAATTTTAACAAAAATAAAAAAAATCATAGCATGACAAATGAACGTACACATTTTGATTCACATACAGGCATCGTGATACTAATAATTGAAAAAGTCTAATGAACAAATGATTTTCATTTCTAGAAACTGAAAGGAATAGATTGGAGGAAAATTACCTAACATCTTCCTTTTACATGCTCTTCTATGACATTATTTTTGTAGTATGTGCCCTAAGGATTTAGTGGGGGTGTATCCCAAGATGGAAAACATACTTATATTATACAACTTGAGACTGAAGTAATTAATCTTTAAAATATTTTCACTGTAAACAGTTCTGTGCATAAAATGACTTGCTTCCAAATTTTGTTATTGACTTGACTATACACTGATTTTGCATTTTTTAAATAGAATAAACAAGTACTAAAAGCAAATGCTCAGTCTTGTAGAAAGTCAATTCTTTTCCATTTGAGCCTAGTATAATTTAGTTGCAGGATACGATAAATAAATAAGAACTTCAAATAAGAAAAAGAACATAACATTCATGAACGTAATGTACATGTATGCATTAGTAAGTATAGGTTAGTCAATTGAAATTATAAGATTTACCTGTAAAAAGTTATGTCACAGCCTTTCGAGTATCTGTTTGTACACGCGAAAACGGCCAAGACATCACCATTTTCCTTCTGGAAAATTAACACGAAAGCACAATACAACTAACAGTATCCTATGTTCCTCAAATGCAAACTCCATGTCTTGCCATAAAAATGGCCGCCTTCTTCCAATTCAATTTGCAACAGCACACTAGCGCTGTTGCACACTCTAGTATGGAATAGTAGTACCTCTATGGGAATGACAGAGGTGGAGGTGGTGGAGGCGCAATCGAAGCAGAAGCGAAGCGAAGAAGGCGACGACGAAGGCAGAGAAGGGTAAAGCGGAGGCGGTGGCGGGGCTGAAGAGAAGGCGGAGGAGATGGCAGGCGGGAGTGAAGAAGGCGAAGTAGGGAGGTGCAACGGGAGGTGGAGGAGAAGGCGCCGGCCGGGCTGCACGTGCAGTGCCCACCTGCGCCCGCCTTGCGTCTTCCGCCTTGCGCGGGACAACGTGCGCGGGGCTGGGTGCAGGGCGCTTCCGATATCCATATGGATAGAGCGGCCGGTTCCGGCCAGGTGGCGCTAACGACGTGCGCCTCATCGGTTCCCACGCCGCTCGGCCAGTCCCGCGACGGCCCACCAGCACAGAAAGGTCTTATAATAATAATAATAATAATAATAATAATAATAATAATAATAATGATAATGATAATAATTTGTTGTGCTACAGAATGGCACGGACTTTCTCGTAGTAACGTTTTCTAACTTCCTTTGCGAAAGCTAGCTTTACGGTCTTGCCACATTCTCTTGTCAACTGCTATCTATCGTCGTCCTTAATACCTTTTTGAAGTTTTCTCAATTTTTCGTTTTTTTAATGGTAGATTAGAAATATTACTTTTGGAGTATTAAAGAAGACTGAAACCTCGTCCTACATGGAATTTGTCATTGATAAATTTGAAGCTGTTTTTAAAATAATGATGTCAGCGTTTCACGAAATGCGAAATTTGAAGTTCTTTTTCACTGGAATCTTTCGAGTTTTCGAAAACTTTCGAAAATGTTTTGAAAAACAAAATAATACAGTAAAATTAAATTTGTTATACTAATTAGTGCAATTAGCTCTATCCTTACGATAAGTTTGAAGAAAAAATAGGCGTGGTTTTTGAGAAAATTACGTTTGAGTGTTTGTGAAAATGCGGAATTTTGAGCTAGTTTTCACAGAAAACTTTTGAGTTTTCGAGAAACTTTATATGGAGTCATTTAAACACATTTACTTGTAAATGCAATAATGTGAAGAAATTGCCGCTAATGTAAACATTAACGATGTGAAAGGCTAGTCATAAAATTACATTCATGTAAAAACAAAAGGATAGAGCAATAGCGTTATGTCATGGAATAGGTACATTTGCATTACCTTACCGAAAATTTAAAGATAAAATTTGGAGTTCTTTTTGAGAAAATCTTGTTTGTTATATTTTAAATTGCAAATTTGCACGCACTATTACACGAAAATACTAAAATTTAAAAAAATCAACATGTCTTAATGAAAGAACTATTCTGTACAACAAATTTCATTTGAAGGAAAAATCTGTCATCCATTTTATAGTTGTAGGAAGACGCCGAAAAAATTTAAACTTTTGCTATTTTCGAAAATTCAGAGTTGACAGTGAAAAAGAGCCTATGCTACCTTTACAAGTGTATTTTACTTTATTCTTACACGAAATTTAAAGAAAAAATTTGGGCCATTTTTGAGAAAATTTGAAATGTCGCAGGAGCTTCATGTAAAGTACTCAAAATTAATAAATGTTTTTAAAATCTCAGAACTTGCACTCAGACCAGATCGACGTGGTTTATTCAGTTTGGACAAAATTGTACGCATACTTTAGGCGCTAGTGTTCACACACACGCAGACGGACGGACGGTTGGACAGAGGACGGATTGCCGTCAATTGATTTTCGGTATTAAGGACCCACAAAACAGGGATTCTGGCTACACCACGTGTTGGAGGATTTTTTTCTTAATTTAGCAACTGGATTTATCAACTTTTCTCTTTCAGGGCCGCAATTTTTTTCTGCGAAAATTTTATTTTTCGCACAGCATTCATAACTTTCTGTATACTATAACCCGACCAAGCGAAGTGTAGGATTGAAGAAAGACCAGCGTGACTGAGAACTAACAGCAGCAGCAGTTGCGTCACGCATTAGTGCCGGGGCGGTATAGACTGGTGCATTCATGTTTCTGTTCCAAAATAATAAAACATATATATACATTACGTAGTACATAATCCTAATTAATCAGAGCAATTAGTTTTTCTTCAGATACGTTCCATGAAAACATTAGTTAATCACATATAAATCACTTAATAATTTGATCAGCATTAACAATTTGAAGCACATCGCCATTACGTTGTATTTTATGAGAATCTGGATGTTAAAAAATGTTTGGGTGTTTGTTATTATATTGATTAATGTAATGTATTCATATTGGAGAATTTGTGTAGCATGTATGAAATATGTGCATACTTTTAGGGACCCAAAATACTTTCATTCTTCATATTGTTATTAATTGGGAACGGATTTCCATGTAATTACATGTTTTTACGGAACTAGATACTGCAATATTACTATACTGCCATACCTATTCTCGCCCCGCGTTGGGCGTCATTGAAATATATCTACCTAACATTCTATGCTATTCTGCCTATTTATTCACCTATTCCTATTCCTGCGTTGGGCTGCCAATGTAATGGGTTCCTTCTTCACTTGTCTTACTTATTCCTATTCTGCCTAATTGTAATATCTTCTCTCGTATTTACCCGTCCACTAGCTGCTTTATATATCATACAATCTTATCTGGGCGTGAATACGGTGGCTTTAAACGAGGTACCTGTGCGCGCGCGTGGGTCAGCATCTAATTACTCAAATCACAACACATTTATTCATGGCTACTGATGAACCCAAATATGTTCACCTCGGTTTATTACCATTCCTCCAGTTATTCTTTCCTGGTTTTCAGTATTCAAATTAACAAACAAAACAACCAAAATCAATGAAAAATGCCCTCTGACGGCATGCAAAACAAAACATAACACATAAATCATATCCTTAAAGTTCAATTACAAAACACAATACAATACCATTCACACTGAAAATCGCGTAACAAAAAAAAAAAAATTAATTTATCCACCGAATGCGCATTCTTTCGTGAAACCCATTGACTTTCTTATTTTAAATTAAATATACAAAACTTGATCTTCAACAGATGCCTTCTTTTAAATTTTCAAATAAAATACGCATGCATAACTTCCCTGGTGATGGCTGCGCACTGCGACATGTGGCACACATTACGCGTCGCCGTCCGCCAATTTGTACACGCTCAGTGCACGATTGTAATGTTGTCCCTGCTGCCAACAGTTTCCAGGATCGCGCATTTATACCGCCAGCTCACCCACTTCACACACCGCAAAACGTTTCACAACGAATCGCAAAGTTCTCACAAATATTCCAAGTTCCGCCGCGAAATGGTACAGTTTGCCGCGTGAACGTAAATAAAAAAAATGTTGAAACTTCCCGCGACATAGAAATATTGTTCATCCACGAATAAATTAAAATATTATAGTAAATTTCATCACATCGCGCTAACCACGTTGAAGTTTCGTATCTTAACACGGTAACACAAAATGTCCGACATTGTTCTGGCTGGCAATTACGCGAAAATTAATGTTCGCGTCGTTTTACCAATTAGTCATTCGCAACTATTCGAAAACTCATCTACCTATTGTCATTACACTTTTATCTACACAACAAAATATTTATAACTGCTCCTAAACACATTTCTTCAGCAAAATTTTTAAAATTTGTAACATATGATCGCGGACCTAGCGTCTCCTACGAATGCCAAACGCCAACTGACTCATCCTCTTGGGCATTGTTGTCAAGAAAGTTAAAAGATTACGAACATACGCCGATCGCTTGTTCATCGTCATGAATAACATTGCGAAAACATTTCTTGTTCTCACGTTTTACAAGTTTTTCTGCCTCTCCACTGGTTTTAAACACTGTCTATATTTTCCTTTGTAATTATTACGTTGTCCGTTTTTCCTTTTCTTGACTTATTTTATTAAATGTAACCATTTCCTGTCTAATATTTTCTAGTGATGTCACACGACACGTTGCTTGTTTTATGCTAATTCCAATGATAAGTTTTTTACTTTTATTCTTCTGACTGTTTTCCGAAAACGTGACTAATCTTGAAATTTGTTATAAATCCCGCCCCGTTGTTCCATAAAGTTTAAACCCGATCCCTTCAAGCGTTTTCTCAATATTTAAATAAAACTATCCTTTCCATTAACTTTCTTATGTCAACAATCACCACCATATTTCAGCTTGTGAATGCAAATGCATGATTACGATAATTTCCGAAATAGAATGAATCCCTGATCCGATTTCGACGATTCCACGTTCTAATGCTTCTAAAAATTTTGCTTTATTTAATATTTACACTGGATTTCATCCTTTTTCTCGCAATCAGTCAATTTGGAAAATGTCTGCCCGCGGTGCTATCGTCTTCTGTCTTTTCAAAATATAAACGTTAATATTGTATTGGAAAATGTGTATTTTTGGGAACTTTGAACTACCGGGATTATCGTAAATCATTACTATACCCTCATTGAATTCTAGTTTTTAGAGTTTACAAGACATTCTGAATGAATTAGACTTTTTATTTTATTTTTTTTTTACATATTTAGGTATAATTACATATTTTACCTTTTACGACACATTTCTCACAGTTCCCAGGTTATTAAATTAATATAATTATCGACCGTGTCGACATTTCTCCTTGATTTTAAATGAATTGCCGCGGGTATTGTTGAACATAAATCTCGATCAGGTTTTTCGTCCAGTTTCCCTGATCCATTGAGCAAATGCTGAGATGGCCCCTTGTTTTGCTTCTGGACATAAATGTAACTTCATTTTCTGTGCGTCTTCTAGAATTCAGTGGAAATACAATTATCAAATTATCGTTTCCATGTTGTCGCGGCAGGAAGTAATAAGAGCCAAAATTTATTGCTTATTTATCTTTGACAATAGATTTATTACATGGAGTTTTGTTTTTCTCTTTCAAAATTCAAAATTTATTGCTTATTTACCTTTGAAAATAGATTTATTACATGAGTTTTGTTTTTTCCCTTTCAAAATTTCAAAATTCAAAATTTATTGCTTGTTTATCCTTGAACATAGATTTTTTGCATGGGTTGTTTTGTTTTTCTCCTTTAAAAATTCAAAATTTAAGTAGTATATGAGTAAGTGTAGGATACAGAATTTGAAAATGTGCACACAATTCACTTTTCCCCATAGCACGTCATACGCAGTTTTTAACTGTTTTTCTGACGTAAAATAAATAAATAAATAAATAAATAAAAATGGCTTTACAAGAGGGCCATGTAATATAACGTCTTCGAACCTTGGTCTAAATCAGTGCTTCAGTTTTCAGTTGCACAGAGTATACCAGTATTATACTCTTTCTCTCGGAAGCAAAACAAAGAGCAGTGCTGCCCTCACCGCCAGTCCTTCACTCCGCTTGGCCGGGTTATACGTACATATACGAGAAATAATAAAATTATTATTGAAATTTTGTTATTTATTCCTGCTGATCCTAGTTTAGTGATGTAGGTAGATGATATGTTTAAGTAGGTTTGTACCATACAGGATCAATCTTAGGTGGATATCAGGAATTAAAGACTTTTGTAGTTTATGTATTAATTAGCAGCTCAATGTTTCGCACATTTAGCATGTGCCTTTCAAGAGCAGTACAGATAATGAAAAAACGGTTGACAGTAGCATAAACAAAACATTTTAACATGAAAAAATTATACCATCAATCTGCATGATTAAACCGTATAACTCGGCCAGGCGGAGTGTAGGACCGGCGGTGAGGGCAGCGTTGATCTTTTTTTGCTTCGGAGAGAAATAATAATAATAATAATAATAATAATAATAATAATAATAATGAGGAGAAGAAGTATAATATCACTTTAGAGACACGTTTCAATACAACTAATCGTATAATAATTCTCTATGTTTTTCATATAAAAATAATGGAAATTCTGATCATTTTAATTCATGTTTCTCAAGTTTAAAATATGAGAGAGGAATAAAGAATTTATAAATGTACAGTATTCCTTACTATATATGAATTTTAAAATTTACGTTTAAAATTTGAACTTGAATCTAATAGTCCACAATGTTTGGAGGATTTTAATCATCTAGTTATATAGTCTTCAAAATTGATGTGATATCTGCGTAGGATGAAGAATTTTTAATTATTCGTTTTCAAAGAAACACGGTGTATCTAAATCTGCATTCCCCTGCTTTCGAAATGATCCTCCTTTGCGGAATACTTTAAAAGTCTTCTACTTTGCGGAATGCAAAATTTAATAGACTAGATAATATAAACAAGTTCGATTTGATATTAAAGCATTGACTCCTTTTAAAATAAATCACGCGTAGCGATGTTTCAAAGATTTAAAAACGTTTTCAGTTCGAAGAAATTAAAGTGGGCTTATGCGCGATGGCGAGTTCAACACCGTAACTGCAATCGATGAATAGGGCGGCAGTGATTGAGATCCCCTCCGTCCCCGACCTGGGCTCATGACGCGAACGTCAGAACCTGCGCAGGCGAACTAGCAATGGGCGTCCTTCAGTCTCAAATATTGATTGATGCTGGATAGCACATTAGATATAATTTACATTTAATCAAACTGGAAGAAATGAATAAAATAAATATAAAATAATAATAATAACAATAATAATAATAATAATGTAGGCTATAGAGGGGTGTAGGAGGTGGGACAGGGGTTAAGAAACTTTTCAAAAATCTTCTTTTGTTAGAATTATAGTGTAACTACTCATGTGTAATTGGTTTAGGGGAACTTTTCACCATCCTATGTGGGGGCCACTATTAATTTCTTAGCTCCCCCCATAAAAGATCCTAAATCCTGTGGTTGTGCGTGTGGGGCACTTTGTTGGCCTTTTGAAATATATCGTGCATTGCTTTTGGTTCTTATTATAACACAAATAATGTATTGTACAAGATACTTTTGAAGTACAGTAGTTTCCATCCAATAATCTCTTTTGCAAAGAGGTGATCTGTCAAAAAAATGTCTTGAAACATTACTGACAGAAATATGAGAAAAAAATATTCAATCGTGAAGAAGGCCTCTGGCAAGCTGGCATGTGTGGAGTGTAGTGCATGTAATTGTAAGGAAGTGGTGAGGTAGGACAAGAAATGGGAAGGAAAGAACGCATGCGGTCGTAGACCATTTGGTAGATACTGCTCCGACCATTCGTTTGGTATTGACGGAGAAGCTACGGAAAACTACCGATCAGAGCAGCCGGTCGCTAGAATTCTCGTAAAGGGCGTCTGAATTCGACCTACCTATGTAGCTAGTATCGAAAATCCGGCCATCGTCGGGGCACGAAGCTAGGACTTCCCGGCCAGAGGCACTGAAGGGACATTAGTTGATGCTCTGAGCCACCCCTCGAGACGAGGGTTCCAAAGGCTGCCTGGGTTCAAAATGCAGGTGCGAAACCCGGTCACTGACCTCTCCGCAACAAACCCGAACACAAAATAAGACAATAGAAACTGCCAGGCGACGGCGGAGAGAATGGAGAGGATTCCCTCTCACGAACAGACGTACAGTTCTAGTTCTCAGCGACACTTTACTCTCATTTTGTCTCCAGCGAGTGCGAAAGAATCATCGGATTCTGCTTGTTGTGTATTGAAGTTCAGGACTCTTCTGAATGTTGGAGACTTAGAACTCCATGGATTCATTGATTAGTGATTCCAAGTGCGGCAACTGCTAAGATCATTAGTCCCGTGAGTATAATGCATGATTTTGTCGTGGGAGGTGGCGGTGATCTTTCTCCGCTGGTTGGCAAGATCCGGTGCCGACCTACGTCGGCTTGCAGGGATTTTCCCTGACCAAGTATTTCCCACCAGCATGGCATCGCCCCAACCGGAACAAGCTCTAAGCTCCTGAACGACAAGTGTGATAGTGTAACGCATGTAAGTGCAAGTGAGTGTAAGTAAAAGGTGGAGATAGGAAAAAGGAAGAGGATGGAAAGATCGCGCGTGGTGTTCATTGGAGGAACCACGGAAAAATACCAAACAGTGCAGCCGGTCGATAGGATTCTCATCGAGACAGCAGCTGAATTCGACCTAGTTGTGTAACTAGTGTCAAAAACCCTGCCACCGCACCGTCGGGACTCGCACTCTTGGACCCGGTCTGATGCACTGCAGTGACATCACTTGATGCCGTGAGCCACCTTTGCTGGTGTTAGAACTCGAGACCACAGGAGGAACTAAACCACGGCCATATATTTCTTGGATCCGGTGCGTGGCACACACGTTGAAGCTACTTCTTGTGCACGTTAGGCTCCTTCGCCTTCCGTCGTTCGATCTCGTACCGCACTGGGATTGTTTGCGTGGGCTGTTCATCAGCGGGAGCGCCGTGAGGTCCCGTTGGGGCGGAGCGGATGGGCCGGGCGGCGCTGGCCAAGGCGCGTCCGCGGGAGCGAGCCCTTCCCGCAGGAATGCGCGGCCCGTGTACAGCGGCTATTTATTACGGCATTGAGCGGAATAATGGGCGGCTGTCGGAGGAGCAACGGGCGAGCGATTCCTCTGCGGGGCCCTGCTGGGGCGATAGAGCCGTCGTCGTCCCCCTCCGGCCACCTCCGGCAGCGGCGTGGTACGGACTCCTCCGCGCGGCTGGTGTACGGCCCCTCCCGAATAATATAAGGGTCACGCTTACAGTATTACTGGATTAGAAATTCAGGTGTGTAGTAGTCAGTGGATGTTGTAAAGCTCTTTAGTTTCATTGTTGTCTCTACCGGAATATCTCTACCGGAGCATCACAAGAAAAGTAACATTAATTTTAACAATGATACATAAGCATTATTTACCATTTGGACTGTATAAATGAGTATAAACAACCTGTAACAACTATTGTACTACAGCTCCCGGGTCAATGACCCCCATCTCGATCAGGGTTTTCGTCCAGTTTCCCTGATCCATTGAGCAAATGCTGAGATGGCCCCTTGTTTTGCTTCTGGACATAAATGTAACTTCATTATTTGTGCACGTCTTCTAGAATTCATTGGGAAATATAGTTATTCAAATTATTGTTTCCATGTTGTTGAGGCAGGAAATATTATTTCTTGACGAAGGACATCATGGGTAAGAGCCCAAAATGTATTGCTTATTTATCCTTGAAAATAGATTTTATTACATGGGAGTGTTTTTTGTTGTTGTTGTTGTTTTTTCTCCAAAATTCAAGTAGTATATTGCTTAGTGTAGGGATCACAGAATTTTGAAAATGTGCACACAATTCACTTTTCCCCATAGCACGTCATACGCAGTTTTAACTGTTTTTTTACGTAAAATAAATAAATAAATAAATAAATATTGGCGACCAAGCGTATAGAACTAGTGATTATCGTTGCTAAGCTGTTGTAATATTCTGAATGGTGAGTTCTTGACTCTGTGATTTATTTGAAGATTTGAAGTTACAACATTTCCAGAACATGGCTTTGTTTGGGGCAGCCAAGACCATCCTTTAGCATTAAATAAGTAAAAATGTTTCAGTAATGTTAAAACGGCAGTGTGTAAAGCACCAACACAGAAAAATATGCCATCTGGAAGAATGGAGTCGAAACATCGTCTCTTTTTCCGCAGTGACCGAACCAGCAAAAATGCTCTTACCGACTTCCCTGTGGAGAATTGAAGCACGTCACAAAAGTTTAAAACTCTTTCCACCGCCAAAAAATTATTTTGCAAATGCTGTGGAATTTCTATAGCCACCTTGAATCACTGCGCTTAATTAGTGCCATGTATTGTTGGCCCCGTTGGTTTCTTGTTCTTTAATGCGAGAATAGATGCCAGGCATTGTATGAAGACAGATGAAGCCATCTCCGTGGCCCCCCCTCCTCCTTGAACCCCGACACAGACTCCTCCCCATCCCGTGGCCCACTTTCGCCCACCGCGCAGGCGGGGCGGGGCCGGGGGCGGGGCGGAGGGGCGCGGCCGACCGCCCAGGTGCGTCGAGGCGGCGGCGCCGCGTGGCGGGCACTCATCATCATTACGCTCCGCCATAATTGGGGGGCGGAGGGGGCGGGAGAGAGAGAGAGCGACGGGGTGGGGCGAACAAGTGTAATATCCGCGCAATAATCAAATTACGCATAATTCCTGAGGCTGCGCCTCGCGGAGCGCTCGCCTGCGCGAAGAGCCCTCCAGACACTAATGAGCGACGCGCCCTTCCACATTAGCCCTCCGCGCGCCCCTGGCCGCCCCGCGCGCCCTCCTCTGAACAGGCCCTTGGCTACTGCGGTGAATGAAGCGCGGTCGTTACGGATGTTGTGGGCGTGTTTTCTTTCTACGTCTGTTCCTCTGCACCCTCTTGGAGTGTTTCCGGGATGTGTGTGATTCCGTGGGTCCCGAGGGAGATCAATACTTTGGGCTCTTAATTATAAATTTCTCACCTGCGCGTATGATTTGTAAAATGAATTCCTCTTCGAAAAATATCTATTTTGCGCGAATTGTGTTCTCAATACGCCTCTCACACGCACTTCTTTGTCTTTGCAAAGGAGTTGCTTGCTATATGGGACACTTGTGGTGAGTGAAGCAGGGTCGTTGTGGATTTTCTGTGCTTGTTCCCACTGCGGCTCCACAGAAGTTCTATCTGCTGCATTTCGAGAACGTTCTGATTCGTTTGCCCTAGGATATCAGTGCGCCAGATTTTGAGGCCAATCGTTCCTGTGAATGTCGCCCTTGAACAAGAATAATATATTGATTAATTTCCTTTTTGGCATTTTTAGTGTCGTTCTTTCATGGCCTTGTAATTTCCTGAAATCATCGCTCACTTCTGATGTTCAGTATTCTAGTACAAGTATATACCGGATCTCTCTTGCCAATGTACAAAATCATTCGTCTTTTAAAATACATTTCGAGTATTATTCATTTTAATATTTGCAAGAGGGGCAGAGGAAAGATAAGTCATCATTGGTAAATTTGGAAAGAAATGAATTAGAAAGACCAATAATCATTTTATTCTGTTTCTTTCCTCAAAGAACGGAGTTGTTACCACCTGTTCATCTGCGCAAAAGATATTAGTTAAACAGTCTATTATCTTTTACATCATTCATAAGTTAGGTACTTGTAAAGAAATAACGTGCAGAGATAATAGTGCACCTGCGAAACTATTTCATTTCAGATTTATATTCTTCTATAAAGCATCTCTTCCAAAAATCTTCACATTTCGCCTGTTATTGACCACTGGTATTATCTACATATTCCAAGAGATCGTGAAAACGTTTTATTAAATAATGTACTAGTGACATTTCCAATGTGCAGCCTTAGATTCATTGTGAAAGAAAGCTTTTGATTCCGGGTAATGTATTAATATGCATTTAGATAATAATAATAAAAGTTTTGTATGTTGACTGCCTTACTTTTATTTTGTATAGTAATTGCTAATCTTCTCGCAAAGTTTGAGATGAATAATAATGTTTATATCGTAAAAATGTAGTTATTAATATCTGAATGTTGAGATGCAACGCAAATTTTATTGATAGTGGTATTTAAATTCAGCCCCGAGAAGTAAGCATTCTGTTGTTGGGGCCATCATTTACGGACGGTGATGCGGGAGTGTGAATGGAGGAGCGGGGGCGGCGAGGGGGCGTGGCGCCCCGAGTCGCGTCGCGTTGCGTCTGGCGCAGCGGAACGATGGAAGGCACATCCCTTCCGCGCCGGCGGGAACGGCTGCGGCGAGCAACTCGATAGCCGCCCCCCCAATACCCGCGCCTCCGTCCCGCGCGGCCGGTCATCTCGGATGCTGAACTTGTCCGTTACCTGTGGCATACAGGCGGCGCCGCCTCCATTATTATTACACGAGTCCGGGCCCCGCCAACGCGGCTGGCCGGGCGGGCGCGCCGGGGCGGACGGGCCGGATGGGGCGGGCCGGCGGCGGCGGGCTGGCCGGCCAGCGGCCGCAGGCTATGAGATTTGTTGGCTGTTTGACGGAGAATTAATTACTACACGGACTGGGGCGGGCGGCGCTGGCGGGGACTGGGGCGGGGGCCCCGCCCTAACAAGACGTCCCCGCCCACCCCTGGGCAGCGCGCATCGCCTTACAGAGCCAGCGGCCCTCATTAGGCCGCGCGCCGGCCGCTCCCAGACCTTCCCCGCCCTACCCCGCCCCGCCACGCCCCGCCCCGTCCCCGAGCTCGCTCCGCCGCCTTTCGCACATCGATAGCCGCCCCAAAGGCAGCGCCCGCTGTCCCGGCCCGCCCCTCCTCCGGCACAGCCTTCGCGCGTACGTGGGCTGCCCACCGGCCTTTACGTCTGCGGACGCTGCCTCCTGCCTCTTGGCTACGAGCAAGGGGCGCGTCTCTGTGCGAACCAGACACCGCTGGAACGTATTAAGTCGTGCCAAAGAATTGTATAGAAACAAAACATTTCGATTATCTTATTTTCTCCCTTAAATCTAGTACACGTAATAATAATAATATTAATAATAATAATATCACTATTACCATTATTATTTTAATTTTTGATCTAGTTTAGCCAACAGGTCCTCTCAGCGACGCGTCCATCCACTCACAGATCATGAAACTCTTTCCATTTTAATGTCTCTATCTCTGTACCTCGGGATGAGCCCCTCTCCCTCCTCAACTACCGGAGGGGGCCCGTAGACACGCCTCCGTCAGTCTTTAAGTAGGTATTATCGCCAAGACACCGATAGGCCCATCTCGGCAAAAGCCTGTTTTGTGGAAGGTCCTTGTCGGATGTAGGTAGGGAGTATGTTTAAAAGGTGATACATGATGGTTGTATGTGTCCCATTTTGCCTCACAACACCCTTACGCAGGGTTTTAACCAACAACCCGAATGTAATCCGTACGAGGTGAAACACGATGTTTGGAAGAGCCCGTCCTTGCCAGGAAACACAAACACGACTTTAAAATTATATTTCATAGGTTTGCACCAAGATTCGGTACACACACATGTTACAAAAAAACTAACATCTTAAAATCGTCATTTCTTTGTCCGTGAAGAAAATCTGTCGAAAAAAGTGTGTTTCTACTAGCAACATTTCAAATAAATAGTTCACAAGTCAGCCTCTGAAAATACTGAACTACACTTTTTCTTTGATTGCGAATAAACGGCTCCTCTGGAATAAAACCGCTTTCCTGCACAATGAGATTTTGAAGTGGATCCCTCTCGTGAGCACAGATGACGACTTGTCCCGGGTGCCGCAGTGCTCGGGGCACCGGTGCAGGGTGGCCTGCGGGGCGGAGCGTGGGGGCTCCGCTGGGCCAGCCCCTGGCCCGCGTTGGCCGGGTACCGGTTTCATGCCCAGCGACTGCCCCGCGCCGGTAATTTTCGGCGAAGCCTTGTTGCACGGGGAAGATGGCCGTGTAGAGTTCGGGGAACCGTTGCGCGATGCGCGTTTTCCTGGGTTGGCGCAACTCATTATTGTAGGGAAGACCCGTAACAGCGGCCGCCGTGCTAATTTTCCGTCTCTCTTTGCGCGAGTTCAGTTCCTGGCTACTCCTTGTGGAATTTCGCGGTGGAGCAACCGACTTCTGTTGGGTTCTCCGTGTCCGCCCCAACCCGTTCTTCCTAGCCTTCATCATCGTTCATCTGTGAATACATTCGGAACGTTTATATGTAAGTTGTTATATGTAGAAATATGTTTATATGTAGAAATCGAATGATGAAAAAACATTGTGGGTGCAGGTATGGTTTTACAGACTTCGTTTCTAAGAATTCTGTAGTTGTATTGTCAAAATAATATTACATGTATTCGAATATCTTGCCACCGAAGACTTTTGCTGGTCTCCTGTGCTGTTCATGTGCGCTCGAGCTGCAGATTTGATGTTTCGCCAAATTTTAATCTCTATCGGCCTGTTGTTGTAACTTGAAATTCCTTTTCAGTGGGAAATTGAAAGCAATATGTGGACCATTTTGGAAAAAGAACATTATTTCCTTACAACTCATTCCTTAATTTTTTGGAACTTTTTAGACAATGTTTTCTCGGTCCTGAAGACGAAGATGTGAGACCTCTTTTCGCAGTGTTGAAGAACATTTGGTGTTGGAGAAACTGAAGGAGCAAAGAACTGAAGCACATGGTCACACTCTCAGCTGTTGGTTCCTGGAACTGCGATCAAGACCACGTGACTATCATCAAATAAGAACGGCGTTTGGAGTCAAGAACCCTAACTAGAAACCTATGCATTATACTTGGTATAGCTACGGTTAGCCTGTTTGGCAGCGCAGTGAAACTTCTTCCATATTTGCATATCGCTGCATCGATGCAAATAGGTGGATAATTGCTGTCAGTCGAGGCTGTCCAGATTTTGTAAAGTTACCAGGTGCTTGATGACCTGTGTAATTTTCTACTCTACTTATCTTCTGACTAATCTTAAAGACGTTTTGTTGATGGGAAATGGTATGAAATTGAAACAAGAATGATGTGAGTAGGTAATTGCATAATTCTCTGTGAGAAAGCGTTCTGCACAAGTATTGGCTAGTAGAAATCCGGAACTATCTTGCTTGCAACCAAGAAGACCGATTGGATTTTTTTTCATTTTGAGTCATCCATTTTTTTGGTAATGTATTTCCTCCTAAGCCATATTGGTGTGAGTATTGAAATATCACTGGACAGATATATGTTAAAATTGCACTTCACCTTCAGACAACTCATTTCCAATACATCGGAGAGAATACTTTCTTTACTGCCTGACTACCCGCCTAGCCATTCTCTTCTCCACCCGACTGTTCTAGGGTCACAAGAGTGCACGTTGTACATATTCCCACATGCCAAGTGTGCTCAGTGGATCGATAGTTTCTTAAAGTCGCCTAGCTAATTGTGTTCACGTTTTTTATTCTATTCTAGTTAATGGCCTAGCCCCTTGTGTGATATGATCGTAATGACGTTGCAGCAAGGGGATTGCAGGGCGGGGGCGGTTCGAGGGACGTGCGCACCGGCGTTTTTTTCGCAGGGAAATCTCACAAGCGAGCGGCGCGGGGACGGATGTCTCTGTGCGTTTGATTGTGTGTGGAACAAATAGCCGCTGCCATTTGTTTCGCATCCGCTGCGGGGCGCAATCATCCCGCCGTAATTGCTGGGCCGCGGGATGGATCGCGCAAATAAAGCAAAGCTGTTTCTGCTGCCGCGTTGGGCGCATGCGCCGAGGGCCAAGACTCCCGCTGGGCTCATTCCACGTGATTCCACGATCCATTGAGCCGGAATTACCTCCGCTTTCACACATCCCCCAGCTCCAAGGGAAGGCCATGCCACTCTGCACGTTCTCCCGCGTATGCGCTTTCTTGCAGTTGTGGTGTAAATGAACCGCGTTGGAGAAGAAAAAAATCCGCGGAACTTGGCAAAGAAGTTTAGTTGACAACAGAGCTCCCTCCATGACCATCGACTACTTCCAGTAGTCGGATTCCCTTCAGGAGTTCAAAGTAGTGTTGCCATGTGATCCGTATCGGGGTTAGTAGAGGCTATCGATTGCTTAATATGGATATGTCGCCGATCGTGTGGCATCAGTTGACCGTTGCTTAGCCCCCAAATCCCTCAGGTGAGGCCGGAGAGAGGAGTCTTTGCAATGCTAAAGGTGGGGAATGGAGCGGGCCAAACTGTTGTGCTTGCGGCGTGGTAGGTAGCCGAAATCTGTTTCGAGCTGTCGCATCGAAAAATTTAATTCGAAATGATTGCTGCGTGCGTTGACTTTTTGTCACTCAGGGCAGCGGCCAGGGTCTGCTTTCTTTCCCCTCCTCCCGCCTAATCCAACCATACTTTCCCATACATTTTCACTTACTGCTGGCGGAATTGGGGCTGGGATCTTGTGTTGTATACCTCTATAAAGAACTGATGGCGGGGAATCGAAATCCCCTGTTGGATGCCCAGAGTTTTGTAGCGCTAATGTGCGTGCAGAGAGTAGACGGGTTGGGAACTCCGAATCGTTCGGATTAACAGCCCACGTGGTCCCCAGTTCGAATCGTTGGTTCGTCTGGGTAGTATTCTCATGGGTATTGAGAAGGGGTTAGTCTCGGCACATTGTGAGTGGTGCTTAATCCGACTCCGGCACCAGCCCGGAAAGTCGGTCGCTCTGAGCTGACAGGAAGGCACAACCCTAATTCAGTTGCGGAGACGCTCGAGCAGATGCGATGCGGCTTATCTCAATGCCAGACCGATGGCGCACATTGTTACGACCTCAGGGGGGAGGGAAAGAGTCAAACCGCAAGATGTCGCGTCAGGAGTACCCCTGGAATGAAATCAAGTACTCTTGAGGTACAGGGTCTCAATCTAATTATCATTTTAATAAGATCTGATACACCCCTCCCACCCAAAAAATAAGTATAAAATAAGCAAATAATATTGCTAGAAATGGTGAAGACGATTGTTGTGAGGGTTGTAATAAATAAAACTCTCACAGCTTTACACAATAACTCGAATATAATCAAGACAACATTAATGACGTGTACTCAGCCTCTTTTTCTTACTCTTCCTTTCCTCCGATATTCAACGTCTGAATGTTTCTTTGGAAAATTTCTGAACGCTGAGAAGCAACTTCACCTTCGAATCGAAAGTTCACAAACTGCAGCGATGCTCCTTTGCTTTTGCTGCCGGAGCTTCCCTTTGATGTCATGCTGGTCCTAACAGCCTGAGCTTTTCTCTTTTAAGCTGTGTTACGAATTTCCTATGCGGGCAGAAATTGGAAGAAACTTCAGGACTTTGCGTTCCGGCTCGATTCTCCTATTGCGGCACTGCTTACGACGAGATGACGTCATGCGACAAGAAGGCTCCAAGGAAGTCGCCATCCGCCCTTAAACATTAGTTTTTCACGTGCTGCTGCGGGAAATATTATGGTGAGATATTTCATAGAACTTTGCCCTCCGCGAGCCGGGCGTGCTCGCGCGTGGTTCGTCTCAATTCACCAGAGTGGACACAGGGAACGGTCGGCCATTGTCGACCAGCCGCCTAGCGTAAGCTCAGATTTCATTACGACAAAAAACTGTATTTCATCGAAAGAAATCTAATTTTTGATAGAGCATTTGAGAAGAGGCGACGTGTTACATCTTACACAGTTATTTTGGAATCACAGACCATTTACTTATTCTGAATTTAAAAAATGCATATGTTCATGTTCACGTCCTTGCTTTGTTCCCCCCTCCTACGTCACAGCGCCAAGTGCACGTGCCCTGCTCCCCTTCCTGGTGTCCTCCCTGCGAAATGTCCCAATTTAATATGCATTTACAAAGTATTTTAGCACCTAATTGCCCTGCGAAGTTCTTATCTCCGGTTGAGAATCTACAACCTACACATGAGCACAATACATACTTTTGTCGGCGTCATAGACTGAACTGTGAGAAGATTTCTACTTTCGCAGTATTAAATATTCTTCAACCTTTAACCTTAAGATTCTGTATTTAATATATTCACGCCGGGCTTAGAGACCACTGGGAGCCTTCGTTAATGTGTTCATGAATACAAAAGATATTGTCCATTAAATTAAATATATGTTGACGCGTACGCGCTTCGTAAATGATGTCGTGCTTAACGGATGCGACAGCCTTGTGGCATTAACGTTTGCAGAAAAAGTCCTCATAGTAATATATACAAATTATGTATAATTAATTTGTAGCATTGCTAAAAGGTTTCGAATTACAGACTTCTTTCCGATGTCTTTTAGGAAGGACAGGGAAGCAAGTTGTGTGAAATTGCGCTCAATTTTAATTTATAACACATCAAAGACGATCAAAAACGTTTGATTAGCAAGTTTTGTAACGACTTTAAAAGAAGACACATTCCTGCTTGAGTGATATAATGGAAAGATTTTAAGCTTTACAAAATTTTAAATTATAACCATCAATTCTATGAAGAATTTTTTTTTTCGTATTTCTCTCACAAATAATGCTCGATGAAATACTCTGATAATTCAAGAGGCGATTGATGTTTTATCATAAAAACAAGAGGAGAAAACGTGAAATTTGAAATGGAAAAACAAAACATCGCCGCAACTTCACATTTCACAAATTCAAAAGTGTTTGTATTGTGTTATGCATATTGAATCTGGTAATACAGTTTGCGATCTGTTCTCACACTGCTTTGATAACATTGTATAATTAGAAAGTGATGAAGGAACGATCAAAAAAGTTGCCGTGTGCTTGCGAAATGTTGTGACTCCACGCCATCAGCGCCGTCCAAAGACCTACCCGTGTCGAAGAAACACCTGGAATGTCCTTTGACAGTATCAGTCCCGCGGTAGCCGGAAACTCCCATCCGCCAGAGGCGGTGGGGACAACGCCGGGACAGTGTCCTTCGTCCCCGCAACCATGCAACGCCCCTGCCACCCGCAGGCTGCCCGGTTGTTGTTGACCAACAGGAAGGAGGGAAAGACAGACCTCCCCCAATATGCTAATGCATGCAAATTGGCCGCTTAAAATGCATTAGCTTGTCTGAGGTGGCGTGTCGGTCGTGAGGGCTCGGCCGGGCGGGGGCGGCGGAGGTGGCGCGCAGCCCAGCCCTCCCCGTGCATGCGCCCCCGCCCCGCCCCGCCCCCCGCGGCCTCCTTGGAGAGCCTTAGTGCGCCAGATTGGCTGATCCGTGCCGAAATCCAATATCGGCGGCGGCGGCGGCGGCGCCCTGCTTCCTCCGCTGGCCTTCCGCCCCTCCCCCGCCCCCTCCCACGCCTCTCGCCCTCCGCCAATCGCCTGCGGCGTTTTGCGAGGCGCTCCTCAAGTGTGCGACGCGCCGGGCCTACTGGCATCTTGACAGGCCTGTTGGAGGCGCGGTGCTATTGTCGCGTGTTTTCTTTCCCCTCGACGCTTGAGGCCTTTGAACTCCCGTCACAGGCCATTCCTGTTCATCCTACATTAAGTGGATCAGGGCTAAGAGACTCGATTGAAAATTATATTGTCGGTTTCAATACATACAACATAATAGAGTCATCTGAAATCAATGATTTAAAACTAAAATAGTAATGAATTTCATTTTAAATGTACGTTTTTTTTTTCTTGCTCCATTCTCCTATAACTCTTCCTGCATGCTCCAATATTTACATCTTTTTTATTATTAATTAATTATTATTATTATTATTTTTATTATTATTATTATTTATCCGAGGATCGTGAAAGGTGTACTAAATTGTGAAATGATTGGATTCGACGAACGCGCGGGGAATGAATATCGAAGCCATTGGAGTAGAAATGCTTACTTCCTTCATCCAAGGTGACGAAATGTATGTAGTTATATGATTATCTTACGAAATATAATATAAAACTAATAATTTTTTACTTATTTCTCATCACCCAGTTTTTAATCTTGTATACCTCTAGAGATCTGACAAAATGATAGCAATAATGAACGGGAAAAGATAGTGGAGTTTTGTAAGAATGGAGGAATCTTTGAAAATAACTTATTTCTACATGTTGCCATGGTCCAGCCCATTGTTGTGTCCTCTGCAGTATGCGATTCGAGAGGTACTAGGTTTCTATCCTTCACCGCCGGAGATCGTGGCTGAAGCCTATCCTCTTCTGCTTCTTAACAGTAGGCCTCCTAATTTTAGGCATCAAAAAGTGTAGATTTAGACACCTACAATACGTAACAAAATTATAAAATTAGACACTTTTAGGCACGAAAGTGGCGTTTGAGGCACTTAAAATATATTATAAAATTATTAAACCAGGCATTTAAAAACTTCAGACATGAAACGTTGTTTTTGACATCTAAAAATGATCACAAAGAGAATGAATTAGGCACCTTTTATTTTTCAGGAATTTAAGTATTTTTACATTTATGAGAGTGTCTGCAAGCATATTAATTTATTCACTTTCATTTCTTTTCAGAATTGCTCTTCATCAAAATTGCTTGTTTTAGGCAGATTTAAGCAAAAAAAAAAAAAAATTAAAATATGCTTTAACCACCGTTTTAAAACATTTTACGCAGTATTAGATGCTTTCAATAAATCTATTTTTTCATGATTCGTAAACATCTGCAATTATTTTCCACAACGTCCTAAAGGAACTGAATATTAATTATACAGGTTTTAATATCAATTTGCGTGTAAACAAACAAAAAGTTCATTACTTATCCAAGCACTGTTCATGTTCAAAAAATGTTCTATCCGCATAAGTTAATCAAAATGTACATTTGTACAATTATTTCGATCAAAAATAAATTTTCAAGTTGTTCCTACCCCCATTCATCTACGAAATCCATAGTTTTTAACACTGTTTTAACGTATTTGTGCTTGGTACTTTTAAAAATAATTCTTTATAATATTTTTCGAATTGAATTACTAATTCAATAAAATTGTTTTTTTAAATTTCTGTAAGTATCAAGAAGTGTGTGCATGAAACTACAATTTTCTAAAATCTTTGTAACAGGTAACAGTCTCCAAATATGCAACTGCACACTGCTTTGTGATCTGACTTTTACGATGTGTACAGCAAAAGGATTTACGAGAAGTTCAATATCGGTATTCGTGTCACTATTCGTCAAAATCACTAAACCTTTTATATTGCTTTCGAATTATATTTCCGCAGTTTAGCGTGTTTGTGCATACTGACCCATACGAAGGCCGGAAAGCGAAAATTAATTCGCGTTCCCCTGTGTCATGTCGTTTGGAGGCGATAGTTGTCCCCTCCCGAAGCCATTTGTGCTGCCGCTGAGTCCATCTCCTCCTCGACACAACGTAACTCGTGAGTCAATTTCAGGCTCGCGCGCCTGTATCGCCTCGGGCCGGCTCGCGGAGCCACTCAGTTGAGCACGCCTGCTCTACCTACGAGGTTACTACCCTACCTACATACTTACCTACCTACCTACATACTACATACCTACATACATACATACATACCTACCTACATACATACCTCACATACCTACCTACCTACATACCTACCTACCTACCTACTACCTACTGGGTCGAATTTAATCTTTATAGGAGGAGAATATTAGTGGCCAACTGCTCTGAGCAATATTTTTCCGCTGAGTGAGATTTCATATTGTGGACATGTCAACTACTATATCCATGAATGTCGTTACTGAAGTGTATGTTATAGCCGGGAGGTGGCGATGGTGGCCCCTGCTGTTGTAGCCGGGAGGTGGCCCCTGCCGGAACTTGATATCCCGCAGCCACTTACTAGTACGTACTGTAATGTAGTAGTCGTATGTCCTGCTTAGCAACGTAAGAAGTTGTTGGGGAACAGGGAACAAACGAACAGAATGCTTTCAGAGCTGGAAGTGAGTAGACCTGCTTCGCAGATAATTTTACCACGTGACTGTAGCGTCGCAATTGGCAGCAAGGCCAAGCATTGGCCAACTGGCCAGTATCCTACTCTTCTTAAGAAATTAATTTATTTCTTAACAGTAACAAACTTGTTTTGCTTCGGTTCCAATATATCGAGTACTTATGGAAATATTCAGAAACCTATCCACAGTTAATCTACCAGAGCTATCGTTGAGGGGCAGATCTATTCACTTCGACTTTTCAGAGGATTGTTTGTTTATTTGTTTGTTTGTTTCCTGTTCCCCAGCAACTTCTTAGGTTGCTAAGTAGAACATACGACTACTACGTTACACTACCATCTCAGTCTCTGTATATAACTAGATTAGTAAATAAATATAGCCGGCATGTTGGACCGCCATATGCATCACCGTCAAGACAGCCCTTCGCCCTGGCCCGTTCGGGTGGCATAGGAGCAGGGAGTTTTGCAAGTGCGCGCCACACTCAGACGGCGCCATTCTCCATATCAGCCCTCTCGCCGGTACACTGCGGCCCTGACGACACCAGGTGGCGTTCCGTACGGGGCACAGCAGGGCGCTATCGAAGCGCGACCATGCTCCCTCCAGTGGCTAAATACCGACTGATATATTGGGACTACTGCTCTGCTTCTACTGCTACTTCTTCGACGAGTTGCCTAAACAATTGATCTGATACATTTGCAGATCCCAGTGCGCAGTGCGCAAAAAAAAAGTTAGCAGAAATTGTGCGAATTATGTACTGCACCCACTCCGCCATCGACGGAAAGCACCACTGAAGACTCCATGAGAAATCTTCCGCCAGACACCGCCGCTCCTACACCCAGCCACTGTTATCTGTTTACCAAATAATTCCACTGTAGAAACCTTCCGTAGATTACTAATGAGTTGTTATGATTCAATATTTATTCCATTGAAGGAACCTTCCAGATATACAATGTAAACATATCAAGTGTAATCACATTATCTCTAGTATACCGAAGGAACCTTCCAGATACATGTTGTAAACACATCCAAATGTATACCATCATCTGTAAAATACCCTATATGTTCGCAAGGTTCAGAAGGGAAAGTAGCGCATAAGCTCACTAGACGTCTTTGTGTTAACATCTTTCGGCCAAGACCTGGCCTGTACAGAGCTTTGAGGCAGAATTGAAAGACGTTATACTTCTTTGTGTGTTTTATTGAAGATCATCGTAATCCTTTTGTGGTAGTGCTAAGTTGCAGATCAACATTATTCGCAACATTAGCAAATTTAACTTGCGTATGTGAATGATAATATAATTTTAGATTTCTATAATAATAGCGATGTTCTGAATCTTTTGCAGTCCAGTTCTGAAGTTTTTCAAGAAGCGCCACTACGCATATATGAGTGCACCTGTGCAGCACGCGTTATGTGGGAGAGGTATTGACCGTGCGCTTGATTCCAGGTGCGATGAGCCGGTGACTCCGCGCCTGCCTCCGTCTCCGCCTTCCCCGACGCATCCGCCCACATCTCCGCTGCCGAGGCTGACAGGTGAGTCCTCATGGTGATCCTCCAGCACAAAAAGGAGAATGCATCATTTTCTCCACATGTGAAGCGATTTTCGCGTATGCAGCGCAGTCGAAATAAATTAGAAGAACACCTCTGGAAATTTGTACTATTTCCTGATCTTCAATTTCGACATGTCAACATTCCAAAGTGTGGAAATGTATGTGAGGCACTCATACGGAGAATCTCGTCCCTGACAGGGAAAAATTGATACCTTGGATCCAGAAATTCTCTAGGGGGGAATTGTCCTCGACATTTCCCTCAACATTCCAAAGTGTGGAAATGTATGGAGGCACCTCATACGGATTCCAGTCTGATAAACAACCTGTAACTATTGTACTACAGCTTCCGGGTCAATGACCCCCATCTCGATCAGGTTTTTCGTCCAGTTTCCCTGATCCATTGAGCAAAGGTTGAGATGGCCCCTTGTTTTGCTTCTGGACATAAATGTACTCGTAACTTCATTATCTGTGCACGTCTTCTAGAATTCAGTGGGAAATACAATTATTCAAATTATCGTTTCCATGTCGCGGCAGGAAGTATTATTCCGAAGCACAACATAATAAGAGCCAAAATTTATTGCTTTTTATCCTTGAAAATAGATTTTATTACATGGGAGTTTTTTTTTTTTCATAATTTAAGTAGTATATGACTTAGTGTAGGGATCACAGAATTTTGAAAATGTGCACACAATTCACTTTTCCCCATAGCACGTCTTACGCAGTTTTAACTGTTTTTTGACGTAAAATAAGTAAATTAATTAATTAATTAATTAATTAACACGTGTCCTATCCGCAGGTTTACCGTACTGTAAGCTAATTCGCGGTCTCGCGATTCGTGGGTGGAGGAGGTACCGTTCGTCTCAGCATGTAACGGAATGATACTCTAGTCGGTGAAAAATTGGCGACCTTTTCCAATACTCGCTTGGAAATAATGAACAGGCGTCATAACCGGTTTTTGTTACTTCTTATGTAAACAATTTCTACTCAGTTAATGTGGACTTCCATATATGCTTTGAAATTATGTTGTTAGCAATTGTACGAGGCTGTTTGATGATCCTATGATCATGCCTAATTTCTGTGCACGTTGTAACTTCTCAGCGTTAGGTGGGGTGAGCTTCAAGGGACTAAATGTTCTCCGTTTTGTCTTATGACGTCAGAGGTAAGATAAAACCAATTATTTTTGAAAATAATCCACGATTTCTTGTGAAAATTCACCCTCTGATAATTGTCTGCCAATAAACGTTTGCTTGTAATTAGTTTCTCTGCATTAAATTCTACTTCTCCATTTTCTATTCTAAGCGGTACATTAATTCTAATAGTCGTATTTTTTCTTTCGCAATGTACATAGATTTCAAAGTATGAAGAAACTTACGAGAAAATTGTTTGTAAGTTGAGAGATTCCAATGCTTTTGTTGCTACTTAAGAGTTGTGGGCAGTTTCAAGCATCTTTTCGAAATGACGCATGTTCTCATTGTGTGTTGCCTTGTAAATCCGACAGCCTGGGGGCAGCCCTTTGATGTTGGAACAACAAATTCACCATTTCGGGATCGGTGTGATCATACCGGAATGAAAACGTCGAACGATATTCTAAAAGATAATTAAAACAACTGAAACACAAAACAAACGTTTGTACTTTTTTTTTTAAATGAAATTTTCAATGAAAAATTGCTATAGTCAAATATTTTGGATACACCAACATAAAAATTCAAATTGAACCTTTTTAAAAGATCTTTAACTGAACTATGGTTATCATTCAAATGCTGTCTTCAGAAAGAAGAACATCCTGTTATTTGGATAATGTTTGAATATCCAGTCTTACGGTTATAAGAGGCGAATATTATTTTGAAATTGCAGTTTTAGTTAATTAAATCATTAAGAAAGGAACATTTTCAAAAGTATAATGGTATATTGTATAAGTGCAAATTATATTTTTCAACGTTTAATTTACTTGGTCAGCAAATTTATGATTCTGCTCTTGTTTTAATATTACACATTCGTTACAGTTCGAAGATGGACAATGATGCTAACACATATATGTGTACTATATGTGTGTAACACGTATAGTGGATGAAACATTACGCCATAGTAGAGATCCATGTAAATATTATGAATCTTATTTACTAAGAATACCACGTGACTGTATTTTTATTGGGAAATATATTAGGTATTAATGAAAGGAATTTGCTAAAGCTTGGTTAAGTTCGGGTTGGAGAAGATTTAAATTATTTATTAATTGAAATGAAAAAAGCAAATTTTGTCTAGAATTGTGAAGGAGAATTAAGGCTTGATTACTTTATTGCACTACCGTTCTGGTTGCAACAATTAGCAAATATCAGCATTTTGTTTCTGAGCTTTTGGGTGACTTGAATCTGTGAATGACGATAAAAGCACAATGATGAAATGTATGGCGGCGCCCTTGACTATGTGGAAATCTAGGAAAAAGGAGACTAATGTGTTATTTGTTATCGACAATGGTTCTCTCTTCCCTAACGTGCGGTCTGAGGGGATTATCTTCAAGATGGAATAAGGCACGACGTTTTGCGTCTTTCTCGGTCCTGCCGCTAGAGTCGCTTGATCTGCAACACTGCTTGATACAGTCGCGATCATGTGACATCTCGTGACAGGGTACGTGTACCATACATCTTACGTATGATATGTGGTTCAGATGGTGTTTCCGAAATAGAGTTTGGCAATACGAATTGCTGGATGGTGAGGATGACTGAGCGCTGAGGATAGGTAGGTGCCATAGGTGTAAGAGGCCGAGTGAAGCAGCGCAGCCTCCGGCATGCGCGTCCTCTTCGTCTCTCGGCGCAGGCGGCGTTGGAGGGCGCGGTCGCGCGAGGAGCGGCGGCCGGGCGAATAACGATGTTACGCCGCGCAACGGCAGATGCGCATCTCCGCTCACAACTCACCGCCCCCCGCTCCGCCGCCGTCCCCCCCCCCCCCGGCGGATTGCGGCCGGCGTTCTCACCGCCTCGCGGGCGGCGGCGGCGGCCGGCGCTGCGCGGGTAAATGCATGTAAACGGCGCGCGCGTGCATTTCCCCCGCCCCGCCCCGCCCCCTCCCGTGGCGGAAGCCGCGCCGCCGTGCGCGCGGCCGGGGGAGGCAGGCAGGGGACGCGGTGACGGCCGGCGCTTTGTCTCGGGCGGAGGCGAGGAGCGGCGCCGATGTATTTCATGCGCGACGCGTCGCCCGCCGAGGGGATCGGATATCCGCACGCACCACGAGCATATGAGGAGGAAATACTTTTATAGTAATCGACTTATCTGCGTTCGTCCGTCTCTCGCGGTTAGAGC
Source organism: Teleogryllus oceanicus (assembly GCA_964035755.1). Lineage (NCBI taxonomy): Eukaryota > Metazoa > Arthropoda > Insecta > Orthoptera > Gryllidae > Teleogryllus > Teleogryllus oceanicus. The sequence goes on from CAXIVR010000002.1 coordinate 199,043,888, forward strand.
ACTTCTGGTTCACCGATCGACACACATCGAGGGTTGCCATTCGACGAATCGCCGGCTCCTGGTGAGGAACTGATCATGCTTTTCAGGATCTTTTCAGAAGATTCCAAGAAACATTTATTTTTTTAAAAAATCTCTCTCGACGAGACTGATCGATTATTACAACTCTTAGCCGGATCCCTGTAGGATATTCTCTGAGAACTCTAGAAAAGCACCGTTTTGTAGGTTTTAATTCGCCTATGAATACTTTGGTAAAACGCTGTGGGTATACTCCCTTTTCGGCATTTGCTTTAATTGTTATGACTTGATTCATCACTGTGACGGTAATTAAACTTAATCTTGTAATGAAACAAACCTTTAATCAAGTATTGTAATCGGTAAATCGGTACTTGTTTCGTGTAACTTTCTAGGCAAAAAAATGTCGAGAGGGTCAGCTGTATTTTGTTTTCTTTTTCGAATTAACGTATAAACCACATGTAAAATTTCTAAACACTAAGCTAGACGGTCGTGTTATGTAGTACCTTAAGTCCCGGCTTCCAATTATGTTATTCTCGTTGAATAATGTTATTATTATTGCTTACCAAATTTATTGTAACTGTTTCGTGAGCTTAAAACGGTTGAGGAAAGAAAGAGACGTTGTTGGGAATTTGATTCCTTTGTCTTGTTTTTAAGAGTTCAAACCCTTTCGATTGTCCAGACTACGTCGCATGCTGTTAAAACTAGACGTTTTGGCCATTAATTATGGCGTTCGTGCGACTGAAATACGGTATCTCGTTCCAATGACTGGCGGAGGAAGCATACGACATCCCATTTTTGAGAGTTTTCCGATCAGTTTAACCGATTGGCCCTACAGTTGACTTTCCTCACTCGGTGTGGATACCGAGCGCACGCGACGAATAATTTTCTGTTTTGCATTCTTTGGAGACCGTCTGGACAAATGCACCGTCTGTCGGAACGGGCAGGTTCCTTGCGGGCTGATCCGCAGGTCCGTTGTATAGCAGTGCTAGCCTCTCAGTGGGGGTGTCGAAATCAAATGTGCTTGTCTACCTTTTCAAAGGACGGTATCTTCTCATAACTGAAGGGGAACTTATCTCTTTAACGACGACACAAGATAGTGTTTGTCTGCTTTAAGAGCTTGTGCCAAAACTGTGACAAGGTCGGTGTATGCAAATAAAAAACACTGCCTACGTACTAATGCTTACATACTACTATTCATTGTTTTCTAGCTTGAGTTTTCTAGTTTGTCTCCTGGTTGGTGTAGGATCCGTGTACTTGGTCTTAGTGAAAAGTTTCATAACGCATTAAGAATTATCTCTGGTTATGTTTTATAAAAAAATATAGGCATTTAAAAAAGTGTTCAAACCATTTCCTTGATTAATTGTATAGATTTAAAATAGTAATAGTCATTGGGCTAATTCTGAAAAATGAGAAAAAGTACCACAATTAATGATGATTAGTGAAGACAGAATTAGAGAAATGGAAATGCCACGGTCTCCGCAACAGCTCCTTGTGACGCCAAACCTACGGCAGCGTCCCGACCTTGCGGACATGGGTTCGGATGCGTGTGGTAAGCACATATACAGACCTTACGCCACATTCTGGTCTTCTTAACCTGAGAGAAGTAAACTTTCTCATCGTCACACAGCGACAGATACTGGGACATTGCAAGGAAAACGCACACTATAATCTGTCCCGGCCAGGTATCGAACGCGGGATCGCATCCTGGCAAGCGGGGACGCTGACCAGTGAGCTACCCTGAGAGGCAAAAGTGCTGTTAGAAGCAGAAATGTACAGAGTGTCTCCGTATTATCTTTCTTCACGAAAATGATTGGGGGAAGGGGAACTTCTACATGCAATTAATGTTTTTTTGCGCTTCATGGCGCGACAACCTTGACCCTGGGAATGAACATTGACGGGGGAATGCGTTGAAGTATGGGTGGGAATATAGACTGCCTCGAATGACGTCATTGATAAGAGGAAAGTCGTAGGGAGTGAGAAGTGTCAATCGAATGGTAAACGAAAGCTTCCGCGGCTCGAGTTTATCATTTCTTGGCTGTCCCGGGTGACGCCGCGTCGTTGGCCGAGACACCCAGGCCGGTCAGTATAATTACCGGACGCGCAGCACCGCGGTGTCATTGCCCTGAGGAAAGCCTCCGACATGACAGGTGAAACGTCGGCCTCTCAGCCAACGACGCGGCGTCTCCCGGGCAGCGGAGATATCAATTCGAATGGTGTTGCGTGCAAGGGTTGTACACCGCCCGAGCTCGCCCCTGTTTCATTCAGGGAGGGATTTGACCCCTGAGGATGGGGTCAAATATACTACTCCCAAGTATAAAATCTGATTTCTACAATTCTGCCCGAGGTACCGAAATACAAAGGAAAAAATTTGAAAAAAATATACGTGTCATACTTTGATTTAAAACAAAATCGAAGTATTTCCACATTTTTTCGGGGATAAACAATCCCTAGCTTTATAATGATTTACTTCAAGAAAATATAGTGTAGACAATAATTTCTCTTGAAAAGTTTGTTTTGAACAATTCAAAATCGCAAAAATTATTTTTGAAAAATATACTATTTTCGTGTAACGAAATTGAACCGTCCTGACATTGCTTGCTGGGTCTGTAGATTCTCGGCGGTCTCTGTGCGTTCGGTTGTTGAAGTTTTGGGAGTGCAACTTGTCTTTGGGTTTTTCCCCGGATCATGGATTGCCCCGCTTTGAATTCTATCGCGTCCGTATTGTTGTCATAACCTGCTCCCAAGGGAGAGCAGTGTGAGGTAACTGATTTAGAACCAGCTCAAGCCAGATTGTCTATGGATTCTTATCTTAACTGTCTCTGAGATCTCTTACGAAGAAAGAATAAAATGAAATTAATGTCTCCGTCAGAACATATATTTTATGCAGTTTTGAATTGATAAGCATTTTAAAAAATTTTTAAAATGGGAGGGAAAATTAATATATTGAAATATACGTAAATCCAATGAAGAAATTTGTTCGTTTACCGAGAATCCTTTTGCTCTTCTGTTTGCATTTCATTTCACTTATAACCTCTTTTTTTTTGGAAAAAGAATTTATTTAACTCAGCAGGTTTTCAGAATTCTGAAAAAATCAAAGCGTGGTTAAAAGTTTCGCAGCACTTCATTATCTCATTTCTCCTCGGGTTTCAAGTAGAAGCGCGCCTTTGAAAGAACCCGAGGGCGCGATGTTTTGTAAAAAGCGCTCTTCTCCCCTTAAGTCCCCGGCCCAGGCAGGGATAAGCGGCTCATAATGAAACCGCCTCCGTCCTCTTCTCGGTCAGTTGACTGCTCCAAAGTGAGAGAATATATATTAAGTGAAGGACCAGCGCAAAAAAAAGGAAGGCGTCAGAATCTGAGAACAAGCGGTTTTCACATGAAAGGCTCTAGACGGCGCGGCGCGGCCCGGCCCAGCGGTGCCCGGCTGCTCCGAAATGAAGAAACTAATTTACTGGCGGCCGCCGCTCCCCGGGGCCCTTCGGTCGGGTGGGGGGGCGGGGGAAGGCAGCCCTTTGAGGGAGCAAAAAAAGGCGCGAGCGGAGCGAGGCGGCGGGGTGGGTGGGGGTGGAGAGGGCGGAAAGGAGCGACTTGACCCGGTCGGTCTCTTGGGCGGTCGCCCGATAAGCCCGTCGCCGAGGGGCGTTTCTCCCTGTCTCCGCTTCCGAAGCGTCGCACCCCGGCGCTCCCCCACTCCCCCACTGCCCCGCGCGCGGAGGAATTCGTGCGGTTTAAAAAGCGCTTAGCTCCTGGCGGTGACGCGGCGCGGCTGTTCCCGGCTCGTGTCCCACCCCGTCCCACTTCGTCGACAACTTGTGAAAGTGAAACGTGCCAGTAGATGTTGGTATTTAATTGGCAGATGCAGTTAAAATTTGATTTATAAAATGCTGTAAGCTTTCTTAGAATAGGAGCCAGCAAATGTACACATTTTCTTTAATAAGCCTCCTGATAATACGCTGAACGAATGTTGTCTTCAGAACAGTTCTTCTGGGAGCTTTTGATCAAGTTCTGCTCCACCGTATTCTTGGGAGGGTAGTGGCTATAGCCCGTAAGACCATAGGAGAAAAAGAGGTGCGTCTCATATTTTGTGTATTTTTTTATTATTTAATTTTAATTCTTAATAAACTATTTTTACGTACCACTTTCGAGGGTGAAAACTTCAGACAACTCTTTTATCAAGTATCTTTTTTATTTAGAACTTGTATTGCAACGTATTTAACATTTGAAAATATTTTAAAACCAGCTTAGCGTAGGCGACGCCACAGTCACTAGTATTATATTTTCCCAATTTAATAAAGTGAAATATGGTGGTAGAATGCCAATAAATTTAAAATGATAGCTTTCGAAATGAATATGAAATTAATAAAATAAAACATAATATTCATTCTAGTAAGTTTTAAAGAAAACGGTAATGTTTTTTAATATCATTAAATACCAACTGCTCTTAACTAAAATGTATTTTTTTAAGTTGAAATTAAAAATTTAAAGTTTCGTTATGGATTAAAACCGTATTTACGGGAACCATCTTCGAAAGCACGTGAGCTACGGGTCAGAAACCGCTGGTGTAGGGTGTTGATGAAGAGATTTACTTTATTTTTGTGTTGCAAGTTATGTGCTCAGTGAATGCGCTATAAGTATGGCAACCTCCTTCGATGCGGTTTATTAAATGTTGTATATAACGAATGGGCAAAGTGAGTGAACAGAATGAAATAAAAGTAGTATGCAGTTATCATCTGGCATCTAACAATATAATGCCCTCCAGACCTACATATTTCTGTCTGTTCTCTTGCATGGGAGCTTTTTTAACAAATATATTTCGCATAACACGCAGTGAATGGGGGCACCGTTCTGAATTGCGGTTGAACCGATTTCCGCATTTCAACTCCGATATTTATGTCAATGTATATAATATTTAATGTCATCAGGAATTCAGTAACCAGGTAAAATCAGGTATCGCCTAGCTATCTTTTGTTTGCCTTATCGACCACATTACGATGTAGAGAAAGTACGTATGTAGAGATAGTACTTCTGCAAAATGAATGGAAATTTAATGTACAAATGTACTAAATTTAGAAACATATTTAGAATAAAACATGATTTGGAAAAGCATAAAATATAAATACTGTCTTTCCTATTTTTTTATTTTTTATTTGGTTTTAGCTAATGACGGACAATCTGACGTGACGATTTTCATATCTTTCTCCTTTCCCTGATCTTTTTTCCATCTAGTAGTCTTTCGTGCTTCAAAAACATGCTTTTTCTCTGTTTCTTTATCCAATTTGCGGCGGTTGAAATTCTGTCCTGTGCCTTCTTTTCTGTAAAAATGGCTCTGAGTAATTATTAATACCATTTCTACTGCTGCTAATGATTATACTTTTGTTGCTTTTGAAAAACAGTTGCGTTTATATTATGTTCATAATTGTAACGAGTTTATTGGTTTAGTGGTGAGTTATAGTTGACATTTACATAATTGAAATGATTGAAGGCGTTGTCATTGTCAACAATACTATAGCCAACTATAGTATTGTTGACAATGATAACGCCTTCCGTCATTTCAATTATGTAACGAGTTTGCCACTTGTTAGTGTTGGTCGACGTTTGCGAAAGCACTGATGAATCCCGAGGTCTGATTGTGAGTGAATCAGTGAAAGCTCCTCGGCCGCGCAATAACTCATGTGCGTGGCGTTGCGCGGGCGCTCGCGAGCTGTGACGCGGTGGCGAGTGCCGGCAGGGGGTGGGGCGGGCCCCGGCGGATGGAGGGAGGGCCGCTAGGGCTAATGAGGGCACCCGATATTTTCCGCCAGGGAGCGGATAACGAGGCTCGCCTCTCGGACCGCCCCGTCCCCGCGCCCCTCCCCGCCCCGCCTCCCCGTCTCCGCCCCCGCCCGCGGCGGCGACGTCGAGCGACGCGACGCGAGGCGAGGCGACGCGACGCGACGCGGCGGGGGCGGCGGCGGCGGCGGCGGTGCCGGACAGCGGCGATCCATCTCGAGGGGGGCGCGCGCGCTATAAATATGGCACCCGATACAGGCCAGTAATTGGCAGCCGCAATTTGTATCGCGGACGCGCCCATAAATAATACCGCTCCGCCGCTCGCCCACCGCCCCCGCTTCCACCACGCCCCCCCTGCCGCCCCCTGCCGTGGCAGACGCAAAGCGCTCCCGACGCGTAAAAACGCCGCCTGCCAATGCTCCCGACGCGCCGCCATTTGCGCTGCCGCCCCTCGTCGCTGGCAGGCTGTGTGTGTGTGTGTGTGTGTGTGTGTGTTGTGTGTGTGTATGTGTGTGGACCGGTGTCAGCGAAACGGCCAATTTGCAAGATTTGGTTGTAGCAGAAAATGTTGAACAAAATATTAGGGAAATATGTGCATAATTGTCTTAATTCAATTCATTATGAGTGACTTAGCTGTAAGTCTTGTTACACGTTCAAGCATTATGCCAATAAACGATTTGTTTGCTCTGTCTTCCCTTTCTGTTTGTCATTCCCGCTTTTTTGCTTACTTCTTTTCCTTGATGCAGTAAACTGCTTTTCGGTGATGAAGTGCATGAGCGACTCATGTGTGTCGAGGTTTGTACTTTTGACAAACGCCGGTGTGGACGTTTCTATATGACACCGTGTCCCTTTCCGTTCCCGCCGTCCGATCCGTCCGGGCTACCCGTCGTCCACGGTCCGTCTGCATGGGCCTTGCTGCTTCACCTTCTCCCGCCGTCCCCGCTTTCTCCCCGCTCCCACCGCCCCGACTCGCACGACGTGGGGCGCCCATCCGGCACCAGCGCGCACTTAAATTTTTCCGCCCCCGCGCGGCGCCTTAATAAATATCGCGCGTATCGCCGAACATTTCCGCGCCGCCCCGGCCGATGGGGCGCGCTTTTTTCCGCGTCCCGGCGCCGGCGCGCCCAGCTGCTCCGGGGGCGTAACGACGCCCAATTAGCCGCATCGCTGATGCCCTTTGCATGATGACGAATCGCCTTATCTGGCGCCCGGCCGCTCGAAAAAACCGCCGCCCTCCCGATCCGGGAATTATCTCCCGGGCGCAGCCGAGTCGCGCCGCCCGGTCTGCTCTCGCGCGCCTTCTGGAAAGGGGCCGGAAACATAAACTTGATGGGTGCTCACGATTACTTGAGTTGGAGATAAAATTGGTGGGCGTTATGTCGGACGCGTCTCCAAGTTGAATGTCAGAAAATTTTTCTTCTTCAACAACATATATTTCAACAAGATAAAAGAATCTTCCCGGTCGGAATCATGAATTGAACTATCATGTACGTGTAAACTAACGTCATTAACGTTCAAGTACTTGCCCAATAAGGACTGCGCCATTCGTAAACTAATTGAAGAAAGGAAAAAAAACAAAACAAAAAGCAATATGGTCGACATGAAAGTGAATGAAAACATATTTTTGCTTAATTGTGAAGCACGTGCTTGTATTTAACTTGTATGATGATTAAAAAAATTATTTTCCACTTTTCTGTGACTTTTCAGTTGTTTGTTAAAACAAATGTTTGTTGAGATCTCAGAGTCTATAAGCTGAACAAAGGATTTGGAATAAATTAAATTTTAGTTACAAAGCCAGACTTTTCAGCTTTCATTTACAGGTTAATACGTTTTCAGTATTTCATTGAGTCAGTCTGAAGTTGATTCAGACTCATTTCTTCCATCCGAAATTTAGAATCTTTGTGGTTTTTTCTTATCATGGCTTTTTTCATTGCTGATTTGTATGACGTGCCATTTAAATAGATAAATAGGTTATGTTAAATGATTTAGAGTCAGAGTCTCTGATAAAGTGACATTGGTTCGAACAGCTCCTTCGCTGTCCGACAAGCAGACACAAGGCGAATGCCGTAAAGGGTTTTTAGATCCCTTTGACTTGAGCTTGTGAACTTTCTATGTCGTTTACATTTTTTGTAATACCTGCAATTTGACACACGTTTCGAAGCCATTCGTTCATCCGCCATTAATTCGCCCACAGTCTATCGTTTCACTTCATGATACCTTACAAGAACTTTCACTCGTTAACTCAGCTGTTTGCAAAAAGCATACTTCTCCTTCAGGTTTGCCAGATCGTTTGATAGCCTTTCCCTCAATTACCTATAATATTTTTCCAAATTGCACGTTTCCATTCAAACATTCCAGGCGTAAATATCAGTAATTTATAATACCAAAATTAAAATAAACTGAAGATCTTAAAATGGTACCTTCAAGATACTAGGTGTCTGTCCTTACCCAAGGATTAAATTCGCTATCGTAACACAATTTTATAATTATAATTTGAATTTAAGCCAATGGAATGGATAATTATTCTTATTTGTTGAAGTTATGAAGTTTCAGAAATTTACTTCCAAATAATAGTAAACATTTGTTGTACAAAACACAATTTTCAAAATTTAATAATTTAATTTTCTTTTTTTTTCCTGTTTTCCCAAAGAAAAATACCCCATTTGGGGTATAAAACCTCAATCTCTCAATCCTGTTTTATTTGACTCTACTCCCCTACGGGGAAATGTCAATGCAAGGTATAACGAAATACGTTCACACGGAACCAACGAGGTAGTAGGTGGGATGAAAGAATGGGTTTCAAGCCTTGCATACCTAACAGCTGTTGCCGATGATGGCAACCAAGTTTCCATTAAGACCACGTCAACAATATTTCATCAAAATTTCCACAACAAATGAGATAGTGTGACTTCCCTTGCATTTTGTATTCATCGACTTCCATTAACGGAGGCAATGCCTAGACCCAATCGATTCTTGCAGATGCGCTATTTATTACGAACATGAACGCAGGAACGGGTTCAAAAGGCCCATTTACGACACAGAACGTTTGCTTCACACGCCAAATGTTTGCGAGTCCTTTCCGAAGTATCACTTGCAGAGTGCTCGTGGCCGCCGTGTGTGCTCGGTGTGTGCAGACGGGCGCTGCCCGCGTAGAATGTGCTCGGAGCGCGCCGCGCCCTCGAGCGCTGCTCTGTAATTTGCAGGTGGGCGGCGGGACGGGCGGCGCAATTCCTGGCTATAAAAGTCCGCTTAGTCTTTGATGTACGGCGCGCGGGCGGGGGCGGCGGTGGTGGCGGGCGCCCCGAGTCCGGCCAGCGCCCGCGGCGACGCCCTGCCGCCCCGCGCCCATTAACGCCCGCCCGGGGCGCCTTCGCCCTTCGCCCCTCGCCGCTCGCCCGAATTCGAAACGGCTACAGAGGCCGCTGTAGGATGTGCCCGGGATGGGTCGCGCACGGGTGTGCATATCACACGGCTCATCTAAAGGCATCGGCCACAAACACCGAACGGGGCTTACCTGTTAACTCACCAAAGCCAGGAACGTTGTTGAATCAAGAAGAGCTCCAGGACAGTCGGAATTGGAACTCTGCGATACAGAAATCGGTCCAGTTTAACTTTAGAAGGCTATATTTCCAATTTTACTTTTTCGCCTTACTTCACAAGAAAATATTGCTTTCGTTCGCGGGAAAACTGCTAATTTTCGACCGAAAAACTCTTATTGTCGGGCCTTTGTTAAGGCAAACTATATAAAGTTCCAAGTTCCTATACGCAGTAAATTACTTCCTCTAACGTGTTGTGTAGTCAGAATCCATGTTTGTTGTGTTCTTCAAACCGAAAAATCGATTGACAGCGAAGCGTCTGCCGTCCGCCGCCTTCTGTGGTCAACGCTACCGCCAAAACTGTCCAGTCGATTTTCTCCAAAATTGATATTCCTCTATCGACGTAGAGTAACTCGAGGCCCTCTTATTGTGAAGCATATTTTGACTTTTTGGGACATTTTACTTAAAGCATCAAAAAAAAATTTCAAAGGTTTCTTAAAAATGTCTCCAAATTTGTTGATTCAATTTTGTTCTCATATAGCGTAAAGACGCTTAAAATGGAGGTATCATTACCTTTGAATCCCTGATTTTTCAAAAATTGCAAAAGTTCAACATTTTATCGACGTCTTCCTACAACTACTATCTTAAAGATAGAGATATTTTTCCCTAATAAAAATGTGTTCTTTAAAGATAGATCTTTTAAAATATGAGTAGTTTTCATGTAATTCTATATGAAATTTAGGATTTTGAAGTAAAAAAATGACTCCAATTTTTTCTTGAAATTTTCTCCTCGTATGTATCTAAGGCCGAGATAAAACTGGTCTAGTCTCATTTCGGAGGACTCTCTATTTTTGTAAATTGCAATAAATAAATAAATAAAATAAATGCAAAAGGTCAGTATTGAATATTGAGATTTTTGTCTGTAATGAAATATGTTCTAAAAAATCATATCTTTAAGAAAAGTTATACACAATTTTATAGAGAAATCGAGTAGTTTTTGTGTTCTGCTTGAATTTAATGCAATTATAAAGAAAATTATCAAAAATCGCTGTAATTTATTTCTTTGATTTTTAGGAATAGAACAAGGGCTTAAAAGAGCATTAGCATAGGTCTCGTTTTCGTTGATCTCTATTAATTTTCGAAAATTGCGAATTTAGAAATAATGCAAGAACCACTAGTTTATATGGTGAGTAGTACTTAGTCTGTGTGGATTGTGGGCTCGGAATGGTTGTTTTTTCATTTTCCTGGACCAATATCGCTAGCGAAGCGGGTATTTATTTTAATAGGGGCCAAAACTTCGAAATGTACCCATGCGTCTCTGCACGCCACTTTTTTGCAGCAAAAGGGAGATACTTACATATCTAGCTATGAAGTAATCTTAAAACCAACTTGTAGCTGGCATGTTTTTAATTTGATTTCTATTGCAAATGACGCTTTGGCGGTCTCCATAGGCCAATGTTTGTTTTTAACATATATCTATGGTAGCGTTTTTATTTGTGGGTATTTTCTTAAATATTGTTGATTTTGCTCGCCCATTCACTCTCTCATTCCCAACTATGTTTGCAGATGACACAGAACGTTCATACGTTCATTTATGCTACGCAAAATGTGCACCGTGCACAGCTAATTTGCACTTTCACGCCTCTGAACCGACTGATGTCAATGAACCGATTGAAGTGCGCTCTGAGAGTCGTCAATCGCCTGTATCGGGGGAGCATGAGGCATGCTTAGACTGTCTTTGGTCCATACAACTCAACAGTGCATAGGGTCGATTCCAGGACTTCTTGGATCGTCCCTTGCTGATCGGATAAGCAACTCGTACCTCGGCCGAGCGGCGCGTTGCGGCGCCCCAGATTGCTGCCGCCGCTGCTGCCGCGCGCGGCCGATCCATCATTTGGGCGTAACGAAGCGCCCGCGCCTTCGCCCACATCATAATGGGCCACGCGATTTATCGCGCGCGTTTCAGCGCCTGCCGCAGATGCTATCGGCGCGCGCGAGTGGGCCCGGCGCCCCGGGCTGCGGTCCCAGTCACGGCTACTGGGCGGCAGATGCCGGCCGCTGCCGGGTTACGCCGCCTGCTGCCCGTTGCCCCATGCCAAGTTCCCGCCGCCCGCCCCTCGCCGCTCCCGCACCCGCCCACCGCCACCCCCCACTCCCACACGCCTTTCTGCATCCGCAGCTGCCCCGCCGCGTGAACCCCTGCACGGCCCTGAGCGCTGTCCCCGGCGCCGCGACGTCGCACGCCACTCTGCGTTAGCGGCGACGCTCGGCCAGCGCCAACGGCGGGCGAGCAGCCAGGGCCGGGTCAGGCGGCCGCTGCGCTGGCCCATGAATGGCCGGGTAATTACCGGTAATCAGCTGTTTCCTGTGTCCCGAGCACACGCAGCCCCGGCGTCGTGACCCGGCCGGGCACTTATAAATTAGGAAAGCGGCCGCCCTCGCCACGGGGGCGTAATGATACCCATCGGCGGGCGGGCAGCGCAGCGCAACGCTGGGCAGCGGGCGGGGAGGACTCGGCGGAGAAGAGCCTCCCCTCTCCGCTCCTCGCTCAGCGACGTGCGCGCTTCACAACGTCCCCGCGTTCGATCGCCAGCGCGCCGGGGGCAGCTCCGAAGCATTTCACGTCTTATTAGGGGACCTAGGATATATGTATATAGTTGCTTTAAATCCTTTAGGAGAGTGCTCAAAAATAATTCAGATCTGCACGAATCATGAAAACTAGTTGTTTTAAAATATTTAGTAGTTCATAAATCGGTTCGTTCGTGGCAGTTTTAAAGCCTTTTTGCCCAACACTACCCAAAGCTAGTGTGTTTTTAAGATTTGATATTTATTAGTAAATTGTGTCAAGAATACGAATGCTTCGATTCAGCTCTGATAGAATAGCATCAACAGGTGCTCTATAACAAAAGACGTAGATCAGACTAAGGTTTTAATAACAACCGTTGATTATACTTCATACAATAACAATATCCTTTTTCTTTCTCTGCTAAATATAGTTCCTATGTGTAGTAAATTACTTCCTCTAATGCGTTGTGTAGTCAGAACGTTTTATGGCTCCTTGATATCGAAAAATTGATTGACAGCAAAACGTCTTCCTGTCCGTCTTCTGTCGTCGACGCTAGCACCAAAACCATTCGACCGATATTCTCCAAAATTGATATTCCGACATCGATTTAATTGCACTCAAGGGCCTCTTGAGTTTGAAACAGCTCTTTGGATTTTTGGGTGTACTTACAATAAAGTCTCAACATTTTCAACATTTTCCCGAATATCTCTCCACATCTTTACTTTCTCGTACTTACTAATGTAAGAAGAAAAAGATATTGGAATCGTGCATCGGAAAACGGCGAATTTTCGACACAAACAATTTATATCTGGTCCCTGGTAACGAAAAAGTAGATAATTCCCGTTGCTTAAGTTCTTGCTGATATCGCGGCCCCTGCAATTTGAAGCCGATATTAGAGGATACTTTACATGAAGCCCCTCGGGCATATTCAAAATTTTCATAAATATGCCTCCAAATTTTTTCATTAATTTTTGTTGTTGAATAGTGCGAAGGACGATTAAGAAAATGGTGCAGGTCTCATTTTCGTTGAAATCCCTGATTTTCCGAAAATTTCAAAAAAATGTTATAATTACAAAATGGAAGATAGAGATTTTTGCTTCAGACAACACCTGCTGAACAAAATTACCTCTTTAAAAATGGTCGGGTACATTGTTTTGTAAAAGTTAGTAGCTTTCACGTAATTTGCGCTTGTAGTTTACGCAATTTTTTCTAAAAAACAATTCCAAATTTTTTCTTTAAATTTTCTCCTCTTATGAAATAAAGGATCGTAAAAAATATGGTGTTAGTCCCATTTTCCGGCATCGCTCGGTGTTTCGAACCGCGACACATAGTTTGAAATTTAGAGAAATTACTGCTATTTGTTAGGAGATAATGTTTCTCGCTGTATGACATGCAGTTTTGGGTTGTCAAATTTGGGTTGATGTATTAAGACTTAAAAACATTGGTTTTCATACCTCAAGCGCTATGATTAGTAGTGAGTTTTACAAGTGTTGATTGAGATGTGTTAATATGGTCAGAAATTGCAATATTATAATATTACATTAGTGAAGCATGAAGTTGTAGCACAGAAGCGAAAATACTGTCTTAGCACCAGTTGTGTTCTTAACATTTCTGTTATAAAATAGTGAAATACGTTTGTACAGATGGCATAGGTCCAGTTTTCATTGGTTTTCATTGTTACCTCTATTTTTTAAATTACAAAAGGTGCACATTTTTAGGACCCTTCCTTTTTTATAAAATCTCTTATTAAATAACTTTTACCTTTGGTGACTTTGTGTGAAGAATATTCATTTTTAGGATTTCTGAAAAGTATTATAATTTTTTGTTATTAAGTTACATTTTTCATTTAATAATAAACTATCGATCACTTAAAACATCGGGTACAAAACATTTAAGTTCAAAAAACATCGAATTCAGTACATCAACTGCTGTGTTCTGACTTCAGGACCGTTTTAGAAACATCGACATCGATGTCGCATCCTTGTGAGATGCTGTGAATCGCGTAGCCTGCAAGAACTTATAACAATGATACATAATGCATTTATTACCATTTGAACTGTATAAATGTGTATAAACAACCTGTAACAAGTATTGTACTACAGCCTCCGGGTCAATGACCCCCATCTCGATCAGGTTTTTCGTCCAGTTTCCCTAATCCATTGAGAAAATACTGATATGGCCCCTTGTTTTGCTTCTGGACATAAATGTAACTTCATTTTCTGTGCACGTCTTCTAGAATTCATTGGAAACAATAATTTGAATAACTATATTTCCCATGTTGTTGCAGCAGGAAGTATTATTCCTTGACAAAGGACATCATGGATAAGAGCCCAAAATTTATTGCTTATTTATCCTTGAAAATAGATTTTATTACATGAGAGCTTTTTTTTTCAAAATTTATGTAGTATATGACTCAGTGTAGGGATCACAGAATTTTGAAAATGTGCACAGAATTCACTTCTCCCCATAGCACGTCATACGCAGTTTCAACTTGTTTTTGACGTAAAATAAATTAAATAAATTCTATGAGCTTAAATGCATTTCAGTGCAAGCGCGTAACACGAATTCTCGGCGTATGGGGACATCATCAGGCTTTCCCGTTGCCACGAGCAGCCCCCACGACCGAAGGCGAGCGTGTTAAGAAAGCTAAACGTGCATCTGCGCAATTTTCAAGCACCTCGCCAGCCTTTTGATCGGTAAAGAAAGCAATTAATCAGTTATCATGAAACATTATTGTTTTATTTATTGAAGCATTGACTAGTGTGCTACGGCATCACAGCACTTACGGACCAACCGCCAATGGATGGCATCCACACCCCCATCACTAGGGTCAAAACTTCTATGCTGGTTCCGAACTCTCAGCCGTGGGGCAGAGTAGGCACTGCTAAAGTCAACTACGTGAGTTCGTTGGGTGTATAAACCTTTACTTTACATTTCTGTTAATCTATGTTGTCTGAGAAATAAAACGTAAATGTGTAGTTTTCTTCCTAGTTCCTTTCAATGGCAGCAGCATTCATTGTGCTCTTAAGTCATTTTCTTTTCTCTCATCATTGTTTCGAGAGATGTTATACTGAACCTCTTCGCACTTGTCATTCTTCACCCTAGTGCATTTTTACTCTTCTCAATGCCAAGAAGAAGAGTACTTCGCAGTCCACTACGATGCGTTGGGCAAAGAAACACTGAAGGTTGCGGGCATACCGCCATTGTTCTCAGAGAAAGAATCCTACTTCTGTTTACGTTCCAGAGAACTTCCGCCTACCTTGCTAGTGGTGTACTCAGATAGTTTACGCCTTTTGTCTTGTGCGTATTGTATTCATTTTTCCCTTTTATAAACCTCTTATTAAACAATACATGCCTCTTTCAAGAAATAGTAGTTCATCATCTCGTTTAAACTCTGTTTGATCTAGTAAAAGTGCTCATTGTATTGTTTTTATTTTTCTATAAATTAATACCGAAGGCTAATTGACTATATTAACCACGTTCCAAAGACTTTTAAAGATGTTGTGGCAGATCTTTTCGTGTTTTCATCGAAAGATTCGTAGGTACTTGCACTATACATTCCAATACTCGCTGTCCATTGCATTTATAATATTATTTCTAGAAATTTCTGATCATTACATGTGTTTAAAATTGAACTACTAAGTTTTCCGCTCAAAAACTGATTAATTTTTTTTGTGGACATTTATTTAAACTATCTTGAATGTCACTTTCATTTCATTATTTTAGATGAAGATTTAAAAAATATGAGTGAAGGGTGTTTATTATCATCCAATGAATTGAGCAAGTTCAGTGTTTTAGAAGTTTAATGGTTCTTTACACTTCGCTGTAGGAATCTACCACCAATGTATTTTGGTTGTGTAAAAGGTCTCACTTTATCGTTCTGTGAGCTATTTAGTACCCGAATCTCGCCCTTGCGCAATGTCGGGGTTGTATGTACCAATCTTGAGAAAGAAAGAAATCACCTTGAGTATGTTGGAAGAAGTGGGAGATAGGGGCCAGATATACAGTGCAGGTAGTTTTTGTGCCCTCGGTTCTCAACTCCCTCCCCGCAGGGTACCTGCTACTAGGCTGAATGCAATCGTCAAGGAATATCTAAGGATCCTCTTCGCTGTTTCTTCAACGCGACAGATAAGCCGACGTCCTTCTGAATTTGAATAAACAAATTCTTCGACCATCACGTGTCCATCACCGTGTGAGCTGGCTCCCTTTTATATTCTGAAGTTACCTGTCATGCAAATGAACCTATTGGCGACAGAATCATATCTTCTCAAGACATGAAATGAGCAAAGCAGGTCTTTGTTTAGTTTTAACCTCTTCAGCTCAAGTGATGTAATGATATTGTTTGATTCAACCTCTGTATTTGTTCGTTAGGTCATGGTTTATTGGATTAACTTCGACAGAAATTGGGTTAACCTCGATGAAAATTTCTATTCTAAAGTTGCCCCATGTCTACTGTGAAATCGCGAGGCGAACTGTCATTGACTCGCTATCCGGTGACGAGACATTTCATGTAGCAGCTTTCGTTAGGAAGTAGCGAGGATATGTGAGGAAGAAATAGGGTAACTTTGCATCTTTATTTTCCGGGGGCGAATTCCAAGCAGAGGTATGGCTACATTACAATTTGAGATGTCACCGATAACATCAATACGTTCAGAATTCTACATGTTGTTCATTCCATTGATCACCGCCGTTTTCGTAATTCAGCTTCTGAAATAATTCTGAAAGGTGTCTGGAATATTGTGTCTATGTTGCAATAAAACCTGTATCAACTTTCAAAATTCATCATTTAATGAATATTTCAAATGAAATACCCGTTATTAATTTTACAACTTCCTAGTTGAATATGAATTTAGAAACCACCAATGAACATATCGAGAAATTTAATGTTACACATTACTCATAGCTTTGAGGAAATCCAAGTAATACGCCGACTACTACTACCATGATTGAATTAGAATGAATGACCATTTTAACATTTCTATTTATTATTACATATTGAAATTAAACAAATACATTTACACTTACATTTACAAACAATTACATTTCATTTCATAGGAATAAAAATAAATTTGTAACTTTTACCGAGATATAAAGTGTATTGTGTACTAATCAATATTTGCTACTCACCTTAATTGCTTTTGGTTATCTTACAGCGTCTTCTAAAATTTTATCTTGACCGATAACTCAAAGACCACACACCTGGCTTGGGAAAATGCCCGCAGGCCGACGTAGGTCGGTGACGGACTCGCCGTGCAGCAAGCCATCACTACCACCTCGCGCTATAATAAATGTTCTACACTAATGACCTTCACAATTGACGCTCCTAGAATCATTAATCGATCAATCCAAGACCACACACGTAATTTTTTTAAGTTCCACGATAGCTCAATTACTTATTTTCAAAACGAAAATATTCAACTCTTTAAGGGTACATGGGTTTTGTAAATTTTATTATGTCAAAATTATATTATGCCAGGTCTCATTATTTTTACGCAGCTACTCTAAAAATCTCACTAACAATATTACTCGTTTCTACCAGCAAAGTTTTCAGTTGTGACTTTGTTAATCTGCAGATTACGAACCCGTCTAGCTCGAATCTCACAAATTTATATTAATTTATTTTTGTTTAAAAAAATGTTGGCTGTTTTCATTTCATGGTTTCAAAACATTTATTCTTCAATTTTACTTGAAACAATTTTATTTGTCAATCGCACTTTAATTCTTTGTGGCTTTATTATTTCTTTCAGTCAGTTTAGAATTACAGGTCTGGTTTCTTATGAAAGATTCTCACAGCTGATTGCACATTTTCAGTGAAAAACATTCCTTTTTATGGGATTTAACAATGTAGATTAGATTAGATTGTTTCCTTTCAAGATAATTTCTATTCTAATAATTGTTTTCACTACTCTTAGAACAGTAATGTACTAATTATTTGTGGAATGTATGTTAACGGGAAATAACAATTTGGTGTAGATATAATAAAAGTTTTGTATCAGAAATTTTAGAGCTTCTACTTTATAACTCAATAAGATATTACAATAACTCTTTACACCATTTGTTTAACGAGTTACATGTAACCCAAGTGATTCTCTAATTCTATTCCTCCAGGCTAAAGTTATTTTGTGGTGGTGTGAGGGAACCCCTACATTATCCATGATTTCTACGATGAGTAGCGTGTTGAGTAAATCGTGAGAGTTTAGTTGAAAGAATCTCAAAAATGTATTTGAGCACAGTGTTTTACGAATTTCGTTAGTTCAGTAAACACCGCCCGAGAATCGTTCCCGCAGATGAGAAAACCATTCCCCGGCGCCCGGGCCCCGGGTTTTATTTTGCTTTCCAACCATGCCGCGCTCATTTCGCTGCGAGCGAGCGTTGTGATGTATCGTTGACATAATTACCGTTATCGGACCGCCATTATTACTTTATCGGCGATCTCCGCAGCGCCGCCCCGCCCCGCCCCGCGCCGCCCGCCGTATTAAATGTGGTGCGGGGCGACGGGCGCCCGCGCCGTGACGCTCGGCGCCGCGCCGCTCGCCTTGTTAGGGAGAGCCCCGACTGCCCCGCGCGCCGGCCCGGCCCGTCGCCGTGAAGCCAGTGCCCTGCAGCGGCGCCGGCGACGCTCACACCCGGGGCGGCCAGGGCCTTTCAACTCCCGTATAAATGGGCTTCTGCGCAACTAAAAGACACACGGTTGCCGACGTTATGGAGATCAGTGTGTGGGCCAGGCTTATGCCGGCACGAGTGGGCGCGTCTGGTGGAAGAGAACGCTATGATGTTCGCGTTTTATGCAGCGTTTTGTACACGTTTTCATTATTTTGATTCCCGCATATTTCGTACATATGCGACAATGTGTTTTATCGTGCCTTGTTGGCGAATATGACGTAGCACCTCAACGGCCGACACGAGAGTGCCCTTTCTTTCATCCTGTAGTTTTACCCACTGTTGTAATGAGATAAAAGGCCTCAGAGATGGTGGAGTACGGCTTTCGCTGCCCCGAAGTGCGTTATGTTGCCCTGCTGCAGTGGCAGCGGCTGTGACGTCGGAGATGACAGCAAACAAGCGGCGACGGCAACAAAAACGGAGGCGAGTGCGGCGGCAGCGGGGGCAAACATGAGACGAGGGCGGTGACACCAGAGACGGCGGGAAGGAGCCGGGGGTCCGGGGATGGAAAGGGGCGACGGTAGGGAAGACGAGTGATGAGGGAGAGAGACAACAACCTCGATGGAAGTTGTGACAGCGGTGACGTTGACACATAACATCCTATAGTGCGATTTTTCTAACCGTGCCTCTGGCATATATATATGTGTGTGTGTGTGTGTGTGTGTGTGTATATATATATATATATATATATATATATATATATATATACACACACACACGGTTTCATCCAATCGGGAGTTTGAACCTTAGCATAGTGACGTCACCGGTGGCGTATTTGGCTGCTAGACGGAGCCTACCCAAACATTTAATGAAAAACAAAAACTGTTCTCATTACTTCATAATGTGCTTATTGATAATTTTTCAATTCACAATTACGTTTCACGTAGGTTTTGCGTCTTGGACTTCCTGCTTAATTGCGAACTTATTCGTCACATGAGGAAGGCTCTGGCGTTCAGTCTTCAACGCATGCAGGACTTCAACGCAACACAGTACAACATGGATAAGAGCCAAAATGTATTGCCTTTTTATCCTTGGAAATAGATTTTATTACACGGGAGCTTTTTTCTTTCTTCAAATTTAAGTAGTATATGACTTAGTGTAGGGATCACAGAATTTTGAAAATGTGCACACAAATCACTTTTCCCCATAGCACGTCATACGCAGTTCTTAACTGTTTTTGGACGTAAAATAAATAAATAAATAAACATGCGCAGTACGTGTGCTCGCGAGACGTAGATATGCTGTTACAACTGTTTGCTATAGCGAGCCGTAGGCCGGCCTATCTGGAATCCTCGAGTTCGTCCGTGGCCTGTGGCGGGCCAACGCTCCAACGCCAGAACGACAGCCGCGCGCACTTGAAACCGAAGACTTTGAAAGGTGACAGCATCAGTGGATGGGATCAACTATAAGTGCAATAAAATGACTGCCGTTAAATGTGTTGTAATCCTCACACTTGTGGCGCGCAATATCTTACATGTTGTGTGAATATTTATTATTGGAATTTGCTTATAAATAAATTAAATGATTTATGATTATCTTATGTATCATAAAAATTCAGATATCTTTAAACGACTCGAGTGAGTGAAATGAACCAAAGAGAACCAAATAAATTAATTAGTAAGTACACTAAACCGGTTGTTCATCTATTTGAATCTATCATTTTTTAAATAAACCTTTTCCAGGTAGTAAAATAAGTATTTCTTCAACATAATTCAGAAAACTGTCCAGGCTCGAATTATCAATGGCCGCCTACTAAAAACACCCGATTATTTTTCCAGGAACATCTTATAATGTTACATCTTTATTTCAGGGGTGTGTTGCTGGGAACTATGATTTTATTAGTTAGAGTACCGAAGCTCCCGATTGGATGAAATCGTCAACAGCTGATATCTACTTATTTATTTATTTATTTATTTATTTATTTATTTATTTATTTATTTTTACGTAAAAAAAACAGTTAAAAAACTGCGTATGACGTCCTATGGGGAAAAGTGAATTGTGTGCACATTTTCAAAATTCTGTGATCCCTACACCAAGTCATATACTACTTAAATTTTGAATTTTTGAAAGGGAGGAAAAAAGACAAAAACTCCCATGTAGTAAAATCTATTTTCAAAAATAAATAAGCAATAAATTTTGAAAGAACCAGAGGAACCAGAGGCATGGTTAGCAAAACAGCACTATATGTATGCGTGGAGGGCTTTCGATGCCGCGTTGCGAAGCCAGTGTCTTCCAGCGGCGCGGAGGTGATTGCGAACACGGAGCTATTGCTGCAGTGACGCCGACGGCATTGTAGGCAGCGACAGTGAAATGTGAGGCGGCGCCGGTAGCAGGGGTTGCAGCGAGGGTGGTGGCAGTAGCAGCTTCTACACTCGCAACCACAGATTGTCAACGGCTCAAACGACCACAGTGGCAGTGGTAAATGGAAATGACAGGGTACAGCTTTTGGTTTTCTCGATTTGCCTTATATCTGCAAGCGCCGGATCCTGCCCATTTGACGTTAGCAACATTGACGACGGCAAAAGCAGAACGTTTTGTGTAGGCGACGGTTGTAAGGAGGGAGGAAGCAGCGACGCCAGTGGCAGCAGAAACAACGAGAAGACGTGCGCAGCGATAGACGTGCATCGCAAAAGCTGGAGCAGAAGGTATGGCGTGGCAGTGACAGCAGCAGAGGCTCGTGAGAGAAGATGAGGCGGAGTTGGAGTGTGCAGCGACCCCGCGCCGCGCCGCGAAGCTAGTGTACTTGCGGCAGCTGGGGGGGGGAACAGGTGGCATCGATACAACGAGAGCCCGGGTTCACTACCATAGGAAGGATTGACTGATGATCTTCAATAAAACACACAAAGAAGTATAACGTCTTTTAATTCTGACTCAAAGCTCTGTACAGGTCAGGTCTTGGCCGAAATATGTTAACACAAAGACGTCTAGTGAACTTTCCCTTCTGAACCTTGCGTATATATAGGGTATTTTACAGATGATGGTTTACATTTGGATGCGTTTACAACATGTATCTGGAAGGTTCCTTCAGTATACTAGAGATAATGTGATTACACTTGGTATGTTTACATTGTATATCTGGAAGGTTCCTTCAATGGAAAGAATATTGTATCACAACAACTCATTAGTAATCTACGGAAGGTTTCTACAGTGGAATTATTTAGTAAACAGATAACAGCGGCTGGCTGTAGGAAGATTTCTCATGGAGTCTTCAGTGGTGCTTTCCGTCGATGGCGGAGTGTGCGCATTACGTAATTCACGCACGACGGTAGCGAAGAGGGGCGTTAGAAGGAGTAGGCGGGAGAAACAATAGCGTGGCGGTGGTAGAGACGGCGGAAATGCGTATGTCAGCCCCGACGTTGATACCGCAGATGGGGGCTTGGGCGTCGCCAGCACCAAATCATGGGTTTGATTTATGTTTCCTGACTCGTCAACTGCTGTGGTCATTAGTTCCTTTCGTTTACTGAATGTTTTATCCCGGTAAGTGGCAGTATTCCTTTCCTGGAGGATGGTAATATCCGGCGTTGACATACACGTCGGATATCATCATCCCTTGCGGAGATTCCCTACTTCTGATATCTCCCCCGGCGGCACCAGTCCAGTCGGGTCAAGCTCTAAAACTGGTCTCATAGCGTTTGCGATAGTGTAGTGCACGTAAGTGTGTGTGTCCGGGAAAGGGGGCACGATAGGACAAGGAAGAGGAAGGAAAGATCCGTGAGGTTCGTGGTTCGTTTGTTACGGTAATTCTCCGGTATTTGCCTGGTATTGATCAGAACCATCACGAAACCACGAAAAACTACCGATCAGAGAAGTCGACGGCTAGAATTCACCTTCAGACAGCGTTTGTTTTCGACCCAGCTATTCAGCCTGCGCCGCAAACTCGCCACCGTCGGCATTCGAACATTAGGATGTTTGTGAGAGTCGCTGCAGATACGGCGGCAATGCCGGCTTTGAGCTAAACTCAGTCGATCAATTATTGGGGCCGTCGATTCAGTAGATAAGGTATAAATTACTGGGAGGCCTCCTCCAAAATAACTCATATGCCAAGAAATATGAGAGGGACGCGCCCCTCGTTTCCCCTGTGGTGACGCCCATGGTGGCAGGTAGAGCTGACGTTCTCGCGATGTCCACTGCCTCGCAGTAGCATTAACAGCGAATGGCAGCTGTGGTAGATTTGTCGGCAGCAAATATTGAAATCTTCAGCCAAATAATACAATGATGAAGAAAAAAACACTGAACATAAATAATACTCAATCGCCTGCAAACACAGATGCTGTGCGCCTGGCAAAGAGGGGCGAGTGAGGATGGCGGCAGCAGGACGACGACGACGGGAACGGAGATGACGCAGTGCTGCGTTCATGTCGGAGTCCCCCAGCATGACGGCCAACACAAGCGATGACGACGGCAGTAGTGGTGGCATGACGATAGCAAAGACAGAGGTGACGACGGCAATAAAATGTTGCGGCGTGCGGCGGCACAAACGACGTCGTCGTCGGAGGTCGGGTGCCGTGCTCGGCTCCGCGGTGCGTGTCATGGAGCTTGTCTCTTACAGCGGCGGATGTAGGAAGGCAAGGCACTTCAGCTGACGACTGACGGTGATGGTGATAGTGGCGACGATGACGGTGACGTCGGTGACGAAGACGACGACGAGAATACGATGACAGAAGCCGCAACCCATGCAAATGACGATGATGGTGGCTTACTGCCTCAAATGAAACGGTAGAATAGAGCATTAAGTTTTTGACGCTTCGTTGAAATTGTGTTTGGCTCACCATGTTGATCTTGAAAACGCTATATTGGCTGTAGGGTGTTATAGGAGAAATTATTATACGATAACTTATTGTAGAGTTTTTTATAACAAATTATATACTTACAATTATTGGTAGTATACAATGAGGATGAAAGAAATCAGCTTTCTGCTGCTAGATTGAAATTGAGTCTTAATCAGCTTGTGGGAAAACTTCTGAAATTTCTTACAGGGTTTTAATGTCAGTTTCAATTTTCTTATCGTATTTCTGTGTTACTATAACTAGCTCAAAATAGACGTTTATCGCCAGGTTTGTTAATGTTATGTAATCTCATGTAATATAAGGTACTTAAATAACGAGAACAGACCATTTTCATTTGATTTAAATCGAATAAGTATGTTTGAGAAATATGGTCTCCATTTGGACTTTTGTTCCAAGGATATTCAAGGTCTGTTTCGCTATGTCGTCGATTTGTGGCGGAAATTTACATTTTAGACACGCCACTGATGTTAGCGGAATGTATATAAAAATATTTCTTCTTACCGTGATCAATACATCGATCCTACTACTTTCTGAGCCAAGTATGTTCCATAACCTCAAACATGAAGAAGAATTGCACCACCCAAGATGTATTTTGCCAGCGATATAGTACAGCTCCCTGCACAGGCCGAATGCGCGGTGGGCGTGGCCCGCCTTGTCGTGTGCCGTGAGCGGCCGAGAAAGAACAATTCGCCTAATTGCGGGCGGCGCGTGGCGGCGAGGGCGCTGAATGAGCCATTGAGCGCCGCCGAGTGGTGCTTCTCGCGGAATGACGCTGCATCCTGCGCCCGCCGCCGCCACAGGCGACGGGGTAATGGGCGGCCGCTGGAGGAGCGACGCCGCAGGCGGGGGCGGGGGGGGGATACAGAAAAAGCGTAGCAAACAAACTAAATTCTGTATCAATAAAAATAAAATCACTTGAAGGAAAAGAGACCGGTAGCGCGTGTGAAACGGGAAATGACTAAAAACTTCTTAAAAAGGGAGCAGCCAAACCAAAACTGCAAAGACACAAATCAAAACACCGCGGGCGCCCAACTGAGACAATCATAGGGCGCCCGCAAAGACTTCGGAAAAGTACAACAAATAGGAAATCAAATCGGAAGAGCTCCACACCGGAGCAGGCCGAGGAGACTGTTCATCAAAATCAAAACCGCGTGACCGGGGCTGAACTGGGGTGGGACAGTCGAGGCGGGATGGACGTGCCACGACGGACGGGTGCGGGACGGACTGGGTGGGACTGGCCCAACTGAACGGAATGGGATAAGCTCTGCCAGGCGAAAGACACGATCAAGGAGAACGGTCGGGGTACTCGGGAGGTAAGGAATGGGGCGGCGGGATTAACTGTCATTACGTATAGTAGCCATTACACCTAGTGACGCGTTCATTAGCGATTTCGAATCTTAAGTAGGTAAGTTGGCATATAGTGTAATGTATTAAAAATGTGTGAGATTTCCTTTTGAGACTTTGTGGCGTACTGGCCGAGTCTAAAGGCGAGGGAATGGGCTTCGTCGCGAATTCCCGCATATGGGAAGGTAGATGGGAGCGTTGATGTCCTTACGGCAAGCCCTACTGGAAGACTGCAGGCAGAGTAGATGGCCAGAAGGCGTCTCAAAGGCGATTACCTAATAATTTCTAAGTCATAAAATGGAAGATGGAGTTTCCCACGCCAACTTTCTCTCAGAAAGCCACGTCTGTTGTTCTTACGTCCATTGACGTAGTAAGGAGATGTGTTTAGGAGAGTCGTGCGTTCATGGAAACCTTGGACTACACGTGTGTCTAATCGAGTTTCTTTTAACCCATCTTCATAAAATGCACGCCAACAAAAAGTGCTGATTTAGTATTTGTATTTTTGTCATTGCTGAACGGCTTTCAGAAAGGAAAAGAAGAAATGAATAAAATAACGTTATTTAACTAAAAAAGTTGACATTAAAAAATAAGAAAATATTCGCCTAATTATCTTCTAACATCCACGTTCATGGGCTATTTTTTAAGGCGCTGCTTTCGGCGTAGACGCGTGCGTAGCTATTTACTTATTGTGTGACTTGAACTGCATGGACATTCCTGTCGTAGTTCCGCAGGCAGAATCTTATCACGCCCAGCATGTAGTCTCCCCGTGCAGCACGTGCATTGAGACATGCTGTTGTGCTATTATAATGAGAAATGATGTGAGTTTGGGCACGAAAATTCGATGGGTGGAGGAGGGTTCGGGAGAATTCCGAGGAAATGTTTTGCGCACCCGTTTTATTTATCACAAATTTCACGCGTTTGCGTTATTTGATCCCGGATATGGAAAGCGACTCCTGCTACGCTACTGCATAAATGGATACTCAGGAAATTGTAGAGTGTGTACTAAAAAAACATTTCTATTTTATGTTCCCGCCGATGCGTCGGCATTAATTGTGCCAACCGCTGTGCACTAACCGTTGTATCGGACACACGCTATAGATGGCGTGAATGAGTGGACTCATTTGGTTGGATGCTACGAGAACGATAAGCGCTCGCAGCCCATTGGTAACGAATTTATATTTGCGGCCATCAACGAGACTTGTGCCATGAGCAAATTGTGCAAGCGGGGGCAAGTCCCGTTGTTCGGTCGCATTCAATGGGGAATATGGGTGCGTGGAGGAATTCTCTGTCTTGGCCCCTCCCACCTTGTTCTGTGTGGCCGTTCAGTTGCAGCCGTGGCTTGCGAAGAGTGCGCGTGCGGTGCGGCGGGGGCGGCGGTGGCGCGGCGCGCGCTGCGGAGCCGGGGGGTGGGTGGGTGGATGGGTGGGCGGGGCGGGAGGCGGAAGGGTGCGCTTCGAGCCCCGCGCCGTAATGAGGCCGTGTAGCCGGCCGGCGGGAGGGCGATAAATCTCCGGCGGGCGCTGGGGCGGCGAGGACGAGGCGGAGGAGGGGCGGGGCGAGGGGAGCGGCTCATTGATCCGGAGGCGGGGCGTCCAGGTGGGGCCCTCGGTGGCGCGCCTCCGGCCCGCACGCTCGCTCGAGCGCCCACCCCCGCCATCGCGCCCCTGCCCCCCGGCCGCCCCCCCCGCCGGCACACCCCTCCCCCGTGTACTCCCTCCACCCCCGCGTTCCCCCCCCCCCGGCCGCCCCCCCCCCCCGCGCCCATCCCAATCTCACCGCATCCTGCTGCCGCGCCCGTCGCGGCGTTCGGCGAATTGGAGCTGTTTGTCGTCCGGGCGCCGCACGTCGCGGCCCCTTCCGCTGAAAGGCTGCCGCTCGGCGCACGCGTCCCCGCGCCGCGCCGCCCCGTGCCGCTGGGACTGCTGTGTGCTTGCCAGTGCACCAAAGAAGGAAGAGGAGAACATCATTGACGAAACGCTTCCATTCCCAAGAATCCTGCTCCCCTTACGCGCCAAGAAATACTGCTTTCTTCCAATCGTTTCATTCTGAAATGAATGGAAGAAAACTTCAACCTTACAGATTCGTAGTAATACTTCTACAGTGAACAAGGTATCGCAGACCTGTTGCTGAGCGTGTGTGGAATCTGATTAGGGCGCGAATTGTTGGAGGATAAATTTCCTGGTCTTTTAGCCAGAGCTCTTTTAGAGGTTTCTCTAACAATCGTGATGTGGCACACCGACGATTTTTGGACGGTTCGCTTCAATCGCTCCCAGCTAATTTGGAACCCACGAACTTCAATTTAGGAAGTTGCGTTTTCACAGTGCCCTTAATTTCCTGGGATCGGCATGAAACATTTCTAAGACAAATTTACTATGAACTGCTTTACGGAGTGTGCACATTTTTAATCTTCTACAACCTTATGCTGTGAATGTTGCGATAGGCATGCTGTAGAGAGACTGGAGTAATATTCTGTAATAATATTTCACGACCGTTTTCCATGCAACAAAAAAAGCCTGAAACATGACGTGTTTGCAACTCCTTATCGATACTACGTGTTAGCAACTATCCTAACGTCGTACCCAACAAATCCACTTTATTGTCTATATTCTTGTAGTAATGGAAAGTCAGAAATTTCCTATTTTATAATCCAGGAACTGAAAAGAATATTTGATATTTTTGGAAAATTTTCCTGGTCGTAAAAATATCGAAATTACCCGCCAACGTTTCCGGTATTTTGTACTTTTGTTTCATGTGAATTTCATCAGCAACTTGTCAAAGATAAAACGTATACTATTTCCACCCATTCTCCTACGAGGGGCTTGACACAAGACTTGTTGCAGCACTCACAAGGCCCAAGAAAGTTATCCGCCAGAGGGACCACCGCGCGTTATAAGCTACATGACACGTCGCGAAGTAAATGATGAATAATAATGTGCAGAGGGAGGTCAAGAAACGGCATTATCCTGTATTTTAAGATCCTCGTCCCCTCACGTACAGGGAAACAAGCGGACGCAGAGGCCGGCAGGAGGAATCCCTCGTTGGAACACGCAAATGGCTGCCCTGTCCAAACAATTCGGGGATTAAATTTATCACCGGGATGCGATGTAATTATCCGTTGTTTTGAGAATAATTTATGCGTTTGCGGGCGTTGATGCATCTTAATGGAAAAGTACGAGGGGGTGGGGAGTTCTTCCGTGGCTGCGCGGTGTCGCCATCCGGTGCCGCCGCCGCCGCCGCCGCCACCACCCGAGGGCCCAGTGCCAGGTGCCCACCTCCTTGGCTGCGCTCACTAGGCGCGCTAATGAGTCCCAACGTTCTGTTCGGACGGAGGCGATGAAGAATCCGAGACGCCTCGTGCAATAACTTCGTAATTCTAAATTCAGGAGCTACTCGAAAAAACAAACAACAACAACAACAACAAAAACAAATCATCCGATGTTCAAAATATGTGCAATTGGATTTGATTGATTTTTTCGTATTTCCGGGCACGTCAACTGCTTTGGTCATTATTCCCGTTAGTGTAATGCATGTTTTTCTCGAGAGATACGCGGTGATTTTTTCCCGCTGGATGGCGAGATC
Source organism: Teleogryllus oceanicus (assembly GCA_964035755.1). NCBI lineage: Eukaryota > Metazoa > Arthropoda > Insecta > Orthoptera > Gryllidae > Teleogryllus > Teleogryllus oceanicus. The sequence goes on from CAXIVR010000002.1 coordinate 199,072,141, forward strand.
TGGCGCCGACCTACCGTGGGCTCAGTGGGGTTTCCCCCCAACCAGGACTCTCCCCAGCAGCGGGGCACCGCCCCCAGCCGGGACAAGCTCTAAGCACCCGAACGGCCTCCCGGAATATGTGGTGGGTAGTGCATGTTAGTGTGTGTGTGTGTGTGTGGTGTGTGTGTGTGTGAAAGGAGAGGATAGAACAAGGAAGGGAAGGAAAGATCGCCGCGGTTCGTCCCCGTTCTTGGTACTGCCCGGCATTCGCCTGGTGTTAATCGGAGAAACCACGGAAAACTACCGATCAGAGCAGCCGGCCGCTAGAATTCCCCTCCAGAAGCGACTGAATTCGACCTAGCTGAAAGCTAGTGTCGAAAATCCTGCCGCCGTGGGGAGTGTAACCTAGGACCTCCCGGTGAAAGGCGCTCCAGTGACATCAGTTGATGCACTGAGCTACCGCTCCCGGTGCAATTGGATTTACACACTCAGTAATTACGAAGTAGTCTGACTTCAAGAACTGTCACGTTTTGCTGTAATCCTCGTTGAAAATGTAGGCGCAATGAAAACAATCGCTGAATCTGGGACTACTAGCGCCACCTTCGGCACTGAGCAAATGAGGCTGTGACTGAGACTGGCTGAGACTGTGGATCGATTTCAGTTCGATCGATGTAAAACGTGTGTTTCAGGAACAGGTTTATTTGGAGTTCTCGTATGTCTCCACATCGCATTCCACAATGGCTCCATAATTCGTCATCTGTCACTTAATCTCGTCTATCTAAAAGTAGGCGAAAAGGCATCAAGCTATAAATCAGAATGTAAAGGGGTGGCGACAATAGTGAAAATTTCAAGACGAAAAATAATGTTTCGGAAAATCCAGATATGTTTCACAATCAATTTCTTGTAGAGAATGAAATAGATGATCCGAATTGGCTTTTCTCGAATTAGTCAATTATGTTTGAAAATTTTCCATAATGGCTGAAAAAATCCAAGTAGGAACAAATGCTTCAGACTTTTGCCATATGAAGTTCATGAATCTCAAACGCGAGATGATTAGGATATGAGAGTACGTTACGGGGACATACAAATTTAGTGTTTACACTATAAAACCGGTGTATTATAGGAAGCGATAATATGTCTGGCGTCAACTACATTTCATTTAAATAAAAAAAAAAAAAAGAATCACGCAATTTGGCGTAATAGAAAGCTCATGTGGTCCAGAGTGTCAGTTCGTGTCCGAGGCTTCCTCGTTCACATCTCTGGCAATGGCTTTCGTTCCTCTGAGGACGGGTTTCCCCCGCAAAGGGTGCCTTCCCGGACGATTGTCGGCACTGCTCGGAGACGGTCAATAATTCACAGTCCCCGAAAAAAAAACGACAACTATATCACTGATTCTCGTCACCCACGTCTCTTAATAAATATAGCACACACGGAAAGGTTTTATATTCATCATCGAACACAAGTGTTACTCTTAATTTAATGAAGACCGCGAGGAATACTCTACAATTTTTGTACGCGATGCTTCGTTCCGAGCCGTTTTGCTTCCTTGTGCGTCTAATAACTGTGCAGGCCGAAGGGGTGTGGAGTGCTGCGGCTCCTGAGCTCTCGATGCACCCATCCCCACTTACAAGACAAATCTAATGTTCAATAAACCTGTTCCGTTTGCTAAATGTCATAGGTTTCTGTTTCATCACTGTATTGTGAATGACGTTGTTCAGTTATTTTCTTGGGATGTTAATTGTTTATTGATATTTCAAATGGGCTTTAGTAATGCCACGCCCGTCATAGCGAATTCACAATTTATATTTTAAGAAATTAATTTCGGAAAGAAATAACGGATTATAGTTTCCGACGGGATGTTAGCTGAATTACCTGAGACATCTAAAATCATAATAATTCTATTCACTAAGTTGAATTTAGGAGTATATGAAAGCAATAGATTTCCAATCCCAATAATTTGATACGTGTCACTACAAATGAAGGCATCATGTTCAATCATGGAGCTTTTACCGATGATCGTGTAAGTTGGTATCAACATTGCAAACTTCCTAATGCAATCTAAATTTGTTAAGTGTTAAAAATGCTAACTTTATGTGAATATACGACTAGGCCTATGATTTTTTTTAAATATTAATTTTTATAACAAAATTAACATCAATAATCGATAATAGCATTGTAACATCGATTGCTAACTTTTTCTATATTTCTAGTTTAACTTTCCAGCTTATATTATCTGTTTACTTCCACTAATTGTCTGCCGGTCCATTTCAATCTCTTCTCACCTGGGTTAAAATGAGTCGAGTAATAGCTGGCGAGTTCTCTCGTTGGACGAGCGACCGCAGACGCGGCGAGGGGAGGCCCAGATGCTCGGAGCCAGTCTGGTGCGAGGCGTCTCCGTGGGCCGCTGCATTGCCCTCCCACCCCACCTCTTCCCACCGCACCCCTCCCCTCCGGGCCGCGCTTTGTTTGCTCTTCGTTCTCCACATGCCGCCGCCCGTCCCTCTCCCCGCCCACGCCGCCGCCCCCGCCGCGCCGCCAGCAGCACAAAGCGCGCGCGACGCCCGTCATTTGTCCGGCGGTGTCGGCCGCCGCCGCCGTCGCCGGGCGCTGTCGTGTATCGTTGCGGAGGGCAATTACACGGGACAGGGGACAGCGGCGGCCGCCGCCCACGAGCTCCTCTCCGCCCCCGCCTCCGCCCAGCCACCGCGCTGCGGACTGTTCCCAAATGGGCCCAAACGCACTCGCGTGGAACAAAAGGGAAAGAATCACCTCCAAATACTCAAGAGTCAATGAACGGCAAAAACGTCATAAGCGTGTTAAAACTGATCATTACGATGGCACGTCTATTCATAGACCGTCGACCAAATAGCCTTCCGGAAAGTCAGTTATCAACCAGTTGTGAACTCCCATAAGGATTATTGTTTTCAGATTATAACTTATGTCATTAAACTCCTTTCTCGTTAGAAAAATTAAGACGAAATTATTGCGTTCTTCTGAATCTTTTCATTTGCTGTGCTTGGTTACTACGACGAGGCGTCCGTCATTGATAGATGTTGTGATGATCAAGCAAAATAATAAGAATTATGTTTGAATATTTTACACAAAAATTGATAAGCAATCAGTATATATATATATATATATATATATATATATATATATATATATATATATATACATATTTAATCACTATTAATTACGAAAAAGACCAAAAAATAACCATAAAACAACGAAAAGGTTGAAAAGAAACCCCCGCCCACTCGCCGCGCTCAATCGGCCGCAGCAGTCCTTTTTACTTCCTTGCCTTACTTCGTTAGGACAGAAAGTATTATATTCTTGTGCTGGAAAACGGCGATATTTTGTCAGTAAATTCATATTGCCGAGCCGTGGCAATGAAAAAGTGGATACATTTGGTTCCCATATTAGGAAAGTAGCACATTATGTGGTCAGAATCCATATTTTGAAAGCCCTTGATAGCGGAAAATAGATGTCAACGACAGCGCGTAAACTGTTCAAATTTGTCCAAAATTGATAACCGTGAATCGATCTGAACGAACTCGAGTTCCCCGCGAGTATGAAAAGGATATTTTGATCTTGGGGTTACTTTACATAACGCTTCAACATTTTAAAAATTTTCTCGGACATGGCTCTTATTTTTTTTATTAAACTTAGTTTTCGGATAGCGTATAAAATGCTTAAAAGAATGGCACAGGTGCCGTCGTTGAAATCCGTGATTTTTCGAAAATTGGAAAAGTAAAAAGATAAGTTGTATGTGTCTTCCTGCAACTACAGTATTAAAGATAACATATGTTCTCTAATGAAATCTGATCTTTAAAAGCAGATCTTGAAATATGATCATGAACAATTTTTCGAAAATGAATAATTTTCACTTAATTTTGTTTGAAATATAGGTAATTTTAAACAATTATTTTCTCCAATGTTTTTTCTGTAAAATTTCTCCTCGTATGTATCAAAGAACGGTTAGTTGGTCCCATTTTCGACGAACTCTCTGTACTATCGAATATTGCAAAATGTTAACATTGCAAAGGTATAATATAGATTTTTGTCTTAAATGAAATGAAGTGTAGAAAAATATTTATCTTTAAAAGAGGTCCTGTGCAATTTTTGAGAAACATCGAATAGTTTTCTCGTAATTTCTGCTTGTAGCGGTTTTAATTGTGTTATCAGTGCCATGCAATTGCCATACATTATGGGAAAACTTTAAGATGATATCATAGTTCTGTTAAAACAACATACAGTGGTTTTCACAAAAGGTCGAAGAGCTTTCGTTATCAAATTTCCGTTACCAAAAAAACAAAGTTTGCACCGGGCCCTTTATGATGTCTAGTTGTGATGTTTATAAGTAGCTCTGGGGGTGTATCAAAACTCTTTTGAAAATGAAAAGCAAGGGCAACAGAAGACGCCAGTAAAAATGTTCGGACGCAAAGTATTATTATTATTATTATTATTATTATTATTATTATTATTATTATTATTATTAGTGTTGTTGTTTTGTAGTTAATAATAATAATAATAATAATAGTAATGATAATAATAATTGTAGGTACTATTGAATAAAAAGGAAAAATCTACCAATACGCTATAACAATTAAATTCCGAGTCAAATTATTCTGAAGAATTAATCACGAGGTATGCCTTACGCTATTTACAAAAGGAATACTAGAATTTGCTAAGCGTATGATCAGATCTCCAGAATCCAAGGATTCTTAGTTTCGAATGTTTTCCATAATCCTGTGAGTTTAATCTACGAGAGCCCGCCATGGAATGAGTCGACAGCAGTGACAGGGTCGAATTGGAAATTTTCTGCAGAGCGGAACGTTCAAAATTTCAGGAGGTGTCTTGAACAATGGATAGGCAACGGATACCATGTCCGCTTACGCAACACAATTTGATAGAATTCTAATGATGCTCTTGAGAATATTTTCTTGTGTAGTTTCTATCATTTAAATTCCTTCATTTGACCATTTCAGAGTGCGGAAATCATGAATATGCACATGATGTAGATTAATTGTAACCCTAGCGTGGAGAAAATTATAATTCTGCGAAAGGTCATACAACTCTATCGGGGGACGATTCCAGGCATTCTCCCTCTCACCAATGCGCACCATGGGAGTATTCTGTGTCACAGAAACTTATTTAAGTAGCAATGAAAGTTCTAAGCTTGGTATTGATTGATTGATTAATTAGTGATTCCGGTCGCGTCAACTGCTATTGCGTAAGCTCTCAACAGGTCTCTGGACAAATATAGTGATAATGCAATGCATGTTGGTGTACGTGTGTGTACATGGGGTGAGAATAGGGCTAGGAAGAGGAAGGAAAGATGGCGCGCGGAACTTGGCCCGTTTGTTAGTGTACTGCTCCGGCATTCACCTGGTGATCGGAGAAACGACGGAAAACTACCGAACAGAGCAACCGGCCGTTACAATGATTCCCCCAGACAGCGTCTAATCTTGACCTAGCTATCCAGCAAGTGCCGAAAATCCTGCCACCATCGGGACTCAAACCAAGGAACACCCGGTCAGAGTCCAAGCTTTCTAAAATGATACGAGTCTTGTCATTATGAATAGTTGTGTTGCTATGAACTTTGATTCTATTTAAAATAGTGTCGTATGTGTGTTAATGTAGATAACAAAACCACGGGAAGTACAATAATTTGCTTGTTTGCGTTGTTGATGGTTTGGGTCCACTGTGTCCGCCGCCGCCACCGGGAGCGCTGACCCCGCGCGGCTCCCTTGGAGTCGCCGCCCACACTCCCCTCCCCTCCCCGCCCCTTCCTTCCCCTCCCCCGCTGCGACGGCGACGCGAGGCGACGCCACGCGATGGTATCGCCCCGCGGGCCGCCCGCCCCTCCGCCGCCGCCCGCGGTTTTAAATATGAAAGCGCCCGGCGCGACGCGGCGCGCTGAGGACAGGCGGTAATGCGCAGAGGACGCGGAGGCCCCTATCGGTTGCTCGCTCCACGCCCTCCGCCTCCGGCTCAGCTGCCACCGCGCGGGAGGATTCGAAGCCTCGGCCAGCGGCACGACGCCCGATCGACACGCCTCCTTTTCACGGATTTTCCAGAATTTTTAGCAAACGCGCGTAGTAGTCTGCGCAAAGTGGTTTCTGGAACTGCCCATGCGTGCATTGGCCAAAACTCTGAAATCGTTCGTCAAAAGCAGTCTCAGCCTTTTTCTTGCATTGATGCTTTTCAAAGAATGATTCGTTTCATCGCACACTTCGATTTTTTCTTTAATACACTGAATACAAGAAAATCGTGTTACAAATAGATACACAAAAATTGTGAACAAAAGTTTTGAAAAATTGGTTTATTTAATTAATAGTTTATTATTTTTTCACTATTATAATTTTTAATTTTTACAATTATAAACACGTTTTGGGACACAAAATCCTAGATTCTACTTCCACAAAAGTGTGATTTTCGTTCTTGGGAATAGTGTGAAATTCAAAAAGAGATCGGAATTTATACATATGTATGTTTTAAAGCTTGAACTATTTGTAAAATTCGTTAATATTAGTTGTCTTCCTTAAGCAAATTACATTGTTTGAAGTCCATTGTCATTTGTAACGATTGGATCATTCTACTAATAGGAGACCGATGACGGGTACTTCCAAAGATTTGAAATATTTGCGAAACAAATATTGCGTATTTGAGTGGGCGTTACTTGTTCCTGCGTCATATTGATTCCGATGTCGCCGATTTTGATATCAAGAATATACTATTGCGAGTATGATTAGAAACGTGTTTATACAGGACCATGTACCGCAGTTTCCTTTAATCCAATTACAGAAAGCACAAACATGTAACATATTAATTTATAAAAGTACAAGGCTTAGTACGTCCGTAGAATGTTTATGAACATCACATTGATTTTTATTATACAGTCTTGTTCACATTGTTTTTCAATGATTTTGAATGATCTGTTCAGAATATGTACGCCGTATGGAAATATACACCTTACAGTTCATTAAAAATGTGTAGTCATAAGGTTTACGACAGCAAAAGTCAGAGGTAAAAGAAAAATAATAATTTCGCATGCTCCCCCCCCCAAAAAAAAAACAAACTTGAATGAATTCAAGCCTCCGAAAGATAATATTCAAGGATTTGCAAACGCTAAAGCTATGGTTTAGTTTCTACAGACTGAATGACGGTCTCGTATTTGCATCATCATATTAATGAAATGACTATTTTATGTAGTAAAAAGAACGTCTGCCTACATTTCTTCTCCATACATCTTCTGATTTTTCCATGTGCGAAAATTTGATTGAAAACAGAAAATGCTTTCTTTTTTGTTCTAATACTAGCGTAACAAAGTTTCAAGTACTGCGTAACAATTTTTTTGCGTTGAACGAGAAGCAACCCTCATTGAAAGTAAGGTAAGTCGTTAACGACTTCTGGTTAAGTCGTAAGTCTGTGTCTTTTATCCCTTTCGGCCAGGAGCTCAGAGCCTTTAGTAACCGAAGTTTCCAGACGATCACACGTTGTCTAGAGTTGCTTACCATGATATCACGGAGCTTGGTTGAAAAGTTCGGCTGTCGCAGGTCATATTATCATACTAATATTAGCAAAATATTATAATATAACATTAACAAAATAACATTTCAACATTATAGTTTAAAATTTAGCTTGATTTTGCCCCTCTATTTCAATTTCCTTGGCATTCAGAAACTTGTTTTTTACTTCATGAAAAAGGAATTTCGTTTCTACATTGATAGAATACGGACACGATGCAACAGAAACTTTTGTAGGTATGTTGGCACTTTAGAAGGATATATTTAAGCGTTCTTTATCACCACCGAGATTCTCTTAACTTACAACAGCTAACTGTAACGTATGCGATATCATTGTCATTTGAATTATTTGTATCCACCTAGCAGCGGATATCATGTTTGAAAACCCTGGATAAACAAGCATAACGCTTCGTGAGATCGTTGAGACAAGATCCAGAACTTTACAGTTCCACATATTGTGTGTTTTATGAAATTGTATGCATTTTTTGCTAAAGAAATTAGCAATGATAACTTCTGAATGTTTAAGAAGTTGATTGAAGTTTCGAAACTTAAGGCGGAAGTAATGTTTTAAATTATTGTTTGTTTTTTTACTGAGAATATCGTTTCTGAAAAGCGGTGGCCTTAAGTCGCTCATTGAGAGATTACATAACAAAACGAGATTACTTTAAAAGTTCACGTAAATAGCTTGTACTCGATTTTTTCATTCCATATCAAATATATCTTTTTTATATCCTGAGTTATGGAATGGGATACTTTGGAAACAGCTCACATGAAACCAAACATGCGGAAAATCAAGTTACAAAAAGCAATTTTTAATTAATGGCTCAGCGTTTTCTTCATAGCTGAGGGGGAAAGAATTAATTTTGCTTTCTTGAACATTTATGGATTCTATATTGTACTGTATTTCTGTAATTCTGTACTGCAAATGTAAACTGTAAACGAAATACTTTTTTAAAAAATATTTCGTGTATCAAAATATTGAGTTTAGTCGCTTGAAATTGCAAATGCTTGAAGTGTGTTTAGGAAACATATTTTTCAGGATACTTTATGCTTTCTGCGTAAGTAATAATCGCTGCTATTTTCAGCTCTTCTGAGCATGGTTTATTTACTCATAATACCATCTTTTGAAGCGTAAAAGTGCGCGGTTGGCGGTTGGTTGTGTGTGGGCGGGCGCAGCGGCGCGCAGCAGGCGTTGAAGTCACCCGTGCGCCGCGCCCAGCGGAGCTGCGCCCCATCAGCAGCTGCGCAGCCGCCCACCGCCTGGGCGAGGCTGCCGCGCGGCGTTTGTCATTGCGCTCCTCTCGGAGGCGCTGGGACCGCTCCCTCCGACTGCTTGCCACTGTTGGCAACATTCGAACTGCAGGTTATGGCCATCCACTCATTCAGTAATCACTATCTCTTGCATTGTCATCGTTCTGCCTCACGTTCGTGTTGTTCCCAACTTGTGCAACTGGTCCCTTTTTAGTGTACTAACTCCTGTTTAGCATTGCCGCTGCTTCTGCACCGCCGCTGACTCTGGAGGTCGTAGAGTTCGAGTTTCAACAGTGGCGACTTTTCAACACTAACAAGGTCGGATTCGGCCTCTGACTGAACAATTCTAGCGTGCGATTGCTATGAATGTCGTTTTTCCATGGCTTCTCCAACTTCAACAAGGAATGCGCGCTGAACCTGAACAGACAGGCACGGACCGTGCGCGATCATTTCTTCCTCGTTCTTCTCCTTCTTCTCCCGGACGTACTCACATACACTTACAAGCACTACACTTCCACACCTATTGGGTGACCAGTCGGAAGCATAGATATTGCCCGGATCGGATGGTGCCCTGTGGCGGAGATAATGGAAGGGAAAATACTCCGCTAGGCGACGCGGAGGTCAACGTCAAAGTCGCCATTGAGGGTGGAAGGGGTACCGCCACTTCTTGAGATACCACGCGCACTACAGTTACGGGACCAACGGCCGTAGTATTTAATACCCCAACACTAAATATTCAGTCAGTAGGAGCACGTTTGCGTAGGCTAGGGTACGCCGTATCCGCAATGATGAGAAGTAGAAACTCTGATTACAGAAGAACAAATGTGAGGCCACAAATGCTCATTGATTGTGTAGTGACCGGATGACTAGCCACTACTGGATGGGGGGAGGGTACCGTCACACAGGGAGTGCGCAGGTAATTGGTGGATAACATGGCACACACGCTAAACTTGTTTAGTGCACCTTAACTGCTCCGGCATCGCGAACCCCAGGATTTGGGTGATCTGGATCGAAGGGATACATGATGTTTACTAGCTATTTGAATGTTACACAGGGATGGAATTTTGTATCGTGTAACCTGTCTAAGTGGCAGGAACACGTTTATTGACAAATAGACAAGTAATAACACTTTAAAATTACTATTTCACTTAACAATCTCCAGCCCAGAAGTGTTGTTTAACTTAAATGCAGATGGACAAATACACAAAAAAGTGGCGTCGATGACCGTATTACCTCACTTCGGTGGGATTGCACGCCATGGGGCCTTTACCGGTCAATTTCGACTGTGCAGTCCCGATGAAACACTGCTGAAGTGGCTTCGTACGCAGCAGGAAGGATTTGGTGCTCCCGTCGCATGCCCGGGAACAGCAGGCGTTCGCGACCATGCTCGAAGCGACGAAACACGATGTCGGTGTGCAAGACAAGGCCGTCAAACGACACCTTTCTGCGTTCGTGCAACGACTGCCCACCCTTTTAATTGCTTTTAGGGTGTCGGACCGACAGATCCGTCACACGGAATTAACCGGATTGAGTGTCTTTTTCTTAGATCCTCTGTTGCTCCCTCGCTTTCTTCTCCCCACCCCATTAGGAAATTTCTGCTTTCACATGCGTGATGCTTTGCCTCTGATTGGTCTCGATCATCTGGCTTCTGGAACCTTCCATCAATCTTTTCCGTCGAGTGTCTCTAGGCAATCCCTACCCTTAGAGACCTACTTGGCTATCTGGTCGCCTTTGCGCGATCTAGCAGCAGGCGAGGTAGCACCAGCTGTCTGCTATCTCGCTGATAATTTTATGGCGGCTCCTCCGGCGTTAGGTGCCACCGACTTCTCTAATGTGACCGTTCCGGTACTCAATCTGACGATCGCCGGGGACACGGGATGAGGCGGGTTGGTGGGAGGATACCCCCTTTTAACGCCCGCGGAGGAGGCCCGGGGGGTCTGTCTCTGTGCACCGGGGGCGTAGGGTGGCGGGGCAGCGTGGACGCATGCGCGTGGCGCAATGCTCGGGAAGGGGCGCCTGCGCTGGGAAGTGGCGTGACAGAGGGGTCCATCGCGCGATGCGGCTCGTCGTAATTCATTACTGATTTCTGGCGCGACAACGGCTAAGGTCATTGACTGATTGATTTTTTCGTGTTTCCGTACGCGTCAACTACTGTGGTCATTAGTCCCGTTAGTGTAGTGCTTGTTTTTTCGGGAGATGGCGGTGATCTTCCCCCTCCCCGCTGGATGACGAGATCCGGCGCCGACTTATCTTCGGCTAGTGGGGTTTCCCCCTAACCAGGACTTTCCCCAGCGGGGCACCGCCCAGCGACAAGCTCTAGGCTCCCGACCGGTCTCCCGGAATATGTGGTAGTGTAGTGCATGTTAGTGTAAGTGTGTGTAAAGGGAGAGGATAAGACAAGGAAGAGGAAGGACAGATCGCGCGCGGTCCGTGGCCCGTTTGGTAGGGTACTGCTCCGGCATTCCCTGGTGTTGATCTGAGAAACCACGGAAAACTACCGATCAGAGCAGCCGGCCGCTAGAATTCTCCTCCAGACAGTCATTGAATTTGACCTAGCTGGGAAAAACTGGGTCGAAAATCCTGCCGCTGTGGGAGTGGGAACCTAGGGCCTCCCGGTGAGAGGCGCTGCAGTGACATCAGTTGATGCACTGAGCTACCGCTCCCGGTGCTAAGGTCATTATTCTCGTAAGTATAGTGGATGTATTTATTGGTCGTGATCCCCCGCTGGATGGCGAGATCCAGCGCCGACCTACCCGTCGGCTTGCTGAGTTTTCCCCAAACGGGTCCCTTCCACCAGCGGGGCAACGTCCCAGTCGGATAAGCTCTATGCTCCCGACTAATGTCCCAACGTGCATGGTAGTGTAGAGCAAGGAAGTGAAAGTGGGAACGTGTGATCGCTCTAGGTGTTATATCTCAGATATAAGTATGTGTTATGGCCATAACAAAAAGTATTAAATAAATGTAGACCTGGGATCTTAATTTTATTTTCATTCAAATTACATTTTTTAAATTAAATTTACTCATTTAATTAACTCTTAATTAAATTGATGATACTTAATATAATTTATAATGTAAAATTTTTTTTTTGTGTAAAATTTGATACAAGTATGTAAACAAATCATTGTAAGCCCTGTGCAATTTGGTGTTACAATCTCTTTAGTACTGCTACAAGATGTCGCTGATGTGTCCTTTCCTATATCTAAGCCCAGTTCATGAACTAATGTAATTTTTATGTAATACTACACTCCACTACTAGTGGCGTCGTTTGTAACTGTAGTGTATGCAATTCCCGCTCGCCGCTCAGCGCCCACATAGTAAGTCAGGATTATATAAGATTATTTAAGATGAAAAACTATAAATGTAGGATTATTTAAGATGAAAAACTATAAATGTAACCAGGACACTGATTATTTTGTCAGTCGCTCCTGGTCACCGGTTGCCTTTACTGTTTTAGTATTGCACCGCCTTCTGGTCACTAACATCTGTCCGTTTCCTCCGCTATTCTGGTATATATTTTTAATTAATCACAACCTGGATGACCAAGAGCGTTGTTCCGGCATTTCTGCCGTTAATGTGTGTTTTTATTCCTTTTCTTTCCACTGGTTGTGGTAGGTAATGTAAGATTATTCTGAAACACAACACTTGGAGCACGCCGCGTGCGCCAAGCCGTTTTTGAGGAAATTCGCTTACCCCTTGTCCGGTGGCTCTGTAATAGAGGCAGAAGGTTTAAATTGTTAGAGATCGTCGTCGAGGAGAACTCCGCATTACCACTCTAGCTCTTTCCCTTTTCTGCGTGCCAACACAAAACGTCCACGCCATCATCCGCACTTCCAAAACCACATCCAACGGAAGACTCAACAGCCTTCCCTATGTATTGTCTACTTCTTATGTACTGAAGGCGCTAAGAGGAGCGGTCTCGGTCGAGAGCTCATGCATGGTAAAGCCCCTCATTGTATTGAAGGCGAGAAGGTTCGGCTTGGGCTGTGCAGATAAGAGAAGACGCGAAGCTCATGAACTTAACGCTTTGTGCAACGTGTATGGAGCTTTACTCTATCGTGATGATATTGGTGGTCGTCTTCGTTGGCGGAAGCTGGCGTCTGAATTTAGAATTTTGTTTTGAACCCCAAATTTGATGGCCCAGGAAATAGAAGTTTATGAGAATATTGAAGAACTGAACACAGTACATCAAGTTGAAAACAATAAAAATGTAAGATAACCTGAGACGTAGGTGTACGAACCTATATTAAGATGTCCTACTTGTACTTATCCTCCAAACGTGTCCAGCAAATGAGACAGACCTGTAAGCCTCAATAGGACGTCTTTTAAGACGGGATTCTACTGTTTTCTATTCTATTGCAGTTTGTAAAAATTTAACGCGAAATTATTTTTGATTAATTTGTACTTCGTAGTTAATAATACAATAATTTTACAAGAATGTGGGGAAAACGTCCATTATTCGTCTGTTCGACTCGTCCCGTTTCGTTCATTTCCGTCACAATGGGAGGAAAACGCCCTTCTTTCCGAAAAACGAACGAATTTTTGGAATGGCCCGATGTTTCGTATATATTTTGTATCTTTTCAGAGATATTTTCCATCAATACTGTATAATTTGGCAATGAAAAGGCTTCAGAATTATTGCTGGCTGTTTTCGCGATCTGGTTATTTACACTCACTTTGTACATGGGGATAATGCGAACCTACTGCACTCGTTAGTGTGTTTTTTCCATTCAACTAGCCGTTGGGCCATGTTCCTTGGCAGTAGCAGTATTTCCAGAGGGTATGTTAATCTTCATAATACACATGTCTCTTACAAAGCTGTCCCATTGTACTACTATTTACTTCTCTTATTGAATCATCGAGTTGCGTAGTAGTGCATGGAGTCATGGGTAGTAAATTGTATTGAGATACCTTTTGTCTTCAAGCGACGATACAGAATCGGTGTACTGCACGTTGGTCAGAGATACAGCGAAGAAATATATTACTATGATTATGGCAGGGTTTTCAGTATGGATTTTGTACGAGTATTGTGCTGCGTTAACTTCTTTATGGCTTGTCGGATAGTACTGGAGGACTCTAATCTTTATGCAAATGCATGCGTGCATGCAGGTACAGTCATCTTGGACAACGAATATTACCGCATACAAAAGGATACCTCTCCTTCGTCCTAAGAACAACGGGTTACACATTTTTTTCCTTCAAACAAATTATTAAATTTGAGATCAATATTAGGTAACGTTGTGTTTCGAGAAAGCTATGAATGTTAAATGTATCAGTTGTTTGGTACATTACTTGAGTGAATTGTTGGGTATTCCAGTTTTCAGAGTTTTGTGGAATCCGAATTGTCGTTAGTTCTACACTAAAAGCCTTCATTTGTGATTCTTCTTAATTATTCTGGTAATAAATAAATCTAGAGATTCCCAAAAGAAATAATAGTTGTAAAACTTGAAAGATGTACACGATAACAGTTTTCCTATTTAATATTTCGAATTCATTCACAGATCACAATTCTGACTTCACAAAACAAAGATTCTGATCACTTTTTATCCAAAAGGTTCATGAAAAACTGATATTAACACTTTTCAAGTTAAATACTACACAAAATATTTCAATACCTTAAAAATACTTACTTCCCTCGCAACTTAAAAACGAAGTCTCCTCAATCAACAATATTCCTTTTTTTCTTTGTCTACCAACCAAGGAAAAACATGTTCCATACTACCTTAAACAACTAAATATTTGCAGTCTCCTTTTTTTGTTCCAATTACCGCCTTGTGAACGTAACATTAACATCGACGTAGCTATTAAGGAACACGCGCCATCGTGGGGAGTCGAATATGTGAACTTCCGGTGTACGAACCTTGAGGCGCGCTCACGCAACTAGATACGCTCTTGGTGCTGCAATACTTAAATGATTTTGCTACGTTAAAAAAACACCCATTTGTGTTCAGACGAGTGTCTACGGCGTCAAACAAAAGTTTTCGTACGCCGTGTCGAAGCACTCGCTACCGATGGTGTAATTGCATTAAATGTGTCAGGGACTGCGTAGAAAAAAATAATTCAGAAGGAAACACTCTCTCTCTCTCTCTTTCTCTCTCTCTCTCTCCCTCTTCTCTCTTTCTCTCTCTCTTTCTCTCTCTCTTTCTCTCTCTCTTTCTCTCTCTCTTTCTCTCTCTCTCTTTCTCTCTCTCTTTCACTTCTCTCTCTGTCTTTCTTTCTTCTCTCTCTTTCTTCTCTCTCTTTCTCTCTCTCTCATTCTCTCTCTTCTCTGTCTTTCTCTCTGCTATAAAATAGTGGACAAAATTTAATTGCGATTTTTATTTGATTCTCCAATGTACAAGTATGTTCAACTTGAGAACTTGAGGCATTGCTCACCAGCTGTGTTAAACAGGGTCGGATGCGCTGCGCTTGATGATTGTGTGTCAATTCCGCATTGCTGTGTGGTGTCCGTACGCTGCACGTATGCGCCGTATGGCAAAAGAATAGCAGGGAATACTTCTTATGATTAAAGACCGGATTTCCGTGTAACTGCATCTTTTCTTTGCTAACTTGAAATTGGGCGAAACTTTGACAAAAATTTGAATCATGAAAAGGGCATTATTTTAGTACGTGCTCTACTTTGCACGTTTTAGGTAATGCTGCCTGAAAATTACACAAATTGGGATTTTATTGGACGAATTTGCGAGATTCATAGCTTTATTGCATAAAATATAATTTGTATATCATTAACTTGTTTTAATTTATTTTTTGTAAGGTTTCACTTACGAAAAACGATTTTATTATATAACCCAGCAGTGCCTTCGGGTGGTCTATGAAACCCGAGAGCCCTTTAAGATGTATCAAGTCTGCATTTTGTTGCTATACAACACCGTTTTGCAAGGAATTAATCTTTTTATTGGGTGCTTTTGCACATTTTGATGTTTTTACTGCTTGTTTTAGGGAGTTTTACTGCAAAAAAATCCAGTCGTTAGGTATTAGAATGCAAGCACCTAACCTTATTGCCGTGAATGTACAATGAATATGATGGTTTGGTGACAATGAGATGTTACGAAATGAATGATGGGGCAAAGGTGGAATGGTAGGCAGAGGAATTGAGAAAACTTAATACTTCTAAATGATTGTTTCAGTGTATGTTTTTATCAATTAAAGACCAAACAGCAGATCATGGATTGATTAATTCCGGGCGCGTCAACTGCTAATGCTATTAGTTCCGTAAGTGTAGTGCACTTTTTGCTCAGGAGGTGGCGGTGATCTTCACTCATTGAATGATAAGATCAGCGCCGACCTACCGTCGGCTGGCGGGTTTTGCACAACGAGGTATCAGGCATCAGCGGGGCACTGCCAGTCGGGACAAGCTCTAAGCTCGCGACCGGTCTACCGTCATCTGTAGTATTGTAGTGCATGTAAGTGTAAGCGTGTAAGTAAGGAGTAGGATGGGCCAATGAATGGAAAGGAAAGATCGCGCGTGGCTTGTTTGTTTGGGTAGTGCTGTGGCATTCGCCTGGTATTGATCGGAAAAACTCTGGAAAACTACCGATCAGAGCAGACGGCTGCTAGAATTCTCCTCCAGACTGCGACAGCACTCGACCTAACTATTTCGCTAGTGTGGAAAATCCTGCCACCGTCGGCACTCGAATCTAGGAGCTCCCGGTCAAAGGTAGTCCCTGCAGTGATATCATTCAATGCCCTGAGCCACCTTTCCTGGTCCAAAGAACATATAAAGATCTCACACTGTTTTATTACATTTTTGAGAAAATAAAACAGTATACAAAAAATTTCCTTTTTTTTCTTTGAATAACACAAATTGAATTGAATTTTTCTTCATGAATTCATACCAGTCTTTTTTTATTAATGTTTCTTATTAGAATACAGTGGAAATATTTTCATCTGTTCGAATTTTTTACATGATAACGTGATGAAGACCCCAATAATAGGGGTTAAAACGTCATTGGGGGAGGTAAAAAGGAAATTTTTGTATTCTCTTATTTCGATTACATATTTAGTAAACAGTTTGGGTATGCATTTTTGTCTACTGTGTTGTCATTAATTGATAAGGAACCGGGAGAACCCGTTGTGCCGACGCATTCCCATGGATCGCCCGGAATGAGAGCGGTCTGCTCCCGGTCTGCGCCGAGGCCGCGCGGAGGGGCGGGGCGGGGGCTGTGGAGCGGCCCCGCCCGCGCGGCACGGCGCGCAGTGGGCCGAAACGCCTCAAAAGCCGCGCGCGTTCTTTCTTCCCTCGACGTGCATTGTCCAAAGGCTATTTAGGATCGGATTAATCCTACTTTGCCAGCTAGCGGTGATCCAAGATTTGCCCCTGTTTTATTTATTGATATAAGAGGAGTCCTGAGGGAAAGAGAATGGCGAATATGACGCATTCGAATCACCGCAACTAGCATACTTGGATTATTTGAGGGTTGTTTTCGTCACACACTTGCAGAAACCGTCACAGTTGTATTTGATAGCGACAGCTCTATTTGAGCCCCGGCCGCGAATCGAACTCAGGTTGACTCCCCCGATATGAAGCATTCATTGTGTCTCTTCAGTTATATCGACACATCGCGGATGTATTCGACATTTTTGCTAGTTGAAATGTTTGTCTGGGAATGGCGGCGCGCGTGCAATGCTCTCGGATGCACTGTGGGGCGGCGGCGGCGGCGGCCGCTGTCTGTCCGGCCGCGCTGCTGCGCCGGGCCCCGCTGTGCAAGGGTTAGTGCGCGACGCGGCGCGTCCCGTCCCGTCGCGCAGCGGCCTCTGCCCAGTTTAATTATTTGCCCGCGCGCGTTGGCTGCGCTGCGCTCGGCTCGCGCTCGCGATCATTTCCATACAATGCGTGGGCGCGGGGCGACACAATGTCGCCGATGCATTATGGATGGCGCGGACGGCCCGACCGCTTCGAGCCCAGACACGTGTCCCGTCCGCCCCCACCCCCCACCCCACCGCCCCCTCCCCGCGCGGGGGGTGGCGGCGGTTAATGCGCCCGCCAGAAGGCTTCTCCCGATGGCACAGATAGGCCGCTTCTGTTGACGCTGCTCGCTGAGGACGTCTGCATTTCACAATCGCGCAGCTGCACGCTTCGTTGCGGAAAAATGGAACTTGCGGTCGCGCTAGTTTATATGTTACGAACGGACTCAGGACAAGAAAGGAGGATACTGTTATAGCGAGCGTAAGCTCATTAAATATTTGCCCGGAAGTTTGCTCGTTTGAGATCTTTGTTTTCTGTTGATTCAGATGGTTGAAGTCGCGGTGAAGTCAAGGCCAAATTATAAACTCATTTGAAATATAATTCGTTAAAATTAAAAAGACAGTGAATTTTCATTTGTATTCAATTCCTGTTTCCGTGTCGTGTTTTTCTGTTGTATTACTAGAATGTTACATTTATTGATGGTGTATATGCCTGATCGGCTTCATAGCAGGATGTAAAACAAAATTATTTCATGGGAATGTATTCGTACATATAGACAGGTATACCTGGTATGGTGTATCTTCATAATGAAATAGTTGCTTCATACGAAAATATGATTGCCACATTTATTCTATCAAACAATCGAGATTTGAATTATGTTTATATTCTGTTATCCAGGATCCTGATTATATCCAGGAATGTTTCAATGACCCTTTCTTTCTATACGTTCTTTTTTGTTTTGTTTTTAAATCATTAAATTATTTATTGTATTTGGCAATAATGTGAAATAAATTAACAAGTCACTATAGGTTAATAATTTTCTCTTACGATGGACAGCGCTTTTAACAAGAATTTGTTCGTTAAACCTCCTAAACAGAACCGTAATGCAACTACATCACTCTCAAGTAAACACAATTACGAATTCAAGATACTTTCGATTCAAAATTCTTAATTTTACTCTCAACTGAGAATTTGAAATCTGACAGAATTTCTTTTTATGGATAACGTCTTTGCTTTAACGAGAAACTGGAAATTAATGTAGAAACATTTATGCCAGTAACTGTCAAGTAACTTCTCTCAAAGACTGCCATGGCGAAGGTATCCAGGGACGTACTCCCACTCCGGAATATTTTGCACAGCCCTTACTTTTAAATCTCCCGCCAATTTTGCTGGACGTAGTGCCCGCGATCTCTAGTAAGCTTGTGACCTTGCCCGCGGCCTTGACATGCCTCCTGTTTGGGATCCATACAGGATCGGCTTCATAGGAGGATGTTATAAAACTGTATCATGGGAATTGATTGTTACATTTTCCCTGTAAAAATTGAGTGATAGTTCTCAACTGATATTCGAAACTTACACGTACAATTTGTAATATCTGAGAGAAAATGCTGTGAATTATATTTTAAAAGGTTATCCTCTATATCATCAATGTGATTGTGAAATGAATAAAAAATTTTGTATATGAACTGGAAACCAAAGTTAGGGCGAATTACAATAAATCTTTTAACTATGGATTTAGTGAAAATAATTATCGAACTGGGAACTGCACGATTCTTGCAGCAGCCTGAATGGGAAAATATTTGCCAGAATTTTATTTTTGGAAATGTTTCACATCTTTTGTGTTTGGACCATGAGATCTTTTCATTAATACCCTTTTCTGTATTGTTAATTATTGTCGTACGTTTAATTGCAGCTCTGTAAAGATTCTGTTAGTGACGAAGTACCTGCTCGTGTTTTTAAATTCTAATTATTTAAGGAGCTTCAACATCTGGCTTAATCGTAACCGGAGAGCTAATTTGAGTATACTAATGCCTTTCCGATCATAAGATAAATTTTGAAATTTTGACGAAAAGTAGTGAATAATGAAACAAATATGATACCATTATTATCACTGCAAAAAATGAAACCAAAAGTGGTGCTTCTAAACAATTTTCATTTGTAAAATTAGAAGTATTTTGCTCGTAATTACATCGAAGAGCCCTTCCGTTTGTATCTGATAGAATTCTTTATTCTGTGATTTGCATTTTCTTGATTTGGCATATAGTTAGCTGTAAAACACAGTACAATTTAACAGTAATAATTCTAATAAGTGCTTGGAAAACTTCAGAAACAAGTATCAAAGAATAGAATAATGAATTAAGCTGAGCGCTTTGATTCGCTTTCTCCGTGCTTGACTCGTCGTGACGTTTATGCTTTTCACGCTCCGAGGTACAACGTATCTTGACACCACAATAATATTAGCTGAAACACCAATGAAGGAAAAAGAGATGAGGAGACGAAAAAACAGAATCATAAAAACGGAACAATGAATAAGAAATAATGAGAACAAAAGATGAAGAGAAGTGGGAAAAAAGCCTCGCGAAAGGTGTTAAATTACCCCCAATACTGTCTGCTCTATCACATAGGGAATCATGCGCACTGTGCATTTGTATTTCTCGCTTAAGTCCCGGTGCAGCAGAGCCTCGCAAGTTCGAAAGACACCTGAGAGTAGCAAGAAAATTTCTGAAAATATCGATGTGCCTTGTGTTGCGTTGCGCTACTTTCCGTCTTGCCCGCTTCACCGAACACTGAAAAAGGTGGGAGGGAAATGAACGAAAAAAACAACATATTTACAGCCAACAGTTTATATACTGCGTACAGGCAGTTGGTGCAAAATGGCCGAAACAGATATTCACTTTGCTTTAGCTTGGTGAACGTTTATTGTGTAGCTGCACGTACATTTACTAATGAAGCCTAACTTCAATATTTTTTCAGTTTTATAAAATTTCATTTCACTTTGCGAACGTAGTTGGGATTTCTAGATACTAATCATCAATTTCTACACTTTCCTCTCTTCTTTCTGCATCTCTCCTTTTCTCGTTCCTACTCTGCACTTGACTTGTACTGTGCTACTTTGTGTAGTTAAACATTCGCTTGGGGGGTGATTATGCACTTCACTTATCGACATAACCGAATCATGCGTAATGAGAATAAATTCTTGAATAATGTTTTCCCCCGTTATGTTCTCAGCAGCGGGTAGCAGATCCTACTTGGTCATTCTCATTCTTCTCTCCTCCACCTTGGGTGTTTTAATTTACTGCAACATCCTCCGTCAGATCTATCAATTTCTTACTTCTCTTTCCTCTCTTCTCCTTCCTCCACCTTTTTTTCCAAAAGTCCTTCGTTTAAAAATCATCAACGCACGTTCTATGGAATTTCTTTATTTTCAGTCATGTTAGTCTTGAGCCTCTCTTCCCCTTCTTCGTTTCTTACTCTACCCATCCCCTTGACGTTTACCATACTCCTCCATATCCGCATCTCAAAAATTTCTCTCTTCTTTGTGTCTCTTTTCGCCGGACCTTCACAACGATACACTACCTACAAAGCATGTCACAAATCTTTCCTCAATTCTTCTCCATTTTCCGTTGCAGTTTTCCTTCAAAATAATCCTTTACTGAGAAAAGGGTAAAAATACAAAAGACCTTCTAACCCAACAATTAAGACTAAATTTACAGATACTAGTTGAATTTATCATCACCACGTGGTAGGACCCAAATAAGCATGCATGTGTGTTGTGTGAAGTGTGTCAATGAGTACGAGATGGCGCATTGCCCTCGCCTGCCCCCACCTGCCCACTCACCTGCCGGGAGAGTGAAGTGCGGGGCGTGGAGGAGCCTCGAGCCCTCCGCCGGGCGCGACGCAGAGCGATGGGCCGGCGGCGGCAGAGGTGGAGCGTGCCTGGGGAGGCCGTGTCGTGTCTCTCCGTGGGCCCGGGCGGCCCGGCGCGCCCCCGCCCGGCGCCCCGCCCCACCCGCGATGCGCGAGGGCGATAGTGGCTCGGAATTATTATGTCTCGTCCGCGACCGTGTAATTACGGCGTCGGAATTAATAAATGGGAAAGGCGCCAGCGAGAGTGAGAGCGAGAGCGAAGGCGGAGCGGGCGGAGGAACGAAATGTTTAATGGATGAGCCGCGGAGGCAGAGAGTTGGCCCTGTGGCTCACGGGGCCCTCGATGCAGCGCCGCAGATACGCGCGCGCCCTCGTCCTCTGGCCCCTCACCCCCTCGCGCGAGGGCGGGCGCCCTCACAGCGGCTACAATCCCCCCTCCCTCGCCTCTTCCTCCACCTCTTTCCTTCCCCTTTACACAGACTTCTCTGGATGCAGTTGACCGGGAACTACGATAATGCTCTAAGAAAGGTGTGCTACCCTTCATTCGACAGGCACAATACGAGTATTAGGTGCGTGTCCCTACGTTATGCGTGTTAAAGTGGAGGAATAGTTTGTTATTTCCAACTAACAAGTAGTAGTTTATATTTCAAATATCGGAGAGGAACCTAATGGGGTTGAAATTGTTTTGAAATTATCGAAACAATTTTGTTTAAATTTAATCGCTTGTTGAGAAGTTGTTGTTTTGAAATTTCTCAAAGGTCTCTTCGGCAAATTTGAATCACCTCTCCTTCGCGTAAAATCTTTGTGATGTTTTCTGTTATGATAAAGGATTTACCTTTTTTATATTTTGGAAGTAAATCATAGCATAATGGTGTAATTAATTCTTTATTTGTTACAGCTCCTTCGCGTATAATTTTTGGAATTACAGTGATAAGAATACATTGTGTTGATGACTAGTTGATTCCGTTACTTATCAGTGTGTGTTAAGAAAGGTACGTTTGATGGCATTTGATTACAAGTACTTGTGTATTTACATTGTAGACTTTGTATTCGAATATGCTTCACAGATGATAATACATGCCTTCTGTCCTGCTTGCGAGTTTTTGAAAGACTTATGGAATATTTAAAATCTGATTTCAGTTGTTACAAGTTTCGTATTTTCAAGATCGTTAATAATGTAGAAACCAGGAAAATAATTACATGCTTTGTAAAAGGTCAAATTGTCTTGCGTATCGATTGTGTTAAATATGGAAACTGTTTGAGATATGAAAATAGCATAACAAGCAATTGATCTGTTAGATGTGCATGTTTTCGTTACTATTTATTTACATTGTGTAAGATTTCGTGTCCAAGACTTTCCCTCTCATAGTGACGTAGTGTACGATGATAATGTTGATGTCGCTGTTTCTGATACCAAACATGATTGAGTAATTATTTACTTATTTACGAATAGTCAAAATTAGATATAAACTATAAGTAACGTAATGCGAAGTGAACTCTGTTAGATGATTTTTCAATAATATCCTTGCTACTTTTATATTTACTTAATTTTTAGTGAGTAGGTAGCAACAAATGTTTTTGGCAACTTTTGATAACAACAACTATTCATTCCGATGTAACAGAAACTATTTACTTGGAGAAACTAGCATTCATTTGATGGTACTGGTCGCACCAAATAACTAAACTACCCTCTAACACCTCATAGAGCTGGAGAAAGAGTGCGCAGGTAGTGAAGCTACATGTACGGGGACATAGCCATCTCGACCAAGGAATCATCTCAGCACTTACTCCATGGATCGGAGCTGAAAACAAACTCACGAGAAGGATGCCCTGGACGCCAATCATTTACCTGGCTGTTCTGGTTGCCAGTGAGCCTTTGCATCGCTCGATGCGCCTGCGACACTCGGCTCGGCATGCGGAAGGGATCGCACGCGGAGCGCCGGCGCCTCCACTCCTTGTCAAGCTGCTCCCGCGCGCAGGCGGACGGAACGGCGGTGGGTAAGCCGCGGCAGGCCCTGCGTCTCGACCGAGCGCGAGGTAAACCACGGCTGGCAGCGTCTCACTGCCTGCCCCACTCATCGCCACCTCATCGCTCACACCGGAGCGGAAGCTCAGTGCATCAATTGAGTGCCTGCAGCGCCTCTGACCGGAGTCCCGGTCCCACTCCCACGGCGGCGGATTTTCGCAGCCTGCTGTACGTTTAGCTAGGTCGATTCAGTCGCTGTCTGGAGGATTCTCGCGTGCCACGGTCCGTGGTCCCGATCAACGCACGATCCAGCAGTGTAAAGGCATCACGCGCCATCTGTCCTCCATGGCCTACCTCACAACATACTGCATCACCACTCCCAACCGGGAGCCGTTGAGCAGAGCTTGTCCGAGTAGGCGGTGCATCGCTCGGGGAGAGTTGTAGCAGCCGACTGCCGGATCGCCATCCAGCGGGAAGACACCGCCATCTCCGAGAACAAACACGCTACCAACGGGATTAATGACCCAAAGCAGTTGACGCGCCCGGAAACACGAAAAAACCAAACCAAACCAATCATCCGCCCTCACCACCGCCTCAACCGCCTTGCCCCGCCAGTTCGTCCGAGCTCCTCCCGGCCGCGCCCCTCGACTGCCGCTCCGCCTCCGCCCCTCGCGTCCGCGCCACCTCCCCAGCGCCCCGCCTCTTCCTCCTCCCCTCGGCCGCCCGACCGCCGCGCCCGGCGCGCACCGGCGACAGCTTTACGCGCGCGCCTGCGTATGAATTAGCGTAGTTAAGTCATCTCCGTGGAGGGTATTAATTAGCCGCGGGGCGGGCGCAGGGGCGCGCGCGGCGCCGCCGGCGGCCGCCGCAGCATTTACATTTACGCGCCGGGGATTAGCGCTGATTTAACGCGCGCCGCCCGAGTTAATAAAGGCGCGCGCGGCCGATGGGCGATTACATGTGTAACGACCTGCGCCCCACGGCCGCCCGCCCGGACGCTGCTTTTGTTTAAGTTGAACGCCGCGCCGCGTAAGCGTAATGGGGAGTTAGTGCGGCCTGCCAGCGGCAACAGCGTTTCCAGGAAAGAGGCAGCAGCGACGCGCCCGGAGTTGCCCGGAGATGCCCGAGACTCCGGTGGCGGCTGCGCCCTCGCGGATCCTCACCCCCGCGTCGCTCGGGGATGGAATGCTGAGCCTCCGGTTGCAATCGTGGAAGTGATGTTGCCTACAAGTGATCGAATGTATTTTAGAATTAGGATATTCGGAATAACTCCTTCTAAATAACGACGTAACACGGTGTTGCAGGTTGTGTGTCACAGTAGTTAGCATTTTGCACCTTTGTTGTGATAGTCTAGTAAAATTGATCTCTATTTTTTTCTGACTAATTCCATGTAAATTGGACTTTCAAAAAATTCTTGATGTGATAAACTGCTATCGTGTAGGGTGTAGAGGATAAGAGTGATAACAGCTATATATATATATATATATATATATATATATATATATATATATATGTAGACTCTGGAACTAATAAACATGTAGACTACTGAACTGGTGAGGGTGGACTTGTGGTTGAGTTATAGAGGTGGTGGTGGTGGTGAGTAAAGTGTGTATGCGGCATGTTTTCTCGGGCTCCTCCTGTCCCCTTGCCTGTCATTCCACCATTGCTCCATATCATTCAACCGAAACCCTCACGGGTGTGGCCGAAATGGTGTAGGTACTGAGGATTGTAATCAACGTGAAGATGCTTGACTGCTGGACCAGATTGTCATAAAGTCGAACTTGCGCTTTTGTCACGATTCATGTCATCGCGCAAGTCGTGTAAAAAGCATTGCTGACCAAGCCAGCGCTCAAGCGAGTTATTGCGACTGCCGTGGCAGCGTCTGGATGCCCATTACATCTCTCGCAACTTGTAACTAAGCGTGCGGCTTCGCCATTTTGATAGCTTGCTGCGTTGCTGTACCCCTTGAGGTAGTTGGTTCTAGGCAGTGCTGTCGAACGGTGCAGGAGCGAAGCGCGGAGCAGAGTGGGCGAGGCGAGGAGCAGGGAGCAGTAGCGCCGGTGGGAGCGGGGCGGGGTAAGCGAGGAGGGCCGCAGCGGAGCGGGGCGGGGCGGGGCCTGTGGTGACGTGCGGGCCCTGACATACGATCGCCCAATGCTTGTTCCCGCACGCGCTTTTCGAGGCTTCATTAAAAGGCTTGTCGTGGGGAGAGGCCCGTGATGAACGCACCGGACGCTCTGAACGCAGCCTCTGCCACGTTCCCTCTCCTGACGTCATCTTATGAACTGTCACATGAGTCCATATCTCCTTCAGGAGTCAGCGAGTCAACAGTCGTTGCCTCCAACCCTGAGACGATTTGTGGTTGCGGATATTTCAACTTTTATGGCGGTGCGTGTTCATCGGACAGCAGTGGCGTTATTTACTACTTGTGCATATCGGGTATATATGTTTAAATAAGTAACCATTTTAATAAAAGGACGTTAAGTTAGCTTTTAGACAGGTATATATGTCTGCAAAATTGCGTTTCTTTCGGTATGTTCTCTCACGGAAAATACGTGGCGTGCGTCGAGTTGAAATATGACACGGATCGTCTTCGGACATCAACTGCACGCTGCGTTGCTTATCGGGTATGCATCGACTCACGCAAGGTACCTGGGGTTTGTCTCGGCGCAAGTCGATTAATATGCGTACACTGAACGTTGTGATGGCAAGAATGCTGGAAGGAAACTCGGCAGTTCCTATACCAGTGCTAAAACGATTTGAATGTGTGATACTGCTCATTCAGGCGTTTTTAATTTTCATTGTATGAAATTCTTTTATTAATGCTACAATAATTCAAGAATAATTCCAGTTCCATTTATTTTCTAGGCGCTTAATTAGCCAGGAATACATCTCGCAGTTTTACTTCAGATAAGATCGATAGTGAGCCAAATTTTCTCTGAGAATTTGTGAATTAAGTTTATGACAGACCCGCTGTAAAAGAAACCTAGATTTAAAATATTGTTGATTCAGTTCACTTGTAGATAGCACCTTGTCACGAAGTCAGTACCACTTGGATGGAAACTGCTGCTCATTATTGAACATATCAGAACTGCTAGGAATTTTGTTCTCTAGAAATCCATCCTCTTAATAGTTTCTCAGAGGTGTTGGTGAAGTTTCTCTGTTGCGATGGAGATTTTCAGAGTCCGAGATATGTGATCGCTAAAGATTGCCGTGCAATTCCATTGTTGCATACATATTCAGAATAATTCTTCTTACTACTAGGAAGTTTGTAGTATTTTCAACATTTGGCAACATATCAATCCATCATTGAGGAGTATTAAAACACTTCCTTTTACTTGTTCATTGATTGATTGATTTTTTTCGTGTTTCCGGGCACGTCAACTGCTTTGGTCATTGATCCCGTTAGTGTACTGCATGCTTTTTCTCGGGTGATGGCGGTGATCATCCCCCGCCGGATGGCGAGATTCAGCGCCGACCTACCATCGGCTAGTGGGCTTTCCTCCGAACTAGGACTCTCCCACCAACGGGGCACCGCCCCAGTCGGGACAAGCTCTAAGCTCCCGACCGGTCTCCCGGGATATGTGGTAGTGCATGTTAGTGTAAGTGTGTGTGGGGAGGATAGGACAGGGAAGAAGAAGGACAGATCGCGCGCGGTCCATGGCCCGTTTGTTACGGTGCTGCTCCCGCATTCGCCTGGTGTTGATCGGAGAAACGGAAAACTACCGATCAGAGCAGCCGGCCGCTAGAATTCTCCTCCAGACAGCGACTGAACTCGACCTAGCCGAAAAGCTAGTGTTGAAAATCCTGCCGCCGTCAGGACTCGAACCTAGGACCTCCCGGTCAGAGGCGTTGCAGTGACATCAGTTGATGAACTGAGCTACCGCTCCCGGTACTACTTGTTTATTGAATATATGTAGCTGATATAGGAGCATTCGTACATTCGAACGAAAAAAACAAATTCATCGTTTTAATGATTGGTATGTCAGCGTATGAGCCCTCTGATTGTTTGTTTGTCTGTAAATGAAATGGAACAGCGTGATCCAATTATACTAAATACTACGTTATTTGAATCAAACCATAAACGGACAGTAACGCGGGTACAGTTGGAGTGATAGTGCAGCCGACAATGTGCAAGACGATAATGACGGGGAGGACAAATGTGTGTCCAGGGATCTCGGCCTTCCTGCGCGAGCACTCCATTCGCTTTCGCACGCTCCGGTTGCGTGGGGTATCGCCGTCCGATGCCCTCCGCCCCCCCCCAACACCCCCCTTGCTTCGGCCACGCTTTCAGCCCTCGCCCGCCGCCGATACCCTTACTGCCGCCCCCGCCCCCGCGGCGCGTGTTTATGCAAATCCGCCACTTGTTAATTGTTCCGTTAACGGCGCGCGGGCGAGGCGGCGGGTCCGCAGGCGCTCCGCGGGCCGTGTCGCATGCAAATGGAACGTCTTCATAACTATCGATTTTTAATCCGGCGTCCTGCGCTCCTGCCCTCTCCTCCTTTCCACCACTCCGGAGTTAATTTTTAGGTTCCGGAGTTACTTGACTTCATTTAGTTTTGCGTTAACTCACTGTCGTAGCCTGTTCCGTAATTTTGCATTTTCAGGAAGAAGTTTATTCATGTAAAGTATCATCTCTCTTGAATTACAAAAACTACTTACACTTTAAAGCCTTCATAAAATTTGGTCGTGAATTGTTTTAGTCTTAATTAGTTTTTGCAATTTTCGAAATATAAACTACAATGAGACCCATGCCATTTTAAGAGATTTTTTACGTCATCGGAGGGCAAAGTTTAATAAATAATTTGGAACTTTTTGAGAAAATTTTAATAATATTGAGGCTTCTCCTACAGTTCCCTCAAATATCAAAATATCCTATTCTAACTCGCGAAGCTCAGAGTTCGTGCATATCGATTGGCAAATGTTAATTTTCTAGAAAATCGTCTGGAACAGGTTAGGCGATAGCGTTCACTACAGACAGACTGGCAATCACACTGACGGACAGATTGACAGACATTTTGCCTTCAATTACTTTTTTACTAAGGACACAACACATTGATTCTGACTACACCATATGTTAGAAGAAATAATTTACCATATATTTGACAAGATTTGTCCATTTTTTCGTTACCAGGATCCTGCAAAAGAATTTTTTTTGTTCAAGAATTGCCGTTTTCCGGCACACGAAAACAAAACTTTCTCTTTTTACGAGATAAGGTAAGAAAATAAAATGGAATTTCTAAATTATGACATTTAAAATGAATGCTAAAAAACGTATGTGGGTTTATGAATCAACAACGACACATGGGTATTTTTGGATTTATAAAGTATCCTGAACATTGCGGCATTCATTCAGAGCGAAGGTCTCCCGAGTAACGTGGCGAGGAACCTGCACGGGAAGTGCCTGGAAGTGGTGAGGGACCGACCACAGTCTCGAGGCCCAAATGGCCTGTGCGCCTGGGCCTCCGGAGGGGCACTGAGGTGCTCGCTTGTGGCCCCAGAGGACAAACAAAACATTCCAGATGATTCTCTTTTGAAGGAATGACCGAATTTAGCGACGTTTTTTAAAACTCTACGCTACCATTGCCTGCGGGAGGTCAGTGTTGTCATGTTTTATACGCACGACTTAATAACCTGTTTCAAAAAAGATTTTGAAATATATAGCAGTTTTGCCGACTGAAGTACGTGAGTAATCTAAAACAGCAGTCATTGACAGTAACAGCCCGATGTAGCTCGATCAAGTACAAGCTGCTTTTCGTTTGTTTCTTACTATAACCGAAAGGGTTCGGAATCCATCCAAAACGTATCTGTGATCTGAAGCTGTGTCCTTGAACGTACATGAAGAGTCTATGAACGTTTGAAGAGGCCTTGGAGAAAAGTAGGATTTTGATTCAAAAACGAAGTTTTCGGAAGTGCAAATTAAAAACAAAACGCAATAGGATGTTCGTTTTAATATCACGCGAACCTTACTCATTCGCTAGGACATATTGATAGATTACACATTAACGTGCATTGACTTTTGGCCAATGATATACAATCTTATAATATAAACGCACGTTTAATTCACAGCAAGAATGAATCATTATTACTAAATTATTTAAACTTTTAGCTAAATGATTTATAATTATAAACAATTAATTGTAATAAAATTGAATTATATTTTAAAAAAAAAAAACATGTAAATAAAATTTCGGTTAATTAAATTGGGTTAATTAAATGTGTTAGTTTTGATCGACTTACGAGTGACTCTAGGACACATGATCAAGCATAACGTTGCGATTACTTCTGCTTCGCGAATATACAACCTTATTGATTCCGAACTCACAATTTCCGTGAAGCGGGGTGCGAGGTAACTTTGACAGGTGCGCAGGCCATAGAAGTACATTATTTACATTATTTTTCTCACAGGCAAACTATTTCAGGAACATGCAACACAAATCTCAACAGTTCCATTTTCACATGTAAATATTTTAAAAAGTAATAAAAAATGTAATAATAGATAAAGCATGTAATTATGCCAAAATATGTAAAATAAAAATTATGTCTATTCATTTAGAATGTATTGTAAACTCAAAATTAGTGAGAGTGCATGACATAACGAAACTTTTCGTCCTTGTGGTATTATTATTGAGATGTTTAAAATGTGCTTGTATTTACCCAACAATTATGATGATTTTTAAATAAGAGTGATGACTTTACTTAAAGATCTACAATTGAATGAATTTGTGCAGAAAGCATCCAAACCACAAGAATCAATAGGTTGAAAAATGGCTTTGAAAGTTAAGATATTTTAAAATTTCGTGCAGCAATAATGCATGATGAAAATTAGATATGTGTAGATTGTGGGTGTGAAAAATTTAGAAAAGTTCTACATATTCACTACATAGATAAAGAAAAGTTCAAAAACACTTGTTCATTCCGTTCAGAATTAAGCTCGAAAGACTAATAAAATGAGGGATATTACAACTTCCGGAAAAATACTGTCACTGTTTGCTATGAACATGGAGTTTAAAAAAAAACAACCTATATTTCTGTTGAAATCCCGAAATCTATTTTCTGCAATAGACAGAACTTTCTCGTACGTGTATTACTCCGTACTCGTGTACGTACGTGTCCGAGAAAGTAAAATCGATTTTGTGATATAAAATTGCGTGTACAGAATAGTCTCCTAAGCAAATTTTATCTATCTTTGCGACAATCACAAATGGATTTCAGTGTGTCGGAAGTTACAACTGAAAAGAACCTTAAACATGGATTTTACCTCTGATATTCGAGATTATATTGTTGAGGTGATTCTAATACTTCTTCGCTCTGTACTACAGCATAGGGAGTAAAAGTAAAAATAATGATTGGAAGTATATTTTACCTGTAAAAAAATAGTTGTCTACATGAAGAATGCACCGGGAGCGGTAGCTCAGTGCATTAACTGATGTCACTGCAGGGCCTCTGACCGGAAGGTCCTAGGTTCGAGTCCTGACAGCAACAGAATTTTCGGCACTAGCTTTTCAGCTAGGTCGAATTCAGTCGCTGCCTGGAGGAGAATTCTAGTGACCGGCTGCTCTGATCGGTAGTTTTCCGTGGTTTCTTCGATCAACACCAGGCGAATGCCGCAGCAGTACCCTACCAAACGGGCCACGGACCGCGCGCGATCTGTCCTTCCTCTTCCTTGTCCTATTCGCTCCCTTACACTAACATGCACCACACTATCACATATTCCGGGTGACCGCTCGGGAGTTTGGAGCTTGTCCCGGCTGGGGCGGTGCCCCGCTGGTGGGAGAGTCCTGGTTAGAGGGAAACGCCACTAGCCGGCGGTAGGTCGGCTCCCGGATCTCGCCATCCAGCGGGGGAAGATCATTGCCATCTCCCGAAAAAACATGCACTACACTAACGGGACTAATGACCGAAGCAGTTGCGGCGCCCGGAAACACGAAAAAATCAGTGAATCAATCAATGAAGAATGCGCACCCTGTTTCCAATGAAGGGCGCGCAGCGTGCGCGCCGCGCGTGCCCGTGCGGGATGCGGAGGCGAAGAGACGCAGGCCGGCGGGTGCCCGCACCTCGCGGGTTGCGTCACGACGCCTGCGACTCACGTAATACACGAGACATGCTCACACCAACAAGGGTTTTTCTGTGCACAAGTACGCTTCAGGAAGCAGTACTAAGTACTATATTTTTCTCTCCATACTTTAAGATCGTTTGGAGATCGCGAAAATATCTTTGAAGTTCTGTTTTTAGCAAGAGTCTTGTGCTGTAAATGCTTCATCTCTGTTTTGCATCCTACAACTCAGCAGTCTTAAACGTGTTATCTCATTATTTTGCACATATTGTCGAGTCTTTGCAAACGGTCAATTGAATCATCAGAAGAAAGTTTGAATTAAACTCTCCTCTGGGAAATGGTAAGAACGGTCAAAATAATTTGATTCAGAATGTGATTGTGTTTAGGTAATTTCAACAATGATTACTACGATGAAGATCTATCAGTGTTGTTTCAAGTATGGTTAAGAGTGGTGCAGGTGGAGAAGAGATACAGGCAATTGTGTACCCGAAAATCGGGATGTCCGTCTGTCATGCATAACTGTGTCGTATTTTGAGCTTTCAGCTTTTGAACTGAAAGGTAGGAAGCTTAGGAAATTCACCAGAACTTAGATCTAGCTGTGAAGTTCAGGAGATTATTTTGACATTTTTATGTTCGTGCCTTTGTGGCATTTTTAACATTTTTTGTAAAGTGACTGAACATTTTTTCATCCCTTTTTTTGCTCGAGTAGAAAAAAATTACAAATTTGGTATGGTTCCGATTTTCACCAAAACCTCTAAAAATTTTGTTTTCGTTTAGAAAGGAGCTTGAACATTTTTTCTAAACCAAATTGTGTTGTTTTTTTTCTTTAAATGAAAAGGAGTAGGTCCCAGAAGTGCAATCACTTGCTCTTAGTAACAGATTTTATAGAATAAACACTAAAATTTAAATATTTTTAAGTTAATAGGACGAGCGCTTATCTGTTGTCATTTGTTAAATAGTTCATTGTATGATTGGAATCGATCGATTGAAGGAAGTCGAAATTTTCGCCTTCGAGCATGTGAGTGGAGTATGAGTGTATAGATTGGGAGGCGAAAATAGCTTATTTTCTCAAGTTCGAAGTGTGTTTATATGCAAAGATCAGTGAGTGTGTACAAACGCAAAATGGAGCAATCGTTTGCCACTTTTGTCCTTTCACTGTAAGGTTTCAGTGACTAGAATTATATGCGGTGCATTACGTTTTTAAGTTAAGGTGTACAACAAGATTTCTTTGCCATAGTTCTTACAACATGCATGTACAGATCTTTTTAAATATACATTTCAATTACATTCTGAGAAACATATTCAACTCTGTGTTTGCAGTGCATACTTATTGTGTCGTTTCGGAATTTATAAACCTCTCATCTAATTAGTTTCCAAAAATATGTACTGAACGGCATAAAACAAGGTTTTTGGGGTTTTCGATTTTCCGTGATGTGAATATGTAGAACTTTTGCAACTTTTCTACAGCTCTTCCTTTATTTGGAGGTGATCAAAAAGCGTCAACTAGTTCAAATTTATTTTTGTTTTAGTGCTTCACTTCGAATATTAAATCCAGGTATTTCTTCCTCAATACAATTTATCCTTTAATTTAAATACGTTAAGCCGAACGCGATGAACTCACTCTAGACAGCAGTGCACCGTTCCTTTGATTTTCACAATACACCGACGCAAGGTGTCTGTTGTGCTTATCTTTCGAGACAGAAAGCATGAACCAAATATTGCTAATCTTAAGTTCAGAAATTACGAAAAACTAATTCCACTGAGCGTAAATAGAGATCCCACACATATCGTGTTTTCGGCATACATCCTCACTGCTCGTAATTTGAGGATGTATCCCAACTTTCCAAGTCATTTTTGAACGATATTGTTTCATGTAGCTTAAAAAAACTTAATTTAATTATAGAAATCTTGAACTGATGTCATGAACATTTTTAAAATCTGCTTAATTGTTGGATAATAATACTAAAAGGAGAAACATTTCGGTAAGCTTCAGATTCACACTATTTCTTGTGAGTGGAAAACTGAATTTTTCATTTCAATTGTTGTTTCTTTTTCTTCAAAATTTGTTATTTGTGATGTTGTTAAATGTCAAAAAAATAATTATATAAAAAGAAGAAGAAGAAGTAGAAGAGGAAGAAGAAAAGTACAAATGATCGACATGCAAATGAACTAAGTTCAATTTAAAAAGAGACAAATAATAATATAGCCATGTATAGTTTTAATGATTTCAATGATTATTGATTAATGATTAGTCTTTTTGTAAAGAAAATATTCATGTTAACTTGTAACTAATGCAAGTTCAAAAATTTCTATTAAGATTAACAGATACTACCAACTCATATCATCAGAAGCGGCTGCTTTTGATGGCCACTTAGAAGCTATTCCTGACGTTCAGGAGGTCTTTGCCGGAAAGGGGTTGTACGAACTTAATAATAATAATAATAATAATAATAATAATAATAATAATAATAATGATATAATTTGGTATAAGGTTTGAACCCCGGATGAGTTGTGAAATCGAGCAAAGAAGCGTGGTTGATCTAAATAAGAGCATTCTGTTAATTTCAATGAAATGAGTCATATGTGGCGAAGATACTAATGAAGCAGTTTATGAATACACTTTCTGTTCTGCTGTTGGTGATGATGGAAATTACCTTTCTGAGAATACTGTTTTTTTTTTTTTCACAAGGCTGTATCCCTTGGTCTAATTAATGCGTGCAGTTAGTGTTTTCTAAATAAAGCGTTGGGATATATTGTTTTACAACATGTATTATATTTTATTATGATATTCTTAATGCATGTAAATCATTGATGTAAATATTAATGTTGAATATTGTCAGTAGCATTATGTAAAGTATAATATTAAATATAAAAACTAGGGATGCTAAAACAGTACGTTCTTTCTCGCCGCAAAATTAGCGAAAAGTGCTCATATTTTCGAAAAATTGTACATGACTTTAGTTCAAAATCTATTTTTAAGGAACTTTGGTTCCTTATTTTATTTTTAAGGAAGGAAAATTAAATAAGGAAAAAATCTCTATCATTATTATTTTGTCGGAAGATTTCGAAAAAAATTTGAACTTTTGTAATTTTCGAAAAATGAGGATTTTTAATGAACTAGAGACCTGCTCCATTATCTAAAACGTTCTTCACGCTATCCCATAAAAAAATTAATCGAAAGCGGTAGATCCATTTTTTTGAAAATGTCCCAGGGACTTCATGTAAAGTACCTCCCAAAATGGAAATATCGGTTTCAAATACAAGGGGCCGCGACATTGGTAAGATGGATTGAGCAATATCAGTTTTGGAGAAAATCGTCTGAACGGTTTAGCCGCTAGCATTGATCACAGACAGACGGACGGAAATTGGTTTGCCGCCAATCGATTTTTCTCTATCAAGGACCCTCAAAACATGAATTCTGGCCACACCACGTGTTAGAGTTTTTTTTGAAACTAAATTTAGCAACTGGAATTATCCACTTTTTCGTGATCAGGGCCCGATAATAAGAGTTTTTCTTCCGCAAATTCGCCGTTTTTTCGCGCAGAATTACATAACATTCTCTCTATTCCATAGCGAGAAAGTAAAAACGAGCTATTTCCGATCGGAAACCTCTGAACGTACGTGCAGCCCAACCCTGCTTTGTAGCAATGCAGAGTTCCCAAAAAGTTGAGTCTTGCGCGAGAGCTGGGCCCTTTCCCGTCGTCGTCGTGGGGAGTGGGCTCTCCCCGTCGAAGGCGCAAAGGCGGCGCAAAGGCTCCTCGCACCGATGATTAATCCCGGCGTCCATCCCTCATGAATGCAAATTACTCCTTCCGCCCGCAGCGCGCTTAACATACGTGGAAGGCGAGGCGAGGCCAGTGAAGGCGCTGCGGGTGAGTTAAGGCCTCGCGAGGCAGACGCCCACAACGCAGGGCCCTGCAGCGCCCCAGCCGCGCCGCGCCGTTCGACGCCCAAATTACTACGTCTGCGGATCTCTTCATTCCCACTGCACGGGCGCGATCACTACCGCGCAGGACGTACAGCAAGTGTAGACTTGCAATTCCTTTGGCTTTCCGTTCCTTGCATTAACACAGGATATTTAGTTATTGGGAATCGTATTAACATTTGTTTAGGTGAAGGTTTTACTCAATATTTTGCATTCGATGTTAGTTGCGGAGCTTACGGGTTTCGAGCTGCGTCCGAGGACGCGAAGCTCAAGTTTATTGTTTTTAAATCCGCGAAATACTTGGTGACGTTCAAATCGTCAGAGCTCTTTCACCACGTCGTTCATGTGGTTGTGGCGTGGTTGTCTTCTTAGTAATGACTTTGTGTAAATAATAATTTATCTCTCGTCAGCATTCGCGCCCCCCCTAAGTTCTCCTTTACCTTGTCTGCGGCTGGGGTTGGAACACTGATTGCTAGAACCAAAGCCCTGGCGGGGAATTGGTAACTCTCATCCGGATGCCCAGTTTCCAGGCGGCAGTATCATCGACAGTGCGAAAGTGGGTGCGATGAGGAGACGGGAGCCACCAGCCACCGCGTGCTATTGAGCGGGGTAGCCCTAGTTGTGTCTCGGCTTCGTCGGAGGCGTGGAGAAATTGCACTTAGGGGAAATTGGGAAGGAACTCGTCCCAAACAGTGAGGAGCGTTTTCACTCCGTTTTCAAACCTGGAGAGCGAGTAAACGTCCAGATGGCGATCCTGGTTCCTATTTCCTATCCAGATTTTAGCCTACGGATGCGTCTTTGTGCACCTTGCCCTAGTACTGCGAAAACAGTGAAGACATACGTTATTCTGTACCATAATGCAGGGAGTTAAGGATAGAGGCAAATAGCAACTCTATTGCATTTCGCCTTAGAAGATCTCAGCATGATGCTCGATTCGTTGGCATCTGGTCCTTGCGCGGATGTAAGTCACACGCGATATCTCCCGGACGCCAAGTAGATACTAGGGAGTTTTAGCGTTCACGTGACGGACCTTGAAGTCAAAACGTCTTACCTTAGGCCTAAGGTGCGACCTTATACCTTCGTAAATATTGCACGCCTGTAGGAGTCTCTACGGTCACCTTACAAACGGCTAAATGGCCACCTAAAAACAGGAAAGGTTGTATTGTTTCTACTGTAGTAAACCGCTTCTCGTAAGTAAGACAATTACAATTATTCCTTACTAACTCCACAACGCTGGAAAGAATTAACGGAAAATGTTCGAGAGGTGACAGGAAAGAAGTTCGCGAAAAATAAGTTGAAATCATACCTTCGAGTTAGGTTATGTCTTATGCTCATAAACGAACGCTGTTTTAATGTATTCATTACATTCTCAAGAAAAGCTGGTTCAAAATGCCATACTCCGTACTCGTCGCGATGGGTCATAAAATTTAAAACTCCGTGCACAATGTAGATTTGTTATACTCGTGTCTCGTATCGTGGTTTAAATGTCTCATCACTTAGTCTACACTCTTTGATATATTATGCAGCTTCTTTGTTCAACGCTTGAAAGGCTTCTTTCGTTATAATTAAAGACCGGATTCCCGTGTTATTGCATCTTTTGTTTGCAAACTTCAAATTGGATGAAACCTTGACAGAAATTTGAATCATGAAACGGACGTTATTTTAGTACATGTTTTATTTTGCACGAAATTGCACGTTTGGGGGGTTACTGCACGGAATTGCACGTTTCGGATTCTGCTACCTGAAAATTGCACGTTTTGGGCTTTTACCGGCAAATTTGCAGTTCATGTTCTTGCAAGTTTTCTAGCAAAAAATATTGTTCTTATTTTATCAACTTTTTTATTTTACCTTTTTAAAGGTTTCATTTAATGAAAAAAATATGACTTAACGAGACAGTTCAGGTAGTCTTTCAAATCCGAGCGCCGTTTCATATGAATCAATATTACATTTTGTTTCTCGATAAACTGAGCGTCTTTTACCTTTCATGATACCTATTGTCTAATTGAAATTTTTGAGGAATTGCAGTTCGAAGTGAGGATACACGGTGTTCGCACGAACTCCGTTCGCAGCTCTTAGTTGCGGTCGCTCAACCAACGCTTTGTTCAGGGTCTATCTTCCCAATCAGATCATGTAGGCGTTTTGTCGGTATTCCCTGAACTAAGCAACACGACACTGCTGCGCGACTCACATTTGACCTTACGACTTGGCGCGAAGCTTAGTGACAAGCTGCACTGCGTGTCAAATTCATCGAAATTCTCGGAACGAATGTTGCCCTGCAGGTACGAATACTCTCTTATTGTTAGTTGCGTGCACACGTACAACAGAGTGAGGCTCCACACATTGACAGTGAACATGCCGAAGGTGAAGAGTAGTTCAAGTACTAAAATTAAATCATGGATACAAAATTACCCAGATCTTAAAATCGACGGAAAAATAGTGTTTTGTATTCCTTGGAACAAGAGTATCGGAGCGGAGAGGAAATCACAAATTGATGCACACGTCAGTACAAGTAAGTTAAATTATCTTCCTTTAACATATTATAGCATTGATGGAAATGAAATTTCTCTCTGCCAACCTTAAGACTTCTTTAATTTTATAGGCAGTCATAAGAAGGCCATTGAGATTAAGAAAAGTAAACCTAGTATGGTGCAATCGTTGCTGACAGAGAAACGCGGAGACTCCATAAACAAGTTTAACCAAGATTTATGCCACGCATTGGTTGGTTCAAATGTTCCTTTTTTCAAGTTACAATCAACTCCGTTTAAGGACTTTTTGGAAAAATATACTGACCATAAAATCCCAAACGAGAGTACGCTTAGGAAAAATTATCATCGTTTTCGTTTTGAATCAACAATGTCTAAAATTAGAAATAAAATATCAGATAATTTTGTATATGTTGAAGTCGAGACTACCCACGCCAGGGGAAAATATATTTGTAGTTTAATTATTGGTATCCTGCATCCAGAACTCAACCCAAAACCTTATTTAATTTCATGTAAAGAGATTGCAAAAACAAATTTTGAAACTATCTCCCGCTTTGTGAATGACAGTTTAAGTGATTTTTTTGCTGAAAATAGCTTCCAAGATAAGATTTTACTTTTTGTGACGGATGGAGCACCTTACATGCTTAAAACTGGAAATGCTTTAAAACTTTTCTATCCAAACATGGTACACTTACGTGCGTTGCACACGGCCTCAACCGAGTACCGAAAAGATTCGAGAAATATTTCCTAATGTCAACAAACTCGTTAGCAACGGGAAAAAATATTTTAAAAATCTCCTCACCGTGTGACATTGTACCGAACTACAATGGACTGTCCATTACCTCCAGAAGTGGTCATAACCAGATGGGGAACGTGGTTAGAAGCAGCTCTGTTTTACTGTGAACATTTCACAAAGTATAAGGAATTGACTGGATGTTTTGTAGAAATGCTGTACACCCCAAGGTAAAACAAATTTTAAAGAAAATTCGATAAAATCAGAATTGGCATTTATCAGAACTCATTTTTCTCAACTTCCAGTAGCAATAAAAAATCTGGAAGAAAAAAATCTCACTTTAAATGCCCAGATAGGTATTGTTGAAAATTTGGAAAGTAGTTTGAAAAATATTAATAATGAAAAAAGTAAGTAATTTTTGAAAATTGAAGGCAGTATTGGAAAAAATCGGGCTATAAGATATTATTAAATTATAACGAGGCATTAAATGGGAAATATGTCGATTTAGACATTGCACCCAACATTTTAAGCTCTTACAAGTATTGCCCTGTGACAAGTAAATGTACAGAGAAGTTTTTCTTACTTGAAACATTTATTAGATGATAGAAGGTATAATTTCACAGAAAAGAATTTGGAAATGTACATAATTGTAATTATAATGTAGACATTTAAGATTTTTTGTATAACTTAATTACGTACTCTGGTTATTGAAGGTATTTTTTGTATTTTTTTTTTTTTTTTTTATATTTTTAATCAATTTAATTCCCTGTAAATAATATTAAAATATAAAGTAGGATTTGTTTAAATAACATGTACAAACTTAATTATATTGTAATAAAAAGTCTAATTCATATTTTGTTCTCCTTCAATTCTAATACGAAGTGTAAAATAAGTTTATATATGAATTAACTGTAGTTTTTAGGCTACATAACATCATTTTGCAGTTTTGAAATTTTTATTGCATGTTTTTGCACGTTTTGGTGTTTTTACTGCACGTTTTAGAGAGTTTTACTGCACGAAAATCCGGTCTTTAGTTATAATGATAATGTAATGTTGCAATTGCTAAACTCTGTCAACGTTGTTCATTACGACCTTATAAATTGTCTCCTTACGCCTGGCGCTAAAACTCCTTTCTGACTCTGTTCGCGGAAGTCTACGTTTCCAAACAAAAACTATAATCATCTGCCTGATAAAGAAGTTGCCCGATCGGCTACATTCGGTACTGAGAATGTCAGTCATTGGCATCTTTACCTTGTTAGTCCCCAACGTGTCTGTTTAAATATATTGTTTTACTGCTGCTTCCGGCGTGGCGACAGGCCAACGTGTTCGCGTCTCTTAGCAAGTGTTGCGAGCGCGGCCGGATCGGCCTGTCGTGCCTCGCGGGGACGTTGGGAGGCCGGGACGCCAAGTGTCTTAGGGAGTTGGTTAATTGGGGCGTCGCTGTCGGCGCGTAACGCGGTTAGCAGGCGACGCGGGGCGACGCTGGGCGACACGGGGCGACACAGTGCGGCGCGGGGCGACGCGGGGCGGCGCGGGGCGGCGCGGGGCGGCGCGGGGCGGCGCGGGGCGGCGCGACAGCCGCGTAATGCATTCATCGGCGACGTCCGAGTTTCAGACTAATTGAATCCCCGGAGCCATATGCCACCGCGCCTCGGCCACCGGCGACGCGCGCCGGCCGCGACCCGGCCCCGCCCCCTTCGACCGACCGACCGACCCACCCCCGCCTCCGCCCCGTCGCCGCAGCAGTCCATCGCCGCTCCTCGTTTCTGCCGTCTCTGGCGGCCCGGTTTCACCCGTCTTGCCTAGCCCTCGGTGACGTCCAAGACCTTAGGCCCCAAGCCGTTCTTCCACTCCCCCAAAAGGATATTTTTTTGGGGAAATTAAAATTTATTCAAAAGAATGACCTCACATTCCTCACATCCCTTCCAAAAGTGCAATCGCATTATGAATATGAGGTTTTTAAATTCCAAGTTAATTCAAAGTTAAACTAGAAGGCTATAAAATGTCGAGAATTTCTCGATTTAGTTTTTCTAATCTTTTTAGTCTGGGCTACCTTTCGGTTTTGTCTTACCCTCTTCTCAGCTGCCGTCTAAAGTCCATTTTTTGTCATGTTCTAAATGTTTCGATCCTCTAAGGATAGAACTCATCTACGACTTTAAGAATATTAATGAAGAGTAAAATATTGTCTGATTTGCAAGTATTCGATGAAAAACTTGGAGCCGTCTTGAGAAATTGTGCACGAGAGACTGGGAGTAACAGATTCAGCATACACCGTACCAAAACAGAAACGTTAACAGTTTTCATCCCAAGACTTTTGCATGTATCCCAAGACTTTAAATGAAGATTATCCTGATCGGAGTATGCAATCCTGTGAATGTTTTCGGAGCATAGTGCAACAGGATGATGCATTCCTGAGAAAGTTGTTTGTTCACTTTTCCCAAAGCACTTCATACGCAGTTTTAACTGTTTTGACGTAAAATAAATAAATAAATAAATAAAATAAATAAATTTCGATGAGGCACAATTAAAGTTGAAAGGAACTGTTAACCGGCATATCTGTGTTTACGGGCGTGCAAACAATCCACATATTTTGTGGAAGTGGCTATAAGGTCACCTGGAATTATTGTGTGGTGTATGTTTCATCTGGGGATCTCATTGGACGATCTATTTTCGAAGAAACATTGACTGGCGAAGTGTACCTGATCATGATACGCACATTCGTCTTACCTGCCGTGCGCACACTCCATGGAAATGGATTTTACACCCCACAACAACTAGCTACACAACTAGGTCGACTTCCTTCCCCTGGTGGAATTCTGATGTGGTATTGTTGACGTTCTTATGAGAAGAAATAAAAGAGGTCATCTTCGTCAACATATTAGCTTTATTAAGATAGTCGGCTTTCGACGGCTTTGCCGTCATCGTCAGTCTACAAGATACAGAAAGATATAACAAAATTATAAATAAATACACAATAAGATAGAAAAGTAATTACAATTAATGGATACATCTAAAGTATTTAGTTAGAGACAGCGGATAACATTTCAAAAAGGAGGGGGAATACAACGGGAGGATTAGTAGCAGTTCAAATTAAACATTAAAAATATCAATAAAGAAAGACACATTATATGATTGCAATAGATAAGGAACATATAGCAGATAAAATTGCAAAAATGAATTGCGAAGCGGGGGGGGGATTAATACCGATAATAGCAGTTCAAATTTCAGATTATAAATATCTGTTAAGAAATATACATTCTCATATTCAAAAGAAATAAAAACAATATATATATATATATATATATATATATATATATATATATTTCTTCTTGCCTCCCCTTTTCTAACTTTCTCTATACTATGTATATTACTCCATATATACGTACGTATACGAGAAAGTAAAAATGGGAACAATGTCTAATTTAAAAATTCTTTGAAGTGAGTCTGTATATCTGAACTTAGAGCATGTCAACCCCATCTTCACCTGAGGGCCAACTACACTCAAAAGTGTCTTTTTATAAATGTGGAAGTTATTTATAAAAAACGAGTATTGGTTGCTTTCATATTTTATCAGGCTGCGAAACGTTATGAAAGAAAATGGAAATAAAATGTTCATAAAATAAGAAACTGATTATATCTTTAATATACTTGTAAATTTCATTCCAATATCCGAATGAAATAAAAGTTCAAATGATA
Source organism: Teleogryllus oceanicus (assembly GCA_964035755.1). Taxonomy (NCBI): domain Eukaryota; kingdom Metazoa; phylum Arthropoda; class Insecta; order Orthoptera; family Gryllidae; genus Teleogryllus; species Teleogryllus oceanicus. The sequence goes on from CAXIVR010000002.1 coordinate 199,114,309, forward strand.
ATAAAAGTGATGGGAATGGTTGTGGTTCGCGGTCTCCGGAGCGATGCACCCACTCTCCTCGGGCTTGCCTGTGCATGATGTAATTTGGCGTCCACTGGCTTCCGCTTCGTCGCTGCAGGTTGGCGCGTGGCGTGTGCGGCCCATCATCGCAGATGCGCGGATAACTTCATTGAAGCCGTCTGCGCATACGACCTTCTACCACCGTTGCACCTCTAATTCTTTCAGTTCAAAGTAAGCGGTTCTACCGGCGACTTACTCGGTTTATTCGAGATGTTAGATCGCACGATAGCCGGGCTTATAGTTGTCGCTGGCATTTAAAATGTTGCTGTCACACGCTTAATTGATGGATAAGCAAGTAAGTTTTGATAAAAGACCTCATAGAAGTTCTGTTGATAATGATTGTTATCGAATGTTATATAGTAACTGTGAGAACTCAAATTTCGTAATTTTTAGTTGTGTCAGTGTTTTCAGTTCCATATTCTATATTTTCGTAGTGACAAAGTTGTGTGAATTTAAGGTGCTCAGAAAGAATACCGTTAATATGCTAGTGTTGCAATCCAACAATACTCACCGCTAATGTGCTAGAGTGGCAATCCAAGAACAATATACACTTGGAAAACTTAGAATAAGACAATTGTTTACTTGCCGATTCTGGGCTACTTTACGTAACTAATGTGACTATGAGTGACTTTTTTTTAATACAGTGCCATTTGCAAGTGACGTGAATAAATCCAGAAAGAACCATCACCTGACAAGAACGTAGGAGTGATAGAGAAATCGCGCACAACTAGGGACAGGAAGTGAGCTATCGGCTTTCCAGTCGTGAGTCAAAATGACTTGATTTCGAAGCATATTTTTTCGTTGGGATAGTTTTGAGACCATTCACGAGCGTCGTGACTGTGCCAGGAGACACGGCGCAATGCAGTATCTGAGGCTTGGGGGTTGTGCTCGTGAGGCGAGTTGCCGGAGAATATTGCCGCACTGGGTAGCGTTCGTCGTGAGAAAATTTGCCTAATGAGGCATTATTCGGGATTCCGCGTGCGGGTTTTCTTCGGGGAACGTGTTCCCAAGTGTATCGAATTGTGCGGAAATGGCGCCGTTTGTGCGCCGTTCGCCTCGCCGGAGGCCGCGCTTTGAAATTCTAATCCCCCTGCGCCGCCTCGCCACTCCCCCATACCCCTCCCCTTTCCCACCCCCCTCTCCCGTGCCCCGCCCACCCCGCCACGCCGCACCACGCTGCCTGGTGACTTGTACGGAAGTCACTTCAACGTACACCGTGTATCCTATCGGTACATGTATGGTTTTTGTACACCGAAGAGATGTGCAACGTCAGAAAAAATATAAGACAAACAGCATTTCTTGACAATCTGTTGATTCTCTAACTAAATTTCATTTACATACACTTACATGTTTTGTATGTGTTGTATCCCTGAGTAGTCTCCCTAAGAATCCGCAATACCTTGTGAATGATGTGCAGTGTGCCAAATTCACTCAGGTCCAAGACATCAGAGAACCTTTCATCTCATTTCTGTGGCAAAGTGCTGACGTGTCTCTCATGGAAGAGACTAATCAACCATCCCAACATGTCACACGAATTGTAAGCTACTTTTTACATTAATCGTTATCACTTCCCATTGTAGAATTTAATATTCCTTGCCTTACGATGTTAAAAAATAATTGTATGACTTTTGCAGTTACATATATAGTTATCAAGAATGTTGTGATTGTAGATTTTATTCTGATTTATATTATTCACAAATTTCATATTTGTAGAGCCCTTTTTGTTGGCTATTCCTGTCGTGTTAAACTTTTCTCGAGAATATCTAGCCCCAAGCCACAGATATGTTTGTGCGAGTTTCCTTAGATCTTTCTCGTTCGGAGTGGGCGATATGATCAAAGAGTATTTGAAACCACTAGCAGGAAACGCCTCCTTCGTGCACTCTGAAGTAATTGTAACGTTAGCTTTCGAACAAGAAATGCTCACTTGTTTCCAATAGCTGTATACTCGAATTTTGAATTCGATTGCCACTACCTAAACTGACTGTGAGTTAACATTGACAATCAAATCATAAAAATAAAAAAATAAACAACACTTATACATAAACAAAATTGTATTAAAAGAGACCATCGTGTAATTACTATTGTCAATCACATAATGTTTATTTGAGATAAGTGTGTAATAGTGAATATACTTTTGAGAATAAGTGGTATCATTTCTGTCAAATTTGCGATATGTTACATTTGAAAATTGACTTGTGAGATAAAGAATTTGAAGAATAGTAATGTAGTTGTATTGTTGATTATGCTCTGAGAAGTTTTTCTAATAAAATAATAATAATAATAATAATAATAATAATAATAGAAACAGAGTTACTTAAACATGTTTCTGAAAATGTAAATGAGATGTTTTGTCTATTGCCAAAATCTGTACTTATATGTTGTAGGGAACTATGGCAAAATCTTGCTGCCCACCTTAACTTAGAAACGTAATGCATCACATATAATTATAACCGATGATTCTTTGTGAAAGGACATATGTGACAGACGTTTGCTGGACGTTGCGTTTATATACTCTTACTAACGTCGGCATGTAAAAATGCTGATGAATCTTTGAAGGTAAAAACTCGCTCTGTAGCATTATTTACGACCGATCTATTGGAAGTCACAAAATAAGACAACAAACGCGGAATGTAATAGGCTTTTATAAACCTTATATACAAAAGGGGGTCGATATGCGTTTATTTTATTATTTTAAGTTATTAAAATTTAACGTTTTTACTATAGAAGGACATAACACATGTATGCCCACTATCTTTCATTTAAGTAAAAATGATGAAATTCGGTTGAGTACAAACCGCAAAATTCTTTGTAAACGAAAAATCTTAGTGTTTGAAATGTGTAGATAATGGTAAGTTCAAAATATTGAAATCGGAATGAATTTTCTTGTTAGCTAACGTATGGGTAGGGAAACAATTCGTATTTCCTTTCTATAAGCACTTCAATTACGGAAAGGTTCTTGAAATAATGCATGAGTGGGATTGGCTGTGAGTTTGAAAAAGCCAGCGAGGCGGTCGCGGTGCGCCGCCTAATGGCCGGGGACGAGGAAGCGCCGGCAGGCCGGCTGGCCGGCGCCTTCCGTCGCGCGTTCCCATGGCTGCGTCCGCGGCGCGGCGCGGGCGTTAAGTACAAAATTGAAAGCAAATTGCGCGTTGACCCTGGGGCCGACCCGCCAGAGCCCCATAAATTCACGGCCGCCGAGAAATTGAATATTTAAATTCCGCGACGTTAAGTGCCCGCGGCGCCGGGGCGGTGCGGAGCGGCAGCGGGCGCGAGCGCCGCCGCGCGCTGCCTGACGCCTCGCGCGAGCCCTGCCGGCCCAGCCGAGCCGCCCCGCCGCCGCCGCCGCTCGTAAATCCCGCGCTCGAGATGTGAATTACGGCGTGGGGCCCGGCGCTCGCGGAGACGGAGCGGTGGGGGGAGTGGCGGAAACGGCGCCGGACAGAGACGCCGTGCCTGAGACAGTGATGGAGGCGGTGCTGGCGGTGAAAGCGCTTGGTTTTGATTATTGTGTATTTCCCACCGCATCAACTACTGTGATCATTACTCTGGTGAGGGTAGTGAATGCTATATTCCGAGATTTCTCGCACTCTAGAAGGTGCGATCCAAGAGAACGTTCGCTTGCGGTATTTCCACCTCCGTACCAAACCTACCGATTAGAGCACCGCCCGCTAGAATTCTTCTAGAATGGTTAGTTAGTTAGTTAATGCCTTATTTTACGTGGAGAGACTCGGGCCATCAGGCCCGCTCTTCCGTCTAACCACGCAAATTTCGGTACGTTTCTTTCACCACCTAGCGGAGAAAGAAGGTATTATCTTAGGCGACGAAACAGACGGATCTCAATTTTGCTCAGAGGCTTCTTTTAGGCTTGAGGATCTTTTACATGCAGTAAATCTACTAACATGGGACAGCCGACTTTACTTCCCCTCCGAAGGAAGGCATACGAAGGATTTTTTCGCCCTAAAAAAAAGAATGGTTGAATTCGAAGTAGCTATTTGACAAGCACGTCGATAGCGATTTCGTTCCACACTCGGAAGGGATGGAAATGAAAAATGTTCGAATAGGACCCGCTTATCGCAAGAATCATACATAAATTGCCAAAAGGTGGCTTCAAAAATGAGTGTATCTGCAGTCTCAAAGGACAGAGAGTAAATATAATGAAATTCACACCGTTGATACCAAAGCGAATACGGGTGTAAATATAGCGTTGGAGATTTTTGGGGGATGTAAGCGAATACCATTCACGCATAAAATAGAAGGTATTGAAGATAAAAAACATAACATTGACAGAGCGGAGAAACAGGGATTAAAAGTACCACTCAGGCCATCCTCGCAGCGGCGACCGTTCCTTTGGCGTGCATGTATTTCTCCTATCTTCGTAGCTATAGCTTCCAAATTCCTCATGGCGTGCTTGCAGCCCGGCCTTTACCTAACTGCGCCCTCGCGGTCGCTGAGCGACCCCTGCTCCAGGAGCTAAATCCTGGGCCCAGGTTGCTGGGGTGGACGTATGTTACCGACGTCACAAGCTCGCGCCCGCTCCTGCCTTCCTTTCCCACGCCTAACACATTTAGTTGATTACTCAGACAGGGACCGGCTACGCCTTCTTTTCGGCTCTACATTTAGTGACTTGTAAGATGGACCGTATGACATTGGCATAACTGTATAGCATAATGTATATATGTCATGTATGTACATTGGCTCTTTACGAGCTAAGGTTTATCAGCGGCGTCCTGGCCTTGGGTTGAGGGGCACGTGTGGTTAGCACATAGCGATCTCTACGGCGTGAATTTGATCTTCTCAACCTGAGAAGTGAGCTTTCTCAACGTCACCCAACAACGGATACTGGGACATTGCAAGGAAAGTGCACAGTTAATTTTCGCCTTCACTGGGAGTCGAACCCCTGGTTACGCCGTGAAAAGTGAGCACGCTAACCTACCAGCCACTGTTGGTAGGTTAGCGTGCATAAGGTGCATTGCTAGGAATATATTGCAGTTTCTATCCATGCACTCATATTATCAGTCGTTTGTTTACTGTTAGTTCATTTGAAAAAGGCTCATTACTGTCTCTTGCAAGTCATCCCTGCATTACGTTGTTTGTTTCCCAACCTGTCAAAGGGGTCCCTTCTCAGAGTAACTCCTGTATATCTGATGCTACCTAAAATTGACTGCTGCATATGTGGTTTCCAATTGCTGTTTCGTCGGCGGCTTCCACCCGTGCCTTGTTGTTCATGGAAGAACCCGAATGCTCTTACTCGCTACAAGTTGTTTGTAGTAGTAGTAGTAGTAGTGAGGTTGAGAAAAATCCGCGAAATATTTTATAAATGCCATGAAAAAAATTCCTTACTTCCTAAATGCATCCGTCATTTAAGTTCATTAAAAATGTCTTAATAATAATTGCGTTCTCGCATTTACTAGATACATTTCACTCCCTACTCAAATTTTACTGTTGAAGTGAGTTTTGATTGTTTTAAAATGCATTGAAATGTTGAAACTTTGTATATTAGCTACGAATTTACTGCTTGTCACGAAGTGCCACTACGTGTTCTGCATGCCAAGTGTGTTTTCCACGTATTTGCATGTAGTTATGTCGCTGCCATTGTGAACGATCTCACTTCCTGTTCACGTGTTAACAGTCAAGTTCGAATTTGTCTTCAGTAACTATTTACGTATTAAAATTTGTGTGTATACATTTCCACGTATCCAATTATTATTTCTCATGAAGGAGCAATGCGGATAGTAGTACATATTTGTGAATAACTATCTGAATTTGTGATGAGATTTACGTCCCAACTTCTATTACGAAATCATGCAAACCATATCATGCGTTACGAAATGTACTTCTAATTTCTTAGCTTTGTTGTCCGTGACTCGCGTGTTTTTGCAAATACCGATACCGAAGCGTTCACTTGAGTCTCTGTTGATGGGAAAATAATGAAGTCTCAAAAGTTTCGTGGAATTCAACCAGATAATTGTCTCTTAATTACGTATTGCCTGAAAATTTTTGAAACCCAACATCACTTTTTCTCTTGCATTTTGTATTGCATCTTGTGTTGGTGATTTTTGCACAGAACTCAGGAATTTCGTCCCCGCGAAATATATGAAATTAATTATGGCATATCATGTTTATTAAAATTGGGTACAAAAATTCTTTTCAGCATTTACCACAAGCTTTTTGCCGTTTGATTAGTATTACGTGTTGCGCTATCTAGAGGAGAAAATGAAAGTTTGGCGAGGGGCGACGAGAAAGACCGTCTTGTGATAGGCAACCGGTGTACCGGACAATTGAAATCACTCGCCGTATATCAGAGTTCCCTCAGTCTGCGCCCTTGGGGACCAGCGCATCGAGATAGAGCCGTGTGCCGTAGCTTGTCGGGCTGTGCCCCGCCCCCTGCATGCGATCGGCCGGCTCGTTCTAACTCTCGTATAAATTGGAGACGCGTGTAGGGGCGCGCTCGCTCCAGTACCATCTTGCTGGAGCTAAAACACAATGTTACCAACGTTATTGAGAAAGCGTGGACTGGCGGGACACTTGTGGGCGTGCCCGGTGGGAAGTAATGCGCTAATGCTCACGCTTCACGAAGCGGCTTTTTTAGTAAATGTAATCATTATAAATACTCGAATCTCCCTTATTTTACATTTGTCATATGTGAGTTTAATTTTTATCGTGTTATGGTTGAGTAGTTACACGAAGCCGTGCTGAGTGACGCGACACTAGCGCCCGTATCATTGCTTCCTAGAGTTTTCTCCACATTTCAATGGGGATTCAGTCGCTGTCTGGAGGAGAATTCTAGAGACCGGCTGCTCTGACTGGTAGTTTTCCGTGGTTTCTCCGATCAAACCAGGCGAATGCCGTGCAGAACCCTAACAAACGGGCCACGAACCGCGCGCGATCTTTCCTTCCTCTTCCTTGTCCTATCCTCTTCCCTTACACACACACACACTTACACTAACATGCACTACACTACCACATATTCCGGGAGACTGGTCGGGAGCTTAGAGCTTGTCCCGGCTGGGACGGTGCCCCGCTGGTGGGAGAGTCCTGGTTAGGGGGAAACCCCACTAGCCGACGGTAGGTCGGCGCCGGATCTCGCCATCCAGCGGGGGAAGATCACCGCCATCTCCCGAGAGAGAAATCATGCACTACACGTACGGGACTAATGACCAAAGCAGTTGACGTGCCCGGAAACACGAAAAAAGTCAATCAATCAATCCAATGTGGAGTTTCAAGGGTTTATCTCATAAGGTAGTCAAATGTTTATCGTATGAGGTCGGCGAATGTTACTCACAGCCATGCCGGGCGACATTAGCGCTCCTAGAGTTTTCTCCACAAATTCCAATGGGGAGTTGCACGGCCCGGCCCTGCCCCGCCAACTGTTGTTGACTGCATAATGGAGCGTTGAATTGCAGCTGCGGCGTCGCCATCCCTGCCATTTGGCCCCCCTCCAAATGGCGCCCCTTCCTCCGCCGCGACTGCTTTTATTGGCCGTCGGCGCAGCCATAAGCTCAGCTTCGTATTTCAATTAACTTCTTCAAAAAAAACGCGCTCCCGTGGTGCGCTGGCCGGTGCGAAATGCGCCCGCGGAAATGTAGGATGTGTGAGTGCCTACCTGGTCGATGCGATGGGGCCGGGCGGGACTGTGGTTGCTGCACTCGCGCGTGAGAAAATCATCGGAAGCACGAGGCTGGCAATATGCAGCTCTGACTTTTTGTGCGCCGGAAGCAAGGAATAGTTACCACTCGCGCAACTTTTCTTGAACGATGACCTTGCGTCCCCCTCCCTTGAGCAAAACAGTTGAAGGCAAAAGCTGGGCGCGATCATTGGAGACAACATTCCAAGCATTCAAACTTCGTTGGCGCGAAACAGAAGCTAGTCAAAGCTAGATGCTTTCATAGTAAAGAACTTCTGTTCAGGTTCATTATCAATATCTAAAGAAATGACTGAGGCAGGTATAGGTCCTCCAAGGGAGGCACCTATCTAGTGTCCCTGCTGTTGCCTACCCTGAGCGATGACCTGGCCGCACACGTAGCAGGTTGACTTTGATTTTTCCGAGGTTGGCGTTACTGTAAATACTCTTGCGGTCAACTTTGTAACTAATACCCCCACTCCGCCCGCATTTCCTCAATCCATCGTTCAAGAAAAGTTGCGCGAGTAGTAATTTAGGTATTCGCTATGATCAACGTATTTTGTGGGTGTGGAGTAATTTGGGTGCAAATTGGAGGTACAATACAGAATGCAATTTAATGAAAACACGCAGTTTTGGCACTTGGCAAAGTGGTTGATTTTTGTGAAGAGGGTAATATAGAGGGGTTCGAACTTACCGCTTGAAACTATACATTCTCTTCTTTTGACAGCTTATTTTTCGAAACATATTTATATTTGTTATGGAATTTCTTCTAGGTTAAAAAATCTTTCCTTTTCGTTGATAACTCATGTCAAATTTATGTACTAACTTTAAAATATTTGTCTCTTGCAATTTTTTCACGATCTTAATTTCCTTTAAAGTTATAGGTCAAGCATTTTTACATTTCAGAGTTGCCAGAACTAATCATATTAACTAATGAAGAGACATTTCAGTGTAATCCATTACATGTCTCTATTGTTTTTACTTGTGAGGCAATTAGTATATTTAATATTTTACTTAGTTTTTGTATATTCCGTACGTAGTGTGAGAAATCGTTTCAAATGCATGTTTTTAGCATTACTTTTTTTAGCCGTAGATGTTAAGATATTACTGATATTTGACAAGTAGCATTCTACCTGTTAACCTTCGTGCATCTTTATCCCTGGATCTGAATTCTGTTTCACTGATGACCGAATTTCCTCTCTCATTCGAACAAAACGCGAAGCATCCATCCGCTGATGATCTCCATTATCTACTAATGCGTTGAAAAGTTCTCTAGAAGCTCTATTTTATATTTTGGGTACTTCCATGGACCGTTATTTCTTATGCATGTTTTAATGGTTCGTTTGAATTACTATGAATCGCTGAGAATTTCTTCCAGATGTATCGTTTGAACGTCGTCATTGTTAGTTCCTTTCTGTCGAATAGATTGATATTATTCTCAGACCTTTCTTCATTGAAATATTTCGAATACCAAGGAAGACTTGCAACTGTGCGAATTAATTAAAACCCCACTATTTCCCTTCGGGTACTCTAAGCTTCGGAAATATATTTCCAACATTTTATATCACACAACATAACGTAATGTTTATCCTTGAAATATCTTGTCATGTGTGGGCGCAGATGGGGTATTACCTTAATGAAGAATTGCAGTGTAATCTTTCCAAAAATCGACTGAATTTCTTTTAAAAAAGTTGTACATGATGTGTATTATTCATGTCATGTAGAAGAATATCAGAAATAAGGAAAGTGAATGGTACAAACTTCAGTCTTGAGGTTAGCGGCAATGGCAATACGATGCACTGCCTTTGTTACGTGCGGAGGTGCGATGGGGCAATGCAGAGCGCATGCTTCCTGTGCGGGTGGGAAGTGCAGCTGGCTCTTCGTGCTCCACGCCCCCCTCCCGCCCCGCCCCGCCCCGCTCCTGCGCTCGTGCTCCTCTATTTAATTGGGCGGCGCGGGCGGGCGATAAGCGGCGGCGTGACGGGGCGTGGCCGCGGGGCCGTGTTCGCGCCCCCCGCCCCCAGCGAAGGGCGCCCGCATCGACGGGCTGCATCGCGATCGCCCGCCGGGAGGGGGCGGCGGCGGTGGGTGGAAGCGGGGAGGCGGAGGCCCCGCCTCAGCCGCGCCGCCGCCCGCTGCCAGCTCTCGCTCGCCTTCGCTCTCGTTCTCGCTCTTTGGGACACGGTCCCCGCTGCCAGCTCTCGCTCGCCTTCGCTCTCGTTCTCGCTACGGTGCATGCTCCGTTGGCGCGGCATCTGGCCACGAAAAATTCCACATTTTTTTTTCAACCATTCTATTGTTTTGGGGGTGCTGAATTCGAATGTAATGTTTGCCACAATCGCAAAAAAATAAACTAAAAACTTCTCCTTTTTCTTTCAGTTTTCACGTATATTAAAAAACTGTACGCTTGATCGGAACAGCCGCTATTTACAAAATTATAATTTAGAAAAGTTTTTACGAAATGGGTGAATTAACTGAAAACGATTTAGGCGCTAGAGTGCGCTGAAAAACGGAGACTATTATTCTCTCGCCAAAACGGCTGAGTAGCTCTCTTTCCCCTCCTATATTGCGGCGGTTTCTAGTTTAATTGTATAACGCTTGGAAACAACAATTGTGAACGAATTCTTGATGTTGGTAAGTGATTAACACTTAGATACTCGCGGAGTCAATCCCTACATAATATTTGTGGAACTCCTCGAGTGTGCGGATGTGTAGATGTGCGGTTCCGTCACTCACGGCTAGACCACTTCCCGTGCACCAATCGAGACATACGAGGTGTCATTCAAAGTGTCTCGGTCTCCTGATGGAGAACTGATAATTTGTTTTCGGATCCGGCCAGATTCAAGGAATTTCCAAAAACGTGCTTTTGAGTGTTTTAGCGCCACGATCTTAGTCGGTAGATGGAAAATTAAACGAACACCACCTAAAAAGATCTTTGTAGGTGGCGTTGATTACACCCCAGTACCCCGTGCTTATTTTCAGTCCATGGCATCAATGAGGTAGCTCCTTAATTGTTTACAAACCTGCAATATGAAATGAAAATCGCGCGGTAAAATTTATAAGATTCGAAGTATTTAATGGATATTTTTATAATACATTTTTAAATTGCCTTGGAACATTGAATTTGAAGAGTGTGAAGTACATACTCGTAACAAGAAAACCAGAAATATGAGTACAATACTAGGGAAGACATTTCTTAAGAATGCAAAATCCATTTTCAATGTAATGTGAATAAAAACGTATTCACTCTATTCACATAAACATACAAAATAGTAACCCTTTAATGTTAATATATATATTCCCTTTCAGAACACAAATCAGACCGAGTTTGTGGAGTTTTAAAATGTTAAAAAATTAGAGGACAAAAATACGGATGTGGTAAGCAACTCAGGGGAACAGTTGTAGAATCTTTTTTCCGAACTAATTGAGAATATTCTTGGAAAATATAGGAATAGAGAATAAAACAAATACGCTTACAAATGATCATTTATGTTCACATTAGAAAACGAACGTAAAATTAGCTAGCTAAATTCTAACTATTCGCATTATTCATACCTTCAAGTATTTTTTACAGCCATTACAATTTTGAAATTCATATTATCCCTTCTATCCCGTATGAGGTAATAAAGGCATTGGACGTTGAAATTTTTGACGAAAGTATAACATTAACAGCTACTACGATTCATTGGTAAGTCTAATGCCAGATACTGAAAGAATATATTTGAACAAATCTAGGCAGAAAGAAATAAAGTATGAAAACATTTTCTACGAATGAAAATACTTTTAAAACAGTTTACAGCGTTGGCGACGTCACATTCAACTAGTAGGGACATATTTACTCGTGAGGAGTATCTGCAAAACCCAGCCTTGGGCATCCAAATAAGACAAAACAAGAAAAATAAACTGACAATGCGTTCTGTAAAATACAATATATTCTTCGAACACTAGTACCAATTTGTACGTTTCGTCAATATTTAGCAAATTACGACAAAAAGAATTAAAATAAAGAGGGAAAATTAAGTACGGAACAAAAATATTGTTCCAGAGAATCATATTGCATTCTAGTAATTGGCCGGTGTTTTAAGAAGTTGCATGAAAAATGAATGAAAATTCTATTGATCAAATTCATATGAACCAAAAATTCATATTTTGGATAAAGTTGAGCCGAAACTTGAAATTTACTCTAAAGTTAAGCTACTATAATGTTAAGTAATCAACAAATAAATAATTTTCTCTTATAGAATATCAAATTTTAGACGCTCCGGGTCAGTGGTCTCTTTCTTTCGAGTACAGAGACTTTCAATTTCCAATTGAAAATTATTTTCAAAAATTCATTTTTAGTAGTGGCATACAAATAAAAGAACATGTATGAAGAATAGTGGTATTGAGAAGTGTCGATGTATGAAGTAATACCTGCTTTCACTTATAAGGTATTCAATTTTTTTTTTTCGTTTCGTTCTGGATCAAGATGGTTTACGCTGGACGAGGGGAGTTTGTTTCAAACAGAAGGAAGATCCGGGCAGGTCGTCTTCAAGGTGTATGAACAGAAGTTTCTAAGTCGAGACAGAAATTGTTAATGTGAATATATAAATATTTTAAAAAAATAGTGTAAGTAGTGGATAGTTCCATGCTGAAGTTGTGGAATATTGTATAAATTAGTACTTTATGTCACCTCAGCTGCTTCAGACACTGGCACCGCAACAGGGGGGGGAGAGGGCAACTTGGACCCCATTTTTGAGGTCAACGTGAGGTGAGGCGAGACATTTTTTTAGGTGAAAATGCCATCAGTGATTGAACACTAATAGCGACAGTTTCTATAAAAACGCATAGTTTTTGTTTGTTTGTTGTTGTTGATAATGAAAAAACTGAAACAAGTCCGAAATTTTAGTTTTGTTTTCGATTTTCTATACGATGCCGACCTTCTTTGTTGAATTTGCCGATTTTCTATATGAAGCAAACATTACTTTCGAATTCACCCCTCCAAGAAACATACAGAACCTTTGAGAACAAACTTTCGGAATTTTTTTCTGGATCCTGTTTGAAAACCAGGTGACTTGGACTAAACGTGGAAATAGATAAGGCAGTAGACCGTACTTCTAGTCATAATATGGTATTTGAATGAAATGTTTTAATTTTCATAACACATTATGTAAGACTTTGTTATTGAGACAAAGCCACATTATGTAAACATTATGCAACCACTTTGACGTCGATATCATGAAACACGTGTTCTACGGCCATCTTAAAGCAGGGAGCATTTCATGGTCAGAAATGCATATCTGAAGTCATCTCAAAGAAAAGTGAAGACCCTTCTACAAGTTTCATCAAACTTTCAACTTTTACGCTCCGCCGTCAGTTTCGTTCCGTCAGAGAGCTTAAGCTCCTTCGACAATAATATCTTTGGACTTCAAGTTGCTCATTAGTTAGTTAGTTGACTTTGAAATACATGAAGGCGAAGTGGATTTCATTACCTGAGGTTACGGTACAGACTGCCTCATGCTTTGGTAACTAACTAAATACAGTATTTACTGGTTGCCTACTTGACAACTGGTTGAAGTCAAATTTCAAGTATGTTTGTCATCTTCTGCTTGTGTTAACTGATGACTTATTTCTAACAGATTATTTTAAAATTTATAATTTTTATTGTAATCTGCTGATTTCTTTGAATTATAATCAGTTGATGAAAGTTGTATTTGTAGTACAGTTTTCTTACTTTACCACGGTGCACACTATTTTATCTTCCGCTCTAGTAAACTTTAAGTGTCTGTGATTGCAAAATGTCCACCTTTTTATAACCATACTTATTTTTTGGTTATAACCACTTTTTTATAACCAACTTATTATAATATTATATACTGTTACTATATATTATAACTGTTTTCATGGTTGTCTCTCTTTCTGGGATAACCTCCGAAAGGGCTGAACCAATTTCGATATCGGTTTTCACTGGAAAGTAGAATATTTTTTTCGGAATACATCAGGCCTCCTTTTTTAATTATTGTTTTAGCATGTATAAAATATATTTGTTTGTTTTTTCTTACAAATCTAAAGTTTTATTCATCCACGAGACTTTCAAAACAAGAGAATAGTATATTAAATTTCGTTAGCAATATTACTAACTCCTTTCCTACCCCAGAGTGCAAAATGTAGTGCACTCTTCACGTTTTTAACAAATATCTCTAAAACAGTGAGTAAATTCACCAAAGTGAGACAAACGTTTCTGAAAGCCCATAAAATTATCCACTAACTGCAATACAATGCATTTCAATTACACCATTAGGCTCAGTGTAATTAAAGGTCAAAATTGTTACTGCAAATTGGGAGATGCTACAATGTGTGTACAGCTGCCCGTGGAGTGATGATCGTAGCAGATATGGCCGAGCGGGTCAGGTGAGGCAGGATTAGCAAGGCGAGCGTGGAGCTGTGAGAGGGCGAGACGGGCAAGCGCACGGTGGGTGAGGGCGGGTCAGGGCAGGGACACACAATCCATAGAATTAATTCCTTCTCCTGTATGAGATATGATTTCCATTAATAAATACCCGGGCAGCGCAGGGTACTTCAGCTAGTCTTAATGTATAGGAGAAGAAGAATGGGAATCCGTAAATAATTGATGTTAACGAACTGAGAAGAAAACTACAAAAGTGGAACTTATATGAAAATACTTTTTTTTGTCTTCCTACACCCACTGATTTTGTCCCAATTATAATTAACCGGTGTTTCAAGATAAATGAAAATACTTTTGGTTTCAATATTCTTGTTTAAATTGAACCAAGCAATGAGTTCCGGCAATTTTATCTTTGAGCATTTTGCTTGAAAAATGTTAAAATCCCTGCATGTTGTAAAATATACGTTGGATATGTGAACCACTCAGTGAATCACAGTAATTGTGTGGACTTTTGGAGAAAAAATCTGTGTGAAGCCCCTCATGGATTCACTTATCTGGAAGTAAAAAATAGAGTCCTATCTGAATAAGATACACATTTTCTGTTGTATGTGCATGTTTGCGTAGTCGTGACTAGGAGGTGGATTTTCATGACCAAAAACCTCGCCAAAACGATCAATAAAATGCTTTTAAATGATAAAATCGCGATCAATAATTTCTTTTTAAATACCCTATACCAAAGGAAATGACGGAAAAAAATCCATCAAAACCAGTTCAAATGAACAACTCAAGCTGTTGGATATGTTACTGATGTAATCGAAGCTTCTTCCTTTCGTTCAAGTGAACTCAGCTTACGAACGTTTGGTTTGGACTATTCTTTACCAGTAAATCTCTATATTTTGTTATCCCGAAATCGGACGATTCGACAATGGCGCTGGTGGGCGTCACAGGAACCGTACAATGCATAAAACGGCTGACATGACAATTTTTTAGCCAAGATATCGAATACGCTCCTCAGGAATTTTGTTGAGAACAATTGTTGCATCTCGTAAATATTATTTGAAGCGAGTATCATTAAAGTTATATTAAAACGATTAAAACAGCCAAAAATGTTTTAACAATGACGGAAAAAGTAAAAAATGACGTATTAGTCGAAATGGACGAAAAACGTCTTATAAAAATGGGTCATTTTCTTTTGTCATAACATAAAAATTATGTCTATATTAAAAGGCATTTTTTTAAGTGAAAAGAAAAAAATTACATTTCATTAAAATCCGTTCACTAATCATGTCATTGTAAAGTACTAATCTTCCTTTTATAGAAAAATCACGAAATGTGGTTGAGTAAGAAACTCAAATTACCAATTAAAGGAAAGCCTTTCTTGTTGTAAGATATATAGACAAAATATTTCTCCGCTTGCGCTCAATTTTTGCCAAAAACCTACACCTGCGACAGTGCAAGAGGTCTCATTTGGCGCATTATTAACCCTAAAAGAGTGCAAGCGAAGAATATCTTATCAATTTACTACTGCCACTATTTTATATTTGAGTCAGGATACTCTGTATAACGAGTGACACTACTTTTACCATCGCTGCGATTCGGTTTCTATTTCAGTGATTCAGCAGGCGAACGGGAACATAAAATATGCCATCGCAATTGCTATTTAAAACTTAGTGGGGCTCAAATACCTCGTACTTTCTTGCCCTATTTTTACACACAATTAAGTGAAAATAACTCAAATTTTAGGAAAATTGTACATGACCTTATTTCTAAATCTTTCTTTAAGGAACATATTTCATTAAGAAAAAAATCTCTATCTCTAATATTTTTGTGGTAGAAAGACTCCAAAAAAGTTTTAACTTTTGTAATTTTCGAAAATCAGAGTTTTACGAATGAGACCTGCACCTTTTTTAAAAAATAAAAATATCGATTTCAAATTCAAGGAACCGCGATATCAGCCAAATGGAATAAGGAATATCAATTTTGAAGAAAATCGGCTGAACGGTTTAGCCGCTAACGTTGTTCACAGACGGACAGGCAGACAGACGTTTTGCCATCATTCGATTTTTCGGCTTCAAGGACCGACAAAACAATATTAAAGGATTTCTTCCTCTAAATTTAGCAATTGGATTTATGATGTGTTGTGTGCTGATATGTTGACGAAGATGACTTCTTTTATTTCTTCTCAATTGGATTTATCCACTTTTTCTTTACTAGGACCACGTAATAAGAGTTTTTCTGCCGAAAATTCGCGGTCTTTTTCTCGCGCAGCATTACATGACTTTCTCTCTACTTGTAGCGAGGAAGTAATAAGGAAAGTACGAAGTAAAGTACCTACTTCAGTTACGCATCTAAGTACCCTTGTTGCAACTTAATCTCAATTTTATACATGCATTTTTTAAAAGAAAATTTAGGACAACTTCACACTTCTATTAATATATTGAATCGTTTTTTCAGTAGCGTTTTGTGTTCGGTTTTTACTTTCTTTCTTTCCTTCTACATTTACGTAGTAAAAAGAAATTATTGTAATGCTGCGGCGACAATCGAGATTTTTCGACAGACAAATTCTTTTCTCCGGACTCTGGTAATGAGAAAATTGGATAAATGTTCTTACGTGTATTTACTTCCTCTTATTATTTTATGCAAATACTTCCTCAAATACGTTGTGGTTGCAGAATCTGTCCGTCCATTTGTGGCCAACGTTAGCGCCCAATTCGTGCAAACGATTTTCTACAAAATTCAGATTCCCGGAACGATCTGAACGAGCTCGAGACCCTGCAAGGTTGAAACATTTTTTAATTTTTTTTATTATTGAGGGTAATTCACATGAAATCTCAACATGTTCTACATTTTTTCTATAATGGCTCTAAACGTAGATCTTGGATACCGTAAATTGCGCTTAAAAGTTCTCAGTTTCGTTCAGATCTCTGAATTTTGCAAATTGCCAAAATTAAAAAAAACAACAAAACGTTATCGACGTGCTATATTAATGATAGACATTTTTTCTTCAATAAAAGCTGTTCTAAAAAATTAAATCTTTAAATAAGGTAATATACAATTTTTTGAAAAAGAAAACAGTGCTTTGGACGTAATTTCTGCTTGAAGTTTATTCGATGTATAATTTTTTTCTCAAAGAGGTCCAATTTTTTAAATTTAAATTTTCCCACGGATAGAGCTAACGACGTTAAAAAAATTGTGCAAGTCTTATTTTCGTTAAACGCTCCGATTTTCTAAAAATTACAAGTTGGAAATAATACGAGAAATTATTTCTTGCCCTATTTTTACACACAATTAAGTGAAAATAACTCAAATTTTAGGAAAATTGTACATGACCTTATTTCTAAATCTTTCTTTAAGGAACATATTTCATTAAGAAAAAAATCTCTATCTCTAATATTTTTGTGGTAGAAAGACTCCAAAACAAGTTTTAACTTTTGTAATTTTCGAAAATCAGAGTTTTTCACGAACATGAGACCTGCACCATTTTCTTAAGAGTCCTTCACACTATTCAACAACAAAATTTAATCAACATCGATGAAGCCATTTGGGGGGGGGGAAACTCTCCCAGAGGCTTCATGTAAAGTATCTCAAGAAATTAAAAAATATCGTTTTCAAATTCAAGGAACCGCGATATCAGCCAAATGGAATAAGGAATATCAATTTTGAAGAAAATCGGCTGAACGGTTTAGCCGCTAACGTTGTTCACAGACGGACAGGCAGACAGACGTTTTGCCATCATTCGATTTTTCGGCTTCAAGGACCGACAAAACAATATTAAAGGATTTCTTCCTCTAAATTTAGCAATTGGATTTATGATGTGTTGTGTGCTGATATGTTGACGAAGATGACTTCTTTTATTTCTTCTCAATTGGATTTATCCACTTTTTCTTTACTAGGACCACGTAATAAGAGTTTTTCTGCCGAAAATTCGCGGTCTTTTTCTCGCGCAGCATTACATGACTTTCTCTCTACTTGTAGCGAGGAAGTAATAAGGAAAGTACGAAGTAAGGTACTTCAGTTACGCATCTAAGTACCTTTGTTGCAACTTAATCTCAATTTTATACATGCATTTTTTAAAAGAAAATTTAGGACAACTTCACACTTCTATTAATATATTGAATCGTTTTTTCAGTAGCGTTTTGTGTTCGGTTTTTACTTTCTTTCTTTCCTTCTACATTTACGTAGTAAAAAGAAATTATTGTAATGCTGCGGCGACAATCGAGATTTTTCGACAGACAAATTCTTTTCTCCGGACTCTGGTAATGAGAAAATTGGATAAATGTTCTTACGTGTATTTACTTCCTCTTATTATTTTATGCAAATACTTCCTCAAATACGTTGTGGTTGCAGAATCTGTCCGTCCATTTGTGGCCAACGTTAGCGCCCAATTCGTGCAAACGATTTTCTACAAAATTCAGATTCCCGGAACGATCTGAACGAGCTCGAGACCCTGCAAGGTTGAAACATTTTTTAATTTTTTTTATTATTGAGGGTAATTCACATGAAATCTCAACATGTTCTACATTTTTTCTATAATGGCTCCAATTTTTATTAAACGTAGATCTTGGATACCGTAAATTGCGCTTAAAAGTTCTCAGTTTCGTTCAGATCTCTGAATTTTGCAAATTGCCAAAATTAAAAAAAACAACAAAACGTTATCGACGTGCTATATTAATGATAGACATTTTTTCTTCAATAAAAGCTGTTCTAAAAAATTAAATCTTTAAATAAGGTAATATACAATTTTTTGAAAAAGAAAACAGTGCTTTGGACGTAATTTCTGCTTGAAGTTTATTCGATGTATAATTTTTTTTCTCAAAGAGGGTCCAATTTTTTAAATTTAAATTTTCCTACGGATAGAGCTAACGACGTAAAAATTGCAGTCTTATTTTCGTTAAACGCTCCGATTTTTAAAAATTCAAGTTGGAAATAATACGAAAGATGTGTGTTGTTGTTGTAGCACTTGTGTTTTCCCCCTTTTTATTTGCTTATGAGGCAAATGGCATGCAATTTAGAACAAATTATAAGTGCACACTTTTTTTTTCGTAGAAATAGTAAAAACACTGAGGTGTTCTGAACATTTACATTAATTTGCTTTTCATGAATGAGTTTATAATAGATGGTTCACATCATGAAGCCCGTGCTTGAAATGCACCATGTGACTTGCTGTTTATATTTTGAAGTGTATCGTGTAAATTTTCCTGGTTGATATGATTTCCGATAGATGGTGAGAATGAATGATGCCTTTGTTTTGGGCCACGTGATGTGCCAACTCCGCGTTTGCTGTCCTCCAAGAGAAGATCGCTCTGCCGGACGCCGCGCGCGCTTCGCTCTTCCGGTTCGGTGCGGGCGGATTGCAGTTGTCCCGTGACGGTGCGCTTTGTCGAGAGTGGGGGCAGTGTACACATGGGTACGTTTATGCTCAAACATTCATGGGCGTGTAAAGCTGAATAAATGTGATGTATTACTGAATTAATCGCGCCTACCTTCTCTCGCGAAGTGCTTGCATCATTACTAATGACATGTTACGGATGTTATTCCTACTTCCACGTAATGTATTGAGTCAACAGTGCTCCTGTCACTCATGTTTGTGGAAACAGTGTCATCTTTTACAATGAACGTGTTAAGTGGCGCCTTCTTACTTTCGTGGATATGACATTAAAGGACATTCATTCCTTCGCTGTCGAGCTAAACTTTCCGTTTAGCAAAGCATCACCAGGGAGGACAGAACTACCCCCCCCCCTGTGTCCGTGGTTTATGATGATTCGCTTTAGTTCGAGAGGAATTGTTGTGTTCCTCTTCGTAAACAAACGATCTCGCTAGTATTGTTACGTGCGGTTGTAATGTTGGAAAATGCACTTTTAGAATTTTCATACATCAAGCTGAAAATAATGCTTCATGCATTGCGAGTGAATTGATCATAAAAATTTAATTTTTAGAATGCTAATGTTGACGGAGATTTTGAAAATGATTTTATTTATTAATAGGTAAATATAATTCGAGGAAAATTGTATGAATTGATTTATTGGTTAATATATTCGTTGAATTAATTTTATATGGAAGCAACATACCTTACTATCCCGTGTTTATTTGATATGAATCAGTCATCTGAAATCATCAATATTGCTTAAATAATCTTGATTATTTATTAGGGTTTCATGTTTTCATGAAATTACGTATATTCGTAAATACCTTTGTGATTATCACTGAGTTCATGAGCTTCCTTCCCGCTAGAGAATCATTGTCCAAAATTAAAAATAGTGTAATTATTACACTGTGTTAATTAACGTGCGATATGTGTGATACGCAAATTGACATAAAGTTTGTTAAATGTAGTGAGATCAGAGCAACAACGTGGCGCGACTTGGTGGCGTCTCCCGAATGAAAGAATGCTGAGCCGGAAGAGCTCTGGATCATTCAGCACCCGCTGAGCGCGCTCTCATCTCGTGCATTTTCCTTCAGATGCGAATCGTTCTTTTGACGGCATCCGAACCACGCGACGCCAGCCAGCGCCACATCGTTTCCCAACACCTTGTCGACTGTTGCTAGAATTTATAGGAATCATAGAATAACTCATATGGCACAAATTGTAATTTTTGTTAGTCGTGAATTAAAATTGCCGCTTCGGCAGTAATAGGACCAGAATCATTTTCTTAGTTGTTAAATTAGGGGGCGGATTTAATAAATGTCATTTTTTGTTTTCACTTGCCGTTTAATGTAGAAATCATTTTATGTTACGACAAAAGGAAATTTTTTTTTTTTTTAATTTTTTTTCGATTTTTAATTTTAATATTTTGCTTCATATAATATTTACGAGATGCAACAAATGTTCTCCGTAGGATTCCTGAGCATATTTACATGGTAGCCTATCGATTTGTTCGCTCAGAAGTTGTAATATCAGCCATTGTGAGTATGTAATCCAAGGTTCCTGTGCCGCACATCCGTGCCATTGTCGGTTCAACGGATTTCGGAATAACTTAAGATAGAGATTTTCTGGTAAAGGTCAGTCGAAACCAATAGTTTACAAGCTGAGTTCACTTGAACGAATAAAGGAAGCATCAATTGTATCAGTAACGTATCCAACAGCTTGAGTTTTCATCTGAACTGATTTTGCTGACATTTTTTACGTAATTTTCTCTTTACTTTTAGGGCATTTTAAAAAACATTTAAGAGCATTTTATTGATTTTTTTGGCGGTGTTTTAGGTCATCAAAATCCTCCCCTAGTTATAATGGACATGGGAGCTGGTATTGGGAAAAATCTAGGTGAAGTTGCATTAGAACTTCCGTGTTCACCAATACATTCCGTGATAACGGCAGGCTCGCGTACTGGGCGGCTGGGCATTAGCCGTCGAAAATACATTTTCTATAGCTCAAATGAGCGAGGAGGACGAAATGGTTTAATACAATCGACAGGGTTATTTACATTGTTTATTCTCTTTAATGTTTTATTTTTTCTGTTGTTTGGTGTAGTGGGTTATTAATTATAATTCTACCATAAAGTGTGGTAGCATTTCTTTGAATTACATGGAACGTGATGTATTATGCATGGGACAGATTTTAGCCAAGCCCTAGAATAAAATTCATGATTCATTAGGAAAGAGGCGTATGAATTTGCTTGACAATCCGCTCTCCGTAACTCGGCAATCGGAAGGGATTTCATTCATCTAATTATACACATGTAGAAAAAGATTAGGAGAATGTAATAGTTTATCAGTTATCCAATTTTCAGAAAAGAAAGTTTACTTATCACTTTATTCGTAGGCGTTAAAGATTTAATAAATGATTTTTAATATTTCTTTGGTGGACCTGGATGGCCCAGGTGGCTAAGAGCGTTTATCGACTCTGTGCGTTGGTCCAAAGGGTCGCGGTTTCGAGTCCCTTCTTGAGCATGGTTGTTTATTTCTTGCCTTTCATGTATGTGTTGTCGCGGAGAGCCTCTTGTTCTGCCGAACCAAGATCAGAGGAGCCCGCAAGTGTTTTAGGGTCTACTGTGTGGTCGAATGTGCGTCCCATCGGGAAGTATAGGGTAACAGGCTGTCCGCTGGATAAATGTCCTAGGAAAAAGAATTGTGGATGTGGCGGCAAGGAAACACCGTGGTCATCAGCAAAAAGGGTACGTCTCCAGATGACGGGTGGTGGTGACAGTAGTCGTCCAGGCCTCATTCGCGCGTAAGGCTTCCGATACGACGCCCGTCCCACTCTGCGCCCGTCCCCGGCCCTCCCACGTCCCGTCCCCGCCCCCACCCCTTCGCGGCACGCCGCTGCCAACCTACAATTACCTTTGCTTATTTACTATGGTAAACATATAGTAAGAAGGCACAGAATGGGGGTCTGTACCTTGGCCATAATCATCTGTTACCAGACCGGTCGGCGTCGGGGGCGGGGCGGGGCGAAGCGGGACGGGACGGCGGCGGCGGCGGAGGCGCGCAGGCTGGCCAACTGCCCGCCGCGGGGCGCAGGGTGGCACATTGCGGGAGCTCGCGGCGCCCCACACCAGCCCCCTTTGTGCTGCACGCGGAGTGCAAGGGACCGCTTCGTTGTGTTGCACCCGCTCTCGCTACTATACTGCGATTTTTCCACAGCTGATTTGACAGTTCATCAGCTGTTACGGTGCCATCCAATCGGAACCTTAACGTCATTACAATGACGTCATTATGTTGGCGTTCAACCTTCCTATTGGATGACACCGTAAAAGCTGGTTGACTTCACAGGCAGCTATGAATAAATCGAAGTATTCAACATAGATATCTCGAGGGATGAGCAAGGAGTTGTGCTGTAGATGTTTCAGTGCGCTACTCAACTCCGGCACGTGACTGAACGTTACATTGGAATTACATCACTTCTCTTCGAGGAAAAACCCCAGGTTTTACAGAATTTATGTTTGCAACTTTTTACATAGTATATACGATGTTGATTTGGAATTGTGTGGCGTGCGAACAGTGCAGTTGGAGGGAATGCCTTGCAAAGCAAAGTGAGCGAAATATCTGAGAGGTCGTTGTTGGCGCACGGGCGTTCTGCTTAGTCGCGGGAGAAGTGGGCTTGGCAAATTGTCGGCGATGTCAGCGACAATGAGGGGCGCCGTGCGAGCGGGGTAATGATAGTGTCGGCGCGGCGGGCCGGGCCGGGCCGGGCGGTCCCCTGCCCGCGCCGCCGCGTCGGGCGCATCGCGCCGCCCGCGCCGCGCGCTTTTTAGTGGCGACTTGTTGGTCGCGGCGACGGCACGGGCAGGCGCACGGACGGACGAGCGAGCGAGCGGCTGGCGACGGGCGCAGCGGGGACGAGCGACAGCAGGCGGACGCAGGGCATGAGCGCGGGCGCCGGCCACCAGCGGCGACTCCCTCAGTGAGCGGCGGGCAGGCAGGCGCGTGCCGAGTAGACGTTGGTGATCCTCCGCTGACGGCCCCGCCGCGTGCACCCCGGCGCAAGGTAAGAGCAGCCTCCACGTGCGTCGCGCCGCGCCGCGCTGCCCGGCTCGCGGACCCGCCCCGACCGGCACCACGGCGCGGAGGAGGGGTTGTGTGATCCGTTGTTCACGCATTGGTCGTTTCGACCGGGCAGGGTGGCGTGTGTGCTAGGGATATGTGTTCCCCAGCGAGGCGTCGGGGCGATCAGTTCAGTAATGTGCGACCGAATTGGTTCTTGACATTTGTCCTGGGGGCGATATGCTCGAGTAGTTATTGGAACTGAGGCAGTTGAGTCAGATTTGAGTTTGTTGTTGTTCGCCTCTTGCCAAGTGTGTCCCGCTGTGGTGGCGCTTCCTCGTTCGTGTGGTAGGGGCTTCCTCGTGATCGCGACAGATCCAGCACCGTTTTCTTCATATCGTGCGATCGGATGTCAGGTTGCGGTGCTTGAGAAACAGCAGATTTAAAATGGAAAGGAGGTCTTGTCACAGGGCTACTACATAAACTTATATGACTAGATATTTGTTCTCGTAACGGCGCTGAAATATTTTTTTTATATATATATATATATATATATATATATATATATATATATATATATATATATATTGTAATGCGATTCTCCGCTTCCACTTCTCCCTGTGCCCATGCTCGCCCTCTCAGTGATAAAAATTCTCTGCAAGGGAAGCAATCGGCGAACCCAAGTATTGCTTGACACATCGGGATTTTGGATCCACTGTACGAGTCCCGTCGAACGGACCTCATCAACACCATGGTCCTTATAGACTTCGTGAGGAGACGAGAATATTCGTCGCATTGCTCCGCAGATGGCGTCTCTGGTGCGTTACGCTCCTGGCTTGGTTGCGGAGCGTCGCGGTCGGCAGGCACCGCGAGGGGGTCCTTCGTCTCCTGCAGACCCTGCAGATCGAAGCGCCGGCTCCTGGCCGCTGGCCAGCCGCTCCCTGGGGCCAGCGCCGCCCCCGCCCCGCCCCCCGCCCCCGCGGCGCCCCTCGCCGGCCGCGCTCCCGGCGGCGGGGGCGGCTCCTCCAGGCGCGCGCCGCGATGATTGCCAGTTGCACACGTCCGCTTGCCCACGTGTTTGACAGGCGTAACTTAGGATATGGGTAGTTGCGGGACGTAAAGTACATTCATAAATTGGCTTTATGGCGCTCTGTGTACGGCGGATAAGCACGCGTGCGGCAGGCGGCGCGCGCTGTATAAGGCGTGGATAATTTTACGCGGATTTGCATGAAGCATCGCTCTGGGTGGCGACGCCGCGCCGCGCCGCCCCCGCGGGTCGCCAGCCCTGCCTCCCCCCCCCCCCCGACGGAGCGCGGAAGATGAACGGCGCCGCCGCCGCGCACACAATGTACTCCAGGGGCCACGACATCGCCACCCAGTGCTCGTCAGCGGCGCCGGACCGCATAGTAATCGCTGCCGCGGCTACGTCGGGTTCGCTTACGACGCCAGAGGGCATTTTTTATAGTGGTCCTAAATCCTCCGTTCCATCGGCCGTGTTTCTCACGAATGGTTCTATGGATAGATGACGCTCATATGGTTTTTGAATGATGAAGTTGGGTTGAATGATAGGCTGCGGAAACCTGTGGTGAAACAGTTGTGTCCACCGCAAAATCTTCGTGCGTCATCCGAAAATGAATCCCGGGGCGTGGGGGGGGGGCAGCGCTGAGTGGTCTGGCCACTGAACCACCCGTTTCCAAAGCAAGGAACTGTGGATCAGTGTGCAATTAGAGGGCGTTGTGCGTTTGTTGTGTCTGGGACAGCCCCAGCCGCGTCTGGAAGCACGTGGTGGCGTGGCGCCCGCCGTCACAATGGAGCGCGCGGAGTTGATAATTCGCGGTGGTGCCATTGTGTGTGGGAACTGCGGCGCTTCAAGTGGTGCCACTGCTCTCTCTCTCTTTGTCTTTGTATGTCTCTCTCTCTCTCGCTCTCCTCCGGCCCATGCCCCGTCGGCCCCTCCGCCGGCGCCGGCAGCCACATGACGGCCGGTCATCGTTCTTGTGTGCTCCTCCCGCCGAGGTATTGTTCGCGTGGATTTATGTCAATTTGCCTTTGTAAACGAACGGTCCTGCCGGCCGGGCTTTACAGCCCGCTCGACCCGCGCCGCCCGCCCCGCCCCGCCCGCGCCGCCCGCTCCGTCCCGGCCTAACGAATGGGGCGAACGCGTCGTCCAGCCCCGCCGCCGCCGGGGTAAAAAAAGGCTGCCGCTGCGTTATATTTCAAAGTTCATAAACAGCACGGCACTCGGGCGCGGGCTTTATGTGGCGGCGCTATTGTCGACCGCCGCCGCGCAGCGCCGCGCCGGCGGAGATAAATCCTGGGACGCCGCTTGCCCGGCCTCTTCCGGCCTTGGAAGCGGAGCGTGTGGCCGCCTCGCCCGCACCTCGCCTCGCGAACGGCGCTGGGTTTCACTCCCCCATCGAAGTGATCCTTCGACCCGATTGTGCTCGGACACTGACTCGGGACGAGACGCGCTTTGCATACTAGCTCGTTCCCTGAGACGTTGGGGAAAGGTGGACTGACCTCCTCTCGACTCCTGCCCGAAGGACACCTAGAGCGTTTCTTGACGTGAGTTGTGAGGAAACGGTAACGTCTTCGGAGCACGAGAGAGTCCCTGAATTGGGAAGCTTCTGCTAAGGTGAATCATCGGCGCTTGTGAATTGATGCTCCGCAGTCACGGGCGTAGCTTTCCTCCCGCTCGCTCTTTTCTCCGGGTTGATGGAAGCCGCCTCTTGGTCTGTTGGTCATCTCTTGGTTACAGGAGGGGTGGATTGGGGAATCCTAGAAAGGGTGCGTGTGGTCCAGTAATATGTAATTAAAATATCAATCCTATTCGAAGTCGACGGTGAATCGCGATCGCTCGGAACGAATGTTTCCGTAAGAGGTCTCAATGTACATTTAATTCTTTGTTGACAGTGAATCTGTTAATTATTATGAGTACTAGCAATTGTACGGTTGCGACGTCGATGCCATGGACTCTAGTATTTTTTATTTTTTTACATAATATGGAATGTTCTTCGTCATTTTATTTCTTGAATTTAACATTCTTGCAGTAATTTATTACTTAGGAACCTTTCGGGCGGCTTTGGTGTTTATTCGGTTAAATGAATAAATTAAAGTTTGATCGAAAACGCAGTGTGTTTATTTCCAATTGGATTTTTTATGAGATTAGTGGGATGTTGGTTGCGATGTGCCGGCGGCCACGTGGTTTCGGGCGAGAGGGGCGTGGCGTGCTAGGCCACCTGCACACGGGGCAGCTCTGTGCACGGGAAGCGAAGGGGCGCCGCCGGTGCGGCGGCGGCGGCCGTTGGGGCAACCGGTTGAGAGGCGAGGGCCCCGCCTCGCCCCTCCCCATTTGGTTCCCTCTCGCGAAAGACGCGTGCGATACCTCTTGCACTTCGTACGAACCACGTCGAAGTGTTTTAGCACTCCCAAAATCCTGATCAACAGTTCACAGTGCTTGGAGAGATTCCCATCCTTCCAATTACTAATTCTTTGAATGGCATATTAGCTTTCCATTGATAGTACTTGCCATATGTTCTGATTCTTTTTGACCCTTTGTGATTCACAATCCAAGTTAGCGTAGTCTCTGCTGAAGTGTTTGAGTGATTAGCGAATTCCGGTGGCTTAGCCGTCGTCATCATATCAACATTTCATCAGATCTGCCGTCATCGAGAAAGCACAATTTGACCCGCAGTCAATGTAAAGTTTAATTGTTGATTAAATTCATCTACTTCATTAACGACCAATGCGCTACTCTCACAATTAAAGATTCTAAATTGTTTCTGCTTTAAGAAACCGAATAAAAGAATTTTTAACATTTAATATATATATATATATATATATATATATATATATATTATAGGGAAGAGAAGAGACAGAAGCATAATACATACGAGAATAATTCCGAAACATTCAGGAATTGCATGTTTCCTTGATAATTATTCAGCTTTAGTATGTCGTTTCCGTATATATCTCCTAATTTTATAGATGTTGCGAAGGAATATGTGAGACAGGATTCGTACATTTTTAAACGTTCGGAGGCCATAAAATTTGGGACATTGATTATGTCGCCGCTAGTTTTAGCGTTTGCAACTCTCTTCAGAGCCGATAGTAATTTATTAACAAGTTCATCATAGCTAAACATAAGGTTTTGGAATGTCCCATTTGGTGATTTATCACGGAGTGAATAAAAACCAGCGAAAAGGTTGTCTCTGCTTTCAAACATTCCGTGAAGGCCGAGCAGCCCGTCTTCTTTTCCCGGCGTGAATTACGTCTCGGGGAAGGGGCGGTGCGCGTGCGGGCGATGGAACGGGCGATGCGGGCGCTGGCGGGCGGGGTCATCGCCTCCGAGGAGCAGCATCGCACCGCCGCTGCCCGCCCCACCCCGCCTCCTCTGCCCCGCCCCGCCCCGCACGTTCGCCCAGCCCGTCTGCTTCCCTCGCCCGTCCGGCGCCCCCCCCCGCCCGCCCGTTCGCCCTCCGCCCCGCTTCCCGCCCGCCCCGTACCGCCGCCCGCCATGCCCGCCCCTCCCCACCCGCGCTTCACGGGCATTTAGGGGCTCCGCGACGAATTCTACGCGTCTGGTCCCAACCGGAATTACTGGAATATAAATACCTCGCCCCGCAGAAGCGGTACCGGTGCCTTCGCCACCGCCCTGGAGTGCGTGGTGGCGGGGGCGGGGGCGATCTCCGTCCTTCCGGGGCGGCCCTCGGTCTTCGGGGTGGCGGCGTATATTCCCGGCTGGAGCAGCGGTGGCCGAGGTGCGCTAAAGCGAAGCGGCTTACCTCACCGGCTCTCCACCTCCAGGCACCAGGCCCGGTCGATCCATCCTCGAGGATCCTAGCTGTTAGCTACTGAAGGGCCACTCAAGCCCCGTAGATCCACGTAATGGTCAACGCGGTCCATACTTGAATTTTTCTAATGTGGCAGCTGAGATTATTATCTTCAATATGAAATATGGCACGTCGTTTTGCGTCTTTCTCGGTCCTGTCGCAAAATGTCGCATGATCGCTACCGTATCAAACCCTGCTGCAGATCAAGCGACTCTAGCGGCACGACTGAAGAAGACGCGAAAACCCGTGTCATATCCCACCTCAGCTGCCTCGTTAGAAAACCCAAGTATAGGGGTAGGTTTTCGAGAGATTCTGGTTCCTGTATTTCTAAGTCTGTCATTACTTCATCAATCATATTGAGTCATTACCATTGAAATCAAAGCATCCATTTCATTTATTCCCGTTAGGGCACACTGGAATCATATTAACACAGTATCAAAGCATCTGGGTGTTAGTAGTGACAGTAAGGAAGAAGCACTTGAGTGAGGACAGTAAGGAAAAAGCCAACCAAGATTTTTTTTGTTAAAACATTTTGTTGAATGAAGAATGAACAGAGTAAATGGGGAAGGAAAGAGGTTAGTCGGCGCCTGCTTACCTCTGCCCGTCTGTCGAGATGGCCGTCACGAGCGTAGTACAGACTGGTCGGCGAAGGACGAAGAATCTCACTCGTTTTTGCTTTGTTTTATAAAACAGGAATTCTAGTCGCGTGTCATTTGGAGAGCATAGTGTGACCATTTTATTTTATTTTATTTTGTCAAAGAACTGTAAAAACTCTACGCGACGTATGGCGAAAGTACAATCTGCGCTCGTTTTCCTGAGCTCGAGAATCTCTTCTTCACCTTACAGATTTTATAATTAGTAGTTTAATGAGTAAAAGAAGAAACAAAGAGACGTCAGCAACGTTTGAAAACTAGACCTTTTTTCTCTTGAGTTATAAAAGCATGTGCATTGGTAAACGATTAAAGATTTTATTTTTACATTTTCGTTCTTTTTAAGAATAGAAAGTATTGTGATCGTGCGCCATTAAAAGGCGAATTTTCGACATAAAAGTTATTATTGCCAGGCTCTGATAACAGCCGCTGATATTGCCAGGCTCTGGGGTCAGCAGAACGCGACCCTCGCGACCTCGAGATGAAGGACAAAGTCAGCAACGGTTTGACAACCCGCGACCTCAGGTCGAAATCCTACGGTTAAATTACTTCCTCTAATATATAGTGTACTCAGAATTCATGTTTTGTGGGTCCTTGATATCGAAAAATCGATTGACGGCAAATCGTCGGTCTCTCTGTCTGTGGCCGACACTAGCGCTTAAACCATTCAGCCGATTTCATCTAAAATTGGTATTCTCCGATCGATTTAAAGGAACTCCGGCCTTTGTGAGTTTGAAACGGGTATATTAATTTTTTGGAGTACTTTACATGAAGCCTCAATTATATTTTCAAAATTTTCCCAAAAATTACTCCATTTTTTAAAATTAAAATTTGTTTTACGAGAATGTTGAAAAGAAAAACACCTGTCTCATTTTCGTTGAACTCTTAAGAATATTCGAAACTGGCAAAAGTTCGAAATAATGCGGGGAAGTATGTGCTGTTAAGCGCCACGAGTATTGGTAACAAAATACCATACCATTAAAATACCATAAAGTAATCCATACTCCCGGCTCTACTCCTACCACCGCTAGTTATAGAAGAGCTCAACAAAACGTGCACAGATAATGAAGTTACATTTTGGGCCAGAAGCACAAGGACATTCCAGCATTCGCTCAATGGACCAGGGAACTGGACGAAAACCTGATCGAGATTAGAGTTATTGACTCAGAAGATGACGTACGTTCCTTGTTAAGTATTTTCAAAATTACACATTTCAAATGTACACTAATGTATTATATATTAAAATTTTTAAAATAAATTATATTTTTAAAATTTTTATATATAGTCTCTAATTGCAGAGAAACAGTTAAGCAGCAGAAAATATTTTTCTTTTTCTTGAATTTGTGCATCTATTTTAATTGTTTAATGTCATCTCGCAATGTGCTGTGAAGTTACGTACATGTATTATATTACGAATGTTACGGACGTACGTTGTTTGTGCTTGTAGATTGTTGTTATCTTCGGTATGACCAAGAAATTCATGGGCTGAAAGAGTAGTGCTTAATGGGCATTTATTCGTGACGGGAATTATAATATTGATATTGAATATGTTGCAAAGATGGCGGGTGAATCGCAGAGAACTAAGTAAGGAAATAAAGCCCATTGGCATTGCTAGATGTATTAACGGGTTCACTATCACGTGGAGGAAAATTGATAAATGATCTTTATTGTGACACATAAGCAATAAAACTCTAAATGGGCGCCATCCACGGCCTCTAAGTTTGCATTAAGCTTTGAAATAATCTGATTTAAGGACCAAAACTGTTGTTCTTCAAATGGCTGAAATGCGATTGTCAAGGCGTGTGTGCGATTTATTGAAGCATTAAATTGAGATATCCCGTACTGTAAGTCCAAGTCTTGTACGTATCAATTAATTTTTTTGGTGATCAACATTATTTGTTTCAGGCCTTCGTGAACCTTGGAAATAAAGCAATTTATTGATGTCTTAGCTGTTTTATGAAATGATCTTTGGATCTTCATTTATTGGCCACAGTAAAAGTGATATACATTTACTGTGCGGTCTCATATGCAAAGATGTGATTTCGTTTTCAAACAATTTCATGAATTAACAACTTCCAATTCTTTCCTGTTTTCACAACATCTATTTCTGTGGTGCAAGCGCTTTAAGCCTACGAAAGATTCTACTGTTTAATTTCGTTAACGAAGCTTGATTACAAATTATTCACATGGTATTTATGAAATTCATCTGAGATTCTGGTCATTTCGCGACCACTTTTAAGGCAAGATAAACTCAAATACGTTGTACATAGATTGTAGTATTGTAAACATATTTTTGTTTGTTAATCCCGTAGTTCTTTGTCGCAGTATTTGCATTTACATACACAATTTGACGTTTCATTTCAAGAGGAAACTATAGGAGTCCGTTGCCGAAGTGAACAAATGCAATCCTTTTCCTTATACGATGTTAATTCTTTTCCTTTTTATTTGGGGTCCCCTGATACCGATTTTTTTTTTTTTTTTTCCAAAACGTCCGTCCGCCTGTCTGTCCTGTCTACCTGTCCGTCCGTCTGTGAACACTACTAGCGCCTAAACCACAGGTACGATCTTTTCCAAATTGAAGAAACCCCAGTCCATCTGGATCTAATTGAGTTTTGAAATGTTGAAAACTTGTTTTAAAATTTGAGGGTACATTACATGTAGCCCCCCCAAGCCATTTTCAAAATGTTCTCAAAAACGGCACCAAATGTTTCTGACGTGTAAGGCGATTGACATGTAGATGAAGTTCTGACCTGTAAAAGACCTACCGTGCAAGTGATATCTATTCTTTAATATGTAAGATGCCAAAGTGTAAATGGGGACGTGAAAGTAAAAACTGACCCCGTTTTATGCGGGTTGTGGCGAGGTTCTCGATGGCTCGCCCCAACCGCCCTCGTCTCGCCTTGCTCCCCTCGCTCGTCGTCTCATTGGCGTTTCGCGCCTTTGGGGCCAATCAACTTTCGTCCGGGCGGGGTGGGGCACGCGGAGTGGAGTGGAGTGGCGGGGATGGGGCGGCGCGGCGCGGGGCTGGGCTGGGCGGGGCGGGGCGGGGCGGGCGGCACGGGACGGGACGGGACGGGACGGGACGGGACAGGACGAGGTGAGAGGCGCGAGGCTGTGGCTTTCTCCCGCGCGCAAATCTCGCCCCCCGTCCCGCCCTCCCCATGGGCCGCCCGGGCCATCGCGGTTGCGCCATCGCCCCGGGGCGAGGGCGTGGCGGGAGCGGCGTCCGACCGCCACCATTTGCGCGCTCAGCGGGAACAAACTGGAATGGTCAGGGGAAGAGGATTTGAATTTATATGAAGGAGAAATGGAATTATATGAGCAGCCATACATGATATTACGTACTTTGAATGTCGATTTTTGGGTATAAAAAGTGCGGTGCAGTTTGACCTTGTAATTTAGATTGATTGCGGAAAAGCTTTATTTTAAATGTTTGTTATTCTCTCAACATTTTATACCACTGTCACTCGCATTGCGGGAAGTCTAACGTTGCGACAGTATTCGTTCTAGATTTGGATTAGATCGCCCCAACAATACTCCAGCCGGTGGAGTTATGATCCTGATCAAAACGAATATTAGTAGTTGCCCCAATTTCTTGCCCTTCACGTCAGGAGTAGATACACCATCAGCGAAGGTTTCGCTCATGTGTGGTGACTTAATAGTTATCTCGGCATACAACCACCGAACAAATCCCTCCTTAGGTCACATTTTTGGACACTTTTCTCTTCAAATACTTCCTGTATTTTGTTGGGTGATCTGAACGCAAAACTCACGTCATGGGGTTGCAGAACCAATTCTTCAGACGGAATATATTTACACAATCTGTATCAAAATTACAATTTAAAAGTTATTGCTCCGGTCTATCACACGCACTTTCCATACAATTCGAATTGCATCCCCGACATCCTAGACATAGCCATTACCACTTCAAATATTCCATTAGTCCCCTTCTCTATCTCAAGAGCTGGATTCGGATCATAATCCGGTTATTTTAACTGCCGGCACAACTCGACCAATTATAAATAGTATACCAAATTTAAATACTCACAAAGTTAACTGGAAGAAGTTTCAACATCTCGCATCATATATCCTTCCTATTAAACAGTTAACAACGCAATCGGAAATTGATGAATCCACCTTCATTCTGACCAATGCTATTATCAATTCTATCCAAAATTCTTCCCCAAGCACTTTACAGTCAACTCGCGCTTTAAACCATTCTCAGCTCCCAGAAGACATCCAAATACTGATAACAAGAAAGAACAAAGTAAGACGTTTTTGGACTAAACATTGATTCCCTCACTTAAAATCAGAATGCAATCACCTAATCAGACTTGTCCGCAACGCATTAGACTCATTCCACCTTGAGAAATACAAAAAATACGTTGCAGACCTAAATCCCACGAAGGCTCCTTGTGGAAAGCTACACACAGGTTGTTCGGAACTAAATCAAACATTCCAATTTTGAAAAATGGCAACATGACAGCTCATAGCGATAAAGAGAAAGCCGAAGTGCTCGCTGATTACTTTACCTCAACCTTTCAAACTTACAAAATTCGGGAAGAATTTCATAATGAAGTCATTGAATTTAATAGTTCCCCTAATTTCGACACACCAAGACGGATTCCTTTTATAACTCCCCAAGAAGTATATCATACCATTAAACACTTACCGCCAAGGAAATCACCAGGTCATGATCACATCAACTCCATTGTTTTGAAAAAGGTCCCCAGAAGCGCCATAGCATTTCTAACCAACATATATAACTCGGTGCTAAAGACAGGATATTTCCCCAGTTCCTGGAAACATTTCGAAATAGTTTATGTACCAAAACCCACAAAAACCATGCCAACCCTACTAGTTACAGACCATCAGTCTCATTCCCATTTTGTCAAAACTTTTAGAAAAATTACTACTAAAGAACTCCGTAAAGTTATTATCAAAACAACATTATTCCTCCCTTTCAGTTTGGTTTCTCCCCAAGTCACTCCACAAGCCACCAATTACTGCGTTTAACTGAAAATATTCACGAAGCATTTCACTCTAGCCATCATTTATTAGCAGTCTTCCTCGATGTCGCTCAAGCATTCGACGGGGTCTGGTACGAAGGAACCATATATAAAATAAGAAAACTAGGTATACCGTAATATTTAATCAACACCATATCAAATTTAATTGAAGAGCGCACGTTTATTGTACAAGTGGGCTCAAAAACCACGAAATAGTTCAGCAGGAGTTCCACAAGGTTCCCCGTTGTCGCCAGTCCTCTTTAATATATTCATTTCAGACATTCTAACGCACCCTAATGTACACACTGCCCTTTTTGCAGACGCATTTTTGCTTCTGACCAATATCTCAATACCACAAGGAATTTAATTCAGACACACCTCACGACTATTGAAACATGGTGCAGAAAGTGGAAAGTTTCCGGTGTTTCCCACTACAACATAGGTAAAGAGCATCTCGTAGAAACTCGTCTTCACAACCAACTCCCCTTCCACATCTTCCTCAGGAAACTGGCTGATATAAGATAAATAAATAAATAGTCCTCCCATAAAAAGTCAACAATATGTATTCCTCTACTTTATAATTCGCACTACTTCAATCTATGGTTAATGGGAGGAGCCGTAGCCACCCCCTTTGCATATTTTCGTCTGAAAATGCTCGCTCCTAACAACTGAAAAGCCATATGGCTGAGCGTTGTATAATCAGCTCACTCTGTTAAATAAATGAAGAAAAAAAATAGATTTGAATTTTTGAACTTCGCAGTTCCTGTGTCTGAATCAATGGAAAAATATTACTAATAACGCAACATTAGTGTTCGATAAAATTTATTATTTATTCTGTGTTCATATTCCAATATACTCGAACGTGCCATTGAATTTTGAATATTTCAGAAATTAGGGATTCTTTTTACCTTTTGCAAGTCAGATGATAATAGGTATTTTTTCCGATGATAAAATTGGAATATTCTCAATATTTCACACATTGATCATTAGAGATCACATATCCTTCTGTTTGTGACTCATTTTTTTACCCGTTTCGTTTTTCAGCCATATAGCAGACAGTTTGTGTGTTTCATGAATGGCATTGAATCTTTTAAGTGTACGGTTTACTTGTGTTTGCTAACCTTTTGAATTTTAATTCTTGTGGGATGTTTAAACTTTCATTTGTATCGTATTGCTTGTATTTTAGGGGCGAAATGACATCTTTTGATTCTTTCAGTCTCACTTACCTTAACATGAATTGTGTTGCTTGCGTATTAAGGGCTAATATATCAAGAGCATACGTTATCTTTCTCTGCAAAAAGGTTATTAAACTATATATTTCAATAAAACATTCGATTATCATTGCGTGAAATTATCTTCAGCTTCAGCTAACATTTCTTGTGTGGAAATGGATGGGAGGATGTGCTCGATCTTCTTGCAAGTAAGGAGAACGACCTGGAACAGGAAAAAACAAACCTTCCGTGCATTGCGTGATTAATGCGAAACGAACTGCTGCGGAAACTTCCCGGATATGAGATAGCAGTGGATTTGCAGGCAATCCTGGACTCAGTTGCGTTTCTCATTCTGAAGTTTCGCTCTCTATTGGAGAAGTGTGTGACAAACGCTTTGGTGTGTTATTGGGAATATTTTATGAAATATCCGTTTTATATACCTACGCTCCTACGTAATCCATTGGTGTGTGCTGAGGAAATACGTTTTATGATTGCGATTGTACAACTCTTAGTCTTGGGAAACTTTATTAAATCTAAATGAATTTGAAAAGGAATGCACATTTCTTTGTAAAATCTACTGTAACATTCGTTTTATTTTCTGACCTGGTGGTATTTCACTCTGATTTATTTAATTGGCTGGTCGTTTTGACTAGAAAGGTGTAAATGATCTGCCTCCAACACGCAATTACTGGGAAAGCGGTGCAAGACCATTATCAATAATGGAGGCCTTTGATCCAGTGGAGGCCTGTACTCCAGGAGCGGTTCAAATGACACGTTGCAGCCCCGTGAGTCTCTTGATGGCGAGAGAAATTACTAAAATTGCTTTCCCCTTTTGAATAGTGCTTCACCAGTGAACTCCCGTCTTGAAAGCCAACGAACGTAGCGGATGCGTTGAGAGGGAAAGAAACAACTGTTTACAGAACTTGTTCTCCGAACTTCTGGAAGAGATCCACGGTTTCACTATTATTGTTCGAAATGATGTAAACAGTGGTGCGAAGGTTGCGGTGAGCGTGCGCGCGCTTTAAATAGCGCGCTGTTGAGCGCTGCGTGACCTATGCAGCGAGTGCGCCGTGGAAGGTGTGTGAAACGAGGCGCGGAGACAGCGGGGAGTCACCTTTCTCGGGAGGCGGCTTCGCGGTGCGTTCGGCGACGGGGGCGGGGCGTGGCGAGGTGGGGAGGGGCGTGCGTGGCGTGGCGTGGTGGAGCGGGGCGGGGCGTGGCGTGGCGTGGCGAGGCGGGGAGGGGCGGCGCGAGGCACGGCGAGGCGAGGCGGGAGAGCGTGGCGAGGCGGGGAGGGGCGGGCGAGGCGGGCGGGGCCGGGCGAGGCGGGGCCGGGCGAGGCGGGGCCGGGCGAGGCGGGGCCGGCGAGGCGGGCCGGGCGAGGCGGGACGGGGCGGGGCGGGGCGAGGCGGGGCCGGGCGAGGACGGGACGGGGCGGGGCGGGGCGTGGCGGGAAGGTGAACGCGGGCAGGTGCCGTCGCCAGCGGCGGTGATTCAGCCCCCGATGCGCGTGGCCGGCAGCCGCCAGCCGCCTTCCGCGAACGCGTGATGTCACCGGCGTCTGCGCCTCCGCCCGCGCGGCGCGGCGCGCGCGGCGCATGAGGCGCTAATTCGGGAAAACGCGGCATA
This sequence comes from Teleogryllus oceanicus, assembly GCA_964035755.1. Taxonomy (NCBI): domain Eukaryota; kingdom Metazoa; phylum Arthropoda; class Insecta; order Orthoptera; family Gryllidae; genus Teleogryllus; species Teleogryllus oceanicus. The sequence goes on from CAXIVR010000002.1 coordinate 199,151,126, forward strand.
TTTTTAATCGCTGGCCAGCCGCGCCGAGGAGTCAGCTCGCAAGTGCGCGGCCGGAGGCTGTGGGGGAGGGGGAGGTCGCACGCGAGTGAGTGCGAGCGAGGGGGGGCGGGGCGAGTGGGGGGAGGCGGGCGCACGACGCGCGCCGTCGCTTACTCAGCCGCGCGCTTCGCTCCCCGTGGGCTAATGAACTGTGGCGTAATGCACGTCACGTTCAGGCGGAATGTCGAAGCGTCTATTGCAAGCGGCGTTGGCGTGTCCTTGTGAAGAAAAATTTGGTCACTACGGGAGGAAATTGAGATTACCAATCCTTAGTCCAGAGAAACCAAGGTTATGTTTTCCTAGAGGAAGTAGTTCGTGACTAATTTTTTCCAAGATTCACGTTTTACTTCTGCGCAAATTTCTGATACCTGATTTCCTTCATACCTACTAATATAATCACAATGCTAATGCGGAATTTGGGGAAAATGAAGACATAAGATAACTAAAATGTAAATATTGTGCGAAATTCAGTGATGAGTTTGATAGTATCGTTGAAGCGAAACACTATTGATCACGAATTTTCGCTTTGAATAATGACGGCTGGTCTGTCTGCGGCGACAGCCTGCGTACGGGCCATGGTCTACCAGCACCGTCCCGGCCTCGCGGCCATGGGTTATGGGATACGAAGACATCCCCACGCCGTATTCTGGTTTTCTCGTCACAACAACATATACTGGGACTTAAGGACAACGCACACTATAATCTTGCCCTATCGGGAATCGAAGCCGGGGTCGAGTCATGGAAAGCGATTACGTTGACTATTGAGCTAAACCGCAAGGGCTAATGGCGAATGGTACCTCCCCAGAAATTGGGGTTGCATCTCCGTGGAATGACGGGCGTTTAATTCTCATAATTCAGAAGAGTAAAATGCAATAAAACCTAAGCAACTCGAAAAAACAAACATTAAAATTAAGTTCAATAAAAGTCTAAATTGAAACTTGACTTACATATTTTTATGCGTAGAGTCGGTGTCAGGTAAGCTTACCGCCAGTGCTCGTGTTTCTACTTTTGATTTGCAGTAAACACTCCAGTTTTTCCATTAGTTCGGCATTGAGATAACTGTAGGTAACATAATTAATACAAAACAAAAATGGACTAGCATTGTAAAGAACTCTTTCAAGAGATCACATCATTTTTCGGTCCCACTTCACACACAGCAGCAGCAGCAGCTACAACACCTCCACCCACAACAATGGCAACGACAAAACGCAACACAAGCAATAATTGTTGCTGGAGATACCACTCACAGTTCGCGCAACGAAACGAACTGCCAACGACTGTTCGGAAGAGCACTCATATTGGACACGCAGACGCACAGAAAGAGAACATATCCTTCCAAGGCGGTCAGTCTTTTCACGAAATAAACTGAACTCATGAAATGCGCATTTTGAATCAAATCTAATTTCATATAAAAATGATTTCGCCAAATTTCTTATATAGCGCATTCAATACCTTGGATAATGAACTAGTATACTTTCTATAATGCGCGAATTCATAAAACTAAGATATGTGAGATACAGACGAAGACAGAAAAATGATATTCCCTTCCGAGTCTTGGCGGCGAGGTCGGCGAGAAAATACCCAGCGATCTGCGATGCATGCCGTGGGCCCTTTCTATGTTATCGTTGCGGTACTAAAACGCACGGGGAGTGACCGAGAGTGCCGTAGTGTTGACGCGTAGGACGCGTGGAATGTGGATGGCTCGTGCTTCACAATCGTGCGCTGCCTGGTTTGCAACGAGACGCCAGAGAACGCTGAAGGACGTCTTTGATTTCAAAATGATTTCTTATATCGATATTGCTGCAATATCTCGAATATTAAATGACAGTAAATGGAAAATATTCTATATGAGAAACCCATGAAAGTATTTTACGATCATCTGGGGCTTTTGCCACCCTGCAACCTAAGCTAGAGGCGCCACTGAATTTGAACGCTTTTGTCCACGTGCTGTAAAGTGAGTTGGAAGGAAAATGTGAAAATGACATTCGCATATCCTTGCACTCTTTGCACGTACGGGTGTACCTGTTGCTACGAAAGATTAAGAATTGAACCAAAGCAATATTAAAAATGTGTATGCTTGTAGAAGACTTTGATATTTGTAAATAAACGATTCTTAGCTGAAAATACCGTTAAAATCGATTTAAAAATGATACCAGAAACAGCAACGGTCTGCGAGAAATTCTTAATGAGTTACAACATACAAACAAGAAAATGTGACAATGAGCGTTATAGCGACACGTTAATACGTAGAGGCATTTAGGTATGAGGAAGACAGGTGTTTTTTTCAGCGTTCATAAGCGTCATGGAACCACGCAGAACTTGAAAGTAATTGTGGAATTGAATGCGGTTGTTGGATATTGAGAAAGCAAATGCGCAGAAGAGGAATGAGAAGTGCGCGTGTGCGAGGAAGAGGCTTCGGGGCGTGCCCGCGCCGCGGCCGGGGCGCGGAGGCCCGCGGACGTCCCTCGGCCGGCGCGGCGCGGCGCGGCGCGGCGCGCTACAAGCGGCTACCTATCCGACGCTCATATTCATTATGTACATAGGTTTCACTACGAAACTTCATGAATTATTTACGCACGTTGCGGCGCGGCGCGGCGCACATGAATATGGAGCTGCGATGACGGCGACCGCCTCGCTCGCGCCCACGCGCCCGGCGCACAGCGCCTTTTCGTCCCCGACGCTTCCGCCAAGAGGCCCCGTTCGGTTGACGCCGCGTTCTCCAGATACAACTCCGTTGGGGTTCTACTGACGGAGAAGTCTTAAAAAATGATGTAAATCGTTGAAAAACAGCTACTTTGGCAGCATTTTGGGAATAAATTGGAAAGGGGTGCACTCGCTGAGGACACATTGGCAAATGTTGCTCGAACGGTAATTCAACTACTTAGCAGTGAATCGACGCCGTTACTGAGCATCTATTGTAACGGTTGTACCTGTAAAAGGCTAAGACGATTAGTGCTCATCGTTTTGTTTGTGTGAATTCAGCGTCAGATCAGTTCCCTGTTGTTGGATCAGGCCAGTCCTCTCCATTTCGCCCCCAACGCCGAACACATTCCTTGCCCCCGAGCGCCTCGTACGCTCCAGCCTGCGCATCGCCGGCCGCGCGCCGGGCGAGCGCGGAGGCGCGTCGTGCGTGGGGCGGGGCGGTGGGGGCGGGCCGCGCGCGGATACTTCACGCGCTCGCCGCTGACGAATGGTGATGGTGGCGCTGATGAGCTGCTTCTCCTGAGGATGGACGAGGCTCGGCGATGGAGTGGGGCTTCTCGCGGAGAATTCGCACCTCGGGACGCACTTCTCGCCGACGGCCAGCAAATGAGGAGTCGAGGAGGTAATGGTGATCCGCCGTGACAGGCAAATGACGGACGGTTGTAGTTTCATGCTCGAATAGACACATCTTTGAAGACCCTAGCGTTCTGCTTCTTGTTTTCGATGGATATATTTATTTCGTTCTCTTTCATTTGGAAACTCCGAAAACATTAGATGAGTCTTTCCAGTCTCATTCCGTTCTTTTATGCTTCGTATATTGTCGGATAAATGTCCCACAATACGCGGATAATTGGATTATAAAAAGAGGATCACTCATTTGGTAACGTCCATTTATTTCGATTTCTGCGTTAACGTAAATTACAATTTGATGTATTGCGTATCCGACGTTAATGACTAGTCCAGTACTGAAAAGCGGTCTAGTCGGCAAGTACTGAAATAAAAAGGTCTTGAAACCCTTTTCTTTGGATATATTGTATAGAACACTGCGCTAGTTAAAACTCCTAGTTTTCGACCTCCCTCACCCCGAGCTAACTCAATGAGACCCGAAGAACCCGTATTTTTCTGAATACGGATTTTTCTCTAAAACATTTTAACCTTCTGTTCTGTAGAAAAAGGATTCAAATCAATTTTCTGTTGTTTTCGAGTCGCATTTGAGAGTGTGGGAGGTCAAAAACTTGGAGTTTTAAACTAGTGCCTGAGTTCTCACAAAATAAAAAAAGGTTTTATGGCAGTTTTCCTGGTAAAATGTACCTACCGACTGGACTAAAGGGAATTGAAACAGTAATAGGTAGCCGCAGTATCAAGGAAGATTACTGTGGTGCGTAAAGTTTCTGGGAGAGGAACAAGGGTCAAGGTCAGACGCAACCTGTCGCTCACAGAACGTTTGCTTCAAAACTTGCAATGCGCGATACGTACTGTGCAGTGTTTGTCACATAATAATGACTATTCAGTGAATTTCTTTTTCATTTCTTTTCCTTTCTTTCTTTCTTTCTTTCTTTCTTTTCTTCCGGGGGCTTTTTCCAACTGCTGGGGGCTGCCGCTGTCGATAATTTGCGCCGTGTACCCACTAAGTCCCTCATGGGGACACGTAGTAACCTTTTTACACTAGACACAGTGGCGGGCTCCTCGGTCTTGTGGTCAGCAGACTCGAGGCTTTTCGCGACAACACACGAACATGAAAGACAAGGGACAAACAACCATGTCTACGGCGAGACTCGAACCAGCGACTGAGGCGCTGAGTCGGCACACCCTTCTAGTTACCGCGGCCATCCAGGTCGACTCAGTAAAATAAAGTTAAAAGCAGGCAGTAAAAGTAGGTAGTACGTAACTTGTATTTAGGATTGAAAATGTTGACTATGTGACTATCCATGTGCTTCATTGGGCGTCAGCATTCCGTTTGTAAGTCCGAAGCGCCGTTGTGGAATGTCTCCTTTACAGTATGCAAATATTCTGCAGATTCGGCGGAAACGAATTGCAACACTGAACGGAAAACTTGTTCTCTATACGGAATCAAATGATCCTGGCGCGATGCATTTTTGTCATAAAAACTGGCCTGTAGAAACGTAGACGTCGTAGAGACGTATGAGTTGGAATGTCGTCTTGAATGCATGAAGTATTAAGGAAGTGCTGGTGAGGACCTGTTGGGAATCATTTGTCATGATGTCGCAGAATCGCCGCATGTTTGCAATGAAGACCGAGTAATATATAATCTTCTGGACGAAGCGAAAAATTAGTAATTATGTGTACACTGGCGATTTGTCGCTAACAGGAAATGTTTTGAAAAGTAATTTTCGTTGCAGCGGGGGTCTGAATGTTTATTTTCTTCAATTACTTGGGACTGTCGTGTTGATAACATCGCTGAGGAAATTCTGAGAAATATTACGTACATTAAAGATCTTTAAAAAAATAAATCTTAAAAAAACCTATCAAGATTCTCGAATTATTTTATCGATTACGTAAAATAATGTTATTAATTCATATAATTTTAATACGCGAATGATGTGGGGCAATATTGTTCGAAAGGTTGTGTCCTGCAAAGCTCATCATTATTGAAACACATCTTACCGTGTCTCTTTTGTAATACTGGTTTCCTTCAAAACCTACATTATAAGGAAAACTGACTTGTTTGTTGCATTCTTACCCAAAAGTATTTTTAGCTACTCGGAATCCTTTGCAATAACATTCAACGGCATTCGTTGCCATTGCACCAATGCTCGAAAGTTACTTTTTTAATCATCCTTCCTTTCCTTAATAAACACAATTCTCAAAATAAACTTCCTCTACAGAAACTAAACTGTAATGTCATGATATCTTTAGAATTAATACAGTGGTGTGGGGGTCTTTCCTGTGCTCTTTGTTGAAATATTGAGTTTTATGAAAACGCATATTTTTCGCATCTTTATATATTTATCGTCGTCTAATAGTTTAATTGAAACGTGGCTTTCAGAATAGCACAGAAGAGCAAAACAACTTTTCAAATGAACGTTTTTGGACAAAAAAATGGAGAAGTTTTTGAGACAGTTTCCTTTAAGTGGTTTGTAACTCGGCATTTTTTACTTACATTCGAAAACTAATATTTATTTTTCGAGAAATTTCATAAGGCTTTTTAATTTTTGTTTCTACAAAGACATTAAACCATTCGATACTATATAACTAGGTTAGCTTGCCGTCTCCGGTGGCGCGTACTTTTGAGTTAACAATTTTGTTACGTACATGGAAGTACATATTGAAAACGTTTAAAAAATAAAATTTCTGACTCTTCATCCTAAGAAACGGAGAGTTACATGAAAAAATATCGATAAATAGTAGTAACACGTAGAAAAGGATCGAAGTAAAAATAACAATCACTCTATTAATTGGCTGGGATGAACCATCTGTTGAATTTCTGTTTATGAAGAAAATATTGTTTCCTCCTGGACTTCTATAGGTAGTTTCGATTTATGTGAGCTTCAGAGAACGTAAAAATACGATTAATATTTGATGAGACAGTATTCTGTGCGTGATGGCGAAAGCTGCAATGCTCTTTGCCCATTGAGTCTTGGCGAGGAAGCGCTTCGTGGTGCTCTCGAGCGAGAGGAAGCAGGCCCGCCGCGCCTCCTCGCCCTCGCCCTCGGCCGCGTGCCTGGGCTGGCGGCGCCGGGCCCGCCCGCTGGCCCGCCCGCCTGCCTTTGCCTTTGCCTTGGCGCGGGCGGGCGAAGGTGGGCGGGACCGACCGGTCTTGTCCGTTTAAAAGCCCATATAACTCGCAACGCCGCTGACGCGAGCGGCGCGCGTCTGCCCTCGCTCACAGCTGACCACCCCCCCCCCCCCCCGCCCCCCCACCCGCCCCCGCCCGCTTGCCCATCCCCCACCCCACTTCCCGCCCCCGCCCGCTTGTCGGCTCGCTCGCCTCCCCGTCACTAACCGTCCCGCCCGCTCGCTGCCAGCTAACCACTGCCCAACGCTCGCCGCCCGTCTCCCAACGCCGGCTGGGCTGCCCGCCGCCGGCCGAGTTCCGGGAGCGCGCGCGGTCCATCCCGCGGAGCCGGATCTGCCTCGCCCCGCCCCCGCCCCCGCCCCGGGCCTCGCGTCGGCTCGCAACGCTCCGCCGCCCCGGGCGAGTCGGAGCGCGCGTAAATGGCCACTAATGAATAAATGCGATAGTTTAACCGCATCGCCCTTTCGCGCTCGTCCGTCTCTCCGCCGCCGGCAGCCGCTGTGTCAGCTCGGCAGTCGGCGCGCGCGCGGACACGGAGAGGGCGGGCGCTCCGCCGCAAAGGGAACCTCGCTGCTTCTCGTGGCCAGCAGAGTTCGTGCCCTCTTGTTAGGGGCATTGTGGAATTCAATTGCTCCTCCTCCTCGCAGGCGTGATGGCGCAGAAAGGAATCGCACGAGTTTTTTGATATGACATTGTAACACTTTTAAATGTTTCATTGTGAACAAATTAGATAGTTTTTGAATTGATTGTTTTGGATTCACGTGGTGCTGAAGACATTGATATTTCTAGATTTTTTTATTTGCGTCCGTATTAGATATACCCTGCTCGGCAGTACTGTTAGAAATCCGTGGGGTCAAAATGGTAGACCCCGATGGGCTTGGTCTTACAAACAGGATACACTGAGATGAATGGCGTGGGGTCTGTGCCCTCTGCTGTGACATCCGCAAGGAATGCGCGGCCAGAAACCACAAGAATAGCTCATAGTAGCAGGTTCCTCATTAGTTCTCATGTGTGAGTAAACCCTACAGCCTCTGGTATTTGCCTTCAAACTTTTCTCCCGCATTGTTCGCCGTAACGTACGGTGCCGAAGACGTTGGTATGTAACTGTATTTTGGCATGTATTAAAGAGAACCAAGTACTGCGTTTTTAGAAGTCTTTTTGCAGCACAATGAAACCTACATTGCCGGCTACACTCATCCATTTCCACAAACCACGTGCTCACCCAGTCGCAAGAAGAATGTCTTGCAATGGTGGAAACCAGGATTGTTTTAGTGGAATCACATGTTCGACCGCTGGGTAGTTCAAAGTCTATCGCTAGTGCCCTAGCGCTCGCATACTAGAGCGCCCTTGCCACCCGGTAGGCGTGGATGTGGCTTCGCGAATTAGCTTTGAATGCCTCCAAATAAAAGGTTTGCGGAGTTGTGTGTGGGGGAGGGAGCGCCCCGTGCCCGAGTCGCGGCTGCTTCGCCTCCTCCTCCTCCAGCCAGAGCGAGGCTTTGCCGCCCTCCCACCCCCCTCCCACACCCCCCTCCACCGCCGCTGGTCGCTGAGCCGGCGCAATCCATAAGGGAATTACTCGGCTTAGGGCGTTGGGGCATTAGGGGCTAAACAGCGGCGGCGGCGTAATATGTCGCCTGCGCCCCTCCCCTCCCCCCCGGCATGTGCGGGTGGGGGCGTGGCCGAAGAAAGGACGAGGCGGGCGGGCCGCCTGAGGCGCCCTGGTGCCCTGCGTGCCTTACGCCAATTGCGCGGCGCTCGCCGATGCCACGCCACTTCTCGGAACCACCGGCGCGCTCTACACGACGCGAAGTCCGGGCAACTCGGCCGCGTGCACTCACGGTAGGAATAAGGTTATCGCAATACTTTCTTACTTACTTTGCTACGAAAATATCAAGTTTATTAATAGCAATATTGATATTATAACACCGTGAATACATTTTCGTAGATTTGAGAATATTCTAAAGTACTCTTAATTTTGGGCAGCCCATAGTGTAGTGGTCAGACCGCTCACCTTCCAACTCCGTGTAGCGGGGTTCAAATCCCAGTCGAACCAGGCGGAATTTGTGAGAAAGTAATTTTTGTAAACCAATTAGTAGGAAGTTTTCTCAGCGTATCTTTTCCTGTTGCTACTCATCCCACTATTGCTCTATCATATCGCATTCCACCCAGTAAACTTGTTCTCAGGTAGGACTGGAAAGGCTTACGGTCATTATAAAGTACAGAATTACTGTTCTGTATCAGCTATTCGAATTCACCTACCAATGATCGTAGAAATCACGCTTTCAGCATTCTGCCTTTGCGTTATGCGCTATTTATACACATGTTTATAAATGTATATATTCTTCTCTAAGTGATTCACGTAATTCGCAAAGGAACACTCCCCGATGACTTCAATCCAAAAGGACACCACTGAAGAAGTCCTTAGTAGAAGTAGCCCCTATTCGTTCCGAAGTCACAAATTTTCCTTACCCTTCCGACAGCGGAGCGAGCCAGGGCCTTTGAACTCTTGTTGAAACTACTGGTAACTCACAATGGCGCGCAGTGTCCTTGCACCATTTAAAAGATAAACTCTTGCCAACGTTATTGAAGTAGACGCGTGGGTTCGTAGGAAAGAAGGCGCAGCCGGTTGAAAAGTCCATGCTGATGTCTCATTCATGTACATTAAATTATAAATAGTACTTTATTCCTGCGTATTTCGTATTTTCCACTAATGCGTCAAATATGTATAGTGCAAAGTTGTTTAACGTAATGCACAACATGATCGGGCGACACAAGCGCCGCTATTCTTGCATCGTGTAGTTTTGTCTCAACTTCCAATGGGGAGTTGTAGACCCTGGTGCGAGCTCTGGTACCGACTTTGGCCCTGGCGGCGGCCGGCTGGCTGGCGAACACAAAAACTGCCACCGCCGCCGCAACGCCGCCGCCGCGCCGCCGCCGCCACCGCCGCCGCCACCGCCGCTCGGAATAAACACAAAGCGCATTTAACTTTCAAATGGCTCTATGTACTCAGTGGACGCGTGCACCTGAGCCTGAAAAATGAACTTGCCGTGCGGGAGGGAGGCGCGGAACAGCTGCCGCCAGCGCCGCCAGAGACCGCTGGCGGCGGCGCGCACGGGCGGAGGAGGAAAGCGCGAGGCGATTTTGATGAATGACGGGCGGCGACGAGGGACAAGGATCGCTTGACGGGATGAGGAGGGCGGAAGCGGGCGGGGACTTCTGGGAAGGGTGCCTCTCGCCGCGGCCGCAGCAGGAGCTGCTCCCGGCGCAGCGCGGCACCGACCCTGGGCGCAGCACAACTCAGGAGAAATGACCGCCGACCGCACTGTTGGTGTGTTGCTCATTTCGCTTGCAATTGCACGTTAGAGTTGAAATAATATCTGTAGAAACGGATACATCTCATACAAACCGAGATCCCGCTTAAGAAAAAAAAAAACGTTCTGGTGTATCTCCACTCTATTCTTACAGGTGTGTGTTAAAGAAACATGAAGAAATGTTAGGTTATATGACAGCTGTAATTATAATAAAGCTTTTTTTTTTATCTTGCGGGTGGTTAAATGGCAGATGACTTACTTTCTTCACAATTAAATTCATTTCCCGACCGATTTTACTCTTTGTATTATCTCTTTCATCGATAGAAAATTTTTTGAATTGTGAGGAGAGCTCGCGAACCATCATTGCCGCTGACTGCAGCGAATCTGACCAATATGCCCTAGGGTTCGGGACTCCACGGTGGCGGATTTTCAACGGTAGTTACATTGCTGGGTCGAATTCACGCGACCAACTGCTCAGATTGGAAGTTCTTAGTGGTGTCTTCGATCAACACCAGGCGAATGCCAGAGCAGTTCCCTAACAAACGGGCCACACGCGATCTTTCCTTCCTCTTCCTTGTCCTATCCTTTCCCTTTACACACGCACACTTACACTAACATGCACTACACCACCACACATGTCGGGAGAGCGGTCGGGAACTGAAGGCTGGTCCCGACTGGGGCGGTGCCCCCCCCCCCCCCCCGGGGACAGGCCCGGAGCCTGCGTAAAGGTCCCCTCTAGCCTTCATGCAGGTCGGTACCGGATCCCACCATTCAGGCAGTCAGGCGCGAGGGGCACACCTAGGATAAAACCTTCACTTGACGATCGGGTCCAGTTCATCCCCTTAGCAGTGAACGTGGCCGGAAACGATCCGTGAGAAGGGAAAGGTCGTTGTGCGCACATGGCGTCAACCTCTCCGCGCCGGCGCGCGTTGTCACCCCTCCCCCTCCCGCCGCCAGGGATTCCGCTTAATTCGCGCCACTGTGCTGCCGATGCCGCTCGCGCGTCCGCTGGCGTCGCGACGCGTCGTCTGAATGAGTTTACGAGCGCAAAAACAGCTGCCGCGCGCGTCTTCCAACTCGCGCCCCCCGACGCACAGTGGGCCAACTACCCGTAACTTCGCAACTCCAGCGGAAAAGAATAGCAAGTGTGCAAGTTAGATTTTCAGGAGATGATAAGCAACATTTTTTCTCACTATTTTGTTCTTAACGTCACTGTTTCATTACTATTATATCTAATTGCGCTATAAATTTCACTTGAAATTTTTTTTTTCCCCCCCAAATTTAATTAATTAGGTTACTAAATATCATTTATTACAGTAAAACAAGAACTCCCAACTCTCTGATAAGAGCTCTTTTTTTTTCTAAAACAATGGTCTTTATAAAGTTACATTAATACAGATGCCCTGGTTGTAGAATCAGAAAAACAAATTTATATTAAAAAATATTATAAATTTTTATATTTTTGGAGAATCGTGGAGGTAGGTCAATAAAAAGGCTCTTCTAGAATGCCCGGATTATAATGAATTTACCGAATCCAACGTAAAGGTGACGCTCTGTATGTACTACTTTAAGACTTTGTGCTATTCCATTTCCTTTTCGCCGTCATGCGTACCTGTCAAGTGCCAGGTGTGTGGTGAGAAGTTGGTGGTTGTGCGCGCCGTGTGGGAGTGTGGGCCCTGTGCCCCCCACCCGCTTGTGGCGCAAATTGCCGCAGCAAACAACAGACTGTCGCGGCGGCGAGGCGGGGCGGGGCATTGCGCGAGGAGGGGCGGCGTTAGTGGGAGGGCGCGCGGCCGAAACTCGAGGCGCCGCCGCGACGAGCCGAGAGAAGTCGGGCGCGCCGCACGACACCGCAGCGCCGACACAATGGCGGCCTCGCGCCCGGCGCCCGCCCACCCGCCGCCGCTCCGGCCTGGCCGGCGCTGCTGCGTGGGCCTTCATGAAACGCTTGGCGCGAGGCGAGGAGAGGCGAGGCGTCGCTTTGCGTTGCAGGCAAAAGCTTCGCGTGGCGGGACGAAGGAGCAGGTGTGGAAGACGCGTAGCTTGTGGTGTCGGAATACCCACGGACCTCCTGAATTCCATCTCCCAATCACTGGATACTTCGATGAAACGCTCAGCGTAGGACCGAGGAGAGGCGTGGCGTTTCAAGCTTGGGGTTGAGAGGCTTGGGGTTTCAAGCTTCGCGGTGCGGGACGAAGAAGGAATAGGTGTGGAAAACGCATTTCTCGTGGCGACGGAATACCCACGGACCTCCTGAATTCCATCTGCAGATGACTCGATACTTCCGATGTATCGAGACCTCTTCCGATGTAGGAATTAAATTGAAAGAGGTGTATCATATCAATCTTCATAAAAGCAATGCTTGATTTATGAAATTTTAGGTCCAGGAACACTCCCCAAATTACTTATTAATTTAAAAGAAATAATATATATTTATTTTATAATTCAATAATAATTTGGGAAGTTCCGGAACGCCGTTCCGACGCATTCCGCCAGAAATCAAGCCTTGCATGAAAGTAATTTATTTTTCACGTACATATTTATTTAGTCAAAAACAGTAAAAAACTGTATGTGACGATGGGGGAGAAAATTATCTGCGCCCGCTTTCTTGTGAAATTTATAGTACTGAATTATTTGTCCTTATTATGTGCAATATAAACATATTTCATGTCTTTACATTTCTCTCTGAATGTATGGATTAGTATAATTATAATACTAGTTGAAAAGAAATTTTAATCGTTTTCTAATCTCAGCGGTATTTTTAAGGTCTTATGTATTAGACACAACTATACGAAGATATGAATTTGGTACCGAAATTTAGGCAACGATATAACCGATATCGAAAGAAAACCTATCGCTATTTGTCATATCAACTGTATTGCTACAGTCCGACGCATGTTGTAGCGAGGGAGGAAGAGTTGAGATTGTCGCTGTCGTTGCATAGCAAAATACTTCACTTTTCGCATTGCCCAAACAAAGAGATTCACTTCTCAGCGGGTGGATTTGATATTTCGAAGTGTGACAACCTTATTATGCAAATATATGGACAACCTGGCAAAATACAGATTCATCTGAATATATTGAATATTAATATTCTTGTTTGAAGCTGGAAATGAAATGCATAAATGTGATCCAAATTAAAGTAACGTATACTGTGAGCGAATGTCATGTTACCTGATAAGAGGAAATGCGTTAACGAATTTGTGAGTGAATAGGCGAAGAGCAATCAGCTTTTTACGCAGGAGTAGGGTCTATTAAATTCGATTTAGGAATATAAGACGAAACGTATAAAATTAGATATAGTAAATTTATTCGAACCAGGATCACAATTAATCTAGAAGCATCGGTTATGATTTATATTCTGATACGTTTTATTATGGGATCAAAATCAAGGAAATCGAATGAAAGAAAAGAAAATTTCTGAGAACATTCCTAGAGTTGCATTGTTTCATTGATCATTTATTTTTGAATTATCATATTTACTTTTATTTCGAATTGAAATAGATTGTAAATTTTCATTGTGTTAATAAAAAAAATTCCTAGAGTATTTCGTTCGGTTAACATACCAGTTCGTCGATTATAATTGTCCCTGGAATGTTTTACGTTTCACACGGAGGCAATTGTAAATTCCAATACTGTATTCTACAAACATGTTTGAGAAAGCGGCTCAGCGCAGAAAGAGGTTCGCTGTTTATGGGCTGCGGTGCCGGCTGATGCATCGCGTCCCGTGCGTGCCCTGGCAGTTTGACATTGGCCGGCGCGGCGAGTCGCTCGCGTCTGTCTCGAGACGGATAATCCCGCGCTTCTAGGAAGCGTCCGTCTGTCGCTGGCGCGGAGCCTCCGTCCCCTCTCCCCGGCCACCCGCCACCCCGGAGGGCCGCCCGCGCCTCGCTCCCCGCCCGCCCCACCCCACCCCACCCTGCCCGCCCCGCTCCGCACCGCCCGCCCGCTCCGCCCGCACCGCTCTGCCCCGCCCGCTCCGCTCCGCCCCGCCCCGCCCGCTCCGCCTCACCCGCCCGCCATCCCCGCCCCGCCCAGCCCAGCCCCGCCCAGCCCCCGCCCGCCCGCCCGCCCCGCCCTGCCCGGCATCCGAGCAACCGTGGTGTCTTCAACGGCTGCAGACTGGCTGGGAGGCGCCCCACAGCCATCGACACGGAATGGCAGCGCAGTCTCAGTTTCCAGGCGGAAATTGTTGTGGACAAAACAAGCTCTTTGCACATTTCCCCGGGGTTCTGTTTCCTTTACCTGTCACTCGAACATTTCACCGTCACTCATTTCGTCGTCAATATTGCTATTATTTACTTACTTGATTGCTAATGAATGGCCGCCGAATGATTGTTTTGCCGTGCCTTATTTACCAACAATGTGGGAACAAGAAGTACTGTAACGAAGACGCTGCTGATCTGGCGAGATGTGGTGCTATCCCCGGGAGCGTGCCTCTTCCTTATGTAAAGAAGTGGAGCAGCATGCGCACATTGCTTCCAACCACCGTAATCATCTCTGGCTGCTGTTGTTTTCTAGAACAATTGCACGTGTATTATTCAATTCTGAATGCACGTCTCATCACATATTGGAAACATAATTGTCATTCAACAAAATTAGGGGATGTACTACACAATTCTTTGAAGTGCCTCTCCATTGCATGTGCCCATGTCAACAATAATCGTTGCTATCCTTTATTACCAATGGCGGTACTAGGATTTTTCTAGGGGGAGATCTATGTATGAGTATCCCGTAGACTGAATTTTCGTGTATGGAATTTTTCATTTTTACTGATTTTTTAATTGAATATTTAATTGTCAGTTAACTGTCAATAATCAATTTGAATGACTTTTGTTACTATAGAAAATTAGTAAAATTCGTATTTGTGGAAAAGTAATTGGTTTCAGCCGGGGAGGCAAGTCCCGGGGGGGGGCAGAGCAAGTCCCATGGGACTCCCTCCCGCTTGTGATGCGCGCCCCGTTTTATTATTCACTCTGCTATTTGGTAAAGGAAACGAGATAATAGAGCTTCTGGACCTGCAGAAATGATTCGCGAGTATCGGACTCAGCTAACTTACAGTTAGCTTTGGCGTTGGTAATCTCTGGCTCCGTGGGCGTCGTGGTGCGCTGTGGCGCGCTCCGAGCGAAGGCCGTCGAAATCCCGCGGCGCCCACGTGACAGTCCGTATCACTCCCCACCCTCTGCCGCCGCCTTGTTATCGCCCTGCCCACCGCCGCCCGGAGACAGGCTGTGCGTCGCCCTGCAGCCTTTGGCGAGCGCTCGTCAGCCGCCAGGGCAGCCCCGCGCCCGCGCCGTGTTTGGGCGGGCGATCCCCATCTCTCGCGTGATGTGTGGCCTCCGCCGAGACGCGGTGCCACGCGTGAGTGTGCGTGCGCGTGCGGGTAGGTGCGTGCGTGCGCGGGGCGCGCTCGTTTGCGTGTGACGTACGGTCGACGGCGAGGCGCGGCGAGACGCGGCCTCCGCTTTGTGTGCTTGCCGCCGCCGCCGCCGCCCGCAGACGGACAGCTGCCGTCTGCGTCGCGGCGATGCGCCCTTCCCTCCGCCCCGCTCCGCCCATCCCCCCTCCCCCCGGCCCCCCCCCCCCCCCAGCCCCGCCCCATCCTGCCCTGCCCTGCCCCTGCCCTGCCCTGCCCCTGCCCTGCCCTGCCCTGCCCTGCCCTGCTCCTGCTCTCTGCTCCTCCTGCCTGCCCTGCCCCCCTGCCCTGCCCTGCCCTGCCCTGCCCTGCCCTGCCCTGCCCTGCCCTGCCTTGCCCTTGCCCTTGCCCTTGCCCGTGCCCTTGCCCGTGCCCTTGCCCGTTCCGTCGCGACCCATTCCACACCGCTTCTCCCATCCCCATTCCATCCCATTCTCCTTCCCCAGTGCATTCTGTCTACCTTGTCCCACTCCGTCCTGCCGTGCGCCGCCCCACCCCACCGTACCACGCCGCGCGCCACCGTGTCCAGCAAGACCGACTCGCGAAGGACTTCCTTCCACGCGTCGGAGCCAGATGAAGACGTAGACCAAACGCCTTTATGCAATATACAATATTACATTATAACCTTTATTTCGTTTTTGAGTAGGCCACCGTCGCGCAAACGAAATCCTGGATGAAGACAGTAGGATCTTCATCCGCTGGGAATGTGGAATTACCCAGTAACATCAGACGTTAACAAACAACGCACTATTGGATTATTATTTCATCGGTATATTTTTCTCTTTAGGCCTACACTGGGGAATGTCTCGCGGGACTACGTGCTGTTTTGCCTACACTGCAATGTAATTTAAGTTCTTTAAAGTGGAATGTTTTGATGGTCTTTTTGTAGATAAGATGCACAGTTGATGCACCTTTTAACGAATTTTACCTCATGGCCCTCCATCATGATCGTTTTGGGATGCAACTGAGTGCTGTATGCCGAGGTAGCATGACGAGGTTCCTATCGCTCTTGTCGAGCGACATGGGTCTGAGATACCACTTATCTCCCAGATGGTGGCCTGGAGATATACTAGTTATCTGCCTGTTGTGGTTTTGTTGCGTTTGTTAATACCGTCTACGGACTGATGGTATAAACACTTGTTCTGTTCATAAATGTATTAAAGTGGCTGCATACGCTGGATTAGAGTAGTTCGAAATGCAAATTAGAGGTGGGTGTGAAGGGAACAGCGATTGGGAATGGGAGAGAAGAAGTTGTGTGCCAGGAGCCTGGAGGAAACGCTGAAGTATTCGATTATTTCCTCCGGACTTCGCTTGAAACCTGAATTAGTTTTGCTATTTTCTGACCTCTCTCAAACGCCCTTGTCAGAAATGCCACTACATAACCTTTTGTATATACGGTATAAAATGCACTTACCAATAGTTGAACGTTTCAGTAAAATATATTTTTTATTTAACTGTAGAAAAAGAGTTGAATACGTTAATTAATTTTAATCGCTTAGTCAAAAATCTGATACCATCATGTAATTAAAATATAAAATGCAATGAATATATTACGGTTGCGTAGATAGTGTTCGCAAGCATCCTGGATTCGTGTGTCGTAGAATGTTGACTTAACCTAACGAAATCGTGTAACCAGTGTAAAGCAAATAAATGCTGGTTTTGAAATAAAACAACACTTTTAACAAAACCGTAATTGTACAAGAAAATAAAAGAATTCGGCGCAAGCTGATTAGTCAGATGAAGATGATCTCGAGATCGCGGTACGAACGGTTTCATCGAGAATGTTGACCCATTTACAAGCCTCCTTTTGACGAACGATTCCAGAGTTTGAGCGACACGGGGTGCTGGCGCCCCAGTCGGCGCAGTGCGCATGCGCATATTCGCCAAAAGGAAGCGCGTAAATCGGCACTCGAGAGGAGAAAGACGTTGCAGAAGGTGCCACGAGTGGCCACCAGCACGTCTTCACAGCCGCCGCCACCTCCGACTGAACCTGTTGCGCGAGGATAATCTAAGCGATACGCGTGCTTCTTTTTTTTTTTCCCCTGAGGCCGTGAGGGTGGGGCAGGGCACCACCGCACGCGCACGAAGCCCTGGCGGGCAGGCACGCTTCGGTAGCCGTGCATCACCCAGCGTGCGCGGCGCCGAAAGGCTTATCTTGATTTAGTTGGCTCTTCCGCTGCGGCGCGCGCCGGCCGAGGGGCCTGCCTGCCTGATAACAGGTGGGCGCGCCCGTGAGTTAGCGCGAGCGCGCGATTAGCATAAACCGTATGACGGATCGCGGACCAAGAGCGCGGCTGCTGTGCGGGGTCCAAGGTGAAGCCCGTCGCTGGGAGATAATGTAATCGTGTTACTCAAATATCGTCAACAGTCTGAACGGTTTAATTATCTCCGGATAATCGAATGAATTGAAGAGGTCGTGCCATGAACATGTTAATTCGTACCTCATTAGTCTGCAGAAAAATAGCGGTGATTTGTATTCTGCTGATAATGCGCGAATTTCTCCAATGTCAGTTTGAGGCCACTATTGCAAGTTCTCGGTTTATCGATTACATTCTAAGGATGCACAATCCCTCACTTGGCATTGTGTTCCTCAGAAACACTTTAATACCTTTCATTTTTGAGAATGTGGATAGGGCGCGACGGGGTTCTAAAGCAGGTTAATAAAATCTCTTTTTCCCCCTAATTTTAGTTTTTGACTGTGACTTGAATGTATTTTAAAATATACTCTACTTGTAAAATATTGTATTGTAAAATATACTGTACCTTGTTGCATGTTGACAGTTCCCCAAATATCACACTAGCTTATGAGTAGTTACATCCCTTCAAGACTTCGTGAAACATGTAAATTAACGAAACGCTAGGTAGAGAGCTTGAATATTCTATTGATTAATAATGCAGTGAAACCTGAATTGAGCATCCACTGTTGATTCCATGAAATAGTGGTCTTAGGGGGGGAGGAGGTTGTCTAATAGGGGAATTGCTTATTACAAACATTCGCAGTTTTCTGGCGCACGATTACATAACATTATCTTCTTACGAAGGATTCGTAAAAAGGTGGTTATTATTTCTAGTCATAGAATATTAAGGAAAGTGCCTGTTTTCGCTTAACGAAATAATGAACGGCCTTTGTTATGTGTACATTGTGCCCCTATTACCAAAAATAAGACGTTTTGAGGAAGTTTAATTTAGCTTTTTTTGCTTATTTCCACGTAAGTGACGTTTCAGGCGTATATGCTATGTAAATGAATTTATCATTAAAATATTCATATTTCCTTCTTTTGGTTAAAAATAAAGTTTTGAACCATTTTCAGTTTTAGTATTTCCCAATTGATATCTATCGGTAGAAAACTTTTTTTTGAGTCGACTCATGTCGTGTCCCCAACCACAAAAACAGTAAAATATCTTGGATTAAAAATTTAGATACAAAACTCAACTGGAACCAGCACATTTGTATAAAACCACAACATACTAATTCAATTGCTAAACCCACGCACCCAGCTCTGTCTAATGCACTTACATAATACAAATCACTAATTCGCTCAACACTACTATTCGCATGCCCGATCCAGGCATATGTTTCCAAAACCAATCTGAATAGAAAGCAAATATTTGAAAACAAATACTTAATACAAATAATTAGAGCCATGGTTGATCAGCACTAACAGAAACATCATAATAATATGAACATAAGAAACAGCTCACCGAAGAGCATTCATATGAAACAAATTGTACTCAAACTATCCTTCATAAAGGTCACCTTAACTCAGTATAGACCGGAAAAATTCCCAGACATAAAACCAGAATTAAGAACAGATTTCCCTTTCATTCGTTCCTTCAAATAAATGATTATTTTGATTTGCTTATGTTTTCTCGCCTAATATTAAAATTAGGTTAATATTAAAATTAAGTTAAATTAATGTGTTCAATCGGATAATAAGATCACAGATTATTTCGGTCTCTTGGAATTTGTATTAACGAGTTGTTACTGTAGTTCCCTAGATCTTTTTCCCGGTAGCGAATGTTAATGGGCTCCTCGCAACTGACACAACATGCTAGAGCCGTCCCGAACACATCCAGATGAAGTAGGTGGAAACACTAGAAATTAAAACTGCGGTTAAAACTTTCTTGACTGCCACGGCCGTAAGGAGTATCATCGCTGTTATCCTCGCAAAGTGACGGACAACAATAAACTATATGAGTAAGGAGGCTGTGCCATCCATATTTCAGATTTTGTTCTCAGAATTTATTGAGCCATTGCCTTCTTTTACGCTCGTTTTATTCCTTAAACAGCGGCCTGCTACAGACTACCTAATCGGTACAGCTAGTAACTTATACAATTAAATGTTTATGTGTTTACAGTAGTCTGTTGTACGTTTCTGCATGGAGTGTCCATATTAGTGAGTCCATTGTATTCTTCTGTAGATATCATAATTAACTCAAGAGATACGAGATGAAAACAAATTCATATCTGAGACATTGTTCCAAAACTACTGACGCCCTAGTTTCTGAATCGTTGGAACCAGATCATTGTGTTGATTTTGAACGTAGTCAATTTGTTCACATATTCTGATTTCCTTCATTGGTGATTTTCTTTGTTATATTGTTGGTGGAGTTCATTTGGGTGTACAAATATAATGTTTGCTTAATGTTTATCTAAACATTAAGTGTAACCGTCCAGCGGGGAAAGAACACCACCCCCACCACCCGGAATATAACATATAATATAACACTTGTTGGTATAATGGCCATAGCAATTGTGGCGCGTGGAAATGAAAAAAAAAGAAAATCAAAGAGCGTCACCGCTACATCTGCCAACCGCTTGACTGCCATATCCACCAACATACACCCACCGGGAGCGATAGCTCAGTGCATCAACTGATGCCGCTGCAGCGCCTCTGACTGGTAGGTCCTAGGTTCGAGTCCTGACGGCGGCAGCATTTTCGACACTAGCTTTTCAGCTAGGTCTAATTCAGTCCCTGTCTGGAGAAGAATTCTAGCGGCCGGCTGCTCTGATAGGTTTCCGTGGTTTCTCCGATCAACAACAGGCGAATGCCGGAGCAGTACCCTACCAAACGGGCCACGGACCCGCGCATCTTCCTTCCTCTTCCTTGCCTATCCTTCCCTAGAGCTTGCCCGGCTGGGGCGTGCCCCGCTGGTGGGAGAGTCCTGGTTAGGGGCAAACCCCAGTAGCCGACGGTAGGTCGGCGCCGGATCTCGCCATCCAGCGGGGGAAGATCACCGCCAACTCCCGCAAAAAAGCATGCACTACACTAACGGGACGAATGACCAAAGCAGTTGACGCGCCCGGAAACACGAAAAAATCAATCAATCAATCAAACATGCACCTCCTCCTTCCGATGGGGCAGATATCGCCGCCGCGCCGCCGCCGCTCTGCGGCCCCCACTGCCGCCAGCGCCCTGCGCCTCGCGCCCGCCGCCCTCGGCGTGGCGCCGCAGCGGGCGTTTATCGGCGGCGCGGCGCGTGGATTTATTGGGGCGGGCGCCGCGGGCGTAATTGGTCATAACTCGCCCAACTTAACGACAGCCTCGCGCGCCGCTCCACGCCGCGCCGCGCGCGTGAGCATGAGGACGCGGGAGGGGAGGAGCAATTACAGGCAGCCACGCGCTGGCAGACAAGGGATTCAAGATCCGATCCCGAGCGCTCAGGGAATTAAAACCATCTGATTTTTGTTACCAGAATAAGATTAGTTACTGCGTTTCTGTGCATGAAAATTTGTAATATCTGCCATGGTTTTAGACCCGAGAAATTATATGGCTTAAATCATTTAACGCCTTCACTATTATTTTCATTTGAAGTAGGAAATAGTTGAGACTTCGAATATTTAATTAATTTTTGCCAAAACTACTTGAAAAATTTTGTACTTTGTTGCCAAAACTACTAAACAACAAAATGTTGTCATCCTGGCGTAGTCAATTCTACATTCACAGCTAACATCCGACGAGTTCCATGTGCTTACCAAAGAGTAGGCGTATATTCCTTAGTTTACCCCTCTTGATTGTTCATGCTCACTTTCTTCAGCTTAACAATCCCGTTAAATTTTAAGCTCTGCATCCACATATCCAATGAGTATTGTAAATTTCGATTCAAGAAAGCCAATTCAAGGAATTAATGGCCTATTTATCCTCAAGAAACAGAAAAACATGTATGTGGCGTTCAACTCTATTTCGTTTCGCGGCACCTTTTTGCGAGTGGATGAGCGACGACCGGAGCCTGCGCCTTATCGCGCGTTGTGCAAGGCGATCATGAGCGGCGCGCCTGAAGGCGATAGTGGCTTCTGGGAAACAAGCCTCCCGCCGCCCGCCGCCCGCCGCCCGCCGCCCCCGCCGCCCGCCGCGCCGCCGCCGCCCGCCGCCGCCGCCCGCCGCCCGCCGCCCGCCGCCCGCCGCCCGCCGCCCGCCGCCCGCCGCCGCCGCCGCCGCCCGCCGCCCGCCGCCGCCGCCCGCGCCCGCCGCCCGCCGCCCGCCGCCCGCCGCCCGCCGCGCCCGCCGCCCGCCGCCCGCCGCCCGCCGCCCGCCGCCCCGCCGCCCGCCGCCCGCCGCCCGCCGCCCGCCGCCCGCCGCCCGCCGCCCGCCGCCCGCCGCCCGCCGCCCGCCACCGCCCGCCGCCCGCCGCCCGCCGCCCGACGCCCGCCACCGCCACCCGCCGCTCACCGCCCGCCGCCCGCCGCCCGCCGCCCGCCACCCGCCGCCCGCCGCCCGACGCCCGCCACCCGCCGCACCGCCCGCCACCCGCTACCCGCCACCCGCCTTGGCCACTTTTTCGCTCCCTTGCCCACCCGCCTGTCCGCCCACGTTGCCCATCCGCCTCTGTCGCCTCTACTTATGCCCTAGCGTCGCGTAGCCTCGCACAGGCGCACGCCCAGTTGCGAAGTGCCTGCCAGAGCGAATGCGCGCATTGCTCGATAAGCGTTTTATTCTTCTTTTGGAATGTTTTGGAAACGCTCCCTGGTGGTTGATATGTGTTTTTCTTTCAAGAAACGGAAATTCTTACAAGTGTATCCCACGCAGACATGTCCTGTTTATTTATGGCCCTGTGGACGAAGCCAAGCTAGCGAGTACAAACATGACATGATGTTCCTGCCATCATCTGAACGACTGTACTGTTTTTGAGAAGCGAAACGGTGAAATTGGAACCAACACCTTTGGTTTTGACGCAAGATGTTTTACTCTAGAAGCATCGGAGTCCTCCTGAAGTCACTGATGCAGCGAGCAAAGAAGATATTGGAAGTACACGTTTCCCTAGAACTTCACAGCGTACAGGTGAATGTACAACAGTCATCCGAGAAGGCCGCTTGGATTCAGATGACGTTGACGTCTCGTTTCATATTTCATCTGTGTAATGAAAGAAAGCAACTTTTTCTAGAATATTCCTGAATCCGTCAAGAGCAGTGTCAAAGATTGAAGTTTTAAATTAAGTAGTTTTTTTTTGTACCTCGTTAATTGAATGAAAAAAATCGGGATTTGATGATGATTGAAAAACCTACATTATATTCGCGAGAAACAATGTGTAATTGTGTAGAAGTTCAAGTAAAGTTTCGCAACTATAGCTGATAATTACTGCTGATGGTCTTCTTTCAACCAGAAAAGCTTCTTGTTCCATAAGAAAAATATGTATTTAATTGGGTGTATTCTTTCGTCTCAATATGCAGACTAATTGTCCAGGAAGTTATATGGTGCATGTCATTGATGTTGATTTCTCTTGCAGTTTCGTGGGTTATTTTTACTATATTAGTGTAGTTTTATGCTGCGGTTCCATCATTCATGTGTTTTTGAGCATCGGAGATGGTCGACAAGACTCGGTCGCATCGTCATCCCCAACAGGGAGCACGAGCACGTCCCGTCTGACGCGGCAGCTGCTTTGCTGGACATGAGGATTAACGCCTAAAAGCGAGCGCCTATAGGACTCAACACCTAGACCTTTCGTCCTAAGAACCCGGGTAGGGCTCTTCCTTGGGGATTTAGCCATGTCTAAAACTTGACTTCTCATGACGAGGGTGACATGGGTGACTTCTCATGACGAGGGTGATATGGTTGAGTTCTCATGACGAGGGTGTCAGTAAAATGGGTGTAAAGCTGTGGGTTTGGGGATGGACGAGAAAGATTACATCTACAACCCGGACGAAAGCAAATATATAGCCGAAACATTGATGATCCTTTTTTTTTTATTCGTCGGTCTCAACTCAAGAATCTCTTTTCGCTTTTATCATTCAAGTGGACAATTTGTTAGCATTCTCAGCATTGCTCGCAGAGCATGTTCGCTTGGCTTTGACTGCCAGAAAGGGAGCTACCGTAATACAATTTCGAAGAACTGTGCAAATAATATATGAGAATAAGTTTTCTCTAACTGGGGAACGAAAATATCTAGTTTTTAAATGTTGCTAACCTCGCTTTGTTGTTTCTTTTAATCATCATTCAACTACTGCGAATAGTGAAAGGGCAGGGAAGAGACTCTGGAGTTCAAGAAACCACGCGCAGAGTTTCCTTCTCCCGCGTACGTCACATACAGTACCATTGTTCTTTGAGGATAATCAGAAATCAAAGATCAAATAAAAAGTCACAGAGCCCCCTTCGGTTATTGTGCTAGGGGCGATGGGATGTCACTGGTGTTGGCGGCTGAGGCTAGTGATGCGACATGGATGTTGCCAAACATCGCTGTTAATAAAACATCTACCAAAAACCATCGATGTTTAAAACATTGACATTTTAGAGCTGGTCTGGTATACTATAATATTAAATATGTGCGCAACAGTTGCTTGTGACTGTGAATATTAATTTATAGTTAAATTTAACTGAAAACAAAATTACGAAAGCCTCTGCGTACGGTAAATACTAGGAAAGGCAAACGAAATACCAGGGCCGTTAAATCATCTCAAATTTTTATAATGGGAATTTTTATCAACGAAAAATATCGAAAACCTAGAAAACGTCAAGCAGAAGCGTTAAACCTCTACTTACGGTAAATACTAGAAAAGACAAACGTAATACCAGGGCAGTTGAATCATCTCGAATTTTTTAAATGGGAATTTTTTATCGCCGAAAAAACATCGAAAACCTAAAAAAAAATCAAACAGAACGTTAAACGGTAAAAGAGAAACGAATACCAGGGCAGTTGAATCATTCGAATTTGTATAATGGGAATTTTTTATCAACGAAAAACATCGAAAACCTAAAAAACGTCAAGCAGAAGCGTTAAGCCTCTGCTTCCGGTAAATACTAGGAAAGACAAACGAAATACCAGGGCAATTGAATCATCTCGAATTTTTATAATGGGAATTTTTTATCAACGCAAAATATGGAAAACATAAAAAAGCCGTGAAGCAGAATACGATGTTGGATGTCGCATCTGTAGCGGGAGCTTGGCAAAGGCGCGCCGAAGACGCGCTCGCGGGGGGGTTTATTCGCCGCCCGCCCATGCGCGCGGCGGCGCGCTCTTAGGGCCTGCGATGGCCTCACTTTCGGCGCGCCACAAACTGGAAGTTGCGACGCGGCCGGCGATAAATCACGCGTTTGCGCTCGAGGAGGAGAGATCCATTAGCTGTGCGCAAGATGCATGGCTCGGTGCGCCCGCGATCGAAGAGATCGTGTCCTCCGTAATCGCAGGCACTTGTTAGCCGCGGGGCGCCTGCGAGTTGCGACGCGTGTACGCTTCTGGTAGTTAGGCCGTCGCCCGTCGGGCTGCACGTTGTACGAAAGGCGGAAAATGAGCAACTGCGCTGGGGCGCTTGGCTGCACTTGTGCGTTTTTGCCTGGAGGTTTCCTTCGACAGTTTGTTGTACATGCGTTATTTACAAATACATTCTTTTCTCCAAATAAGAATAATGTTTTACTGAGAAATTCTTTTGTAAATAACTTTAAAGCTGTAGCAAGCAGAATGCCGCTGCAAATGGACAAAGACGCTACTCCCGTGGGGAGACGCTAGTGAATAAACAACAACAACAATAATAATAATAATAATAATAATAATAATAATAATAATAATAATAATAATAGTGGGAAACACGAATAAATTACCACGACTCTCTGAGACTTTAGAATGAGGAATTCAAATTTGAAATCCAAACTTTTCTACCAGGAATACTCTTTTACTTTCTCTCCCTTAATTCGTAAGAAAAGGAAGTATTATAATCGTACTTCCTCGAACGCATTGGGCAATCAGAATACATGTTTGGTGGTGCTTTGATACCGAAAAATCGTTTGTCAGCAAAGGTCTGCCGGTCTGTTTGGTGAAAGCTAGCGCCCAAACCGTTCAGCCAATTTTCGCCAAAATTGATATTTCCCGATTGATTAAAATGAGCTCGAGGCGAGGATGTTTTGATTGTGGTGATGGTGGATTGGGGGTACTTTGTGTGAACCCTCAACATCATTTTCAAAATTTTCTCAAAAATGGCCCCATATTTTGTGTTTAAATCGTGACCTCGGATAGCGTAATGGACGCCCCAATAGAATGGTGCAGGTCTCATTTTCATTGAAATCCCTTATTTTTCGGAAATTGCAAAAGTTCCATTTTTTTATTCTTCCTTTTCTTCTAGCCTTCCTATAACTACAGTACGGAAGGCAGATATTTTTTCTTAAAATTAAATTTGTTCTCCATATTTCGTTCTTTTATTAACGTCATGTACATTATTTTGAAATGTTAGTCCTTTTCGCGCAATATTGCGGTCGCATTTTCGTTGAACTCTCTGAATTCTCCAAAATTGCAGGTTTGTAAATAATGCGAGAAAGTATGTGCTGTGCTATGAACTCTAGTTGAGATATCAGAACTGAGTGAAGTCTGAAAGTCCGTATTTCTTTAGGCAGGCAGAAAAGAATTCACACACATGCGGCAAATATTATATCTTATTTTAGTATGAAAGGTTCGTTATTGTGTTCCGTTTTTCAATTGTTTTGAGTTTCCAGGTGCATCTACGAGACGGTAAGGACTGTATAGAACGTTCTCTATAATTATAAAACGCATTAGGAATATATGTTATTTGCATTGTGCCATTCTTAGCAGTTACGATACCGATACCGCCCATGATATTTCATGTATGTATCTTTGTTTTGAGGGATAAAATTTCTATCGATATTATATGAAATACTTATGTGCTGAGCAAATAATGTTAACGTGCATTTGATAGCATTAAAGTGTCAGATGATTCAATTCATGTGCAAATTCAGTTTATAAAGAAGTGGTGAAAGCGTCGCGGTTCCAACAGGATGTCAGATTTGATAAGCACTTCCGGTTACAATTGTCATTCACCACTAATGTTTTGATACTAACAAAACCTCACAAAATTTTCAAGACTTGTATATGTATGTGGAAATATTTAATTAATAAAAAAAAAAAAACTTAAACTAAACTTAGTTTACCAAATACAATATATTTTAAACAATATTTAAAAAAAACATTCGGAATAGTATATTAGGTTTTCCATGTTTAGTACGATAATACTCTTCAGAAAATAATTCGGGAATAGAACTCTTTTAGAATGAACAGAGTTGCTGAAAAACAGATGTGAGAAAGCAATCTGTGTCTGACGCAGTATCCGACGGTCATAAGTCATTACCATAAGGCATGAGTTCGAGGAATGAATTCATGCAGTCTTGTCATGGTTTTTATATGTGTGTAGTTGCCGAGTGACATGGCAACATGTTAACGTAGTGTAAAGTCGTGTTACCAATGATGTCGGTTTTAACTGTTGGTAAAGCTATAGAGCATTTGTGGTGGAATGTCCGGAAGTTCATTTTATTTGAGAACTACTTATAAGGTGTGAGTCCAACATCAGAAATGTTTTAATCTAAACATCTCATATTGCTTTAATCGTATATTGTTCTTTAAAGAGTAATCTACTCCTACTCATGGTGTAAACTTATTTGACTGAAAGAAAAACAAGTGCTTACATATCAGTGAAGTGATTATTCCATACATTTTACTGATGGATGACTGGGATTGGTTGAAGTTGTTTGATTGAATGAATTCTTCCTGAGCAGTGTCAATCAGCACACGAGTTAAATCATGTTTTTAAAGCTTAGCTTAGGTGTTTCAATTAATTTATTTCATTTATATAGAGAGTTCTTTGTTAATTATGTGAGGTGACATATTTTTATTACTTTTTAATAAATGTTTTGATATCGTAGGACAAAATCTTTAGAGAAACGGCATTTCTGTATAGAGTGGTAATTCAGTACCTCAGAAATATAAATTACAAAGGCACCTTTTTTGTTTAAATATTAATTTTCATTCAGTGTTGAACATTATTTTTGTAGAATGTGGGTGGGAATGAGATTTTTGCAATGGATTGGAAACATGCTTTGCTTGTTTCTTTCCTGTGATCTCGGTTGGCACGTTTATCCCGCTGGGATCCCATGTTATTCGCTCATAGCAGGCGCACGCTGTTGGAGGAGTTTGGAAACGCGCCCAGTGCGTGGATTGGACGCGAGCGACAGGGATTCGCGGCGTCTTCGTGGGCGGAGGCGGGGACAAACCGTCCCCTCAGCCAGGGGCGCCCACAGGAAACCAGGGGTCTGGGGCAGTTGATCCGAGGGGACCCTATTTCAAACAAAAAAAATTGCCTTTCTCTCATTTCATAAACAGAAATTATTTCTCCATGTAACAGAAATAATTTATAGCGTGTGGCCCCAGCTGCCCTTCCTTCTGGACGCCCCTGTCTTCAGTACTCGCACCCACCGAGGGATGGTGTATTAGCAGTTTGCGTACGGAGTGGGACTATCATATTTGAGATAAACGTTACTGCGAATGAAAGATGTTTGCAATATCCACTAACGTATAAAAGTATAATGAATCGTAATACATTTCAATAAGACGGAACTTTCGCGTCTGTAATATTATTAAATACTTTAAGAGTGTGTTTCCAAAGTGACTTATCTTTGTGATACAATTTTTCAGGAAGGGAAACTATATAGTTCAGGATAGCATTAAGTGAGTATTGGAAGCTGTTCTTAACTCATAGTAGAAACACATTTTTTAACACAATATTTGGGGGAATGATGTATAAGCTTTTGAAGAATGTATTGATTAGTTAAACTAGCAAAGAAACGGGAATGGATTTTTTTGATTGATTTTTTCGTGTTTCCGGGCGCGTCAACTGCTTTGGTCATTAGTCCCGTTAGTGTAGTGAATTTTTTTCTCGGGAGATGGCGGTGATCTTCCCCCGCTGGATGGCGAGATCCAGCGCCGACCTACCGTCGGCTAGCCGGGCTTCCCCCTAACCAGGACTCTCCCACCAGCGAGGCAACGCCCCCAGTGGGAACAAGCTCTAAGCCCCCGACCGGTCTCCCGGAATATGTGGTAGTGTAGTGCATGTTAGTGTAAGTGTGTGTGTAAAGGAAGAGGATATGACACGGAAGAGGAAGGACAGATCGCGCGCGGTCCGTGGCCCGTTTGGTAGGGTACTGCTCCGGCATTCGCCTGGTGTTGATCGGAGAAACCACGGAAAACTACCGATCGGAGCAGCCGACCGCTAGAATTCTCCTCCAGACAGCGACTGAATTCGACCTAGCTGAAACACTAGTGTCGAAAATCCTGCCGCGGTCAGGACTTGAACCTAGGACCTTCCGGTCAGAGGCGCTGCAGTGACGGGAATGGAGGTACGTCACTTTGGAAATAAGCTCTTCGTTTGTGCTTGAACTTTCTTTCCTGGGTTTTAAACCTATTATTCACTGTTCAAAGGACACCAACCCTGGAGTTCATTTTACTGCGCCACGCATTCTTTTATAAGCCAACTGTAACACAACTTGGCTGTGTTTGTGCCTGTTGATGGCGGGCGAGTGGCCGGTGGCGAGCGTACGAGACGTGGGCGGAGTCGGGCAGCGATTGCGCCGCCGCGCCGCGCCGCGCCACGTCTTGCCTTGTGCAGTGTTGCGCGTGTGCGTGCAGTGAGGTGATGGCTCCCTTCTTGTGTTGCAGGTGAGCGGTCCCAGCCCCAGGGCACGGTGACCCCCCGCTGCGAGCGGCTCAAGTGAAAGAGTAAGTGTTTGCTCCGAGCTGCCTCTCCACTCCACAATGTCTTAGCTACGAGCTCTGGTGCAGGTCCTGCCAAGAACATGTTCACTTACTTTTTTTAGTTTTGAGAGAAATAAAAAGGAGGTTAAAAATAAATAAGATTTAAACATTTTTTCATTGTTAAAAAGAAGAGTAAACTATGCGAGTTACCAGACTTAGTGAAAGTTTTGAAGCGTTTCTGGAACCTGCTGACTTAATTTTTATAGTTTCTGAGTTAACATGTTCTTGACGTGAGCTTTTCAACGTGTCGTTGATAAAAATGAAAATCTTGGAATGCTATTGGAAATGTTCTGAAAAGACAGGAAATAGTCAAGGAATTTCATAAATGGTCAACAAATATGAATTTTGGTCGCAATGTATGCATCTTGAAGACCTGTTACCCAAAAACATGAGTGCTGGGTTTGTGACGGATGTTAGTACTTTTAATTTTCATACATGTTCATCAAACGGTGCCGTTGAATATTACTATTTCTGCGTTTTTAATCACTTTTCAAGAATGAACATTTTCTCTATTTTTGCTCCTCTTTCCTCTGAACTCTTGTGTTCGTATTGAGAACGTAATCTAACTAAAATTAAATCCTTACATTTATATAATTCATGTGCAGGCTATTTGAAAAGGAAAGGTAAGCATTTACTGCTGCCGTCCGCCTCTTTGGCGTCAGGTGCGAGGCTCCTGTGCACCACGCCCTGGTGCGAGACGGGGCGGGGCGGCGGAGGGCGATATGTGGGCTGAACCGGCCCTCCCCTTCCGCTCCCCTCTCCTGCTCGGGGCGAGACGCCACTCGGCGGCAGAGCGGAGTCGGGAGCGCGCTCGTTTCTTGTCGTGAATCAGCGGTTCGCACCGGCGGCGCTTCCGTCGCACAAACGTCGATATTAATTGGCGTGTGACGTGCGTCGTGCGGAAGAGCAGGGTGGGGAGGTTTGGGACGAGATGGTTGCGAAACGGAATTCTTCATTATTGTGAATTCAGGGGTCGCCTTGGGCGTGATTGTCCCTTTGTCTCTTATATATGTGTTGTCGCGGAGGGTCTGGCAATCTACTGATCGTAGGTCGGAGAAGTGCGCAGGAGCGATAGTGTCTGGTGGAATATGCGTTCCTTCGGGACGTTAATGGTAATCGGCATTCGCCTGGATGAAAGCCGTAGGAGAAGAAATAAATTCAGGAACGGGGCGATTGTTGACGTTGCGGAACGGGTAGAAACGGGTCGGGAATGTGAATCGAGTCGTGCGGCTAGAACGGGATGAGTTAGGACATGGCGAGGGAGCAGGAAACGGTGAAGTGAAGAGGGCTGAATGGGGAATGATGGGAGGATCGGAACGCTGTGTGGCGGGCGGGCGGCAGGCTGGTGGGCGTGGCGCTGGGCTCTCTCCTCGTGCCCCGTTGCGAGCGCGCCTCCTCGTGGCTCGTGGCCGCTGATGTATCGGAGGAGGTCGAGTGTCAATACGCGTGCAATTACCTGCGGGCGCATTATAAATTCAACCTGTTGGCGCTGATTAGGGCGCGTCGGGGCGGGGGAGCGCGTGGCCCGGCCCGGCCCGACCACTCGCAGCCCGCGCTCCCGCCTGGCGCCGGCGGCGGCCGTTGCGCCCAACACAAGAAAACGGAGGCGCGTGTTCTCTGGTCGTTAAACGCAGTATCGTGAAGGCGAGCAGGCGGAAAAGCTGCGAGTCGGACGAAGAGCGAGGAATCTTTCCGAAGCGGAGACAGAAACGGCCAAGAACCGAGAAGGGATCGAGTGAAAATGAACGGATTTGAGATTTCTCGCAGGATTGTTTAATCTTATTCTTAGGTTTTGTGTAATAACAGTACAAAACGTGTGTTTAAATATTTGCCAATTGCAGTTTGGAGAACTGTACTCCCGTGATCTCTTTCTATTAATTTTGAATTTTAAGCCATCCAGTTAGTGAACCTAAGTGAATAAGTAGGACGCCACTCTGAACTGTGTGATTTATATTTTGTGAACATAAATATTCTAAATTTTTAAAATCTATATTTTAAACCATTTCAGTTTTTATATCAAGGTTTTAATCGGTAATCTTATTGTACGTAGTATTGGAGTCGTCCAACCTATAATAGGGACGTCATTCGAACAATTCCTATAATTACTTAGTGTTCGTGTTCTCAAGTCAAATGCGCGTATACAAATGTAATGTTTTCTGCAGCTGCGCTATTCAATCAGGCTGTACAAAACGAAGATGCTGTTTGAAACAACTGTACTCGTTTCTTACTTGACGTAAATGTAAGTAGTAACCGTTAAGGTCGTTTGCAACACTTATTGGTCTTGGACGACTTGTAGTTCTGTGCGTACCTATTATCATTTGAAATTATGGAGGCTCTTGAGTTTTGAAGTTGGGATCGAAGAGTTATATCCTACACAGAATTAAAGCAAGGTTAATTATTTCAATGCATTTATGTTTCCTTATTTTTCTCAGATTAATTCGTTTTTCTTCCTCTCGAGTTTCGATGCTGATGTTTGTGGTTGGGCAACTTCTTTGGCGTAATTGAAGAACAGTATTATCATGTTAATGAAACTAATATTTTATTGTTTTGTCGAGATGAACGTTCCTCGACTCTCCGAGTTGTTGTTTTTGGACCCCGCTCTTGTTTTCTTGCCGCGGCTGTTATGAAGAGCTCTCGCTGGTTTGACGCCTCTTGATGGGGAGGCAGCCGCTTGGCGAACAGGTTTTTGATCGTAATCGGGACGTTGAATAGTGAAGTCAAGCCGTCATGCAAACGTCATAAGGAAGATTGTCTCTCTAGCGGGATTCTAAATTGCTCGCTTTGTGCAGCTGCCTAAGAGAGTTTCCGAGCCTGTAGTTGGCGGTTCGCTTGTCGAATGTTTCTAATCATCTCTTTTTGGTCAGTGCGTGTTGGTAGCCACTACCATCTGATGAGTGCAAATTTCGCCAACTTGTTTCCGATCAGCTGCCTCGTCGATTTTATTATCTGATCGCAGGGAATTACGAACACAAGAATGTAAGGACGTACAATATACCACAGTGATATCAGATCTTTAGATTCATGTATTGCCGCTTCATGGATTTCGAGAAAACCATCGAAAAATAATTACCGATCATTTAGTAACTTGAAGAACCCAACCAGTAGTATTAATATGAGAATTCAATTTAATTCCATTCATTGTACGGAATTCTGTGTTTACACGCGAGAACCGTTGATCGTATTTCGTAGTTACAAACTGTTAACGGCACTCATTAAATGCGATGACATCCCTGTCAAGAGATATACCAAGTGGTATTGTTTCTTCTGTACAAAAAAATTCCCTTGTGCATTACCGGCGTTAAGAGGCGTTGTCGCCCATTGGATCAATCAACTGTAATGTTAATGTTTTGGTGGTCTATTCTCGATTGTTAATAATTTTGCGTGGTTAATAATTTGAATAAAACCACGGTACCACCAGGATCTACCCCGCCACCAGGGTAGGATGAGGAAATCCAGGTTGCCCAATACCTCGCTCTTTCTCGTACCAAGAGTCGCTGCCCCCTGCGTCGTATAAATCTCCATGCCTCTGTGCGCCGCGCAATTGTCTCCCCCCCCCGAGCCGTCGTCTTCGCCGCTCAGGGTGAACGTGTTCCTGTGCTCGCTTTCTGCTGAGCGTGGCGCTCCGATGGTGACATCACCTCGTTTGCCGCCAAGGCCGCTGCAATGCGCCTCCAGAAGATCTGTTGTTTCTATGCGCGGCCCGGCCGATGATTCAGTGCTGCCAGGACGGTTATGGAGGCTCCATCCGTTCGAACGTCTCGAGATTTATTATGGGACAGGGTTATAAATAGCCCTGTCCGTGACTGTAAGAATGCCCCGATTGTAATCGGAAATGTGCACTGATATTAACGACTTGGTTTCCTAATTTTCTGCAAGCGATATTTCATTAAATATTAGCCAACTTGCCAAGTCGGTCATGATTGGCGTGAACTTGCTAAATTGCTAAATTAGTCGTGATCTACTGATATTTGTGTGTCGATAAGTCAAGATTTGTAAAATACGCTGGCTTCATTCTTACTACTCATAAGGAATTGAATATTATAGCTATTTTTGCAAATGCGTTGTGAGTTTATGAGAGAAAAAAAACATGGTTATTTGTAGTTATCAATTAATTCATCTTATAAGACAGCGAATGCGCGAGTGTCAAACATTATATGGTGGGATTGAACAAATTGTAATATTTATTTTATAACATAAATGTGTCCCTTACGAAGTGCAGTTATATCAAATCGTGTCTTGCAATCGAAGGATGCTTTTTGGTTCAAGCGAAGAAGGATTATTAAGAAATTCATGAGTCTGTGTAAGACTCAATAATGGCAAGATTTTAACTTTCGGAACGAAGATTATACGATTGAAAATGGGAGCTGAAACTACGAGGCTAAAAGAATTAGAAAATGTAAAATCAATTATGATGAATACCTTGTTTGAAAATGAAACGAAGATGCGGAATATGTCATTCATAATCAGTAAGTTTATTTGTTCACCACCGTAGTGATATAAATACGAGAAAACAAGTAAAATATTGACAAACGTAAGCGAACTCTTCCGAAACTCTGTTATTAAGAGAATTAAAAACATGCACGTTTGAATTTCTAGGGAAGGGAACAATGCGTTGGTGTAACGTAAATACCTTTGCGTGTGGAGCTGAGGAGGAAGGTTCCGTGGCGGCGGGCGTGGGCGGGGCCGGGGCCGGGGGCGGGGGTGGGCGCCGTGACGGATGGGCGGATGGTTCGACCGGCGAGTGATTAATTCCCGAGGCGTTTGATTTAGTGTTTGTTTGCGCCGCCTCGATTATGATAATCGGCTGTCACCCAGGCGAGCGCCCGCCCCCGCACCTCGCGCCCCGCCACGCCCTCGCCCCGCCCCCCTCTGCCCTCCTTGGGTCCGCGTGATGCGCACGGAACACGTTTCTCGCACGGAGAAGAATATTTGTTTGCAATCAGCAGATGTCGAAGTAAGCGGCATAAAAGTTCGTGAAAATGGCTGAAAGAAGTAGTCAATATGTTTGTAACAACGTGGACTTTTACTACGTAACTGCACACTCAAATCATTTAATCAGGATTCAGAGGATTCATGTTGTTTTCTTATGTCCATTTTCTAAAATTAAAATAGTAGGCTGTAAATGTGAATCTATTCCTACTAATTCGTGCTATCCAACTCCAGAGGTGAATTTATAGACAACAATTTCTTTAATTTTTTTTTTATTTTGTACCAAACTAGTTTACGCATTGAATCAATATTGCGTTAGATCTGTCTATTGACCCATGCTTACGCACAGATGATTCAATAGTTCACTTAAGAAAGGTTTGGGTTTTGTTATTTGGTTTTGGTGAACGAGCTGCGAAGTAGTTTTGTGGTCGTAGTGCAGGATAATAATTGTTAATCGTGCAGGGAGGCGTCTTGTTGTCCGTGGAGCCGCGGTCTGGCACGATGCTGACTGGGCGTTCATTCGCGTCTTGAGAGCGCGCCAGGCGAGTGGTGTTGTGTGGGCGTGGGCTGTTATTGTGGTACTCACAATCGTCGCAATATAAACGTGTCGTGAGTCAGGTGAACATAATACCATTAACAAGAATATAAATGTGCCAAGCTATATATTAAGAACAATACGATAAATGAAAGGGCTCGGCTCTGGGTAATCAATCCTATGCCACATTCTCTACAAAAACGAGATAAATCACTAACATTCTCTCTATGTCGATTACTAAATTTTGTATTCAGTAGGAACGACCTTTTCTGCAGGTCTGTCATTGCGGCTATAGTGGAGGTCCATAATTTAGTTTGTATGAATATTATGGTGCTGGGAAACAAATAACACTGTACTACGGAGATATTTCTTCTTGGCACTGTGACGAGGAATGTGGGTTGATACCTATTTATTCTTTTTCAGAATGAATTCCAGGTGGCATAAGACTAACCAAAATAATCCCTCAAATTCCACCATCATTACTCTATTATATCAACTCTTATTTGTTTGTATACAGTATTCGCAGCAGTATGAACGTAACGTTAGAACAGTGAACCCTTTGTTGCTTCAAGGAACGACCCCTTTTCTCTGCAGGTCTGTCATTGCGGCTGTAGTGGAGGTCCATAATTTAGTTTGAATGAATGCCCCCATTCCGGGGACGCAGCTGTGACTCGACTCGACTCCTCTTCTGCGCCTGTGGGCTGCGTGTGGAGGCAGTCGGGAAGAAGCGAGGCGGAGTAAGACGACTTCTTGCAGCATCGCACCGTAGGGCGGGGAGGCGCGGAGTCTGTGCGTTGCTTCGCCGCGAGGACGCGGCGCCCACTTGCGCTCGCTCGCAGAGGGCAATTCATCCGTCACGCCGCTCCGCTGGGGATGCTTCATTGAATTGAATTGAATTTGCCTTATTTTACGTGGCGAGACTCAGGCCATGAGGCCTGCTCTTCCGTCTGACCACGCAAATTTCGCTACGCTCCTTTCGCCAATCATGGGAGAAAGAAGGTATTACTTGGGCGACGAAACAGGCGATTTGAATTTAGCTCAGAGGCGTCATTTAGGCTTGATCTTTTACATGCAGTAAATGTACTAACATGGGACAGCCGGCTTTACTTCCCCTCCGAAGGAAGGCGTACGAAGGATTTTTCGACTTTCCACGACTTCGATCGGTTTGAACCTCGCACAAACTTGGGTGTAGCAGTCCGATACGCTAACCGCTACACCATCGCTGCCGCCAAATCGCCTTCATCTTGTGAGGACAACGTAGGCTTGCATCCACTAGATGGACATAAGTTAATCGATATTTCCGATTGCTGTGTACAGTTATTATAAATTATAGGAAAATATATATTTCTTAATGCTAATGCGTTCTAAGCTTCTAAAGCCTTTTATAAAATATAATTACGGCAATAAAATACTACAGTTACGAGAGAACCGTAGCACCAACGAGGCTGCGACATGTCTCATTCACTTCGGGAACGAAACTTTGGAACTTGGTAAATGAACTCACAATTACCAGAAAGAATTTTGCATTTCATTAACCTGCTACTTATATGATCGAATAACAATTAATATAATTTTTCAAGAAATTTGATAAAGTTCTCCAGCTCGACATTCGCTTCAGCCACACACAGCTTGATAAGCATGTGTAACGTTTCTTTATTCTCTGCTAAATACTCCGCGCTGTTTAATTGAATGGTTCAGAAGAGTGTTGTCTTTCAGAGTAATGTTTCACGTATGTGGTTGATTTAGTAAGAAAATTACCTGCTTTTGTATTCGTGATGGATATAATGCATGATTTATGGATACGCGTATACGTGAAGAATATGACAATGGCCCGTAATTAAGAGTTTCTGTGGTTTTCTAAGAGGGATGACGAATACGAAAGGTGTAAAGATCTAGGTATAATGTCTCAGTAAGTGGAAAAGAAACATCTAGTGGAAATTTTAGGTATAACCTTGACCATCCACGTCCATGACCCGAAACTGCAATTAAAATATAACAAAGATTGAAATGTCCATGTCCTGTTCATTTCGTACAAAAACATACTAATGTCACTTAACAAACATTTTGTAAACGATTTCGAATAGTGACGGACTTCAATGCAGACGCTTCAATTTAAAAAGTGTGGCGCCACTATTATTCACAGACCCAACTCTGTCCAAAACCTTAATCTGGTTCTGATTTCGGTGACTTCTACAGAAAGCGATCTTGTAAGTAGACATTTAAATCTTTATAACAGGTTTTGAAAGTCTGTTAATTGTTAAGCAATGTTTCTGTTACGGACTGCTGGTATATTTTTTACAATTATCATTTCTTCATAACATTTATTTTGCTAAATAAATGTGTGTTGTTTTCTTCCCGGAAGTAGTACTGCCGTATTATGTGGAAAAGAGCTAATCCAGTGTTTGGTAAGAACCGATTTTCTGTTTATTGATCGTTTGTAGTTTTGGAGCCGAGCTTGAGGTTTCGGTGACCGGAAGGTCGTGCTTTCGCCCGGGCAACTGCCGACGATCCTCGTGCTTTGATGTGTTCCGCAACAGTGTGTTGTACCGCCTGCCGACAACAAATTCTAAGTCGACTTCCGATCGATCAACACTTCCCGGCCTAATTCAAAGCAGCCCCTACCACGCGCGATCTTCCCTTCTGGGATGCCGCGAGGATGTACGATACGTCTCTTCCGTAACTGCTATTCGCGACGGGGAAGAGGGGAGCATTCCAAAGCAGAGTGAACAGAGATTGATAAAAATGGAATCGTTGCATTCGTCAGAACTATTACTCGTAGTATATTCAACATTTACCTGTTTTCATTTACAATCCCTTGTTGATTGTTTAGTGTTTCCGGAAGCATCAAGTGTTATAGTTATTAGTTCCGTAAGAGCGGTGCATGGTGTATGCCGGGAAGTGGTGGTTTTCCTCTCTCACTTGAACGTGCGATTCGGCGCCCACTACTCGTCAGCGTGCGGGGTTCCCTTTCCAGGTATCTCCGCCAAGGCGACACCACTTCAACCGAGACTGGCTTTTAAGCTTTGGACTGGTTTCCCGATATTTGTGTAGTGCATATAAGTGTGCGTGCGGCAGGGTAGAGGATGGGGAATTATTATTAATGAGAGATCGCGTGCAGTCTGTGGCTGCTTTGTATGCGCACTGCATCGGCATTCTCCTGGTATTGATAAGAGGAACCACCGGAACACTACCAATGAGGAGAGCAGCCGGGCGGCTAGAAATAGCCCAGACAGCGCGTGGCCGAATTCGTTGTAGAGAGGTGGATGGGGACGGGGGAGCCACCCGCGTCCGCAGCGGGGCGGGGCGTGGCCGCTTGCTGCTTCCGTGTTGCGCAGGCGGACCGCTGCGCTGCGCTGCGCCACGCCACTGCGCGATGCGCATAAAGATCTGCCAGCGGTAACGGCGTCCGCCTCCACTTGCTTCTCCGCGCTCCGCTCGGTCCCTCCCCCCGCCCCCCCCGCCCCGCCCCGCCCCGCCCCGCCCCGCCCCGCCCCGCCCCGCCCCGCCCCGCCCCGCCCCGCCCCGCCCGTTCCCTTGGTCGCCAGCCGGACGTCGGGGGCGCCCGACAGCCTGGGGAAGGGGTTGATTTACGAAACCCCAGCGCCGTTGCGGGACCTATCTCCAGCGCGCGGCAGAGCTTGATAAGACGGTTTGGCAACGGGGTTAAAATTGCTCCACGAATTGGTCAATTGAAGGCCATGTCATACGTTTATCCTTAGGTCGAGATTGGATTCGGTAATGCACATTTCTTTTATTATAATACAGTTTTGATGCGCATGTTCAAAAATCGAAAGAAAATCGATTCTGGAATAATGGAAGTTGGCATGGGGACTATTTTGCAACTGACCATAAGCATTTTTGGCATTTGAAGTTTTAACCTCCTGCACAGTAACGCTGTATCATTGTCGTCATCGCACTTCGCATACTTATTGTTTTTATAAATGTAATATGGGATTATTTTTATATCGCGTCATTTTCTAATTTATCGAATCATTTTCTAATTTATTAAGTTATTTTATTATATACGGTAGTTCGACCGCTAGTTCTGCCAGAAGGTTTAAAGTGAACTGCAATCAAGTAGATTTCTGTCGCATTAGAATGAGGAAATGATTGAAGACTTGCTGTGATGGCATTTGTGGACCGACGCCTTGTAGAGCTCTCTAAACGGAGCACTGCTCGCACTGCCGCTTCTTCACTGCTAAGGCTTAGCCTTCCATGGCGATGCGCTCTTTTTCCACTTTCACTGTGAAACTTAAGTATTCCATCTCTGTATTTTGGTTGTTATTATTATTATTATTATTATTATTATTATTATTATTTTGATTATACAATTATAATAGCTTTCTGTGACTAGGACAGAAAGTATGACTTAAACGTTTCCGGGATTTTGAAATGAATGTGGTAAAGAAGCTTTCCTACGCATTAATTTTTGCCACGGATTCATGGAAACTTACAAGCATAAACCCTTACCACCTTTCTCAATACGTGTGACGGCATCCATGTTGACTCACATCATCTCGAAGGTGTGGTCACTTCGCGGTACACAACCCACAAAGAACTATTTTTCGCCATACTTGCCAATCAGAGGAAGTAGTGGATTCCATGTATGAGAGATGGAATAAGTATTTTTGAAACCAACTATTACTTTGGGAGTGTTATAGAAAAATAATTTTCTAATTTGCTAATTTTTATTAAATGCCCTCCCGATTCCGCTGCGTACCTAACGTTAGTTCTTAAATAAAATAAAAAGTCTTTTGGTATTATGCGTGAAGGCGTATAAGAGCGTGTGCTGTGGCAGAGAGCGCTGTGCGAGCAGCAACGTTGGCCCGGGTCCTCGGCGCCTCGCCCGCTCCGCGCCTGTGCTGAGGCAGCTGTGGTGCCGCTGTCGCCTCTCGCGCATTCCGCGCCGCCGGGGGATGGGGGATGTGGGCAACGAGGTAGACCCCGCCCCCGCCCTCGCCGCTGCCGCACGTCGCGCGGGTCGAGTTGCCGAAGTTAGCGCGGCCGTTTGCCGCCGCCGCCGCCGCCTGCGCGCCAGCCTGTGGCCGCTGGACCGTGCTCGGGCGCGAGTTCGCCTCCGGCCCCCGCCCCGCCCCCCCCGCCCCCGGCGCCCCCCCCTCGCGTTGTTGGCGGCAGAGGCTGTGTTGCGGCACCGGCAGAGGCGGCTGCGGCGGGTGATACGCATCTTAACGGCTGCGCGCCTGACCTACTGCATCGCTGCTAGTAGCGCCGCCTCAGACCGCCCGCCCCCGCCCCCGCCCCGCGGCTTTGTGCAAAGCGCCTCGTCACAGCTGATTGGAATCGAGTGGCGCTGTTCCCGGGCCAACGGCGCCATTCCGCGGGCGCGCCGCGTCGCGCCGCGCTTTTTAACTCCCTCCCTCCTGCCCGCTTTTTGCCTCCCCGTCGCGCGTAATGATGCTATTGGTTGTTTTAGGGGTCGGCTCCTGCATGCGGCCGCAGTGGCTTATTCTGCTTCCGTAGTTTTTACGGAGCAATAACCTCTTTAAATGTCATCCGCTTCTATTGGCAATCTTAATGCGA
Source organism: Teleogryllus oceanicus (assembly GCA_964035755.1). Classification (NCBI taxonomy): domain Eukaryota; kingdom Metazoa; phylum Arthropoda; class Insecta; order Orthoptera; family Gryllidae; genus Teleogryllus; species Teleogryllus oceanicus. The sequence goes on from CAXIVR010000002.1 coordinate 199,191,379, forward strand.
AAGAGAAAGGACCGGCATTGGCTGTTGTTTCGGCATTGAAAGGGACGTCGTCTTTGAGTCTGAGGATAATGCGCTAATTTTTATGTGTTAGCATGAATTTGTTGTTTTTTATCCTGCTTGCTATCAATGTATCAATACTATCAGGAAATCAGTTTAGTTTAAATTGATTTCCTGATTCACAGCCATTCAATCCTCTGTGCTCTAATGATCACACCACGTGGAATTAAGCATATGAACTAATGTTTAAAACATATATTTTCTTTCTGTTCACATGTGTGTAACTAAGAGTTGTACATTTCTATTCACTTTCCCTTGGTTTTTGCATTTTTACATAGTTCATTTAATGCGTTAAATTATTATAACTAAAGTACATTATAATTACAATTATACATAGTGCAACTACATGACCTTCTTCATAACGTTATTTAGGGATAGTATACATGAATACGTATAGTCCTTACATAATTGTATGAAATTAAGTATATTACTTTCAAACCTGCATAAAATACAAATAATGTTGTCTTGAGGAAGTAGTAGATCAAAAGGGTGAGCGAGTCTTTCTATTCTACACTGACGCCATTGGTGATGTGTCACAGAAGAGGTCCTGTGCTCCCTGGCGTGTGGGCGTGGCCGTTTTGCGTTGCAGGCCAAGCTCTGCGTCACTCGCTGCCGCGCGTTGGACACGAGGCGAGGAGGGGAGGGGGAGCTTTTCATTATTGATATATTACAAATGCAAATCGCTTTCAGGGGAAATACACAGCGGGAGGGGGTATTCTATTAAAATGAATCCATTTTCGAGCGCGCATTGTGGACGCTGGCTGTCGGCGCATTGTAGCTGGGGAATTAGTTGCAATCGGCGACAGCCCGTTGTTGGGCCGTCCAGCTGCCAACTACCGCAGTCTTCTGGATCCTTCGATAGCGTGGTGTAGCAATATTATTTGTGCTAGCCGGGCAGCGGCCTTTCTTTTTAAAGACCAGAAACGCTTACAGACCTTCCGTTACAAAGCACATGATTATGGTTTTATTGTATTGCTAACATGAATATAGCGTTGTAAAAAGGTAGCAGTATAAAAAGTGATTGCTGGTACGGAGTGTACCTTCTGCCATTGCTTGCGTCACATTCAATCCTGACGTCTTCCTGCGATGGTAACTAGTTTCTTTTGCGGGTTGCGCTATAATAGTTAAACAATGTATCGTAAGACAGATACGAGATTGAAGAATTACCAAATGAGGTCGTTAGGATGGAGTCGAGTTTTGTAATAATTTAAAGATACGAATATTTGTCAACGTTTTATCCGCTTTAAAAAAATTCTAATGTAGTACAATTTTCGTTCAAATTTGTCTATTCTACGTGCCAAGATGTCCGATTGATGTTGATAGTAGTTCTAGTAGGCCATGGATCAGTTCTGATATTACTTTCATTACTAAACTGAGTGTTGTTTTTTATAGTGAGTCATGGATTATTTCAACATTTGTGTCCTAATAACACGTACAACTATTCCGATCTCAATTACGTTAAATTTGACTTTTTACAATGAAAATGGATTAATGTATAAATAATCTTAATGATTTATATTTGCGTTTTTTCTAAGTGTGGAAATGGTATTAAGGAGATCCTGATTTGATATTATTGAACTAATCTATATCCCCTCAGCAACATTTTCTACAAATCAGTATCCATTTTATTTTCCATTGTGTTTCTTTACAAGTTTCACAACGGAGCGCAAATTCGTTAGTGTATTCGAATTAGAAAGTTCATGAGACTGGCATTAGAACATTATCTGTGTCGTCACCAAAGAACGTTATTACAGTAATAATCTTAAATTGAGCTATGTTTGTTATTTTGAGTACTGGAAAATAATTACATTATGGCTTAGCGTTTTACTCGTCGTACAACTGATTGTTTTTCCATCCACCATTCTTAGTGTCTAATGATATATTTTATGCTTATTAAAAAGGTACATAAATTAAATTAACGCTACATTGTCTTACATTTAGTGAAAATAAGTGTCTTTAATTCAGTAACTTATGAACAAACAAAAAATATCTTAAAACTAGTTAACCCCAAACAACTCAGCCCTACATGGAATCTATTGGTTGGTGACAGCTGCTCTATTTTAAATGCATGTGCACCATAGTTACATTTACTGTATTTTGTTGTCCATTTAACATCAACTGCTGCCTTCATTCGTCAGTAACGATGAATCGATTCTTTGGGCGATATCAATATCATGTTATATCCCTAGATGTTTTTCCTCGAGAATAAATTATATTACTGCTAATTGTTCTGGTTGTAAGGTGCTTTGAAGGAACGACTTTTCGCCCAAGCTCCAGACTTTTGCCCGTTGTGCAGTTCTCTCGATACCATTTATGTTACTATGTAAGCATTCTAAATCTCTATTGTCCATCGTAAATACATCATATCTGGAGTTTTTATTTCGTATTTGAAAGGTCTTGACAAAGTTCCTTCTGAATTTTCCTACTTTATATTATAATTAAAAGGATTGGGGCTGCGTAATGATGCTGTCGTTTCTGTAATGATTTTTCAGTAGAAAATGTGTTCAAATTGAGAGTTTTTTCTTCTCTATTAGTGTAGTCTACACTTCCTGCTGCTTTCAGTACATTTTTTATTTCTATGAACACATTTGTATAGCGTTTCGATCATATCACCTGTTTCGGAATTATATTCTACAATATTTATTTTGGGTGTGTAAAACGAGCGTAAATGGCGATGCCTCGGCCGCTTCAGCCGTGCCCGTACCATGAGGCGCCGCGCTCTCAAAGCGCCTGTGCGACCGGGCCGCCTAGGGCATCGCATCGACGCCGCCACTAGCCAAGTGGTCACTCATCGCCACCCTACTAAGCATGTGGAATCGCGTGCAGAACGTAGGTGTTTCCAAACACGTTCAAAATGGAAAACATCCATGTTAATAATACATCGCCCAAACATCATGGATGATTTTAAAGACCAACTTTTTTAAAGCTGGTTTAGTAAACTCAACAATATTCCCAGGGAGGAGATTTAATTTAACGATGGTTGGGTTATTAATTTTAAATTATTTCACTGATAAATCTAACTAAAAAAAGAATAATTAACAATTAAATTTTATCTGATTGGAAAACACAAAACGAATGGAGTACATTTATTGTCGAAAACTGGTCAGACTTAGTTGTCAACCTTTGGCCACTTAGGTTTGAAAGACTATTCAAATTATTGATACCTGAATTTTTGGTAATAGTCTCTTTTTGTACCAAAACTGAAACGTCGAGCAAACCATATCGGTGTTTTAAAAAACGGATGAGTAAATGCTGATTATCAAGCCATTATATTTTGAAAGCATGGGAATCGGAGTCTCGTCCCTCCGTCGCAGTCGTCGCTTGCCGCGGAGGCCCTCGCGTTGCGTGGCCAAGGAAGCCGGTAGCGCCGCGAAAGCGCCGGTAATGGATTCCCGCGTGCGCGCGCCGACGTCGGCGACGTTGCCCGACGCTATCGCGCCGCGATCGCCTGCGGCCCGGGGGGCGGGAAAGCGCCGGTCAGCGATTCCGGCGGCCGTCCACGCCTCTGCGCCTTCTTTCTCTCGCCACGCCCGCCCTCGCCCTCGCATTCCAGCCTCCGGAATCCGCGCCGCCCTCGCCCCCGCCTCCGCCCGCCTCACGCCCGCCCGCCCCGCCTCGCCTCTCGCCTCTCGCCTCTCGCCTCTCGCTCTCGCCTTCTCCTCTCGCCTCGCTTCTCGCCTCCATCTCCACTTTCATCTCCGCCTCGGTCTTCGCCTCCCCTCCGCCTTCATTGCCAGCGGAGCCGGCCCATCGCGGCTTCTCGCGACGCGGGTGGTTCCGAAGACTAGGCCATCTATTTACTAGAAATTTGAGATGGGACGATCCCACTGTTTCGGAAATGTGAATTTTCGAATTGTCCCGAATAACAATAGTAAATTGAAGCGTTTATTTCGTGAAAATAGAACTGAGAATGAATAGTTAATGCCGTGATAGTTTTTGTTTCACGTAATCGGATTGATGCTTAATGATTTTTACTGTAATAATAACTAGTGCTCTGATTTATAGAAAATTAATAATATTCGGTTCTCAGTTCAGACGGGGTGTCACACTTTCCGCGTTACGTCATTTTGGCCTTTCTTCACCAGGTAAGAGATATTAGTATCTTGTTTCTGGTAAAGTGTTTTATAACACTTTATAAATGTAATTGTTTTCTTGGAAGCGTCTTCAGATCGGGAAGAAAAGTATATAATTATTATTTATAGAAGGCATTTAGTTTTTGTTTATTTAACACGACGAGTAACGATGTAATTGCCAAGGCAAGAATACTGTGAACGTACATCATCCTTGTCCCATCCAATTCTGTTAAATCTTGTAGAGTAACCTCCGTCCACTGTCCATGCGTCCGCTCATCACCTGAGGTTAGACACCTCCCGACCAATCCACAACTTGTGGGGCTAAAACAGCACATACATCCTCGCCCGTATGTGAACGCAAAATTCCGCAAAAAGTACTCAGATTTTCGAAAAATTGTTCATCACCTTATTTCAAAATCTATCTTTAATTCAAGGGGCCGCGACATCAGCCAGATCGATTGGGAAATATTAATTTGGAAGAAAATTGGCTGAACGGCGTAGCCGCTAGCGTTCTTCACAGATAGGCGGACGGACAGACGTTTGCCCACATTCGATATTTAGTATCAAGGACACACAAAATATGGATTCTGGCTACACCACGTGTTAGAGGATGTTCGTCTAAATTTAGCAACTGTATTTTTCCACTTTTTCGATTCCAGGATCCCTGTATTAAAAATGTTTTTGTATACCAGCATTATAAACGAGGTTTTCTGTTGCAAGAAATCGTTCATAAAAGGGCCTTTTACAGCACAAATGATGACGTATTAGGTTTTACGGCACGAATGATTGCGTCATCACACACGTCATAGTTGCGTCACAACTCACCTTTAAAATTGACGAACGCTGTGGAATTGCATGAAGAGTTCACAGAGTAACCATACAACCAGAATAACCAAAGATTTTTATTCTTGAATATAATAAATCAGTTTACATAATTACATTATTTATTGATGTTAATATTAATGGAGCAGTCTGTGAGGTTTTTGAAAGATAAAGGAACAGAACCAGGTACATTAAAAGTTTTAGTTGAAGTACCTGCTACGTTATTTTCGTCATTTACACTATTCTTCTAGCTATCTTTATTTTATTCTGAATTGATTCCTCAATGTAAGATTCTGCAACATTTGATGATCGCCATCCTCCATGACGCTTAAGGGTGGTAATATCTGACCACTGTCGGCTAACATAGTAGCCGATGTTCTCCTGAATGAATGTCCGGAATATTTTTCATGATTTGGAAGTTGAAGGTATTCGGCAATGAGTTTAGGAATTTTTCCGAAAGTGTTAATCCCAATGGGGTTACAAGTGCATCTACCTTTGTTATAAAATAAGAAAAGTTTATTATGTTTGACTTTAGAAGGTCTGAGGGCAATGTATTTTTATACAAATCTATATAAGAGAATCCTTCATCAGAAATAACGGTAAATATTCTGTGTTTGTTAGTTTTAGTTTCTCTAATTTTGACAACTAAAACGGAACCTTCTTCAGAGACATCATCGGTGCATATGTTATACAATTCCCTCGTCTACAAGCTCCAAATATGCCGAAAATCGCAACAACCTGAAAAAAGAGAGCAAAAGATGTGTTCCAATAGTTCACAAATATTTCAAATAAATATAACTTAAATACCTTCATCAAGAGATACTTCTCATCAGCTGCTTCTACTAAAAATTTGTTCACATCAGCTTGGGAAAAGACCATAGATTTTTCTGCTTCGTAACCGACATTCGCTTGTTTCATGTACAATTGAACTTTATTAAAAGCAGAAATATCAATACCATCTTTAATTTTGATCATGGCCTTCAATTTCGAGTGACTACACCACAAACTTGATGCCTTACATACTGCTGACTTCAATGTAATAAAAATTAGAAAATTAGACCATCACTAAAACTCGACTAGGTATGTCAATAAAGTAAGAGACACTTACTAACTCCGATATGTATGCCAGAACAACTGATTCGCATATAATCTTCACGTTCTTTGTTTCCATCCAATTTTTAAATTTGTTGTACTCTTTTTCGTACAATGCACTTGACTTTGCCGGTATTAAGCATTGTTCTGCCTTCGTGGCTTGTTCAACAATTTCCTGCGGCAAGGAATCCATCTTTCTTCGCATGCTCTTCAGAATCGCTCATCAGCTGTCCAAAATGCGTGACGTCATAATACCAATGTCAATGTTGCCAACAGTAAAACTGCTTTTGCAATTAGTTCATAAATTAATTTCGATTCTTGCATAAATTTATAATGCTGTTATACAAAAAATAGCGTATGCAACTCGTTTATAATGTTGCTTTATTGCATTCGTACAAATTTGAAAACTCGCTCCTAAAGTCGCTCGTTTTCAAAACATGTACTCATGCAATAAAGCTTAACATTATAAACTAATTGCATAAACTACTATTTTTGGCGAAAATTCGCGTTTTTTTCGCGCATTACATAACTCTCTACTCCGTAGCGAGAAGTAAAAAATGAAGTGTGGTTCAACGCGTCTCAGTCTCATAGTAGGAAACTGATGTTTTGTTTGCGGATACATTCAGAAAATTCCAAGAAATTTCTTCCAAACCAATGCTGTGTTCTGTTCGTAAAACAAATACTTCAGGAAGTCATTGTGCTGCAGTGCTTTAACTAGTAGAGCTCGAGCACCGTTGTGGCATTGTGCGTGCTTTTTAGACAATTAAACATTTGCATCTAGAGGCTATCAATAGCTCATTTGATTCCCCACAATGAGGCAAATGGATTGGAATTAATTGGTAGGCAGATCCTTTTAGCACATTCAGAAAAGATCTAGAAAAAACATTTTAAAATTGGGGTTTTAAGGCGCCAACAGCGTTGAAACGGTGTGAATTACTACAATTAGTGCCTTTCGAGCATAACGTAAATCCTTAGGTCTTGGTTCAGCGATCCCAAACATTGCAAGAAAATATTTTTAAAACTGTTTGAAGTGTCGGCGACGTCATATTTAGCTAGTGTAGGAATAAAATATAAACAGTTGTCTATAGAAATATGAGCGATGAAAATATTTAGAGTTTTAATCTGTCTAGTTGATGTTATAGGAATGTTGATATTGATTTCCTTGTGAGTGCTAGGATAATTGTAGATGTGCGAACAGCCATTTCCATACGAAACCTTTTTTTCTGGGATGTAATGCGCCGCGGACTCAGGAATTCTGATAATGCGGATAATCGTTGCTCATTAAAACGTCGCACATGCGTTACAAAATGGGAAATTTCAGCGGCGCTCTGCGGGAGTTCAAATTAAACCCCATGAATTCCGAATAATTGTTCATTTTAGAGATTATAGTAAACGTGTCCGAATAGCCAGCGCTGAGGACTCCTAAGAGACAGCGCAACCACGACTATTGTTTCAGGGGTCGTAATCCTGTCAGGCATATTTAAAGACGCGTGCGAGTATAAAGAACTCAGAGGCTGTGTTCCGTAATTACTACTTGGGGAATCAATTGTTGAGATGCGAAGCACATTCCTCGTGAGTTAACTTGGCTATCGGAGACGCCGCGTCAGGGCACAGGTGCCGTCGTTTCGGTCGCCATTCTGCGACCTTCCTCAGGGCGCAGTACTACGCCCTGAGGAAGGTCGCAGAATGGCGACCGAAACGTCGGCACCTGTGCCCTGGACGCGGCGTCCGATAGCCAAGTAACTCATGACTCCGGCCGCGGAAGCCTACGCTCTCACATTCCTCGTAGTCCCCTTCTGCAGGTTCACTTTGCAGTGAGTCGCAACTTCCGTGGAGAAGCAGCGGCCCTATTGTAAGGCGAAAGAGGCCACGCCCACCTCGCGCCTACGTGTAGAACCGTCTTCAGGCTGTCACGGCCCTCCGTTTCTAACTATGATTACCGAGTATTGTCTCAAGTGGCATTATATTGTGTGCTATGGAAATAAAATTGTGAATAAACTGTATTAATACGTATTGTAACGAACACAATTATCATCATCGTGATCATCATCTCTACATTTTAAGTCAAATTCTATACCCGGGGAGACAGGATGACTGCCATTTTAAAATTTTTGGTTTCGTAAATATGGTAACTGTGCCGTTTCTATGAAAATCCATCTCGTGCGATAAATACGTAAACAAATAAATAAATAAATGCACGTTCTTATTGAACAATGCTGTGTTATGTTCGTAAAACAAATACTTCGGGAAGTCATTGTGCTGCAGTGCTTTAACTAGTAGAGCTCGAGCACCGTTGTGGCATTGTGCGAGCTGCGCAGCAGAGGAGTTGATCTGCGCGTACTGCGCGGGCGCTGCACCGTTACGTGGGCGCCGCCGTGCGTCTGCGCGTCCTTCCTCCTCCGCCCGGAAGACAACGCCCGCCTCTCCTCCTCCTCCTCCATGCCTTGCGTCACCCTCCGCTGTTTGGCACGTGAAGTCACGGCCCTGTGTTGTTGACCGCCCAGAACGCCGAGCCGCGGGTCGCTGTCTTCCTTACACGCCGCCTCGCCTCGCCTCGCCTCGCGCCGGCCTCCGACTTGTATTAAATCTTGGGAAATCGGGGATGAAGCGTGCAAGCCCAGTCGCCTGCGTCGCGCCGTGTTGCTGCGCCGGCTGCGCCGTGCTGCGCCGTGGCGCGCGGGAAAGCGTGAGAACAGAAAGCGGGGGCCGGGCCCGGGGCCGGGGATCGGTGCGGGCGCCGCTAAATTGCTGTGACCGCCGATGGCCATTAAGTACATCGTGGGCGCTGTCTACTCTAATAAGAGGGTGGCGCGGCGGCCGACAGGCGGGACTGTGACGGCCGGCGCGAGGGGCGGGGCTGCGAGAGGGGGAGCGGGATAGAAGGGCTGTGCGACGCGGTGAATGCCAGGGTGTTGTGTGCGGAACTGGTGGCTGTGTGGAGCGGCCCTGCGAGAGACGGGGGCACGGGGAAGTGGGTCGGGGAGGGGCCGGGGGGGGCGCGGCGGGGCGGGCGGCGCGCGCCCGTGAAATGCAGCAGTGGAGCGTTGCAGAGATGAGCGGGTGGCGCGCGGTGGCTGGAGGAGGCATTTGCATGGCAAGCGCTAGCGCTAGGCTCTGCCCTGCTCTGCCTTGCGGGCGGAAGGCTCTGCCTCGTGCGCCGGCGACGCCCCAACGCCCGCGAGGAGGGCTCTGCTTACAAGCTGCTGCACTCTTTGATGCGCCCCTTGCTAGGCTGACCTTTAGAATTTCTCTGTGAGATGGTAGACTACCCCTTGCGTCCTTTTCTTTGTAGCTCTATCGAGCATTGATTTTGCCATTTGACCTCGTGACATTCGTGTATCGTAGGTTTAGCATATCAATTGGAAATTGAATGAAAAATCAGTTCCGTTTCGTGGAGAGTTGCACGGTACTGGGATGGCTTTTTTGTCTTTAATGAAAGAATTAATTACGGACAACAAATTTCATTTAAGGAAAAATCTGTCGTCAATTTATAGCTGTAGAAAGACGCCGAAAATATTCAAACTTTTGCAATTTTCGAAAATTCAGAGTTAACTGCCAAAATTGGACCTATGTCAACTTTATTTTGTTTGTGAATTTAACACTATTCTTACAAGGAATTTAAAGAAAACATTTGGAGTAGTTTTGAGAAAATTTTGGAAATGTCCGGGGGGTGCATATGAAGTACTCGAAACTTTTAAAGAATGTTTTTCAAAATTTGAAAGCTTCAACTAGAGCTAGATGGAGAGGGGTTTCTTCAATTTGGAAAAAGTGTACGTATGGTTTAGGCGGTAGTAGTGTTCACAGACGGACGGACGTTAAAGAAAACAACGACACTTATTCGGTATCAGGGGATCCCAAAACATGAATTTCTGTTGAAATCTCGAAATTGATTTTCAGCAGCAACATCACTTTCTCTATACTACGTATATTACACCGTATATACGTATGTATACGAGAAAGTAAAATGAGTAAGTACACCACAGCAATTCGCCATGTGTACAAATAGGAACTACTGCTTCTCAAAAGCAATTGCTTGTTTTCTTGTGAATAAAATGTTTCGTGAAATTTGAAGTATTTATTTCTCTCTCTGAGTAATTGCTCACATCTGATCTTTCGTGATTGACCGATTCTCGTCTGCTTTGTTGGTCTATGGTACCGCGCGACGTGTCGTTGCTGATGGTGTTGACCGTGTTAGCTTAAGCGGTACAGTTGGCGTGCATTGTTGGCGAAATCGTAGGAAGACTTCCATCATTCATTCACTCGCTACCTAAACCTCACAAACAGCTCACAACAGTCGTGTATAACCCCTCTTCTGTCAATTCAATATGATTTGAGTCATCTACCAAAGTTGCTCCGAATATTGGCAGTAAATACTTCGCCCTAAAAGCAAATTATCAATTTTATTCATGCGAAAAGCAAGCAATTGCTCCACAGCGAAGGAATTACTAACCAATGGAGAAATTGCTCAAAATGAGAGCAATTACTCAGTCCTTTGTCCATACTCTTTAAAGCAATTGCTTTGAAAACTAACGAAACAAGCAATACTCATTTTTATTCATATCACCCTTTAACTCAAGAACTTTTTTGTTTCTGACAGCCCTCCTGCAATTTTCTGGGACCTGCTGACAATGAAAATTCAAGGAATTAACAGTGCAGTGTAAACATTGCGACGAATAACATGTATGTACTGAATTTTTCCGAAATTTTCATACAGAAACTGAGGGAAGGGGGAACTATTCGACAAAAAACGGTGAACTTATACCACCAGGGTTGAAAAAAATGTTTTTCAGGCCGGTTCAGCACCTTTTTGGGTTTTTGGATTTTTTTAAAATTTTATTTCGAAATAAATCTTTAAAACAAATTTTTTTTTGACCATTTGTACACGTTTTTTTTATACCGGTGGCTTTTTAAGATGGGGTATATTGATCTAGAGCTGTGTCCTTCCGAAATAAAATGGTTGATGGAGCTATTAAGTGTTTGTGGCTTTCCTTCTTTTCTTCAATGGAACTGGACCGACACGGCTGTTCATTGAGCCCTCAGGCGGCGTGTGGCGGTGGAAGCACGCGGTTGGTAAGGGAAGGGCGGGTTCATTCGTCTCGGCCGCCCACGCCCCCCCCCCCGCCCCCGCCCCACCCCCACCGCATTCCACATCCTCTCTCGTCGCTTTTGGCTCCGTCTTTGTCAATGCGCACAATTTGCATCTTTGTAACGGGATGTCGGATTTGCGATATTTTACGTTTGCGCTGGGAGGTAATCGAAGCCGCCTTCCCGTTAGAGATCCTTGCTTCAAGGAACCGGTATTTTGGCTTCGGATTGGCTGAGACGTCCCAAAAGCTATTATCATTAAGGAATGAAGATTGTTCCGTGCCGGCGTTGGATTCTCCAAGTGCGCCTCCGTTGATGATCGTATAAATTGTGCGTCGGACTTGAGGGCGGATGCCGTTGTTGGGAGCCCCAAAACCTCGCGGGGTCCCAAGGTCGCGTGCTTTTGCATTAACACCTGGATTCGTAGGGCACTGCTCTCTGGCAGAATAACCAAGGAAACCGCCTCCAACGTTTTATGAGGAGTCCAATAAAAATAAAGTCTTTTCAATATTTTTGAGTTCTTTGAAGTGAAACGATCTCTTCTGTTGTAACAAAGTAGTGAGTGACTTTTTTTTTTATTTTTCCGACATTCGACAAGAGTGGCGCCCACACATTTCTTTTTATTTTTAATGTTGATTTTTAATAGATTATTTTTTACATACTGTGCCTGAAGATGAAGGAAGAAGCCACTAGGTGTTTAAACTTTCTTTTTATTTAGAACTTGCACTGTAGAAATTTTCAACCGAAGAAAATATATTTAAAACGGTTTAAAACGTCGGTGACATTACATTCAACTAGTACTCACTCGTATATGGAAATCTACTAACCTGTGGCCGGCCACCACTCGCGTCTTATTTCATCCTAATGATTCTGAAGCAATTTCTCTGGAAAAATGTTTTTGGGGGGAGATTAAGTACCAAAACGATGTGTTGGGGTGACTTTCGGCACGTATAGAGGTAACCAAACGCTTATTCAGTATCTCAACAAGAGAAATGGAATGGCACAATTTTTAGCCGGCTCTCTCGAGTACATTCTGGAAGCATTCTAGAGTAGCACATGCTGTGATGTACCTACGAGTACTTTGGTGATAATTTGGTACTCTTTACGGGATTTAAATGAATCATTACGACATATTGTGATGATTAAAGCTCTTTTTGTAATAAAACAAAAAATTAAAAAAATATTTTCATCAGTATATTTTCATTTAAATTTCTATGTGCGAAATTGGACGAGCTGAACAACTATAACGTTTCAAATTTCTTTTATTGTGAAGTTGAAATCACAATAATTTTTTTAACATGAAAATACTGTCGGAGGAGCCACGCTAAGCTATAGTTCATAATAATCGCTCCACATTTGAGACAAAGTAATCTGGTTTCGCGAGGAATGACAGGGCAAAATGTTGCACGGCATGGGCGTGGTGCGGGGCGAGGCGCAGCCGGGTCGAGACGCTCCGCTGCCACCTCCGCCTCTGTCGCCGCCGCCGCCGCCGCCGGCGACGGATTACGTGTGAAGTCACGCGGCGGAGGCGGCGAAGGCGTGACGGGCGGCGCCCGCCCCCGCCACGCGATAATCGCCTTCGCCGCCGCCGCCGGTAGCGCCGCCCCCGCCCCGGCCGCCGGCGGCGGTCGCCGGTCCCTGCAGGCTGCTCATGCTATCACGAACCTTCGTTCCACAACACACTTTTTCCGCGCGAGGAACTGATTCTCAATCCACATAAAATTGGGATTCCGAAGTGTGGTTGGCATACGATGAAGAATGTTACCAAAGTACATTGGATATTTCAAAAATACTCACGAGTCGGCCAACGAATCTTGGGTATTATTCCGTGGTACGAAGGGTATTCAACAGGACTTCTGAAGGATGAAATTACGTCCAAACACTTTCAGAATGAACGGGTTGTCATTCAATGAATGAATTGTTTGTAATAAAGGAACATTTATTATAATGCATTAGTTAACCTGAATTCAGATCGTTTCTACCATTTATCTCACAAAATATGTTTACGTAACTTGTAAAGAATGCGACTCTCGTGCAGAGAAATTAAATGGATGGGAGTGGGGACCTAAATTTTGAAATGAAAATTTTGAAATGCCAAATATGCTTTCATAAGTTTCGTTCATAATTTTTTTTCAGTATCTACGAATGCATGGAAACATTCAAGAACTTAATTTTGGGACCATTTGCAATATATATGGCGCCAGCCTTATTGATTCATACGGTTCCGGAGTTGTTTATTTTTCAGCACTCGGAATGTTCTACCTTGACGTTCGGGACAGTGGAACTTTCGAATCTGTAACCGGTAAACGGGAGAAGTGGTATCCGCGGACGAGTGCTGTTGTCGACCGACGCCCGGCCGGGCCTCGCCGGTGCACCGCGGTGAGCTCTTAATATCGTGTGGATCTGCTGGCACCCGTGGCGGCGGGGGCGGGGCGGGGCGGGGTGGGCGGCGGCTCTGCTCGTGACTTCCGCGGGCGGCGGCGTGGGCGGGGCGGCCCTCGCGCGGCGAAGAAGCGCGCCCCTGCCCCCCCCCTCCCCCCACCCTCCAGCTCTCGCGGGCGCCCAGCGCTTCCTTTGTCTTGCCGTCGACGAAGCTTCAACTCACCGCTTCTTTGTAATGTGGAACTCGTGTCATTTGTATCATTCCTTGTTGATTTTCAGTGTGAGGTGCCAGCGCGTGTTACACTTCTCAGAAAGACGTACTGCTTCTCAGTAATCCGAAATATTTCGTGACATTGAATTTTATTTTATTTTATATTACCTGCAGTTTCTTGATGATTTCTTGGTTTGAATATTATGAAACAAGTACTTCGATAATTATAATATATTTTTAGTTTATATTGTTGAGAGGTTGCAGTGCACTTTCACGTCCCCGCACAGCAAATCACAACCACCTTTTTATCGGAAACTCCAATCGCGATCACTTGAACTGTTCGAAAACTGGAAGACTTCATATTTCTTATCAGATGCGTTCAATTGATGTTTCACTGTTGTACATTTGGTCTCTGTGAAGAGTTGTAAATATTGCGTAATTCGAAGAAAATACTGAAACCATTAGATCAACCCATCAAATTCTTGTTCAAAGATAGTGACGAAATTAAGCAGAAAATAGAAGCTTTGGAAAATTGTTAGAACTGGAACCCTCTCTCCACATTTCTGCGAGAAACTCCTTTCTGCTTGACGAAATCAGGCCACAGATCTACTTCCACCGTAGTAACTAGCCGGGCATTGGCTGCTTGCGGAATTCTTTCTTGCTACGGGTCACTGAGTTCTTGCCGATGTTTAGAAATTCCTATAAATACCACGCCAACCTAAATACAAGAAGTACAGTGTGCGGCTTCATCGGTAGTGAGCTAGGATTGTAGGAATAAAAAGAAAAAAAAAAAACCTCTTGGCATCAAACCGTCAAACGCAAAGAAATGTGTATCCCATATCATCTAAATCAGTGTTTCACATCCTCTGTCCCGAGAGGACTCATTTGGAAGTCCGTGAGTGATCCAAGGAAAATTCTAAAGTAAATATCCTCAGCCATCCTATTTAGTACAGTAACTAATTCCGTTTTGTTCGCTGTAATGGCTGATAAGGAGTTCGCTCGAAGAAAGTAAAACGAATCCCGCGGTAAAGAAATGTTAAGAAACCTCAATATACGGCACTCCCTTCCGTCCTCCACCCTCGCCTCACGTCGCTATTCCAGATACTCTCCCGCCACCCTCTGACCCGCTCGGTTTTCCTTCGTTCATAAGATGGTAAAACCAAGAACCTCTTCTATATTCTCTATCTATTCGCAGTGTGTACATCTCTCGAGGGATGCGGCATTGAAATAGTTGTAAGAAGTAGTGATACTACAATAGCACATACTTTTTCTCATTATTTCTAACGTGTTTAATTTTCGAAAATTGGGATGACGGACGGACTGATTAAAGGACGGATAAACTCACATAAGGACGGATGTACAGACGATCGGACGTTTTACCGTAAATCGATTTTTGGATATCAAGGATATCGACTAAAGTACAGGGACAAGATTTATCCACTTTTACGTTACCATGGCTCGTAATAAGAGTTTTTCTGTCGAAAATTCGCCATTTTCCGATCCATAATTACAATACGTTCTCTTCTTACGAGGTAAGGAGGAAGTAAAAAGCAATTCAATTGTCTTCGCTGCCTGATGGCGAATATGTCTCCTACGTGTGGTGGCGTTTACCAGTGTGAAGGCGCCGGGATGGCCGACCGAACGAGGGTCGCCGGCCGCCAGATGGCAGCGCGCGCGCCGGTCCGGGGCGGCGGCCGCGGGGGCGGGGCGGGGCGGGGCGGATGCGCGTCGGGAAGCCGCCTTGGCGGGGGCGGAGACCTCGCCCGCCTGCGCCCGGCGGTGCGCCCACGCCGCTTGGGCGCTTGAGAAATATCGCCGGCAGCTATTATGTGCCGGTGCCGCCCAACCCAGACCGTCCCGCCCGCCCCGCACACCCCTGCTCCCCTCCCGCTCCACCTGAACCGTTTCCTCCCTCACCCCGTCCCCTTCATTCTGCCCCGGGACTCCATTATGTCCACCCCGCGTGCCTCAACCGAACACGCAACCTGCCCCGCCCGCCCCCGCGCCGCCCCCTCGCCGCGCCACGTCCTCTGCGCCCTGCCACGCCCACCCACCCACCCCACCCCGCTCCGCTCCGCCCGCTCCGTCTCCCTCCGCCCCGCTCTGCCCCGCCCGCCCCGCTTCGCCTCGCTCCGCCCCGCTCCGCCCCGCCTGTCCGCCGCTCCCCGTCCCCACCTTCCCATTACCCCTCCCCGTGCTCGCCTCTTCCTCCCACCTCACTCCGCCCCGCTGTGTCCGACCGTCTCACCCGCCCCGTTGTTCGCAACGTCCCGGAAACTCAGCTCCGCCTCCCGCCCCCATCCCGCTCCTCATCTTCTTCCTACCGCACTCTGCCCCGAGCCTATTCTCTCCGTTTCCCGCCCTCCTTCCGCCCTCCACCCCCCCCATACTCTCCCGCCACCCTCTGACCCGCCTCTTCGTGGCGCGGGACCGCCTCGACTCCTTTCAGTCGCAGCAACATAGCGAGCGGAGGGGGGGGGGATTGGGCTATCGCGTGCCGTGCCCTGAGACCAGGTAATGGTTATTCCCGAAGCGTGTCTCGCCCGCTCGCGCTCTTTCACTAGTGATTTTTTCTTCTTCTGTGTTCGGAGGTCGTTCGCGGTTCTCACTTCCCGAATAAATTACCCGACTGGTGAACGACCGCTGGACGGGCCTTAACACACAAAATCACTTATATACTGTAGTCTCGCTGCCTGGTCTAAGTTCTAACGTCATCTGATCTTTGTATTCTTTTCGTGACCTCCATACAGTTTATATTCCATAAATTAGGTTTTGCGTCAGTGTTTTGTTTTTATTATTTTTCATCTTAATGTGAACCATCCCAACTTGTGTTACTCCCTCGCGTTTCCTTATTTGAGTCACATCGAAGATGTGGAACCTACGACAGTTCGGAATATCGTAAGTAAGCGCTCATTCCATAGTTGCCTCTCCCCTGGGCTTAATTCCTTAGATCCCGTATAAAAAAAAATATATAATTTTGCTCTCTAGATGGGCAATTATTAGTTCAATCATAATAGTTTTAATAATTAAGGTATTTCACATTTCGCGGAAACCGAATCAAATATTACTCTTATGCAGGACTGCTTCGTGCGCTAGCTGATTGTGATCTCGGAGGTGCTCCAAGTGCCATCCCATCGCTTGAAGGCTCTTGCGGCCTGTTGGGGCTCCCTTGCCTCGCTGCCCGCGCACCACTGTGGCCGAACGAGCCGAGCGCTTTCAAGGCCTTTCATTTCAGACTTCTGAAAACTACGCTGTTTCTTTTAATGTAATATGCAGGGAATTTAAATACTTAAAATATTTTTAGAACATGATGCTAAATTGATAGAAACTTGCAATTAAAAGAAAGGAAGATTACGTGATATTCACTTGGATGGAAGGTGCATTTATACAAGAGGATACAAGTGAAGTTCATTATTGTGGACGTTAAGACTCATATCGACAAAGCCACGATAAAAAGTGGAAACTATTGCAAGTGTTGAGAATACGTTGCCACATCCCGCAGCTCAAAGAGACTCGGGGCGGAGTGCGGAGGGGCACCGCTACGTCATTAATTTGGCTCGCGGCGCCGCCCTCGCGGTGGGCGTGAGCGCGGGCGCGGCGCGGGCGCGGGCCGTCACGGCTGGCTGCCGGCGCGCCCTCGCCCGCCTCCGCCCCCTCTCACGCCCCTGCCCGCGCCCACGCCCGCGCCCGCGCAAACGCCCGCGGTGAAAGATGTCCCGATCGCCGCCCCGCCCCTCAACCTTCGGCGGATCTCCGCCAACAGGCAGCCTCCCAGCGATTGCCTTCCTGCTTAGCTTGGCGGCACGCAGCCTCCAATTCCGCTCCATCCAAGTGGGATTTGTGGTGGGCAAAGCCGGTTCGGAGCAGGACTTGAGGGTTCTCGTGATATAACTCTTTATCATCCCCAAAACTATAAACCATTCGTTCCTTATCACCCTCGCTATCGCATACGTCTAATCATAAATGCAGTCTGAATGTCCGAAATTATATAATGCCCTTAGCTTAGGACGCCTAATTAATGGAACGTTGTGAATGTAGTGAAATATTATCCGGAAGTAATTCAACATATTGCGTCGAAACACTGCATTCGCATTCGCATTATGGCGAGGGCTTTTTCAGGCTGTAAGGGAAGGAGCATCCCATGGTCATGTGTCCAAACCTCTCTTCTTCCACCTCTGGGTCCCGGCATTCAAACAGGGTCAGTGCATGTGGAATTTATGGTGGACAAATCGGTTCGCAGTAGGCTTTCCCAGGATTTCCCCGCCTCTCATTCCGTCATTGCTCCTCTTTCATTTAAACCCAGTTACGAACATCGCCCATCCCTTGAAATTCTCACGTATGGCAAAAGCTTGGAAACGAAAATCATAATAAAGAATGTATCGAAAGTGTACAGTAAGGAAAGTGGCATGTGAGAACTCTTGATTCCAGCGAACCAAACTCTTGCAATTACACTACAACCTCTCTGAAAGGCCACTCCACTGTATTGATCACACCTCTTGACGATCGATTTTTCCTAAAAGGGACACTGAAACCCGTGTATTGTATGTAAATCGTCTCCCGGTTAACGATCCCGTTTAATTTTGCCCCCAAGTGAGCCTGAAAATGATCCACAGCAATTCTTGGTGATAGGCTGTAGCCTTGTTAGTTGTTATTAAAAAGGAAATTACAGAAACTGCTTTTGTCCAATTCAATAACGAGATGGTTGCCTGATCTTTTAGCTAAGGGAACGTACGAATACCTTGCACCCTCATTTAAACTTTCACAAAGGCGCACAGTCGGTGTAATGTATGTGGTTGACTGTTACGAAAGAACCAATCGCAGACCTCACCAAAGATACTTTGAGCGTCGCAAATTATGCGTTTTGTAAAAACACCTGGGGGTCGTTGATATTCTCGACGTGGACGAATATTTTTCCGCCGTTAAGACAAAAGTGTGTGGAGTATTCGCCTTTGCCAGCAGTGCACGAGGGCGCTCCGTGGATCTGTGAGCTTCACCTGGACTCTGTAGAGCAGCCGTGGCGGCGCGGGTGTCTTGTTACCGTCGCGGATGCGATCATGTGAAGCGCTTGTGTACTGATATCGGATACACGCGCGCGTTGTTTCCAACATGATAAGCGAGCCTGTGCGGCATGGTCTCTCTTGCAGCCGCGTGCGCGGGCAACGTGGCCAGTGTTTATTGGGTTATATCTTGAGTACAGCCATATTAGATGTCACTTTGCACGTAAAAATAAAAAAAAATAATTCTTGAAACTTCTGGTAAATGAGGGATCAACGAACTATTACGCACGTGATCTTTTATAAACATATATAAAATGGATATGTTAGTTGTTTTTGTTATTAACACAATAAAAATTTATAATCTATTTCAATTCGAAATAATAAGTAAATATGATAATTCCAAAATAAATTATCAATGAAACAATACATTACAGAAAAGTCCCCATTGGTACTTTCCAGGATCAATATACAAAGGCTATAACATAAAAGTGAAAACAATTAGAATAATAAGAACACAAAACCGTGAATTATTTTTGTTTTTGTATGTCCATGTCAAATACTAAAGCGGTAAGGAAGTTGCAAAGAGGAGGTTCTATTGAGGCGAGATATTTCTTGGCTATTGTCTAAAAGGTTTAGGGCTAGATGGTTTGGATGGGTTTCCAGGCGTTTATTGTAGTTTAGGCTAATTTCTTGTATCTTCTCTTGAATTGTTTGAATATTGAGGTCTCGATGGAGTGCTGCATTAGATATGTACCAAGGTGCTGATGAGATGGCTCGTAAATATGTTAATGGATTTGTCATTTCGAGACATTCTTATAAAACATGTAGTGATTGTAATTGGTAGTCTTGATTTAGATTGTTAATTTCGGTATATAAAACTGTTAAATTTAGAAAGGTATGTCTAGATTCTACACATATCTTGTCTAGCATAGTGCAGGAACAGCATAAAATAGCGGGGCTTGAAGGTAGACAAATGGTTATAGGGGGCCATTGACCCCCCAGGTCCATTGAACTTGACCGCACTGGCGGTAAACTCATTCACCTCAATTGCCTACCTATTGGAATGCGTAGGTTTATAATGGCACCGAAGACGAAGCAAAGTTACAGTACATAATAGTGCGTACAGGAAAACGTAATATATCGGTGCATTATCGTCCGCAGCAAGCATCCCGATCGGTGTTTGGCGCGCGACGAAAGCGCCTGAATGGATGGCGGCAGCCGGCGCGACACGCGAAGCCACTTTGGGCGGAGGGGGCGGCGGAGAGGCGCGCGCCGGCCGTGTCGGCTGTCCCGCGCGCCCCATACGTCACCCCCACCCCCACCCCGCCCCTCCCAGCACCCGCAGCGAGAGGCGCCTCCTGCGCGCTTCCCTGCTCGAGCGGAGCGACGCTCTGAAACGCGTGTCGCCCTCGCTCGCCTCGATCGGCTCCTCTTAAGGGCCATTCGAAAATGTGCGTTCGCTTGTATAGACGATTTCCTAAGGATAGTCAAAGTGACAGTTCACGAAAACAAGTGAACTCACATGTATTTCAGAGAAGTATCCCTCCGCCGCGATAGCTGTTCAGCCACGCCCCTTCGTAAAGTGCTAATGGCTCGTGTGAAAACATCCCTATGCAGAAGTCTAAGAGTTTCCCTGAAATATATTCACGTACGCCAGTTCGGGAAATAATTAAATTTAATTACGTATGTGGAAAATCTCTTAACATGCTCTCACAATCAGTAAAAGAAAACTGCCACGAAATAGTAAATAGAAATATCTCAATTATAGCTCACCACACAACAGCACAAAGGCCAGAACCACGTGCATCGGTACGCATCTTGCATTCAAGTCTCGGTTTTAAAATAAACATAATATTTATCACACAAAAAGTAAATTCAATTAATGTTTATTGAAAAAGATTTTTTTACAGAAGAGCACATAACACTACACTTCCTAATTTCAATCATTTCTCGGGGCGCACTATATTTTTGTCGGACGAGGACATCACAAAAGGAAGAGCCGAAGCCATTTACAAGTTAGCCAACTGCAAACGAACAAATGCGGAAGGAGTCTAATAAGCTCAAGGGCACTACGACCACAGAACCTGCAGGTATGTTGCTAGCACTAGCTGTCACTTTGGCTCATCCTTAGGAAAATCGCTCTATAGGCACGGGAAGAGGCGGTTTCTCAGCTGCGACGAAAGCGAACGGGGGAGTTGTTTTAAAAATTAACATTTTTTGTGATAATTAGTCATTTTCAAACTAAAAATTAATGTTGAAATTAATTAAAAATATTTATTGAGAAGTTTGAAAAATTACAATAGTAAGCAATTTCACGCAATTTTATCAACTCAGGAAGACTGACGCTTCGAAATAAAACGTTTACATGGGGAGAGGGGTTACAAGGAATTTGAGAGATGTTTCCGATACCCTTGATACCATTGTGGCTATTTTGGGTAAAATGTTTCCAAGAGTTGGAAAATTGTGTTCAGAACAGAAGTGTCAACTTTTCGGAATAAACGGCTTGTCAGAAAAGTTCGATCGTAGTTTATCGGAACCTCATAAATGTTAATGCGTCGGGTTCTCAAGTTCAGTAAATTAGTCTAAATGATAGAATATTAAATTATTATTTTTCAATCGCTTTTATAAATTTAAATATGTTTAAAGCTCGTTTAAGACGGAGGTGTGTGCAACCTTGTCTACAAACAAAGCTGCCGGTCGAATTGTTACTAATTTTTCGGGCCCGCCCATCTGCTAGGCTTCGTCATCGCCTCGAGACGTGCTGTAGTGTACGACGCTTTGCAGCGCGCCTTCAAAATACAAACCGCGCCGATACCAGCGTGCGTGTAGAATATTGTTGCTGAGTATGATGAAGATGATGTTGCTGTCACTGGTACTTCTATCGTCTGTGTCATTGTTAATATCCCCGAATGAATATATGGATCATTGAATGATTGTGGATAACTTTATTAATAAATGAGCATGCGGATAATTTAGTTATTAATAGAAATCTTCCATCACAATCTTCTTTTAAAAGATCCATATTGTAGTAAACAAACAAGTGTATGTGAAGAAATAAGATTTTGTGATATCGATGTATTTATTTACGTTAGGTTCAATCCACATTAGGTGGATTGTGGTTCTATTTGAGATCGTGATTTTGAGGATCGCAACTGCAACCACCTACAAATTGTACCGCGAACCGCTTGTAGCGGGGCTGCTCCGATCCCAGGGCGCGGCGCGGGGCGGCGCGGGGCAGGCGCGGGGCGGCGCGGGGCGGCGCGGGCGGCGCGGGGCAGGCGCGGGGCGGCGCGGGGCGGCGCGGGGCGGCGCGGGGCGGAGGGGCCAGCTGCGTCGGCGGATGAAAGCGCGCCGTGTGAGTGAGGGGGCGGGGTCGATGGCTGGCGGCGGTGGCCGTCCGTCCGCGGACGCACGTGGACGACTCTACAGCCGTAAACTTTCCATTAGACGCCCTCCCTACGGCGAGGAGAGCGGTGCTCTACCGCTGGGCGTCGTCTCACGGGATGGCCATCGCCTCTTTCGCAATTCACCCAACGACTCACTGAAGTCGATGCCTTTCAGCAGTCATCCAATCGCCAATATATCGTCAGAATTTTTAATTATTTACCCGTATATATTACAGAAATGTATGTGTAGCGTCAGTATTAAAACAAGTAACGTTTTATGCAGTGTCGGCGCTAGGCAGGCCGGGTGATCGCCATTGGCCCCGCAAGTCAAGAGACTCAATACTGGGGCTGATGAAAAAAAAATAGTAAAAAATTTTAAAAAGAAATTGGTCCTCGCGAAAGTCGTTATTTTAATTTTATTAGTCGCGGTACATTAGTCTGATAGTTCATAAAATTTTCAATTACGTTTATGCCATGTACTTATGTAATAGTTAATTAGGACATTAATTATAATGTAGGACTCTATGAAATGAATCAAGTGATGGTAAATTAAAATAAATTCTACTGAAAGTCATATTTTTGTTTCATTTATTTAGCAACTAAGATTTTATTAAACATTAAATAACGCAACTAAATGTTTTAGCGTTTTAAGCTCACCGTGGAAATTGTATTATTTGATACTATTATTTATAACATTTCCAAAAACATTTCTAGCTTAAAGGGTGTAACTTTTGTTACAACATTGTTGAAATGAAATAACTTGTATAGTTTCTTGATAGAACTTCCACATTTTTCGCGGGGGCTAGTTTTCAGCATTGGCCCGTTCCCAACATTGCTTATCTCCGGGCGCTGGTTTTATGCGTCTTCGTTATTTGTATTGTCAGGTATCGTATTGACCAACCGAATTTGAAAAATACTTTATTTCTAACATAGTTTGACGCACGTCTACGAATTATTTCGTACCGAACGTGTCACTATTTTTTATGTTTTTACATGACGTCTCATGGCCTAAATGCTCATGTCGAGCAGTGATACCGTTAAAGCGCTTCGTCTAGTAACGCTGTTCCTTTAAACGATAAAGGCGTGAGAGAAACACTGGCTGTCGTTAAGTAAAGGAGCGGATGAGAAGACAGCACGAAGTTGCATTGTTCTTTGTTTTTGCTAGGGAGTGTTGCTGCGTCATGCATTTATCACAGTTATTTATTGGACAGAGTGGAAAGAATGAATTCTATCAGTAGTGTAAAATGGAAGTAAATTTATTTACCTCCCGCGACGCCAAACGCCACCCCGACCCCCTTCACCCCGCCATGACCGCGTCCCGTCCGTTTCCGCCCCCTCTCCTGGCGAAACTAACTTTTGACATAGGCCATTGGGAAGTGCTGGATCTAATTGAAAACGTGTTTCGCTGGAATTTATCATGAAAAACTTAAGTATTGCGCAGATACATTCTGTTTCGAGGTGTAGGATGAGGCTACTTTTGGAAATATTATGTTGACAGTCTTGTTAAGAGTGTACAAGTTGGTAAAGTAAGGTGTAAAACTATAAGTTACATAAAAACAAACCATCAAGCCTTCTTTTTGACATAATAGATTTCGTGCACATAACGTATGACTAATTATTATCTCAATCGCTGTGCCCTTCGTATAATTGTACGAGAAGTCCATATATTCGAAATGACTTAATCCTGAACGTGCAATGGCACCCAAAAGGGAATGCGTTAAGTTGGAGCAATGTTGACGTGAATAGGATATCGGCCAACAGACATTTCACACGAATCGAGTGGAGTCTCAATCCCGGCACAAACACAGGTTCGAGATGTGGCCGCCGCGCTGCCACATCTCACGCAAGGCGCAAGGCGGCGGCCCTCCTCCGATGCGCGTCGTGGACGGGGCCAGTCGCAGGGATTGAAGGGGAGTTTGGAGGGCGCTCCGCGGTGCCACTCGGCCCTTGGCCGCAAGTAATGTGGCGCGGGGGTGGGCGGGCGGTGCGGCCGGGGGTGTAGCACGGGGGGTGTGGCGCGAGGGGTGTCGCGCGTGTGATGTGGCGTGAGCAGTGCGACGCGGCGTGTGTGGCGCGGGTGGTGCGGCGCGGAGGTGTAGCACGGGGCGGGTGGCGCGAGGGTGTAGCACGGGGTGTGGCGTGAGGGTGTCGCGCGGGCGGTGTGGGAGCAGTGCGACGCGGGTGGTGCGGCGCGGGCTGTGGGAGGTGGGGCGCGGGCGGGCGGGGCGTGGGCGGGGGTGAGGCGCGTGCGCCCACGGCGCTGGCCGCGCGTCAGGGCAGCTCGGGTGGAGGGGCGATGGCTGGGCGGCGGCCGTGGGAGCGCCGCGAGCCGCCGCCGCCCTTCCCCACCCGCGCGACCGCCCGATGGGCGAGGCGGCTGGGCCGCGGGCGGAGTGGGTCGGGCGGGCGGCGTGGGAAGCTGCGCCTCGGAAGCTCCTTCGCTCGACGCGAGCCGCGGCCCGCGGGCTGATGAATGGAAGCGGGGCCCCCCCCCGCCCCGCTCACGAGCGATGGCTTCAGGGATGCGGAACCGAACGTGCGCGGGAACGTCCTTCCTCGCGACCTTCTCATCCGACGCCTTCTAGAATGTAGACCAGAGTTTTGGTGTCACTGGTTTGAGATTTGCATTCGCCACACAGGTACTAAAGTAAGCTCACTTGCAGACATTTTATCTTTTCTTGTATTTTTACTTTAAAAAGGAAGTTAGGAATATAAATACATTATATTCTGATTTTCCACGCAGACAAAGTTGATGATAATTATTAACGCCTGGAAGTTTATGAAAAATCATATTTTTAATTATGAGCTTTATAAAATGCCAGTCATCAAATGTCCACAAAACAATCAAAAGAACAGAAATTCGATGGTTTTATGTAGCATATTATAGCATATTTAATGTTTTATGTGTAAATGCATTATATTAAAATTATTATTTATGTTTGATTGTTTTTTTAATTCTTAATGTGGCATATTTCTCTTGGGATTTCAATATTTGCCTGCTGAAATTGAAAAGTGTTCTTCACACATGTGAATGTGAAGCTATTCATAAGAAATCGTGTAATCTCTTTCGTTCGTTGCAGCACTATTTGTCTGAACTTCTTTTAGATGATATCATGGCGCTGGTACCGGAAATGATATGTCCGATTATCAATAATGTGATAACTTATTTTTGATAAAGAATTTTGGCATTTGAATGATACTTTGACGATGATATAGACGAAATCATTATATTTTACTATAAAAAGTATCGCTGGAATACCAAGTAGAGACAAAAATGCAAAGTTAATTGTTAAAATTAAAAAAAATAATTGTTCATAAATACATAAAACTGTTAATTGTTAGAGCATATTCCGTTAGTTCTGGCCCATATTCTACAAATGTTAGATCATATTTGCATGCTTATTTCTCCGTTTGTTGTAGAAAATAGTAGTCTGGATGCCAGGAACGCAGATTCAGCTTGTTTCGTTTCCCTTTTTTGTATTGGGAACGTCCTCGCTTTCGCGTATTACTCGTATTCATTCAAGAATTTTAAGAGAGTGTTGACATAAAATGTTTCGTGACAAGCGCATTAGAGCAATAAGAGCTTATTGGTAATAATAATAATAATGATAATATGTAGATTGTTGTAGATAAGATACATTAATTCCTGGCATCTATTAAAGATTGATCCTATATGATCCCGACCTACTTCCAGCGTTCCATCTATATCAATAATAATAATAATAATAATAATAATATATTATTATTATTGTTGTTATTATTATAATTCGAAACGACCCATTTTGTGCTCTAATGTTGAGAATAAGAATGTAACGGGAAAGGTCGCTCGCACTGTGATCCGGTGCTAAAGACTTCCAGATGGAATTGTTCGGAAGAAACCAAGGAAACGACCAATCACAGTGGCCGTCTTCTAGAATTCTCGCCCAGACATCAGAGATCTCGAGGGAGCGTTTTAACCGTTGTTGAAATTCTGCCTTCAGTGGGACTCGAATGTAAGATACCTGTCAATGAAGCCTCAGCTGCGGTCTCGTAGATGGTTGTAAAATCTGCATTACTAACTTCCGATGTGCGCAAAAATTAGGAAAAACAAACACCGCAACTATGGAGTCTCCTGCCATAAAGGAGTTACCTTTTTTTAGATACCGAGGGACTCTAAAAAATCCAAAAACAATTAAACATTTCGAATTTGACGAAGAAAATGCAAATGTTTAATTGTGTTATTTCGCATACTCTTGTGCTGCGCCTAATCACTGAATTCTCATACATGGGCTACAAAGAAGTGGTCTCCCGCCTTTAAATATTTGCTTTTGGCATATTACTTTATGGAACAGCAACTTCATAGATATTCTTAGTATGTAAAAAGAAACGCCTGTGCTTTGTAAAGACTGGTTTTGTTAAAATATTTTAGTTGTTGTGTTATTAGAGAGGTTTTATTTGTTGTTGGGCAGTGTGATTGCTAGTTTTAGGAAAACCCTTTTGAATGGTTTTGTTTAGCAGTAGGCCACTGATTGTAAAAATGATTGTTTGTCGGCATTTAACAGCTGCTTGTGGGGGCGTGATTGACGTGAAAACACTGCCCTGGTCGTGGGCGCCGGCGCGTGCGTCTGTACGGGGGCGACGGTCGCGTGGTGCGCGTGCCAATTCGCCCGACGCACCGCCGCGTCGGCGGGAAGGTTGGCATTCCTGCGGCATTCCCCGTGACGGCCTCTAATTGAGACCGACGAGCTTTGTGGATGGCCGTTGGCTCAACCTTCTGCAGTTTTGTCCATGGATCTTGTGCGCGACGCGGCGTTCTCTAATGATATAATTAACCTCTGCCCACGCGGGATAAGGCGTAATGGCAGTGGGGAGTACTTTCGACGGTTATTTTTTCTGATGAAACATGGCGCTTTTTTTGTCTCTCTCTCTCCGCGCTGAAGTCACTTTGTGCCATTTGTGGAAATGACACGCATACGCTTGCTTCTTACTTGGTAATTGAACTTTAGTGTTCCGGAATGAGAAAATATTTTGCGATGCACGTACCGCTAATTAAATAGGCTTCTGTGGGCGTATAGGAAGTAAATCTGTCGGCTTAAGCCACTTCGTTTTGTTCAGGATAGAGTCGCATGCTGTTCGAATAAGTTTTCAGTAACGTGATGAAGTTTAATCTCAAGAACTATTCTTTTAGAAGTCGCATGCGTGACTTGTATAGGAAAAAACGGAAGATGATGTCTGTTTCGTCTGTCACGTCTGCTAATATCTTAACGAAAAAAAGGGGGGAAAAAGATTATAAATTCTTGATCTTTTTCCATGGTGTGAAGAGGCTGCTGGGTAGAAATCTGTTCTGCAGCACAATCCTTTATCGGTAGCGGTAGCTCAGTGCATCAACTGATGTCACTGCAGCGCCTCTGACCGGGAGGTCCTAGGTTCGAGTCCTGACGGCGGCAGGATTTTCGACATAGCTTTTCAGCTAGGTCGAATTCAGTCGCTATCTGGAGGAGAATTCTATGGCCGGCTGCTCTGATGGTAGTTTTCCGTGGTTTCTCCTATCAACACCAGGTAATGCCGGAGCAGTACCCAACCGAACGGGCCACGGACCGCGCGCGATCTGTCCTTCCCTTCCTTGTCCTATCCTCTCCTCATATATTCCGGGAGACCGGTCGGGAGCTTAGAGCTCGTGCTGACTGGGGCGGTGCCCCGCTGGTGGGAGAGTCTTGGTTAGGGGTTAACCCCTCTAGCCGACGGTAGGTCGGCGCCGGATCTCGCTATCCAGCGGGGCGAGGATCACCGCCATCTCCCGAGAAAAAAACAAGAAAAAACATGCACTACACTAACGGGACTAATGACCGAAGCAGTTGACGCGCCCGGAAACACGAAAAAATCAATCACTCAATCAGTGTGCAATCCTTTCCTTTCGGTGCCACTGCAGCGTCGTACGTGCGTAGTCTCCCAGTTTTTCTCTTGCGACTGGATTTCCTTTGCCTTTAAATGTTCCTCATTCTGCGAACCATTTCGATATCGCTGCATTTTCAAAGTTTCTCTTTGTGTAGTATACATTCTACACGGATTGTTTGTTTTAAGGTGCAACAAAGAGTCACTAACAATCAACCTATCGATCACGCACATCGCCCACTAAATGAGTTACGCCACCAACATTTTACGTACGTGCATGTATGGACGGGTTAAGGAATATTGGATCCAACAACTTTATCTTATGTTACTTAGAGAGAAGAGCTGCGTTATTCTACTTTTATGAATTGATTATTTCGAGTTGCTTTCTTGTTCTTCGTCTGTTTATTTTTTTATTTTGGTCGCTAATTAGTCGTCTTGGGACCATGTGTTCGTGCAACCACCGGGGCTCAGTCGTGTTTATCGAGGGTATGTGCACGTGACTTTCATTTTCATGCTTAATCCGTTTTTACACCGAGGGTTGTTGGCCCTGGGGTTATTATTATGAGGATAAAATTCTAATTAATATCACCATTGGGGGTGAATAATGAAGTACGTGATGAGGATAGAGATGCTCATGCGATTGTAAGGAGCGCCAACGCAACTGAACAAAAGCCCCTATCTGGAGTAGTAACTAACTAGGGCTCGCCGTGTTTCTACAAGCCACCTTCTGTTGTTGAGGCGAGAAAAGTTGTACACTGGGCCATAAGCATTGGAGTAGCCATGCTTATGATGCCGGGTCTGCCTAGGAGTCTGCCGCCTTTTACGAAATGGGTACGAAAATGACACCGAGTGTATGAGAACGCCCGAAGGTTCCTTTGTTAATGTAGAAATTAGAAAAAGAAGGTGAGAAATTTGCCGTTATAGATAGTTATTTGCCGTTATAGGTATAAATCGCCGTTATACTGGATAAACTCCTTAATCCCCATAGATAGCGCTTGCGTGTGGGCCAAGTGCCAAAGGCCTTGGAAGTGCGCAAAGTTCCGCGTCACGAGGAGTAAAAAAAGCGCCCTATTGAATCCAGGTGGTACACTGTAGGAATAATTGCTGCTTAATTTGCGATCCTCCTTGACATATTGCTCTAAGCCGCCCCTCGTGTTTATCGTGAGCGGCGTAATGTTGCTGAAAAGAGAGCGTGACGGCGCGCCGGGCGAGTTCGTGAAGGGTCTCAGCCGCTGCGGCGCGCGGTGGGGGAGAAGGCGCGCTCCCGGAAGGTTGACCGGCTGGGAATGCTCCGACGCAGCATTGCCGCTGTTCTGGATCGTCTCACTCCGCAGGCCCCACGGTGCAGCCCGTCCGTGGCGGAAATTTCGACGTTAGCTGCAAACCTAGATCGGATTCAGTCATTATCGCCCGAGGATTCTAGCGCCCGGCCGCTCTGATCGGTAGTTTTCCGTGAGTTCTGCGATCGATACAAATTCAATGCTGAAACAGTACCCTAACGAACGGATCTCGGATCGCGTGAGATCTTTCTTTCCTCTTCCTAGTGCTATTCTCACCCCTTTCTGCGCGCACACACAGATACATACACACACTTTCATGCACAACACTACCATAAATGTGTGGAGTGTAGGGATGGTAGGCCCCAGCTAAGGCGGTACCCCGCTAAAGGAGATACCTGGAGGGCAGGCGAGCGAGCGAGCGAGAGAAGAGAGAGAGAGAGAGAGAGGGGAGACGAGAGAGAGGAGAGAGAGAGGGAGGGAAGGAGAGGAAGGGAGAGGGAGAGAGGGTGCTACAAGTGAGATGAAACGGCAAGGAAGCGGAAGAAAAGACCTCCCGCGATCCATGGCCCGTTTGTTAGGGTACTGCCAGGATTGGTCTGAAACCAAGGACAACTACCGATCAGAGCAGCCGGTGCTAGAATTCTTCTCCAGACAGCGACTGAATTCGACCTATCAATACGTAGCTAGTGTGGAAAATCCGCCACCGTCGGGCCTCGAATCCTAGGACTTGCCTGCTAGAGTCGATCCGGGAGCGGCAAAACTGAAGTAAACTTAGCCTTTGTGGAGGAGGACCTCCTCGGAAGCCGACCTGTAGGTGGCCAAAATTGACGGGCCAGGAACTTCCACCAATCAATCCCGAAAGGCCGTAAGGAGAGTGACAGATAACTCCTTGTGCTAGAAATACTAGGTTGAACGGCTCTTTTTCCTTCTCTTCCTCAGTTTCTTTTGCAGTTTGCTCCCTTTACCTTTCCATTCCTTTCTCAGTTCTTTCATTATTCTGTCCATTCTTTTTTTCTGGCGAGTTGGCGAATAAATGGCTAGTACAGGTGAAGTATTGAATTGTTTAAATAATATGGGAGACAGGGTGCGTTGTATTTGTCATCAGGTGCATAATTGTTAGTTGTAAAGGAACTTGTTGTGCACAGGGTACAACGTCACAACTATAGCTCACAAGTTCGAATATTATCGTTAAAGAAACGTAGAGTTCCCCAAAATACGCAAATTAATCGAAATGCGCATGGAGAATTTCATTTCCATCACATGATAAGACTTAATGTTTGGAATATGAGCCTATTGTGACGTTCTAGAAAGAAGCCCGTAAACATGAGATGACACTCCGGAACAAAGTGATTTTTTTTTCTTCTAATTTCTTTCCATGTGGGAGCGTGTAAAGGGGATACTTGCGGTGAAAATTGTCTCGTACTCATAGGATCTTCTTTAAACATATTTATATTTTCGTATATTTCGATATAAAGTAAGAGTCGATGGAAATACTTGATATCTCATAAAAACACGAATTTTGTGCAGTTTCGCGCGCAGTTCGTCGCTGGGACACGAGATCTATAGTGCATATGCAAGCAGAGCGGTGTGGGCGGGGCGGCAAATACTGGAACAGCGGATCTAAACGGAGCGATTTGGGAGGAGGCTTTATTTACATAATAAATTATGAGTTATTTGAAATAGTTTGATATTGCACGGTATGTAATGTTTTTATTGTCATTTCGGCACGTTATTGGACGCTGGGGAGAAGGTACCGAGGCCAGTGGTGGACCTGGCCAAGAAGGGTAGGGTGTGGGTGGAGGGTTGGAGTTGGGCGGGGCGGGGCGGGCGGACGGGACGGACGGGCGGGGTCACGGTTGCCCGGGGCGCATCGTGCGCGGGCCGAAGCGCAACTGGTCGCGTCGACGGGGCGGGGCGGGGTAGGGCGGGGCTGTATGCGGCACGGAGCCCGCGGTCGCCGGCGCGTGAAAGGCCCGTCGTCGCCCCCTCCCGCCCCGCCCCGCCCCGCCCCGCCCCGCCCCGTCCCCCCGTCCGTCCCGCCCGCCCTCCCGGCCCGCCTGTCCCACCGCTAATGGCCGCACTTAGGGCTTATTTTCGCCTGGGATTGCGCGGCCCGGCCTGGCCCGGCGCCGTCCGCCGCTGATCGCCCAAAGACGTGCGCCCGCCCGGCGATGCTTCCTGCTCTCCCCCATTAGATTGTTTGGGAAAGTGGCGCCCACATCTGAACCGAACTCTCGCGGCGTCGCAGTCTCTGGAGTCGTTCGGCGACTCGCAGTCTCTGGAGTCGGTGGGCTCGTGGAAAACGGTGTCCGCCATCAAACTCTCTTCCCCCTTTTGATCCAAATTTGGGAGCTCTGATTTGCCAGGAGCGGAGCCTAGGGTGCGCTACCTTCCACTTCTCTCACAGGTGTTCAAATCGCGGTGCGTCTACGTGGAATTTACGGTGGACGGGATATAGGTTTTTAAGTTCTCCCATTCCCTTTGCCTCTCATACCACTGTTCTCATTGTTTATTTGTTTATTTAACGTCAAAAGCAGTTAAACTGCGTATGACGTGCTATGGAAAAGTGAACTTGTTTCAACTTGTTTTTCAGTACGTAATTGTTATGTAAGTGGAGCCAATCGAAAATATTTTTTTAAAAAATTAGATCATGCATAACTTCCTGGTCCTTTCGACGTCTCAGCTACTCCTACTTCTCTAAATCCCCGTTCTTCCTGAGTTCCCGATACATTCCGCCCCAGCGTCTTCTCTGCTGGGTTTGGATTCTCCATCTCCTCGGCTCGCAGTGGAGGCCTGGGCGCCCATTGTAAGGTTATTTTTATTGCCTACGTATTTCGTAGCCCCATCTTGGCTTCGGATTACCGGTTCTGAAAGTTAGTGCTAAAGTCTGGAATCTGAAGGAAGGACATTTGCAGGTGGCGTATGGGTGGGGAAACCCACACCATGCTAAAACATACTTCTTCTATACCATACGAGTGATTCGAACTCACAGCCTCGATGTAACGCGTATTTGAACGGAAATGATCCTAGCCGCTACGCATCACAGGTCGCACAATAATGGAAGGTAGACATTTGGAATATACACGGTGATTGAGGATCACCGAGTTACAACATACATGCAAGCATCATGCCCGAGGAGAGAATGGACTGAGCCGCCCTACAAGTAGAAAATGTCAAGGCTTAGTCGCAGCAGTGCGGGAGGGAAAATTATTATAATTTTAAATTCATTATTATTATTTTCATATGGGCCATTACTGACCAGGTCAGACGTTTTCTTAAGAGGCTCAGTCGTATTCTATCCTCGAGAAAGATTAACGTGTGTGGATCAGCTTTTCGATTGTTCTTTGGTAAGACAAGGTTGTTACGCCTGTAATTATGAATTAGATAGAATAATGATGAAGGATGAAGGGTCTCATATACGACCATGTTTACGCAGAACTCGAACCTGCAGATTCCTCAGCGCAGACAACGGCTGCTGCAACCGTCTGCTTCTTCTTCTTCTTTCTTCTTCTTCTTCTTCTTCTTATTATTATTATTATTATTATTATTATTATTATTATTCACGATTATTCGACCATTTATAAGACGAGCGAATTCGAACCTTGAATTCTGCTTGCAGATGTTTGCCTGTCACCTCTTCTCTGGGCCTCTTCGGTTTCATTATTATTATTATTATTATTATTATTATTATTATTATTATTGTTTTTATTATTCCACTATTTGCCCATCGTCATTCGTATCATATCATCGATAAGATGTAAGCGTAAATTTCCAGGCCTCGCCTGTATTGGTATTGCGAGAGGTGGGGGCTAGGATGCGCCTGCGGTCAGCCTCCTTGGCGTCCGGGCGCTGGGGCGGTGGGTGGGGGGAGGGAAGGGGAGGGGGCGCGGGCGGCGCTGATGTATGGCGCTAATTAATCGGCCTCCGCGCGGGGGACGCGCCCTCCTCCCGCCCCGCCCCGCCCCCTCCAGCGCCCGCTGCGCCTCCAAACGCATCGCAAATGGAGTCAGCAGCAGACGAAGTGTGTTCGCGCTGTGATTGATGCGTGACTGTACAACGGAATTGGAACACTTGTCAGACGTGCAAAGATTGTTCCGTCACGCCACTGAAGTAGCTAATGGAGAGCGTCGCCCGCTGCCGCCTCTTGTGCGGAGGTGTGGGTTTATGAATAACCGAGCGTTACGTGCCCGAAACCGTTGCGTTGCGTGGAAGGCTTTGGTCTCTGCTCCGCGTCCGTTGTTGAAGTGGTTGTGGTCGCAGGTTGTGGTTCGCGGCGCGCCTGTCCCGTCGCTGAGGCACTCTGGCAAGGGGCGCGAGGGACGATGTCGGTGCTCATCTTGCTTTGCTGTGTTGAATGCTATACCGTACGCTCGCAATCAATATACTTGAAATTTACTCGTGCCCATTCCATATACCGCGATACTTTTTATCAAGGAGACGGGCAATTACGATTCATTATTTGTTCTCATGGGCCTGCAGTTGAGGATTTCGTTTGTGTAAAATGTTTTTTTCCTGATTTTCAATTATTACACGAATGTTAAAAAAATTTATAAACAAAGGCGGATCTATAATAAAGTCTTATTTGTGGAAGCGTAAATCGTGGAATGTTCGCTTCGAGGGATACCATGCCAATAGAGTCCTGCATGATTTTGCTCGAGCACCGCGGCAGTTCGCAGAAAATCCGCTTGGCGTCAGTCCAGTAGGGCAGAATTTTGCTCGGCTGCGACCCACCGAGCGAAATATGCTCGGCCTTCAAACCCGAGCATCCGATGCTTTGGGCGAGGGTGGACGACACGGGCTGTTTACGTAGGACGGCAATGGCGCCTCACGGCAGTAGGCCACAATGAGGCGATGTGCATATATGAGTTAAAATACGAACGATGGCTATACGAGCTAAAATTATGAGATGTGGGCATGGAAAAACGGGACACTTTATGCTAATGAATGGAAATATTACACTTCAAATAAAAATAAATAATAATACTGTTATTGAAACATTTAAATAGTAATAATACACTATTTCTGATGTATTTTTTATTTTATCGTTCTGGAGAAAGTACCATAATGACGTGTTGCTTCCCAAACGAAAAGTAAAAATATCCTTCTGGTATGACTAGATTAATAGAAACGTTTCTATATTAAATTAAAATAATACATTATTCAACAAATTTGTGCGCGTTAATTGCAATGTGAACGTGACAGATTGCAAAGAATTACGTTTATTTACAAGGTAAATAATAATAATAATAATAATAATATAATTTTTTTCAAATTACACTTTACTTCACAGGTACTTATTTTCCAATATTTTAAAAACAAAACATGTCGCCGATAAAGGAAGTAAAAGTTGAAAAACAATATGAAAATGTATTGTTTTCCTTGTTTTGCCGCGAAAAAAATATGTTCTTTTACATACAAACTTCTCAAATCTGAAGAAATATTTGGAATTTCACGAACAATATATGAAGCCCTTCTCTTATCTTTGATTCTTCTTCTGTGTTGGCCCTCGGCAAATTTAAGTTCATAATCCTTAATTTCTTTGAAACCACGTACCTGTAAATCGCAGATACATTGCCTTCGCCCTCTCCATCAAGCCTGCTCATCAACGCAGCGAGCACAGGATGCTTGAGGGTGCGGTACTCGAGGATGAAATGCTCGAGCGAGTACGAACAGCAAATGGCACGCCTTGCAAATGGCTCTACTGCACACGCTAAATTTGTGACTTTTGCTCGAAAAGTCAGCCCTTCACGCGATCCTTTCTTTCATCATTTACAACCGTCTTAGTCTTAAATCCTAGTCCTATTCGAAATTCTTTAAGGTGATGTACTTGTCGAAGGTAATTTGTTGATGATTCGTTTTTGCTCGTTGATGCGTATTCTCCGAAGATATCGAATAATCGTGGCTTGCTTTACTTGTTCAACATTCTCTCTTGAGACGATGCACTGAAATGTGTCGCCTAATGATGTTTTTCCCGTTCCGTAACACTGACTGTGCAGGCTATCGACGTCAGTAGGAAAGTTACTCTGTAATGAACGGTATGCAAATGTTATTGTGTTACGTTTGAAATGATGAGTTTTAGTTTGTGCGAACGAGGTCTCGTTGCGTTGCGCACAATGGATTGGGAGGAGGGGGAGAGCATGTCCTGTCTAGCATGCTCATGTCCAAGGTCGAGCACCGAGTGACATTATTGTTTGAGTCGCGATAAACACGTTCTAAGTTTATCGCTCAACAAGGTTATTTGATGTTGAGAAGTGATAAAAATTTCTATTTCTGAAGGAATTGGAAAGCACGTAGAAGTCATGGTTCGTTCTGAATTAGAAGACGCCATGAAGGTCAATATTTTGGATTTTTTCCATCGCAGAAGTGTTTGACTCTTTTCTCAACTATTAGAAAATGGTTTATTTCCACACATTTTAAAATTTTCATAGGAACACTTATTTCAGTTGTTTAACATCAGCGTGAACATTTTCTGATTGAATTTCAATTCTGAACATGAATTATCTTTCTGTGCAGGTACGTGTTTGCTGGTGCTACACATGCGGCGCCATTGAACCAGTGGCTTCCTCGGACTTCTGAGTAGGACCGCTCCAGGCCTTCTGCTAGGTATTTGTGTGCTCGTGTTATATTTGACAACCTTCTTCCTCCAAATCTCCAATTAATGAATTCAATATACACGTAAATAACATGTGTGTTGTTCGTTTTTTAAGGCGTCTGTAAACAAATTTTGTTCCGTATGGTTATAAGAAGATACTGTACTTTCAATAATTCCTGAAATCTCTAAAGATTCACGTGTATAAATGAACGTATTCAGTTTAAGTGTAAAAAGTAGTTCAACGCGAACAAAGCAACACAACAGCTACAGTTATTCCGAAGGACAACATGGATAAGAACCAAAATTTATTGCCTTCTTATCCTTGAAAATAGATTTTATTACATGGGAGCTCTTTTTTCTTCTTCTTCAAAATTTAAGTAGTATATGGCTTAGTGTAGGGATCACAGAATTTTGAAAATGTGCACACACGTCACTTTTCCCCATTGCATGTCATACGCAGTTTTCACTGTTTTTTGACGTAAAATGAATAAATAAACACAGAGTAAAACAAGTGTAATTGGCATGTGGCGGTCTAATGAAGCGATCATTGTGTTTCTTGCTGTCCCTTTTGGCTTCTTAGTTTTCCAACGGCTGTGTATTCTCGTGGGACAACTGCTTGGCCGAGCGATCGGCAGCTGTCAGAGGTCGTTCGAAGCGATAAGCGCGGATCGTGCTGCTGTGGAGTCCGTCTGCTCGTGGCGGCTCTGCCCAGGTTCTGCCGGGGCCACTTCCTCTCTCTGACCCGGCGAAACCTGGCGTGTATTCATGCCAGAGGGCGGTTCGAAGCTCGTTTTAGCGATTGAATACACGAAAGGCGCGAGTCGGTCATGGAGTAGACGTTGCGTGCATGGCGGCGTTGAAGATGACTGACAGGGCGGATGCTATTAGGAGGCATTCCGGGGCGTGGAGTGACGTGGGCGATGGGCCGTTCGTCGCGCCAACGAGAGGCTTAGGGCGGTCTAAGTCATTCTAATGAGGTGCCAATTGGCCGTCGGCGGCGCGGGGGCGGGGCGCCCTCGAAAGCGGACTCCACTGGCCTTCCGCTCGTGCACTTTTCTGCCGCCATCGGGTCGGTGGTACAGTGGACTGGTTGGCGTCGTTACTACCGCAGAAGCAGAGGTGAGCAGGCATCTGCACTGTAGTCACTCGAATATTCTGGACGTATTTATTCAATTCGAGAACGTAGAAATTAAATTGCATGTAATAATAAAATACGTACCTCTACATTTTATTCCTTCTTATTAAAAATATATACTGAAACAAACTGTCTAATTTCATTTTTAAATTAGATCTCTCCTCTGCCCTTCTAATATGATTAAATATTAATTCAATGTAACCCGTTCCAAATTTATATAAATATGGTGCCAGGAAAAGATTACGTTAATTCTATTATTAAAATTAATCTTCAACTGCTATTTCCAATAAATTAATATCCGGCTAACTGGGTCGATGGGTCTTATAAGAAATAATCGCTATTGCCTACTAATAGCCGATTATTCGATCTGCCATCTGTACAGAGTGGCCGAGGAATATTGTCAATACAATCTGCCATCTGTACAGAGTGGCCGAGGAATCTGAAAAGCAAATATACATTTCTAGCTACTCATTTGCTGGAATTGGCTAAATGAAAATCATCTTTTCTATTCACAGAAACTTGTATGTTTATTCAATGTCCATGAAATGTTCACTTGGTAACAATACGAAACGTATTTTCGGTCATGACCAGTTTCAAACCTTATACTGCAGTACCCGTCTTCGCACGCTTTTGGCCGATGTTGCCGCGTAGAAACATTTTCATTTTTTCCCGGTGTCGATGGCTCCAGGTCCAAATACCATCTTCTTTTCTTCCGTTCTCGCACAAGTGTACTCAAGTCACTGATCCTCACCGCCTTATAAGTTGATAAGTCTTAATTAATTTGCCTTTTAAAAGTTCCCAGTTCTTTCTACGCGTATGCTTAAAATATTAAAGTTCAGAAAATTGTTATCTGCTTCAAATACTCCCAGTCCTGTTGCCGGCAAATTCACTTAAGTTCACCGTTGAAAAATCTAGCTGTTGCACTCGAAATATTTCCAAGTTCCAATTTCCGCACACAAACTCCCAACATCAATTATCTACACACGATCCGCACAGCTCCACGGCATAAGTCGGAATGAATCCATATTCCCCTCTTTCAGGCCTTCAAAACTCGGTCCATATTTTCTAGTATTTATTTTCAGAAAAAATTCGACCCACTTCCGTCGAAATACATTGTCAATCCATCCCTCGCCAATCCCTAAATTACAAATTCAACTAGCCGCGCATACTGTCATTGTTTTCTCGGCCAATCCCCAAACAGTTTACTTTATCAACTAGCCGCGCCCCGTGGTTCAAAGCAATGAAGTTTGTTGACCTTGACGACAACTCGTCTACCGTTGCTAGGCCGCTATATTTAGATATGTCTATCCTTACAATTCACCCTGTTTACAATAAATGTGACGCAATACAATATCCCACATATTGGTATGTCACAATACATTATTTCGTAATGCTCAATTTTAATATGTAGGGAGCAAATAAACTTGATTTATTGAAGAATTTACTTTAATGTGTTGGGTAGTTGTTTTTGAATCTTTTTTTTTAAGATTAACAGATTCGTCTTATTCTATTTACTTCATTATTCATTCCACTCTTTTTATCTGCCTGAATTTTTCCATTAATATAACCGACGTTCTCATTTTTACTATTCGTGCTAGTAAGCTTGAAATGTATCATATTGAAGTGTCCAAAATACAAGAACTTACAAGGAGTAAACACTTAGTTACCGCTCTGAGTGGCGTACTGTACAGTAGCCACTATTTGCTCTGTACCTGGGAGAAAATTTGTGGAAGAACTCTGAAGGGATTGGATGAATATTCTACCCAAGTATTCGTCAATATGGAGGCTTTGTTTGTAGCTGAGAATCTAGCAATTTTCTCAAACATTGAGGGACGTTTCATCATACATTGAGGAAGGTAAGGCGGGGGAGGGGAGATCGTAGAATGAACGAGTGTTCCGAAGACTATTGTTACTCACGCAGCATAGCCTTCACTAAATCCTTTTACTTTTCTGTGGGAAAAGTCCATTTTTTAAAATGTTCACGTCTGGAAAATAATACGTCTTAAATGAAACATCTGTCTTAATGAAGTCACTGAACAGCTGAATTCTTCATGGGAAGGACGATCCTGGCCTCCGCCTCTGGTTAGTGGAATGAATGTTTTCCGAATGGCCCGCAGAGGGTGGTGAGGCGATACGCCACCTCCCGGCGCGTTGTTCTTTGGCGGCGGGGGGGGGGGAGGGGGGAGGCGCATTGGGATGCAAGGCGTGCGCGCGCGGGCCGCGTGGCCGTCGCCTTCGCCGCCCTTGGGCGCCCCGCCGCGCGCGCGCCGTAAAGACGTCTGGCGCTGCGTGCGACGCGCGCCTCGCCTCGCCCGCCTCGCCTCCTCGCGCCCCACGCACAGTGGTCTGTGAAAGCCCGCCCGCGGACAATACGCGAAACGCAGCTAGCGCGCAAAGATAGGCTTTGGCCGACGAATCAAGTGTTGACGATGGGAGCAGTGTCCGGCGTCTTGACACGAGTGTGCCAAAGGCGTGTGCGATTTTGTTAGTGGGAATTCGTGGATTATATTCTCCGATTTATTCACATGTGTGGTGATAGTGGCGGTGATACATGTCCACTTAGTTTTATTTAGTTTGCGATGTGCATCCCCCCATAACTGCTACTTTGCTGTAAGCATGCAGCAAATAATACAAATTTATTTAATTATAATTGATAGTTTTGGCAGACAATAGTTTCATATGGCTTAATTCAAGGGTAGTATAAATATGTCCCTAAGACAGTTGATGTATATTTAACTAGATATTCAAAATTACTTATTCTTAATTCAATAAAAAAAATTGAATTTGTACAAACTTAAAACAACGACACAAAATATTTCACTGCTATTGAGCAGGAAGTTTTATTTTTGTCAAACAATTTTTAAGATGTCTTTCGTGAAAAAATCTCTGAAAATCAATTTGAAGCGCCCTAGGGCTCCTGAATTTTATTTTTATTTCTCTACTGGCTCACTTTTATAACTTAATTTGCCCTAAGTAAGCTATATTAATTTGTAATAATAATAATAATAATAATAATAATAATAATAATAATTTTTACCCTTGTACTAGGAGTTTTGCGGATTTACGTGTTTGGGGTTTACAGGATGTTAAGGATCCTTTTGATTTGGCTTTCTCCGGTCACTACCCACTTCCATGGCACAGTTCCCGTAAGGGGTATTTCTAAATGATGTTAATAATGATATAATTAAATACAAGAGTTTGAAAATAGAGATAAGCCGAATGTGGGGCGTCAAAGCACAGGTCGTTCCTATAGTTATCAGAGTTCTGAGACTTGTTCCGCAAAATTTGTTAAAGAACTTGGCTAAATTCCCAGGAAATTGCTTTATTGCAAATAACCCACATTTTACGCAAAGGATTGTAGAGGCACCAATAGTCCCTAGATCAACTCCTTAAGGAAGCTGGTTGCAACCTACAGAGTAGATGTTATATTCAACCGACTCATAACATCTTTAGTCATGAATTGGTGAAATAATACATAACTAGCGTACCCTGCGAGAACTTTCGCATGTTAAACGCCACCCTCTTCCGTATTTTTCCATTTCCATATTAAGCTTGTAATACATTTTTTTCTTCAACACCCCCTTATCCTGTCACTTGTTCTTTGTCTCCTTGTAATTGATAACAATAAAATTGCCAATACAAAGAATTCTTATTTAATATTATCAAGTAGAGAGGCACACCCGTGTCATTCAATCGCGTAGAATATCAAGTAATTAATTTAGTTTCACATAAAGTTGCAAATTCTACAGGCTCTGAACAAGTGGGGTAGAATCGAGTAGCGTCGAACCAGCATAAGCGTAATAGAATGATAAAAAATCTCAAAGATCTCATCCAGGATATTACGGTGTGAGGTACGTTTCTTTAAGGCCTATGGCCTCAACATTTTTGTTTGTAAAGCCCTAAAACGCTTGGTTTAGGAGATGCGAGTTGCTTTTGACATAAATATTTAAATGCGTTTTTGGAACAAATCCTTCAAAATTTGAAGTCAAAGTGCAATTCGTACTTGTCCGTGAAATTCCCTTTGTTTATAGACCTCGTTTACAAAGATTGGTTGTGTGCGAGAGCCGCAAAAGGCATGTATACTACTGAATGTAAGAGACGATAGATACACCGCGGGGCTTGTGCGCGCCCGTGGGCCCGGCGCAGGCTAGTGTGCGTGCCGCATTGCTATGCGCGGCCGGAGCTCTTCATTGCAGGCGCGGGCGCGAGCGCCCTCGGAGCGGAGCTGGAGCGGAGCTGGAGCGGAGCTGGAGCGGAGCTGGAGCGGAGCTGGAGCGGGGCGCGAGCGGAATTGCTCTGCAGAGCGGCCCGTGGCGGGAGCGGAGCGGGGCGGGAGCGGGGCGGGAGCGGAGCTGGAGCGGGGCGGGAGCGGGGCGCGAGCGGAATTGCTCTGCAGAGCGGCGCGGGGCGGGAGCGGAGCTGGAGCGGGCGGGAGCGGGGCGGGAGCGGAGCTGGAGCGGGAGCGGGGCGCGAGCGGAATCGCTCCGCAGAGCGGCGCGTGGCGGGAGCGGGGCGGGGGCAGGGCGGGGAGGGCGCGTGCCGGGCGGGCAATGACTGGCGCGGGGGACCTTCAGGTGGCGCTCATTGTCAGGCCCAGTGGAAGAACCACATGGCCATGCGACGCTCCTAATTGTAGAGCAACTGGAACTAATCGACTGAGGGTCGTGCCATTGTGGAGTTGCCGTTGTTTAGTTTACTTCTGTTAACAACTACAATCATCGAAATTGGCTTACGAAGGTCGTTCCATCTTGTTTCTCATTCGTGTAGCAATGTGTTGTCGTAAATGTATTGCTATAACAGTGTATTGTCTATTGACTTCGTGTTGATGATTTTAATTCTATATTTTGTCATCTTATTTGTATTTATAAATCGATGAGCAACATTCCTGACAATACTTGTCATGTAAATTGAGGACGAGTGTTCGTGGAACTTCAGGATTGAGAAGTCGTAGCGGGAGGGGACGTCATGGCATGATCCAATGTCTTTCGCAGTTTCAGGAAGACGATTTCTGTCACTCGCAGCTACAGAGCAGTTCCTTCGGTGACAGGCGTTTCATGCGCACATTATCCGCACATTCTCCGTCTTATTTTTTCTCTGTTTCCAGGTACTATGTTCTGAGATACCTTCGTATGCGATCACTCCAACGAAGTGTATCAATTCCACGCATGTTCGTAAATTACCGTATTTCGATCTATTTGCGTAGCATTGCGAGACGTAGTAGACCAAAGCAGGCGCGATGTGCGCAGCGGAAATTTCTTTTATTGCGAGGCAGTGGTGAGAGTGTCAGGGCGCTCAATTAGCGGGCGACGAATGCCCGGCGCGGGAGAGTGCGACGCGTGCAAATGGAAGCCATTCGCTCGACGCAGCCCCCTCGGGACGCGGACAAATGCGTCGGGAGGCGCGGCGCTATCGCGCGCCTATCAGCACCTCGGGTGGGGCGGGGCGCTCCAAGCCGCTTTCCCGCCGTGTTCCTAAATGATCGCCATCTAGCCCCGGCGCGACGTCGCCTCTGCAGATACTCCCAGCTGTCCCCTCGCGCGGGCCACAGCCGCGGCCATCGACACCAGCGCTGCTGCAGCCATCGCACGTCACAGCCGTAGGCCATCACCAACTCCATCACCTCCGCTGTCACCACACG
The DNA here is from genome assembly GCA_964035755.1 of Teleogryllus oceanicus. Lineage (NCBI taxonomy): Eukaryota > Metazoa > Arthropoda > Insecta > Orthoptera > Gryllidae > Teleogryllus > Teleogryllus oceanicus. The sequence goes on from CAXIVR010000002.1 coordinate 199,234,000, forward strand.
TTGCGGAAACTATCAGTCCCCGATTGGCAAGCCTGTGTGGCAGTGCCAACACCATCGCAAATCACCAGCGATACTTCCTCTCATTATCTCATTATGCCACCACTAGCACCACCACCACTATTATGAGTGAAGCCAGGCATTCTCTCTCTCTCTCTCTCTCTCTCTCTCTCTCTCTCTCTCTCTCTCTCTCTCTCTCTCTCGCTCGCTCGCTCGCTCGCTCGCGCGCGTGTGTGTGTGTGTGTGTGTGGTCAATTTCAGTTCGAATCTCTCACCTTAAATATTCTCGAAATTGTTTAAAAATTTTGGTTTGAAATAAACAAAGGAGAATCATTAGGCATAGTCTTTTGGATGTGAAGCGCTCAATAAGAAGGAATTGTTTTGACTCCATGGTCTAAAATTACATAAGGAGGGGCCTTGACCCCGATGCCCCTTCACTCCTCCCTGAATGGCTCGTTGAGCGTAATTGACACGGTTTTACACACTTCGGCATATACCTTCGCTTGTTTGTGTTTTTACCAAGAGGGTTTCATTCCTCCAGTGTTCACCTGAACATTGCTCATTTTATCCCCCCCTACTGCCATGGGAGTTCGAAAACGTCTTTAGGTGGTGTCAGAATGCGCCACCCGGTGTGATTCGCAGTCGCGAAATCACATTGTCTCGTAAGCCAAATAGTGCTGCCTCGCCAGCCGAAAGCATACGGATATTCCAGGTTGGAATCGGAGTTGCTCTACATCACTCATTGCGTCTGGACAAAGTCCTTTCCCTGTACCATTACAATCGAGGCCTGCCGCGGCGAAGCCCACGATCCTGGCTACACGGTGTGGACCTTGTGTGGCCTGCTGCCCGCAAGCACACACTTGTACTTTACCATGGGGGAATTCACTCTCCCGGGTAGGGCACTTCTGATCAGTGGCTATTATCATCACCCCCTGCGAGTGTAAAATTACACCGGTGGACTTGTATCCAGATACGTCGGAACGCGATGCTGAAGTGCGAATTTCGCCGTACGCACATCTTTTCATAGCCTGGTTAGAGGCTGTCTCGCATCTCGAGACGACCAACTTAACAGGTTGACATCGAAGGTGTTTACGCCACTCACGGCGTTCTTCGGGACAAGTCTCTCAGTAGCCATTAGTGTCGGGCGTGCCATGACGAAGCCAAGAGCCCACTTAGGGGCCACCTTTGCTAACGATGTATCACCTGGAATCTGAGCACCCGGACGGAAGATTCTACACGGTGATGTCACACGAGCGGTGGAGATGGCACACGGTGACCGCCACAAGTGTTTCCACCGGAACCATTACCACCACTCATTTACCACCTCTACCACCAATCTCTCTGCCGTAGTCATGGTGGTGGACGTCGGGGCACGTCTTGTTCGTGCGGCTACGCTGGGCGCCCTTAGCTCTGCCTGGCGCACGCCCACCAGTCTCGAGGTGAAGGGAGCGAGGCACCCTGCCGTACTCGGAGCTCTGCCACGCGATGGGCGGGGCTCAATCCGCTGTCCGTTCGCTTGCGCGACCTCAGCCCCGCAGCGCGTGCTCAGGCGACCCACCGTCACTGAAATGACGACATCACCTCAATTCCCTTTCGACGCTGTCGTGACGACGCGACGATTTCAAGTTTCTTCGGCGACTAGTTGCTCTAATGACTTATTATAGAAATTACTTTAATGATATTGATTTTAAAAATTAGGGTAGATTTTTACTCGTGGCTTTATTACGTAATTATGGGCTATTTTAAAGTTGCTTTAATGACATTTGAATACTTCTTAGCCCAGTCTTTTAACAGCCACTTTTTTTCGTGACATTAACGGGCCAATTAAAGCGAATAAACATTGACTCTGCCACACTGTGAAGTTACTTGTCCCCGTTTATCCGCTAATTGCTTCCTCGTAGAGCAGTCAGTCTGCTCCGTTGAAAGGTGCGCTCGTTCGTAGTTTTTTCTGTTCATCGTGCTGGAACCCCTCACCAAAATAGGGGGAATGAGTGGGGGAAATTGAAATATGAATAAATTCAATTTACTGTTTTATTATACACAAAAGGGAACAACGTATTTTAGTCGCATGAAACATCAAAATAATCGTAATAACTTTCTACAAATCTATGCCGACGATGAGGGATGTGTTAAATACAACCAGCAGTGCGCAATTGATTTGATAGGAAAACTCTTCCAATTAATTATAATCGATTAATTGTAATGAAAAGTTAGCGAAATTTGGGTTGTCTAGTAGGTTGAAAGTAACAATCGATCAGTTGTAATACATAATCTTTCTGTAGGATATTTTTGATATTTAAAGGAAGTCAAAAACGAATGTAAACGGGATAGATTGTCCACTTAGTCTTCTCCTCCATTATCTGTGATGATTAAACTTTAAAATAGACATATATTTAAAGATAGACATATATTTTACTTATTTATTTACTTTTTATTTTTTACTTATTATTAATACTACTTTAAATATAGACATATATTTTACTTGTGCCTGGAGCCATTACAGTTTAAATTTTAGATTATCAACTGAAATTCAGATAGTTGTTAAAAGTACACACGTGAATAAGACAATGCACTGGCAAATGGGGTCAAGTCAAAAGTGCATTGGAAGCGAACCGTCTTTCCTTGCTCTCCCTCTGCATTCTCTGCAATGTTCTTCAGAAGACTGAAACAAACCTAGAACAATGAAACAGTTTCGATTTTGACTAAAAATACTATTATGTGATTATTGTAATCCGCAATTTCTCAATCCTGATATTACGACTATTGTAGAACTCAACACGTCAGTGCTAACGACATGGCTGATGTCATGCGATAAGAAATAAGCTTCATAGTTCACGTGTGCCGAAGATACAGGATAAAAGATTTTAGCTGCTGCAGGCCGCTAGTCCGTGTCCCTTGACGTATGTGAATATTGTCTGCATTCATTTATTTACTATTGACCCTCCATCACCGTGGATTCGCGCCTTAGCTCGACTGCTCTCAGTGTGTGATGGAGCTTCGTCTCCTGTAGGGTCCGTTAGAGGGCGGGCGGTCCGTGTTGAGGTCTGGGCGTCCCCGCGCCTTTGCACGTGCGGCACCCAGGCGAGGGCGGGGTGCGGTGGGACTGGGGGGCGGGGCCCGCAGGAAGGGCACAGCCCGGGGCCCCGGGCGCCTTTGCTAAGCCGCGTCCCGCCCGCCGCAGCATGCTAAGCCGCCCCCGCCGGCGCCGCCGCGAGAGGCAAACGCCGCCCCGCGCCGCGCTAAGTTTGCCGCGGACGGCAGGGGCTGTTTGCGCCGCCAGTTGCCTCTTGGCCTGATTGTCTTGCAGATTTGCGCCTCAGAAGCGGCTCCTGCGGCGGGACAGGCCACCGCTCGGATAAGGCCGAAGGAGACGATGGATGGGCCTGATTCCTGTGTGGAACTCGTCTTATCGTTCTCGGCCACGCTGTGCCGGATTCCCAGTTCACCGTGTACATATCGAATATTGTTCTGGATGAAGAGAAGGTTTCTCTTAACCTGTCGATTGACTGCACTCTTTTTGGTGTCTCCTTTTTGAAATCAGCAAAGAGTAGACAAACTTTTGGCTTTCTCATTATTCAAATTCTACGCTCAGCGTCAGTGTCTCTGACGACGCGATATTTCCTCAGGTTCTGTACAGGAAAACGTGCTTGGGCACGGACTGTACCCTACTCGACTTTTACAGCACAAACTGCTAAATAGCTACTTTCCTTTCCTAGAATGGACTTGCCTAAGATGGTAAGTTCCCGACTCTGCCTTGCCCTCGCCTACCCGCAATGGTGTTTTCATGCATTCCCTACATCTGCCTCTGTTGGTTAATATCTAAGCTGCCATTGTTAGTTTTTTGTAAAAAAAAAAGAATGGGCTTTCTGAGGAGCCATCTGGCCCGCCCCGCCCCATAAATCCGTCGCGCCCGCGCGGTCCATATGGATGAGCGGCGGCGCGGCTGTCGCCGTGGCCGGCGGCCGGCGCCGCCAATTTCACATTTATTGGCACCGCTGCCCCCGGGGCGCGCGCCGTTTGTCTCGCTGCCTTGAGGGCGCTGTCCCGCGCGCGCGCCCGCCCGCCGCGTCGCCCGAATGCCACCCCTCGCGGCTTCGCGCAGCGTCCGGGCGGGTGCTGTCCAAATCGTCCGTACAAACATTTATTTATTCTTTATTAGTAATTTGGTTGGAAAATTGCGGAATTGCACGCGAGTTATTAAACTTTGGGGCATTTGAAGTTTCTCCTTTACTAGTTTTTTTTCTTCCAAAATTGGATTATACTGCTTTTTTAAAATTCGAATAAAGTAGGCTCAGTCCTTTCAGTCGAAGTGTATATTGTAGCACATAAACTGACTGAAAAATGTGAAAACGCCGAGATAATTGGTCGATTGGAGATTATTTCCTCTTCTTCAATCTGAATGCGTCATTATGTTCCTTGTGAGTCTCCGAGCCTTTTCAGCCATACCTGAGATAAATGGTTTGATGGTGAGTGATCATGACTTGCTGTGAATGGCGATGGAGTGTGGTAGGGAAGCGACATCGATCCCAGAACATCGATGTTCCAAATAGGACCAAAAACTATCGATGTTTTAAAGCTGGATTTGTAATCTATGATATTAATAAACATGCACAACAAAATTGAGTTTGACAATGACCATGTTTATTAATTTATAATTAAATTTAGCCTTAAAAAATAGCAATGGACAAAAGGAAAAAGGCCCTGGGTCATCGAAAGGACTCCTCACTTCGCCGAAGAAGGGGAAGGCATCCAGGGTGCATCCCTTATGGGCGGAATGGCAAGCATTAGAAGGGCATCAGGATCATCTCGGACGAGAGGGTCTGCACGATGAGGATACTACAAGTAGCTTTCGTTTCGTTCGAACACAAATACTGACGACGGTACAGTTATTATTTATCTTTATCAGTTCCATATTTTAACTGCCATATTTTAATTCCATATTTTCCATATTTTAACTTTTATCAAAGTCCATACATGATGACTGAATACCCCATAAATGAAATGATTACCTCCTATGATTATGGGACTTTTTCATTTACAAACATCGAAAACGTAAAAAAAGAGCACGAAAAATCGATTTAAAAAAATCGTATTTAATATATTGATGTTTCTACAGGTACAAGGAGATGAATGGTGTGCGGTCTGGCAAGTACACATCGGGTCGCCCCTTCTAAATAAGAAAGGCCGGTGTCTGGATTCTTACGTTCATCGGAGAGGAAGGTTGATTTATCTTGCCTTCCGTATTTGTCCATTCACAGTCGGTGACAAGCGGCGAGGAGAGTGCAGAGAGTCGTCCAGAGGCTGCGTGTCGCAGAGGCAGAGCGAGGGGTGGCATGGCGTGGGAGGGGAGGGGGGCGCGTCCCCTGGGCCGTTGGGTCCCGCACCGCATCCTCCGGACGGACGCGCGGACGCGGACGGGCCTGCTCTGCCTCCGACCCAATTAGGCGGCGGCGCCCCGCACCGGAAACTCTCGCCCGCCACCTGCGACGCCCTCGCCCTCGCCCCTGCACCAGACCCTTCGCCCCGCCTAGCCAACGAAGCAAGGCACCCTGTTCACCCTCAAGCACGCCCTCCGGCAAAGCATCTCAAAACACGCCTGCACACTACGCATGCGACACCGATGCCGATGGTTTGCTCCTGGATGCAAAATATGCATAATCACAATTTTATAAAAGTTAAAATATGAAATATATATGAAATAAGAACTTATAGTTCTTATTTCATATTATCACTATCTGTTAATATTTCATATTCTTCATATGTCATATTATCTGAGTATGTGTTCGAACCAAGCGGTTCGAGCCTACCTTTGGGCAGACTATCCCCCGTCCGAGATGATTCTGATGTGCTGGTATATTCTTCGATTTTCCTCGTATTTTCCAAGCAGAGAGACGTTTTATTATTTTGTTTTCAGTTAAATTTTAATTATCAATTCATATACACGGTCGCTATCAAATTAAATTTTGATGCTCGCGGAATTTAATGGTAAGAGGTTACTAAACCAGTTACCAAACCATCATCTAAGGTTTTTGGTCGAAATATTATGAACATGTTTTGCAGCATTGAAGTTTCGTTGTCGATGTCGCATTACCACTTCTGCACACCAACATGGTGATAGATAAAGAGAACTACAATTGGGTAGAATGTAGACGAGTATTCAGGTGGCGGCATTCTATGCATGCTTTGTTCGAGCCTGCAATGATTTGTCTGAAAGGTTCTGAAACGTTGGCGTCGCAAGACTGCTTTGCTCTGCAAAATGCATTCTGTTGCCAGCCAAATGCGCTGGAGGGCAGCTGTTATGCTTCGAAGTTGGACATTAGGATAGTTCACGAGTGAATTACATTGTTTCGATATTCACTAAAAATAATATTGTAAGAATGGATAAAAATCAAGTTCAAAATCCAGATGGGAATGGGTATAAGTGTGAATTACATCAAGAAATGGATGTAATGGGACGAGCCACAAATGCCAACTTCCAAAGCGTTTGCGTTGTTTACTATCATCACACTTTTAATTAAACTCGCAATGTACTAAAACTTCCTTTTTGAGAAATATAATTGGCATGTATAATTCTTTGTTTAAAAATTAAAGGCCGTTTATTTCATGTGAACATTCTCCGGTTGGTGGGAATGACAAAAATAATAGGGAATTCAGCAGCTATAGCGCAAGTTGGCCAACGTTTGTGAAATGAATACGCATAATTTATTAGTGCTTCTATACAAAATTCGTGGATTCAATCATGGCTTGCTACATGTTCTGTTACAATTCATTTAGAGGGTGAATAAATTTCTATTAAAATACGTATTCCTGCGAATATCCAATTAGTAATAATACATATTTCTTATCAGGAAATCAATAGCAATTTTTTGTTACTTGTTTTATTATTCTCAAACAGAGTTGTGTGACGTAGCAAAGTGACAATTATTACTAGTGGGAAATGAGAAAGTAATTTCTGTATCCAAAAGTGCGTGTGTTCCTTAAGAAGACGACATTTTGGCATTGTTCTTCCACCAACATTCAATTATATTCTTGTAACTTTATGATTGTTTAATGTAATTGATTGCATTTTATGTACATTGTCTTCCGTGTCTCCTTTAAAAGATGCACGTCGCGTGACGAAGGATCAATTGCTTTCAGTGATGCAGGTTCGTGCCCCTTGCGTCCTCCTCCCGTCCGCGTGCGGCCTGCCGGTGGCGCAGCGGGGGTGGAAAGGGGTCTCTTAATGGGCTCGTTCTGCGCCGGCCGTTTAATTGCCCCCCCACACACACACACACATAGTCACAGACCAGTGCTATTCCGGTACTCGGACAACGTCAACGTGGCGGAATAAATTTCAAAATAAATGAAGGGGCAACATTTACGAACTACTGCTGAATGGTTTTAGCAGCATATTACAATCGTTTGCTGCAAGTTTGGATTAAAATATTTTTTTGATGTGTGACAAGAGCTTATATACATTTGGAATAATTTTTGTACTTAAGGTCATACAGGACACATAGCCCCCCCCCCTTTTTTTTTTTTTTTTTGAAACTCATTCTGTATTCACTATGTTGTTGCGAATTCACAACTGTTCCCTTCATAATTAAATATGACATCAACGTGTGTATGAGCAGGGGAAGGCTTGCCTGTAAGAGGATGCTGTAGTTTCCACAAAGCGATTACACGTGGCGACGTTGTTGTTGTTTTTAATTTTTTTAAAAATATTGTGAACATATGATAGGCGTTATGACAACCCTAACACTCATGGTTAAGAAAAGGTGTAATAATAAAATGTTTAAACGATGAAATTGTAAGTGGAAGAAAGTTAGAGAGGGAAGAAACCGCGCAGGATTCCTTCTTGAATCTCCTTCCCATCCTTTTTTTCCATCCATTTGAGTGGGAATCCCCGCGAAGTGGCAAGGTTTCGCCCCTCGACTAGGGACACGTCATCGGTGTCGATGTTTTCAAGCACTGATGTGTTTAATATCGATATAATAAAGCCAATGTTTTTTAACATCCATGTTTTATGCCTTATATTCTAACGTTTCCGAAGCTTTATTTGTGAATAAAAACATCCGATAATTACAATTTTGTAGCGTATTAATTAAAACCTGAAATTATATTTGTTTGTGAGTGCGAAACAAACGAATGCTGTTTGTACTACTTTAATCGAGCTACATCTCTCGTTCGAGATGGCCCTGATGGCTTGGTCTTTCTTCCTATTTCGCACATGGAATGGCGGTCAACGCATACACGTAGAGTTTGCTGTGTTCCTCCTGCACTCTTGTTCTGCGAACCGAGGACTGACTCTTTGAGATGAACCTGAACACAGTGTTTCGGGTTCAGTTCTGCCCATTGTTATTATTTTTTAAACTGTGTTGTCAGTTAAATCGTAATTGTAAATTAATATCATGGTCACAGTCAAATTAATTCGTCTTGGGCACGAATTGAATCCCAGATATTACAACGTCGATGGTTTAGGTCGATGTTTTAATTTTGAAAATCGATGGTTCGATGTCGATGTCGCATCACTGCCCTCGCCGCCGGCGTCTTTCTCTGCTGTTCTGTTTGACGGACGGCGCCGTAATGCGCCGCGATCGCTGCGTGAGGCGTGGGCGGTAATGGCCTTCTGCGAGGCACGCGCTGCCGCCTCTTTAGGCGCCGCCGCGTGCAGGCTCTTAATGCAGCCGGCAGGGTGGTGGGTATCACGTGCCAGCGTCTTTCGGTATTCGTGTGATCGCACAATAATGAATTAATGAAAGATGAGTGGAAACGCATCCACTTGGGTGGCAAGGTAGGGGATTGCAGTGAGCTACAAGGCGGTAATTGGAAGGGTTTGGTTCGCTGTTGACAGAGTTACTTTTGTGAACATTTGCCATTGAGTGCGGTCTCTCGGAGAGTCAGAGCCATCATGCAATAAAAACACGTATGCTGGTCACATTACTTCCATTTATGACCAGGGCTTACGTTGGGGAGAGTTTTCTCTCAGAACTTCATTTCCCCCCGCCCCGAGTTTTCCTAGTGAGTCCAAATGAAATTTTTGGATAATGTGATTGCCTTCCAAGAAGTGCGACTCGTGCGACTGCCATCTGCGACAGGAAATTAGGCAAGTGTTCTTTCTCCCCCTTCTCTTAGAAAGTAACCCTCATCGATGGATTAGAAACGCTCGCATACCTTTCTCAGCTCATAAAAATTATGTTTGATTGTGGTAAGATTGACATCATCATTAAAATAGTCTTTGAAGTACAATTGACTCGAAGCCTCCTTGACTGGCGTCTGTCCCTCAGTTAGGCCCCTTCCCGTCCACAACGGCAACAAATGAGTGTCGTTCGACGCGTCTCGGTCTCCTTGGAGGGGACCTGATAATTTTCTGGCTGCTCCGTCCACAAGATTATAATGCATTTCTTCTTTAACATGTTTTTTAATTACTAAATCACGTTCCTTTGAATTTTGGACGACTTTCAGATTTAGAAGTCATTCGATTCTTCTCGAGAAGACAAGTTGATTGGCACAATTCTTAGGCGGTTCCTTGAAGGATATTCTGGAAGAATTCTAGAAAAAAAAACCGCTTTTGATGGTTTTGTAGTGTAGTTTATCTTGTGAGCCGCATGTTGTCACAGAATTGTAAAACATAAGTAATGGGTAGGAGAGAGAAAGTCAGAGAGGAGATAGAGAGAGAGGTGAGAGATGAGAGGAAATGATAATATTAAAAAGAGTCAGGGAGTAAAATTGTATGATTTCTGTAAATATAATAAATTGGAGGGTATAAAGGTAGTGATGTGTTAATTCGTTGGTACCAACTGGAAACTCTCTTTCCGCCTTAAATGAATCGTAACGACTTCTTTTTCTTCCGATTGTCGATATTTAAACCAAATTTTGCAATGAAGTGAAAATGAAACAAGTATTTTAATCGACGCTGTTTGCGATGCGTGGACTCGTCGTTCGGATTCCCCCCGGGCGCCTGCGGTGGCGAGTGCGGCGCCGAGCCCGGGGGCCGTGGATGAGCGTGCGCCCCGCCGAGCGGTGAGCTCCGAACGCGACGGTCGATGCGGAATCCATCACCTGCCCGGCGCGGCCGCCCGATCGGAGCCGCCGCCGCCGCAGGGAACAAATGGGCGTGGCTGGAAGGCGGCGCGGGGCGACGCGCCCATTATTTACTCTAATTCGCCGCCCCGGAGCGCCGGCGGGCGCCGCGGCGCTGGCGGTGGCGCTGACGGAGGCGCGCGCCTAACGACGACGCAGGTTAATTGCCCCCCCCTCCGGACGCGTCAATGGGCGCTAACGATAAATTATGTGCCCTTCAATTATGGCCATGTAGTGACTTTTTATCACACGGCCGGAGAAACACTCCATGTGTTTTATACTGCTTGGACGTTGGTGTCTAGGAGTATGTTGAAAGGAAAAAGTACGTTAGTAATAATAATAATAATAATAATAATAATAATAATAATAATAATAATAATAAAAATGTGGTTCGCCCCAAAGTTTGGGAAAGCATGGATGCGGGAAAAATAATGTGATACAAAAAATACTAGGACTGGTGAATTATGTCGTCTGCTTAAATTGCTAGATTCTCCAGTTCGTATCGCGGTCTCTGAAAGTGGTGGCAGTGCGAAAACTCTTGAGTGTGCGTTCTGCAAGAAAACTTGAGCTAACACTTGAGCTTAACACCATGTAACTTGTTTTACGTTTCGTCGGTGCTCTAAATATAAACCAAAATCTTCCGGAACTCTGGTTGTTTTGCACGGTGTGACGAGCTTATACAGCCCATGGCTCTTGAGATTGGAGGAACCGGGAGACGCAATGGGGAGGAGCTGTGCTCTGTGACGAGGCGGCGTTCGCGCTGGGCCGCGCACCGGGCGGAGGGGCCGTGCACAGCGCGCGTTAAATTACAGTTTACCGCCCCGCGCCGCCCCCTCGCGGCGCAATCCTGCACGTCCCGCGCCGCCGATAGCATCTCCCCGCTCTCGGGCCGCGGCGCCCGGAGTCTAGAGGATGCCCGGAGCGCGCCCGGAGGAGGGCCACCCACAGACATTTGGACGCTGCGAGGCCGCGTCGGCTTCCGGGCAAGAACGACACTTCTGCTGCTCACTTGGCATTAATAAATCAGCGATCTTGCTGTCGTGAAAATATAAGTCCTCGTCAGTGGCGAATTCTCTGATACACCGCGTATACCGCCGGTATACCTGGTAATTCGAAGTGTGTAAGAAATATTTCTTAACTTTGGTAATCCTCTTAAAAAGTTATTGAGATCTTGAAAAAATTTAAAACAGATTGGAAAAAATAACTCTGTTGTGCTACCGAGAGCCAATCTTCTGCACCCGTCAGCGCGATGAAGTGCGGCCGAGTAAGAAGTTTCACACAGTTCTTAATGCTCCCCAGAGAATTCGCTAGCGCAGGCGAAGACACCGCATGACAGCCTTGATAACCTAGGGCTCATCATGTTTCGGGAGAGGGGGCAGAGGGTCGGTAGGACGGTCGGTAGGCACCGCAAAATATTGCGGTGAACAGTCCTTCTGTGCTTGTTCGTAAGTTACGCTTCTCTCAAGTTTTTGTGTAAATGGGGTGTGTTAATGATCTAGAAGTTAGTGTTTTGTGTCTTATAAAACAATTATTAAGGACGGAATTTCATAGTATTAGGATTTCAGAAAAGCTCAAAATAAAAGACAACGGTAGATATAGCTTCCATAAAGTGCGGTATATTTAAAGTAATGTTCAGGAATCGCCACTGGTCTTCGTTGGCTTGACCGGGGTTTGGGGTAGTTGGATAGCGCTACTGCTTCGTAGGACGTCGGAAGTTGGAGATAGCGAAGGCAACTACACAAAGAGCAGAGAGGGATTCGGAGGAACTCGGATTATTCCCGGAATCGTGAGATAGACGGAAAATAGTAGGAAGAAAATGTCGAACTTCCAGCAATATCGCAATGAAAATTACCGATACAGCGTGTGATTCCCATGCCGCAAAAGAATACGATTTTTTCTCTCCTTCATTAAAACATGGGCATTTCTCATCCTGACAAATCCCGTTCGCGCTCTTCCAATCCCGAATGCCGCGTGAAAGCACACCGAATGCGCATCGTGAGGGGCGAGGGCGTGAGCTCTTCGGACGGCGCCCGCCCCGCCCCGCCCTCCACCCGCGCGATCCCTTCTTTTCCGGCAACGCCCAGGCGGCGGAGGCGCGCGCCCGCTTTCGCCCTCACATTCGCCCCGGGCGAGCGGCGGACGAGCTGGCGCAGCCCTCGCCGCGCCGGTGGCAATGACGCGGGTGCCATTAAGCCGAGGGACGCGGGTTTTCGCAAGCGCTGCATCCGCCGAGGACCCCAGGGCGAGGGCGGTCAGCTTCAATACAAGACGAGCCAAAAACATGTTTTCATTTAGAAAACGACCCAGCGGGTATTGTGGTGTTTTATTGCGGAACAGTATTTTTTGCTAAGTATACTAGCTTTTGTGCGTCCAAGAGGAAATCTCTTCCCAGTGTTTTTTCAATTTTACGTATTCATTGCCGATGACAAGAAATTTCGTTATGTTTGGATAATAATAAAATACGTAACATGTAGCAAAGTTACAAAACAAGTTGGAATTTTTCTTAATGTTTATTATGTTCTTGAATTGTTTTTGAATGTGTGTGTGTGTGTGTGTGTGTGTGTGTGTGTGTGTGTGTGTTTTAAATCGGTTTGTTAGTGGGTCTGGGAAAACTTTAGCCCCTCTGTGGTGAGTAGATCTGGGTATGCGATGTTGAGGGTTGCTGGTATCAGAATACGAATAGAAAATAAAAAGAAGCCTTTAAAATAATGTGATGTATAAAGAATTAACAGGTTTTGATCGTTGAGCAATCGTCTTGACATCTTCGTCATGGTGATTGTGTTCATTAATGTATAATTGAGTTAGCTGACAAAACAATCAAATCTCAGAACTATTAACAAAATGTTTATTATCTTATTGAAAATACAAAAATTGTACGCCACATTTATCAACCAAACTTCGACTAACTAATTTTTTGCTCTTTGAAGTCACTCACTCACTTTTAGTGACTCAGATGAATGTTCAAATTATGGATATCTGAAAATTATTGTAGTTATTTTATGAATATTCATGAAAAATTAATTGAAAAAAAAAAGTGAAAACGTTGAGTTTGAAAAATCGATGTAAGAAAAAAACATCGGTATCAATAAGTCGAACTTTAATCTATCAATGTTAGTATAAAAATACTATGTTTTGCAATCATCGGGTGGGGTAAAAGAAGCTCATATCTGAGTGTGACTGTTTCTCCGCCAGACAATTATTGACCAAGTAGTAAGTGAAAGTATTCTCGGGGCCCAAATCTGACCGCTTTGAACGGAAAAATTGTGCCTGGTTGGATGACCTGGACATACTATCTTTTTGTTTGATATTTTATGTAATTGTTTTAAATCATTGCATATTTATATTATTAGTATGATTGTGACCATGTTGTCTGGCATGTGCCTTCCACACGGTGTGTCCATGTGTTGTTATCCGTCCGATAAGTAAGTAAATGCTGTGGGATGCAGCGGCCGGACGCGCTGCCTGTGGGCGGTGCTGTCCGCCTGCGGCTCCCCGCTGCGCAGCGCGCGGCGGGGGCGGGGGGCCGGGGCCGTGAGAACGGGCGGTGGCGGCGCCCGCCCAGACGCGGAATGCGCGACCCTCGCCGCCGCCGCCCCCGCCCCCGGAGAAAGCCGTCCGGCACCGCCGCCGCTGCCACCGCCTGCGCGGATCGGCAATTATCGCGCGCGCGGCGTGCGGAGTCGCGGGCGCGGCGCGGCGAGGTTGTGGGCGGGCGACGCGGCCGCGGTGGCGTACGGTTAGTGGGACGATACAACGCGTGGCCTATTTTCGGCAAAGGTCCCCCGGTGCGGTGCGGTGCGGTGCGGGGCCGCGGAGGCGGGGGGCGGGGCAGGGCGGGGAGGGGACCGGTTTGCCCGGGTCGGCGCGCGCGCATTCCTCTTCCTGCGGCCGCGCGCGTGGCCGATGCCCCTGGCGCGCGCCCCTGCGCGGCCCACGCACTCGGACGCTCCGTGTGCCGTTCCTGGACGGGACTAGGGCCTGCTCCTTCCCGGAGCCTCTTCACACACGCGCCCCCAACCCCCAATTCTACGTCGTCTTCGTTTCTTTTGTTACGACCTCTGTAAAACACCGCTCTTTCTCCTCCCTTCCCAGATCCTCTTCATCCCTTGCCTTCTCCCTCGTTATTCCGCTGAAATGATCATCGCCTCTTCCATTATTTTCCCCACTGGCGATTCTCTCATGTTTTTGAAGGGATCTGTGACACATGGATTTGTATGTCCTTACTGATACTGAACCCGCTCGCAAACCACCATCTCGCAGTGTTGAATTACCGCGCGACCACGAGAAAGACGGAGGGCTTGTTATGACAAAGAGCGCAGGCAGGCGAAATATTAGGAGCTTTGAGGAGGCCACGTTCGGGCATGCGCATGGAAGGTTTTGAGTGGTAGAGCAATAAATAGTTCTCGTCTTGTTGCAAATTGCATAATTAACACTGGCACACCATGTTGACGAATGAATGTAAATCATAGATTGTCCTACGCCATACGTAATGATAAGATAAATTTCGAAAATGTCTGACGCCACCTCAAACGCTATCCTACAGCAGGAGAAGTACATAGGTGATACGGCGTGTGTTCGGGGCAGAGAACGCGAAGTGAAGTGCGAGAGCTGACTTTTCCATGTGAGGCAAGTGGTAGGTAGGGGCGCCGCCGGCCGTTCTTCAATCGGATCCAGCGCCGGCGCGCGTGCTGGGCGTAGCCTCTGTGCGCCCCTCTGCTGCGCTGCCGCGGCGGCGGCCCTGGCCTCTGCCGCTCTCCTCGGGCGCCGACAGCGGCGGCGGCGGCGGCGGCGGAATCAGGCAGCAAATCGCCGGGCGGGCGCGGGGCCTGGGAATCGAACGGCGCCGTCGAAAGTGCACGGCGCCGCCGCCCCCTAGGGCACCTGGCTTTCCAGCTGGTGTTCGAAGCCTTCGTCAGGGCAAGTGCTGGAAGCGAAGGAAACGAAAATGGGGACAAACGAATTCTAAGGGGAGATATTTAGGGGGAAATGTACTTTTAAAGTTGCATGTGCAGTAGATTGGTGATTATCCGTGGCCCGGTTAACCGAGACTGACAAAAATCTTCATTGAAGTTACGATTGCCTAGCATAAACGCAATATCTCTGCGGCCTAAAGAGGCAATAATCATCCAAGAGTAATCCGGAAAATAATGTTATCTCTTGCGAGAAAAATAACCCAATTTTTATCCGCTTTTTAATGAATATTTTTAATTAGTGGTGTACATGCATATTATAAAGGGTTTTACATTAAACTAAAAATTTACATTTTATTAGTTTTTTACGACCCTTACCGACACCTTTACTTCACTATATTTTTTGTTGTTGCCAGTATTGATGCGGCACTCTTAAAAGTAGTTTGGAAATTCAATGTCTTATTAGATTTTATTATCAACAACCATTTTGTATAAATGTGCTTTGTTGGCCTTCATATAAACCGTGTAAATGGTAATTAATTTATTTAATTAAGTTAATATGTATTTTTTTGTGTGGTCCTTGCTCTCCTCACATATTGTTACATTTGAATAGCGACGTATATTTGCGAGACGGCGATTGATCATGCTCTGATTTCGGCAGACTTCTCTAGATGATAATATATGCTGTCTAGAAACATTATATTTCGGCACTCCCATCACTTCCGTTAAAATATCCAACCTCATTCGCGACCATGGCGTGATGAAATGCAGCGTTGACAAACGGATAGGGAGCGAGTGATCTCGGTTGTATGACGTGGCGCAGAGAGCTCGGTCCCGAAACGTCGGAATGAGTCCACCCCGAAGACGGATTCAGCTGCCACACGCACTCCGCTGTCGAAATAGAATAGGCGAACTCGTCGAATGTTTCAGAATCCTGTGAAGCTGAACGAAGAAGCGGATAGTATTGAAAGTGTAAATGAGTGTAAAGGGAGAGGGGGAGACAAGGACGAAGAAGGAATGATCGCTCGCAATCCGTAACCCGTTTGTTCAGGTTCTGCTTCGGCACTCGCCTGGTGTTGATCGAAGAATCAACGGAAAACTACCGATCAGAACAACATCCTGCTAGAACTTTCCTCTTGCAGCCTGAATTCGACATAGCTATACAGCAATTGTGGAAAATCCTCGAACATCAAGATTCGAACCCCAGAATTTCCTGGTCAGAGATGCTGCGTTAGAAACATATGTTGACCTGAGCCATCCTAACAGGGATGAAGGGATAGGCGCATAAGCATTTTAGTATCCGACTACAGAAAACCAAAAAAGACAGCATGGATTTGTACACGGATGATAATGGTTATAATGGAGAGTTTGTATGCATTTCACTATTTATTTCATTCTAGAGCTTGAACGGTCGACAGATACCATATGTGATCAACCGTTGAGTTCATAATCTCCCTAGTGTCACTAAACGTATGAGGTCAACGATAAAGCACTATTAAAATGATACAACTACTATTCCAATTGATGTATTTCGCAAAGGGTCAATATGCTTGTGTCTCCTTCACACAATTGTCATCAAAACGTGTTCCGTTCGAGCAATATTGAATGTTTAAGATGTGATCAACCGTGAGTTCATATTCTTCTATGTGTGGTTTGTAGCTTCTACTGTGACGTCGCTTCGGTATCCAACTTTCTCGGGTGAATTATATATATATATATATATATATATATATATATATATATATATATGGTATAGTGTAGTATATACTGGAGATGGCTTATTATGAAGAGTAGTCGCAGTTAGCAATATTGTGATTATTGTTTTGTTTTGTTTTGTTTTGTCATTTATTGATGTTTGATTTAATTGATGGATTTCGCTCTACACAGACCTACGCCACATGGAGTTCATCGGAGAAATCGAAAGAGAAGATTTGAATCCGCCGTTTCTCAACACCAAGTACAGAAGAAATATTTTCAAATATAAATTATATTATACTATTACAGCCTCATTTGTTAAATTTGCATCACAATACGTATCCAAAATGTAATGATGGTCATGGCGAGTACTGAAACGCGGCGTGCACGTGTCTAGAGTCGGTCCCTTCAATTGTCCCTCGGGTGATTTGAAGGATTCTGCTGCAATCCTTTAGTGGCGCTGGTTGATGGCAGAAAGCGGTGTGCGTCTGGGCAAGGGTGGGAGGGAGGGGATGAGCGCACGGAAGCCGAGGCCGCGTCGCGCCGGAAGCCAGCAACAATAGAGCAGCGAGAGGCAGATGGCCTCCGCACGCCGCCTGCACGGGAAGGTCTCTGAACGGTTACTGAACGGACCGGGTGCTTGTTACGAGGGAGCGATATTTGGGATGGTTTGGGCAACGTCCGCTACGACGTCCGTCCAAGTTCATGATCTTCACGCTTGGAATCATGTCCCTTTTCAGCCAGTAATCTAGCATTCGGCCTCTTTCATATCGAAATTCAAGTGGGTAAATGTTAGGAACAAGGAAGAAAGGTGCAAAGGGGGGTTGCTTGCTGTTTTTCTCAACGAGTACTATGGAAGATCCTTATGTATGTCAGACACTACTGAATACCGGAATCGGGAATGTTACCGAAATACGAGATTTGATTTGATCGTGCAATTGAAATGTGTGTAGTCTGAGAAATGTTCCCAAAAACATTTTTGCTTGAGTCGGAGATCTCTTAGGCTGCGTTTATGTTGGAGCAGCGGCGATAAACGATGAGAGCGACGAGGGAGTAGGTGTTGCGAAATCGCAGCGCTGCTGTGTTCATTGGAGCAGGGAAGCAGAGCCCCCTGAATCCACCAGACATCTACAGGACATTCGGCAAAACTAACTTGTCAATTCAATACCAACCTTATGTAAATCACCCGCCATATTTACTTCAATTGGCAGGAACTGTTACGCTTGTTGAAGCAGAGTCAACCTCAACATCATTCCCATGCAATGGAAGCATTCACCTTAAGTATTTTTCTTGGCTGGATATTGGCATGCTTGGGAGAGATGTGGACTTCGCAGTCTGCAACATGCAGCAAGCAGCTGTTTCAGCCCGCGAGAGAGTTAGTCCTAGAGCGTACGTATTTCGAAGTTTTATACTGCGAGCGCATTCAATAGTGATTTGTTTTGGAACTATTTTTATTTCATATTTTTCTTGACGTTTTCATCGATGCGTCGTCATTTGACGAAAAAACTCTTCAATGAATGTGATGAGGAGAATTTTAGAAAGTCAGACACGTAAAAAAATTTTCTAAAGTGATATCCTGCCTGAAGTTGATGATTATAGAGGTAAGCTGCCATGGTCAATAATGAGTGTTAATGCACATTAGTGTTTATGGAAAATTAAGTATCAATATAAACATATTTACATTGACTGTTAAAGAGAAAAAAGATGTATATTTCCAGCAGGGTTATAATTATAGTATACCATTTAGTATTGAGGTTAGTGATTGATTTCATTTGAGGAACCAATGGCCTTTCCTTTTTTTTTCAGAGAGAAGATGCCTAGTTTTCTTGAAAGAAATCTGTTGTATGTGAATGAATGTTTAAAAAAATTATGGAATTGTGTCTTCTAAGGAGGAAAGGAAATTTTTGTGTAATTTTTACCATGTGAATCTCACAAACATAACAGTATTTTATGCCAGGTTGTATGAAAATAAAACAGTGAAGACAAGTGTCAAATTGTGTGAAGAAAAGTGACTAGACAGAAAATTTCAAATGTGTGCAGTGCTCTCCCATTCTGCCAATTTCTATTATTCATAGTCTTTCTAATATTTTATTAGTCTGTCAGTTTCATTTTTTAAAACAGTTTTAGATTGGCATTTTCAGTATTTAAAAGGAGATAATAATTAATTTGAAGTAGTATTTTTTATGGTTTTTTATTCTAATATAAGAAAAATATCTGTTGTGCAATATATATCATGGAGTAAATAAGAAAAATTAAAACATCTTCAAATTCATTGTTATTGTCTTGAAATAAGAAAGGATTCTTCTCATTTTAATATTGTCTAAGACAATAATTTTGCTGTTAGTTCTACCAATCTTAATTGAATTCTCAGTATTTGTTTCCTATTGTCTGTAAGAGCATATATGTGTGGTTTGTCTGTGTTTAATTTAACTGAATGTAAGTCTGAAGATTACATGTACAATAAACCATCTAGTGTTAAAAACATTTCCATATGATTAATATTTTAGGTGTCCTCTGTTCATGTTGACTGAACAACATATCACTCTCTCCCAAAATTTTGTAAGTTTTTCATGAAATGTTATCCAAGTGTACAAAGGATATCTTCTAAAATGATTGAGTTTTGCAAAGACCAATGTAAATAAATGATTTTGTATTCTGAAGTAAAAACTACTCTGAATTCCAAGGAAAATATATTATAAGGGAAGTGATAAAGGTAAGTGGTATATTTGTTTTATTTAAAATTGTTTCTTAAATCTTAAACTATGACAAAACGGAAGGCTGACGGCTTTGTAGGGTAACATCTCAATATTTTGCCAAATTGTGGCTTGGGACTAGCTGATTTCAATCACTTCAATTTTGAATTAATTTCAAACATTCAATTTTCATCCCTTTGAAATGTTGTTCTAGGAAATGAGATACATGTACTATCAAAAGCAATAATTTAGATAATTCTTTTTCAATAAATTTTCTAGAAAAATTTTTGGTTTTTTTTTTTTTTTTTTTAAAATTTAACAATCATTTAATTAAACTAACAAAATTAAAAATAAGTTCATTTGTTTCATTTTAAAATTTCTGTTATATATTATACTTCCTTGAATTGCACCCACATTGTGTGCCATGGGCAGCAAGCACATAAGAATTAATCATCTCAATCATTCTGGTCAATATCTCACAACTACAATAAATTCTTTTCTATAGTTTTACAAGGTGTGGCTGCAATTTATAAATTCATTAACAGATGAAATGGGTGATTATGGCAAACAAAGTGAACAAAACTTCTGAGGGTTTGCAATACAAAAAAATGATTCAGAATAAAACATCACTGGCAGATGATTATGTCCTTTATCTAAGTTAACAATTAGTTTTGACAACACAATATAACAATAAAAATGGCAGTTATCCGTAATTATTTGTATACTTGTCGTTCAGTAAAAAACGAATGTAACCTAACCTCTAAAACTTACGTGTTGTACTCATTTCTGCGGTACACAATTTGTCTAAAACGAAGCTATTGCGGCGATTTGTGTCCCTTTTGTTCCAAAATTGACTCCTACCAATAAAACAAGTGATCAATTTCTCAGCATTCATGTTATTCGACATGCAAAACGCTGAAGTGTGCCAGCTGTGAAGACTGCGGAACAGCGCGATACTAGCAGCGAAAACCTACCGAAGGGTTTTCTTCGCTCTTATCGCGGGTCGCAGCGCTGATCCCGTGATCAGCGCGCTGTCAACATGAACACTTCCATCTGTTTACATGTGGACGTTCTCGTTGCTTCGCGCGTAGCGCTGCTCTCATCGTTTGTCGCTGCTCCAACATAAACGCACCCTTACGCTAATAACGTCGCTGCAGAAAGTTCTGGGATGTTGTTCGGGATTTCTTGTGTGATGGACCAACGGTGCCATCGTGCCTCCATGATAATTGTATGTGTTTTCAAGTCAGTTTCATTCCTTATTTAAGCCTTTCCCATGTGGCATCCAAGTAAGTTCTCTAGCTAAAGCGATGACGAAGATCATTGTACTCCATGAGTCCCTCTTCATTGTGTCTGGGACATTCGGTAGGTTTGGGTGGAGGTACGAAAACAATGGATCGCCTTGTTATGCGTGGTTACTTAATTCGGTAATGGCACAATCCTTTGTACTCACTGGCCCATAATTACCGATGCTTGTGCAGTTTCTACGAGCACTTTACCAAGTATGATGTCAGCTTTTCATATAACACCACTCAAAACAGACCTTGTGCCCCAAAACAACAATATTTAAACATGCATTGAAAATTGCATTACAGCAATCTTACTGTGAATTACAGCACGGTCATAATGATTGTAAGCACATAATGGTTACCTCAATTGTCATAAATATATTGCATTTTGATTCGAGACGGATTTCGAGACAAGTTACGCTTCAAACACGTCTGATTCCGTAATGATATTTCCGACAAGCCAGAAAAGTTTCAATTTACATGTTACATTTACGTGGTATGTGGTGACAGTTCTTGTGTCGATACGTTGGCGTACATGCTTATTATTAATATCATATGAATTCAAAATATACCATAACAAGGCAAACTTACCACATTAAATAAACCATATTAAAAAATACCATAAATATACCATATTAAAAAATACCATAAATATACCATATTAAAAAAATATACCATAATAAGGCAAATTCAATTCAATTCAATTCAAATTCAATAACATATTGGGAAAGTTATAATAGTTGCTTTCAACTCTAAAACCATGTAGTCGTGAAGAGGTGCAACACGAACACGCAGAAAACCATAAGGAAAGGCGTTTCCTGCATGTTGAACCGCGCCTCTAAAAGTGTAATGCGCGTCGCCCGGGGCCGTTGGCGTGCGCTGTGTGTGTAGGTTCCGCGCTCAATTGGCCTGCGATTAGCTGCTGCGTCGGCCCTCGCTCGGCCCGCTGCTCGCTGCGAGTGTATTGGCTTCTGATTCCCAATAGCTGCGCGCGCGTCGCGGGGCGGCGCCGCCTGTTTCTAGGTTTCGGGGTCGTGAGAAAGCCCCGCCCGCCGCCCTGCTGCCGGCGGGGCGCCGGGGAGAGTCGCTGAGGGACGAGAAATATTACGTGGAAATAGCGAGGTGATTAATTTGACGCGGGGTTGGCAGTGTGTGCTTGTGTGTCGCCGGCATTGGGCGCTGCGCCGCGTCGTTGCTGTGCTGTGATATGCGGTGCTTGTAATTGAAACTGTTGTGTGATACGGTCCCAACTCACGATAACTGCTTCTACAGTATTATATTCTTATGTTTTTATTTATCGTACCTGTGTCCCGAAACTAATGTAGTGTTCTATGAACATCTAATACAAAATAGCTGGAAATAAACTTGTAAGGAAGGTAAGCTTGAATGTCTCAATACGTTTCTCTCAATGGAAGGTTTTGATAATCATGTTCGAAATTCAGATACTACTAGAAACTTGATTATCATTCGGAGAATTGTGACTGGACAAGTGACCTTTCCAATCCAATGAATACGATAGGGGAAAGTTGGAGTCATTAAACAACTGCAATACCTATTTCGTATATAGTGTCGAACAACGAAGCCTCTCCAGGTCACAGCTTGATATTAACGGGTTTCACAATTGGGTTTTAAAGCGTATAGGTACTGCATAATCTTTTAAAATGTTTTGAACGGTCTAAAATACAAGATTTTTAATTGTGTTTAATTACGTATTTAATTGTGGAATATGCAAAATGCTGCTTATTTTCAAAGTCTCTGTACGTTGCAAGGTGATTTATTGACTGAAATGGAGTAAAAAGTATTGAATTGACGAGTAGGCTGCACTTTGTGTGTACGCTTGACTGTCAAAATTTCTCGCGTACGAGTGGAAGTCTTATCAGGCGGTCAGCGAGTGTGTGAATCGTTGGCTGGTGGATTTAACTGCTGAAAAGGGGCCAATTAGTGCGGCGGAGAAAAGCAATGACCGACGATGTTCCCCGGAGGTCAGTCATAATCAATTTTCTTCCCCCGCGATCTCACCTGCAGAAAAACTGGATGGAACCAGAAAGTAACCGTTTCCCACCACACGAGGCGGCTCGTTAACCCCCTGCATATGTTGTGCAGCGTTGGCAAAACCGCTCGTGCTATTCGCTCATAACGAAAGCCGATCGTTTCGGCCGAATGGAGAGAGTGCTGGCCGGAGTCGAACACTTCGTCTCTCTTCTGCGAATGGGGTCTTAAATGGCGATTGAAATGTCGACTTTTTTGTGTTCTTGAGGACTACTCCCTAGTGGAAAATATTCATAAATTTCAGCCATACATTCAAGAAAATTGAATGTTGACGAGTTAGTAGACAATTAAAATGTGTCCTCGCGTTCAGTATATTTGAAAATTACATTTCGATTGAAAATTGTTTAACTGTCATTAAGATGTTTGCATTTTCAGTCCAGTTGTGTTGCATTGCTATCTCATAAAAAATTCTGTAAAAAAATGACTTCAGCTGCTTCTGCTTATTAACTGAAACACCTAAGGTAGGTTAAACCTCTATCAGGAACAGTGTTCTCATAATAGAGAAACATGTCGAGCAAATATCTTTCTAATAATAAACATGCACTTTGAAAGTGGAGTGTTTTGTGATTTGGAGTATATTGGAGACTCGAAAGTGTGATGAAAAGGGAAATTTACTACAATGTTTCAAGAAGAGATAATTATTACTCATTTGTTTATGTTTCATTCTACGTCTTATGATAAGGTGCGGTAGTTGGAAAATACTTGGGAGTTAAAGGTTGGAGATGAAAAGCAGATGTTACAAGAAATTGGGATGTCATAAAAAGAAATCAATGCGAAACTGACTGCTGGATTGTTGACACAAAGATGTAGAATTGAATACTCTTTGAATTCTAGGGGATTGATTTCCTAGCATATACACATTTGTGATAAACATGTGTTGACTTTTGCATTGACTGAATGATGGCAGTGGCTCCGGCCGGGTGGTCCCAGGGTTCGAGTGTCAGCTGTGGTGGATTTAAATATTGGCTAGATAGCTAGATCGAATTCCACCGCTGCCTGGAAGAGAATTCGAGCGCGCCGGCTGCTGTGATCGTTTATTGTCTGTTTCTCCGATCAATTCTAATCGAATTGCAGAGAAATACCGTAACAAACGGACCATGCACGGCGCGCCATTTTCCTTTCTTCTTCATTGACCTTTCCTCTCTCCCTACACGCACACACGCACACTTTCATGCACTGCACTACTGCGAATGTCCCGATATTAGAGCTTGTCCTTGAGTATATGCGGTGTCCCATCGCCGGAGGTACCTGGAGGAGGGAAACAACTACGTTAGGTCAGCCCCGGACCTCACGCTCCTGCAGGGGAGGCACACCGCCACCTTCTAGTATATATCGGGTACAAGAGCAACGGCACTATTGGCCTCACTGTTCTCACGCCTTGAAACATGATGTTTGTGTGTGAATGTGTTTGATGCTAGCATGAATCTGTCGTGGCCCTGCCCTCGGCATGCATGTGTGCGATGGAGTAACGCGCGGCGCGCGTGCATCCTTGTGGAGGTGGAGGAGGCGGCGGCGGCGGGCAGGGAAAGGGAAAGGGCCCTGGCATTTGCGGCGCCTTTCACTCTCGCCGCGAGGGGCGTGGCCCCCGGACGCCAGCGCCTCCGCTTCCCCCTCCCCCCCTCCCACGCCCCGCCCCCGCCCCGCCCCGCCGCGCGTCGGGACTGCGGTCACTCATTCACTTTCTGCTCACCCATGCCCCGCCCACCGCGACACCCTTACGAAATATCTCCCCAAAGCGTGAACGTCTCATTCTAAATGCTTCCAAGTTATCATGCATACATAAAAAGTGACCATTCTTTTTTATCCCACTACACCGCGTAGGAGTTTGTAAATTATTTGTGAGGCAACCTGTTGTTGAATTCCTTGGTTCAATGACATTTGACTTCATAGAAGTACGACATGTTTCATTCGATCATGTTCACAAGTGAATTCGTCGGTGCAGCTTCTATTTCTGGGCACAAATGTGTGCAACCGATGGATTTTTTCGTATTGTAATTGATATTCTTTTGTAGCTCGTAACTTCCCTCTGAACAAATTTAACTCTTTGCGTTAAGCATGTTCGTTTTGGGGGGCTGTCGTGTGTTTCTCTCTTGCTTTCTCACTCCACTCTCTCTCCGCGTCTTCTGGCATGTTACACCCACTACGGGGACTTTCAAGTACCCGAAGTGGTAGTGGAATTTATTTCGCTTTTCCCAAGTATGCAATGTCACGTAGGAATTAATCTGCCAAATGTTTGCTGTTGAGCAAACTTGAAAGTTCATGCCGCACTCTGGTATCTGCAATCGGAATTTTTGATGGTAGTTTCACTTCCCTACGCTTACTGTGTCGTACGTGTTCGTAGTGTCTGGGTGTCCAAGAATCTGCTGAATCAACAAATAATTTACAACCAACATGGTGTGATAGGCACTCTTAAGGTACGCTGTCTTAATAAAAAGGAATCAGTGGCCTGTGATTTGGTGCTTCATTTCTACGGACCGCCATTTCTCGTACCGACGCAGTCTTTGCCAATCCCTAACCTCCGAATTTCGCCATCGAAAGCTTCTTTCCTTAAAACTGAGATTGAATGCTTCGCTTATTGTGTGCACTTGACAAGGCAGGCAACTTTTTAAAAATCAAAAGTTCCAAGAAAATTAATCGTTCTAGAAAAAACTATTTCAAAAATGAGTAGAAAAATTTAATATGTATGTTGTGGGGTTCACATTCAATCCAAAGTCTTTCTGTCGTGTTTTAGGGAAGTATAAATTACAATTAATTTTAACGATTGTTCTTCGTCTATTCTTCTGACATTGGTGCTAAGGTTAGTATATATAAGGATACTTGTATATACTTTGATAGCGTGTTTTTGCGAATTGAATTACACAGTGATACAAGAGCAGCAGCAAAGATAATGTATTGATATGAAAACTGGGCCTCAATAGAAGAGATTAGTAGAAACTTGCAGCATCTGAAATGAGATTTCTTTCCCCGCATGCAGGTTAGTCAAAAATAAATCATCAAAAAGTCTCGGGTGTCAGATATGGAATGAAGATCTTTAACCTGACAAAAATATATACTGAGCATGAATTGTTATGATCATTTCATCGGAACGGGGGAAAATGAAACTGCAAAAACCCTGTCTTGAAGCCCAAAAGGGAAAAGAAGTGCAACAAGTGTATGGAAGACGGACCCAGGCAATAGGATGAAGCTCGAGTGACCAACAATGGCCCGCGTCGGGGAGAGGCGGCCGCGGGATTTGGGAGAAAGCCGGAAAGCGCGCGGTGAGCGATGGCGGTGTGTGCCAATAACGAACGCTATTGAAGCAAAGTGGCGCGATGGACGGCGCGTAAATCAACGTGCGGGACGGAGGCCGCGGGTTATGCATCACGGGGGTGGAAGCGCCGAGTAGAAAGCCCCCGCTTTCTCTGCACGCGCGGACCCCCTCCCCGCACCAGCCCATCGGTTGCCAGCAGCTGCCTGCGCGGGTCGGGAACGTCCTCGTATCTGTAATATCACTCTACTTGTATTGATAAGAAGGTTTGATTGGAAATTATTACTAAAGATGGTGGTTTTTTTCGTACTTGCTAACGAGCTCATGGTACAGTGTTGCCTATGCCCAAGCTTCGCATGTCAGTAAACTTCCTGTTCTTAAGACGTCTTTATCGGAAATGGTATTAAATGCTTACAACTATCAAGCACTTATGTTTCATTCGAATCCAATGCACTTGAGCGAGGCATCTCACGTAGTGATGTTTACATTGCATCGGCAGCGCTGTTCGGCGTACGCTCTTGATAGATCACACCTCATTGACCCGTCGCCCGTGTCACCGCCACTGTGGAACCGCCCAACTGTCAGTCCAAAAGTGCCGTCTCTTAGTGCAAGATAAACCCTCCATTCGGAAAACGTATTGCTAATGTAATGAAAAGTGTTTATATTTTAATGAATGCTTAAATCTAGGGTTCCCAACAGTCTGACATCGATTGTTCTCTCGTCCTCCTTTGTATTTTAAATGTCGTCTGTTTAATACATTTTTAACATTTGTGTTCGTTTATTTTATCAGGTGACTAACATCTGCTACGTTGTATCGTTATTATTTAATTTGGAATATAAAACATGAATATCCTTTTTTTGAATGCTGTCGCACGCATGCTTGATGGTGTCACTCTAGCGACTAAAATAAAAAAAGACACTCTAGCTATATTCATCTGCATTTTGTGAACCAATCTTTTCACTTGAATCGCAAATGGAGAAAAGAAAGAAATGAGCTGATGTTAGTCTAAATTGAATATTTATAAATAGGAATGTGTTGATGCGTTTTTTGGGGGAGGGGGACTTATCGAGGATGAAGATTTTTGGCAATCCCACTTAAATCTGACAAGGAAGACACGAGCCTTCAGACAACGGGTACTGAGATATCGTTTCATAGTATTGGTGCTGATTGTTTTCAGCACAGTGTGTGAGGCCAAGAAGGTGATGAGAGAGGACAATATGCCTTTTTATTTTATTTTTAGAATTGCGTGCAAATTTGAACTATCTGTTGCTAGCAATAAATGGAAACGCTCATCTATATTATTGTGCGTTTCCGCTAAGTTACCGTAATTGCCTACTACATATCAATGCGAACGTCCTGCCCACCGCTGAGAGATGCTGAGTTTTAATAATCGGGCATTTGTTATGTATGTTCTGAACATCTTGTTGAACCAATTCTTTATTATCATAGGAGGAGAGGAAGTATTTGAGATGACAAAAGGAATGCCACAAACTCAACAGTAGGGTTGTTTTAAGCCAGGGTTTTCCATCTGGCGGCCCGCGAAAGGTTATTAGTCGAAAGGGAAACCCCTTGCATGCATGTCGGGCGACACTCTAGCGCATAGGTCCTGCCGGGGTCAACACTCCCTTAATGTAAAAATCCTAGGTGGTGAATTAAAAGTGTGGTATTATTTTAACAAAAACGTTTATTTTTGTTTCTTAACACAATCGCTGAAAACACTTGATTATTCATTTACACTACACTTTTCTTGATTATTTATTTACACTACACTTCTCTTGATTATTTATACTGTTCACTTCTCTTACACACTCGCACAGTCCTAAGCACTGGCCACAGTTCACTGCACTGATCACAGTTCGATGCACTGGTCACAGTTCACGTCACTGAACACAATCGCTGCACTGCTATTCACAGCGATGCACACTCTTCACAGTTCAGCTTCCACTGCGGGCTTAAGACTGACTCGCGGTCGCCGGCCGCCGCGTATGTATACTCGGCGAGTACCGTCGAAAACTTTCCGGACCCCGCGAACGTTCTGGAATAATATGGCAGGAACCGCTGGCAGATGACGCAACCCGCGCTCACAGGCAGCTCGTGGTGGCGCCGGCAGATGACGCAATCCGCGCGTACAGGTAGTTCGTAGTGGTGCCGGCCAGTGACGCAATATTCGTTACAATAGGTTAAGTTGAGATTTAAGAATTTTTTTTTCAAGTAAATTCAGAAATTCACAATCATCCCAATGTGTTTCACTGCGTTACACATAATTACGCCTGATATCGTGCATGGTTCCATTGCCCCCTCTCCCCCTGTTTCAGAGCAGTCCGGTAAAGCGCCGAGATCAATTCGGGGAAGTCAGAAATGGATCCCCTGAGTAATGGAAATATGGTTCGCAACCATATTAAAGGTTTTATCTGTGGTCCTTGAGGCCTTGCAAGTTGGACAGCCCTGCTCTACGCGGTAGCTCGCGGCCGTTTGGGTTGTATTCGGCGCCGAGGAATTCGTTACCACCACCGCTGCCACCGTGGCTGCCGCTGCTGTCGTAGTGCAGCTCTGCAGCATCCGTTCCTGAGAAAGTGTCGGATCAGGGCACAATCTGTTTATGAGCGTTGGTGACATGTGACGGGACAGAGGAGCCCCTGACAGGAAAAGCCTCCTCGTCTTGTGTGTTCACACCCCGTGCCCATTTTTACAAAATTGTCACAGAGATGCTCTGTTAGATTAATAGTGTTTGGTTACGGAGCATCCTGTTGGGTTTTTAAAATGTTTTGCAGACATTTTGAGTCTGGAGAAGGGGGCAAGGGGTTGTGCCGTGTAAATTTCCTTTCCCTAGAGTGTGATGTCTCATAATGGAAAATTATTAATTTGTCTCTTTCATGTCGTATGTGTCTTTCATAATTTGCATCTTTTTCAGCACCAAATACAGGACATTGGAAGAAAAACTTTCGCAGGGGATTTCTGAAGAATTATTCTGACTGAGCTATATACGGTTGATGATCTGCTTTCCTCTCTTAAATTCGTTGATTAAAAAAACATAAATCAATAAAAAAAACAATAAAAAAATATGTCTTCCTTGAATATAGGACTATTCGTACGGCATAAATTATTTCGATTGTTTTTAACAGACCGTGGACTGTTAAAAGCATACCGGGGGTGGGTTGTTGAGAGTGATTTTCCTTCCAGTATATTTGAATGTTACATTACAATATTGCGCTAGTGGAAGATAGACGCAAGTTAATAATATCATTGATAACAACAAAGACGACGACGATGACGGCAAGAGGCTAATGCTCTTTGTCCCCGCCCTGCTGCCTATAGAGGCGAGAGCGTGCGCGTGCCTTTTAACCCCGCGTGCGCGCTCGGTGGCGCGTGGCGGCGATCGGCGTCGCCGCCTTTGTGGCGCCGCGGGGCGCGCCCGGCCGAGCGTGCGACGCGCCGGCTGACGATCGCCCGGCGCTCCCAAAGGGCCACGCCCCCTCCCCCCACGCGACGCACGCGCCACTCACGGCCCGTCACGCGTGCGGCCTCCCGCGCTGGCCCCTGACACGAGCATTACCCGACGCTCGGAGCGGCACGTCTTATCGGGAGGAATACCTGTTGCAAAAGAACTCAATAAATTATTCAACACTTAATGCGAGCTTAAAACCTCATACAGTACCATATGTTGGTGCAGAGGCGATGCGACTTCGTTCTACGTTTGTTAGATGCAACTCAACCATGAATCTATGCCTAAGGTAGTTCGTATCGATGTAAGATCTAAAATACAGGAATCGGTACATTTTAGTTATCATTCACAGAGTTTTAAAAGTTTTTCCAATAAATAATTCGGGGATATTAAAAGATAATTGAGGGTATAAGTCTTTTACATCCTGAAATGGTAGGTGATGCTCTTTGGTCTCCCGAAAGCACATTTCATTTGTTGATCGATAGAGCGTAGAACTTCTTTGTAAGTGCATAATACTTTTATGATGGTTCCTGGAAGTTGAAACTTGTCGTCTTGCCTTCAAAATGTATCATGAACTCCTAACTTTTCTCAAATTAAATTCATCAAGTTTATATTTCTTTAAATTATGCCTCATTCTTCCCTAGACTCCCAGTCGCCATTCACTTGTTTCTCTCTGATTCTGTAGATTGCGTAGTGGAGCAGCTCGTTAACCAACGAGCATCGATTTAGACTTAAAACAATGTAATTAAACTATAACTTATAATAACATTGTTATACGACTATATTTATAAAATGTAGAGTAAAACCTTGTCATTTGGGGACGTACCAGTGGCTTCCCATCCGCGCCACGCTGCATCTGCGGCTTTCAGTGCAAGGGCGGCGCGACAGAATTCGTGTTGATACGCCTCCCGCCGCCCCAATCAGGCAGCGCGGGGCGGAGTCGAGGGGTGGTGCCTCGTTACCACGGGAGCTTGCGCGGCGCCGTAGAGCGCGCATCAAAGCTGCCTAGGCCCAACCAGCTGCGCGCCCGTCGGAAATTTTCGAGCATGTTCGACAGCAGCCCGGCACCCGAGGGCGCCCCGGAGCTGTTCTTTGGGCCTGGGAAATGCACGATCGGCGTGCTGCTGCTACGGCTTCCAACAGGAAGGTATTATTCAGAACAAATACGGCGGCGAAGCAATCGCCAGAAGCTTGCTCGCGTTGTATTGGATCCGTAACCGATTTTGAACTTTATCCATGCGTGGAAGTAAAAAACCGTGTCGAATGTATATTTGTTTCCAAATATACTTGTTATTAACAGTAGCCTAGCCAACAAAGAATCCATTTTCGTCCTTCATTTCTTGCCAATTTTTTGTAATGAAATGTAGGCTTATTTTTAATATTTATTTTTTTTCGTCGAAGTAAAATGAATTTTATATATATATATATATATATATATATATATATATATATATATATATATATGTGTGTGTGTGTGTGTGTGTGTGTGTGTGTGTGTGTGTGTGTGTGTGTGTAATTTTTCTAAATATCTAATAAATTTTTGAAGAAAAATAAAAGAACTTTTGATTTCTGAAAGAAAGCGTCTGGTCCCGCTTAGAAGATTTCATATATCCATGGTATTATAGATACGTTGTTCGTTCTGGTTACATGTGATGTGATTGTGGAAGTATCAGCTACTTCAGTTGTAGCCTTGAATTACTAACTTATTGTGTTTCGGTAAATCATTTTTAAATAACGTGAAGTTATCAAAGCAAATACATATCTTTTGAGTGGGTGCTGTATGGTGGCTTCGTCGGAAAGTCTGAAGGAAACCGTCTGCCAGTTGGGAGCAGCTTCTTACTAATTCCGCCTCCTCGCGGAGGAATAAATATTCCTTTCAGTGCAGCCTTCGATGGGTCGTCAACACAGATAAGCAGAGCAAAAAGCGCTGCTTATCGCCGCGATGAGCCCCGAAGTGGAGACGAAGTTCATCATAAAAAGCAAACGACCGCTCGGCTATCGCCCGTCCGCCCGCCCGAGCGAGCGAACCCGAGCGGGCGCCTGCAGCCGGGCGTCGCCTCCCCGCCCCCACCACGCCCCCAGCACGCCCGCGCCCCGCCCGCGCCGCGCCGGCTGAAAGGCCCGACGGACAGTGGTCCGCACTGCGAAAAAAAAGGACAAAAATTCTCCATAAAAAGATTAGTTCGCCCAATAATGTGTAAAAAGACTGAATTCACATGATCATAACTTCCTCAATTTGCAAAGAAATAAATACACGACATCCCTCTTTGAAAGAAAGGAATATTTTTTTAGAACGGTTTAGGACACAGTGAAAACAAAATGTTTTTAATTTCTCGTAATACTGCAATGTTTTATCGGCGTAAGGCAACTTAACCTGGGAATGAAAAGCCATCGAGCGAACGATGAAATAGTAAGAAGATTTGAGGGTTTATTGGTTGTCATCTGTTAAGATCAATGGAAACATATGCGTCGCAGTGAAGGACGGTTTATGAGTATCAATCAAAGCGACGTTGTTTCTCATTTATATGAATATTGTTGTTCTAAGAAGGTGCTAAGGACGAACGACGCATAGCAGAAAACACGTGGTAGGATATAAACCGTCACTACCGCTGCGTAATTTGCTGTACATTGACCAAATGAAGTTAATAACTATAAAGGCCATTGATTTCAATGCTTCCTGTGGATAGTAGATTACTAAACTTTGATAAATATTGTAATGGGCTACTTGAAAACGGAAAAAAACCAATATGGATGATGTTTTAAAAAATAGTTAAGTTTTTAAAATGCCTTTTTCTGGCACTACACTATTGTTTGAAAATAACTCATTTTTATGAAGTATATGTGTCCTGCTTTTTTTTTTTTGTAGTGTAGCATCCTTCATTACATTGAAATTCGCAATTGTTGCGTCGTTGGCTAATAATACTTGGGTTCAAGTTCCGGCGTTGGCGGTTTTATGACACCGACCACTGCTGCTGCCTCGATGAGATTTCTAGAAGCTCCGATCGATTCAAGGCGTTCCCTCGTACACAACTCTACACTACAAGTAATTTTCCAGTTATCTAGTTGTGAAGCGTTTAAAATAAAGCCGTTATGAATGGGTTTCCTTAGACTTTTTTGGAACTATTAGCACAAGTTTTCCGCCGCCTGGACGGCCGAGGTCGCTAAGGCAGAGGCGGTGTTGACCTGAAAGGTCATGGGTTCGAATCCCGCTTGGGCATGGATGTAATATGGTGGGCTTTTCAGCCTATACTATCATATCTGGCTTGCCTATGTGTTGAAGAAACTTGTGCTGTGAGCGAAAGGGCGGCATTACGCAGTAACTGCCGGTGGATTTGGTGTCCTCAGGTTGAGTCTCGTATGCGGGTCTACGGGCCAAAGTGAAACAATACGTATGCCCATCTATCCGCTAATACCACCATGTGCATGTATTGGGGCTACACTAGTGCGTTTTGTCAACGTGCACCCAACATCATGGGCCACAACGGTAGTAAAATGGAGAACCTTGATCAGTTGCCATATTTGACACAGCGGGGATTAATGGCCATAGTCAGTGGCCGCATGTGTATCCTGGTGGTCCATCTTGCCTTAGCCCGGAGGCAACATCTGTGGCATCGAACAGGAGGGAAAGACGGACCATGTAGCTGTTTAACAGGTACTATTACACAAGTGTGATGATTACCTATTAGCCAACATTTATAGACAAGGAAGCTGTAATAAAAATAAAAACGTAATTGTAATATTGCTCCACTTAAGAACGAAATTACTTGATTAAAAAATATGATTATGAACAAATACGAAAGTAAATATAAGTACGTAAGAAATAAAAAAGTTTGCGGAAGTAACTAATATTTGTGTGAAAAAAAAAAGTTATTAAATAACATAAACTAATACTCGAGAAAAGTAGAACCCAAAATGGGATTCAATTTTGATCTAATGGCGTGTTCCTGTTTGCGGCCACAGTAATATTTATAAAAACGGTAAGCAGTGGACCTTTTTTCCTTGAATACGCGATAAAAACGTGTAATATGGACGGTTTTACAACAAATAATTTTGTCATTTTTTTATTTTATTTTAATTATTTATTTTTATTTATTTCATTTTTTTTCTCTTTTTTTTGCGTCTTTCAAAGCACTGTGCGTCGAGCGAAAGCGCCGCTGCCGCCCCCTCCCCCCGCCGCGGGGCAATCTTCAGTGAGGCCGCCGCTCGAGATGCTGCTTCTGCGAAAAAAAACGCCCTTCCAAGACGTCATTTGGAACGAAAGTCGACGCTTGTTCTCGCTGATAAGTGTATCAGCGTCGGTGCTTCGTTCGAGCGGACGGGCGCATGCCCGTTGCTTTCGTTCCATTGAGTTATGCTCTGAAGGAACGTAGTCATAATGAAGTCTTAAAATACTTCTTCAGAAGAATGCAACGGCGATAACTAGAAGAAATATTGGCCGGGCGTTATGAGCGTGGAAGATGACTCATAAATGCACTACATCGAAAGAACTGAATGCCGGTCTTTTAAGACAAAGTACAGTACACGATTTCTTGTTTGCTAGCACGGAATATTCTGATTTTTTAAATATTGATTATAATTGAACATGTGAACATTCACCAGACGTACTTAAATAAAATTGACACCATCGAAGTATAGCTCAGTGAGAATACTTTTCTCTGTTTGCGGCAACATTTTGGAGATTTTTATATAAAACAGTCATACGAATTTCAAAGACGTGATATTGGAGAACTTTCTATGAAGCTAAACAAATGTATAATTAAAATAATCACTTGCACTTTCCACTTTGCGTATTTTGGGTGCAGAGGTATGCAACGTATTTTTTATGTAAACAGAAGTTTTCGTCCGCGTCCCCCGCAGGCAGGCTGCTGCAAAGACGAAAGGGGACCCAGCGTTGAAAACGTCGTTTATTGCGACGTCTCCGCGCAGTTTGTTCCAGTGGCTGAAGCGCAGCGAATGAGGAAGAAATCGGGCGGCTGGGAGCTCCGTTGCGGTGGACGTGCGCCGCCGACCGGAGGACGGTCGCCTGGGGCCGCCGGCACACAGATTGCGCCTCCAGATGCACGCTCGCACTCGCTCCGGTGCCTGACCGCGTGCAACGTACGAGGGCACGAGCATCCGAGTGGAAACCACGTGCAGAGCGGGAGGTAATGTGACGGCGTAATTACAGAGCACTTAGGAGAAACGAGCGCAGCGATTAATTTGTGGAACGGGAACCCGCTAATAGATCCATCTCATCCAATCACGAAGTTGATTCTGACAGGCGTTTCGATTTCTTTCAATTATCCGCCTGGCGGCGTGGGGGCGCGGAGGGGCAGGGTACTATCAAGATGGCGAGGTATGTGTGTGTGTTTTGGACTAATAACGGCGGCTGGGCAGCGGGCCGTTATTGATTGGGCGATGGGTTCCGATAAGGCCGCAAGGCCACGCGCCGGCCGAGAGCCGCCCCGACCACCTCTGCCCACTGCCCACGCCCGCCGCCCTCCACCGTCCGCTTCCGCTTTCACCGCCCCCACCTCCGGCCTGCACCACTCAATACCCCGCCTGCCCTCCACCGTCACCGTCACCGCCACTGCCCCCCACCCGCCCGCCACCGCGCGCCGTCCGCCGCTTACAACCGCCGCGGCATCAGCGTCGCCCATGCGGAGGAATCGCAACAACAGGCCGTCTCGCCCCCGGGGCACGCAGCTCGGCTCAACGCAGCGCCGCCCGCCCCGCCCTGCGCCCTCGGCTCGTTCTCGCCCCGCTGCGCCCAACTCACTTCGCACACAGCGCCGCTCACGCTCCGGGGCACCGCTCCCACACACGCCCCCGCACACGCGCAGCCGCAAAGTAAGCAGCGGCGCAGTCGCGCAGCCAGTCGGCCAACAACGCCCTGCGCCCTCGGGGCGTCTGGGCTACAGCGCCTAACACGCTTTTCCTCATCGAAATTGATCTTTGAGTATTTCATACTTCCCTGTAGGTATTGTTTCCTCGTGTACTTTTAATTATCTTTCGTCTTGGTGATTCACTTTGGAGACATTTTCCCTCGTAAATCGAGAAATCATTGTAGTGTGTACAAGATTATGTCTTGATACGAACTAAATCTGTTGAGTACAATATGAAATTCAAGTTTTTTTGTCCTCTTTCTGTATTATGTGGGTGTTTCTTTCCTTAGTGTATTGTCAAGAAACTCCCACACAGCTGTGACATACCAGACTGTCACACAATATTTTGATGGGAATTGAGGACAAGAATTTATTGAATTCTTCGTAAAAAGTGTAAATGTTGAGGGGCATAGGCATATGTAAAGATTGTACATTCCCAGAAAACAAGGAGGAAGAGGCCTGTTAGACCTTAAAAGCCTGTGCAATAAGCAAGTGACCGCATTAAAAACGTACTTTCTATCTGAACCTTCAGAGATGTGCAAAGCTATTTTCATTCGTGACAAAGGGTACATACCGCTTAATTTGGAAGATAAAGACAACTATCCGAATGTAGCCACCATTGATGACAGAATTCAATCATGGAAGTCCCAAAGTCTTCACGGTAGATTTCCCCATTCCCTGCGAAATGGAGATAAAGACGCCTCGATGCGTTGGCTTCGGGATGGGTATCTATTTGGGGAGACTAAAGGATTTATCCATGCCATCCAAGATCAGGTGATTGCTGCCAACAACTACAAAAAAATACATTGATTAAAATAGACGCCCGAGATGAATGTTAAGGTATGCCTGAGACAATAGATCACATAATAACATGTGCAAACTTGGCAAACACTGAATACCTAAGACGGCACAATCTCG
Organism: Teleogryllus oceanicus; assembly: GCA_964035755.1. NCBI lineage: Eukaryota > Metazoa > Arthropoda > Insecta > Orthoptera > Gryllidae > Teleogryllus > Teleogryllus oceanicus. Next base: position 199,270,164 of record CAXIVR010000002.1, read on the forward strand.
CAGCAAGTATCATCCATCAAGCTCTTGCAGTGAAATATGGTCTAATGTCACCTGACACCATATGGCCTACTTTATGTATAAAGCCAAGCCAGTATTGGAAAACATAAATTACAGAATGAACTATGATATCCAAATACACAAGACCAAAACCATTGCAGCTAATAGACCAGACATTATAATTGACGACTTCACAGTTCTTCTTCACTGATACCATGCGTCCATCAGGTCACAATATTGATAAGGCAGAAAGAGAAAACACACCAAATATACCCCCTTGGACATAGATTACAGAGAAATATATCGTCTCAATTCTGTTTGAAGTTATACCTTGTTATATACAGCTACTGGTCTAGTTAATAAAAACCTGAAAAAGTATATACAAAAATTACAGTTAAACCCCAATGCAATAATCCTTAAATCTAAAAAAATCTGTCATCTTAGAAACATGTCGAATAGTTCGCACCGTGCTGAATTTATCATGAGCTATAACCAAGTATATGGTCTGCCAATGTTGGCCCCACACACCTGAGAAAGCGGTATGATTTCCGAGACTTTAGATGATGATGATAATAATAATAATAATAATAATAATAATAATAATAATAATAATAATAAATTAATAGTTTAATTGATATGGCGAGGCTCGGGTCATCAAGCCCGCTTTTCCGCCTAATCATTTATAACTATAACATAGAAGTATGTTAGAAATTAAGAGAAATACTAATACTACGTTGAATTTCAGGATTTGATTGGTTATGCTTATCACTGAGTCCACTTCAATGATGTGTTTCATTTAAATAACATTACTTTAAAAAGAAAGTCCTGCTTGTCTTTGTGCCTAACCGTGCTAGTTAAATATCACTTCCCCCACATCGTGTGCCGGGAGTGAATCTCTGCTGCATTCCGTTCCGCGTCCCAGTGTCCATTGTCCCGCGCCAGACCTTCGGCGATTTCCGCGCTTTATTGAAGCGAGGGAACTGGAGTCCGTGCGCGCGTGGACCTCTTCTGCCTCGATGTGCGCGAAGGGGCGTGGCCGATTCGCCCCAGGAATCGACGCGCCCAGAGGAATTTCATTTGAGGAACCGCAATTATTCTCAGCTCAAGTCATCTTCAGAAAGAACTTGTGCTTCAACATTCTTCTTTGCAAGCTCTTAATCATCTCTTAGATTACAATTAGACACAATTCACTTTTCCCCATAGCACGTCATACGCAGTTTTTAACTGCTTTTTTGACGTAAAATAAATAAAATAAAATAAAATAAATAACAATCAGTTTGTAGTTATTTACAAAATCTCGAAATCCAAGTTTTATGCAAGTTTTCAAGCAATACGAATGTCGTATTTTATGTATTTTCTTTATTCAATGACACACTAACATTTTTAGAATTTAATGGTAATTAGAAATGACTTATCGTGATGGGGGATGTTCATTTTACTTTTTGAGTGTACGTAAAAGTTAAGGGATTGTTGCATTCACGTGAATACTTCCTTACTCGTGATGACGCATTCTGGCCTGTGCCACGGAAACCTGAAAATAGATTTTAGCAGATCATTCAACCAACAGTGCTGACAGCGCATTTTAAAGTATTAATAATACGTATGTGCCTATTAAACATATTCATTTCTTTGTTCACCTCGATTAAATTGCGAGCGTTGTTCACACGTTGAACACGCATTTTTTACATCAGCATGATTAACTATGTTAACAAGAATTGTCAGTGATGTGAGCTTTATTTACACCTATTGGTGCCACACTATTTTTTTGGGGGGGGGAGGGGGAGGCTCAGTACGTAAGAGTAGAAATAATTTGCTTTCCTTTCGCTGACGTTGCCAATACGTCCTGAAATTGTTGAATTCCGTTATTTTTGTCATTACGTGAACTCGAGGATGTTCTCGTGATATTTAAATAACTAGAAAAGACAACTTTAAAACTACGTTTTTAAGAAATATTATTTCCATTGGTAATTCTGTGCTTAAAATTTAGTCTATTGTCGTATAATAAAAAGCTTGATGAAAGTAAACAACTCGGACGCTCTTAGAAATCCAGAATTTATGGCATGTCCATTTACACCATTTGATGACTTAATTCACATGCATACGTATTCTCATCTATTTTTCGACACGATTTGCATCAATTCTTACGATATTCCTTTTAGTGACGACATCGAATCATGTAAAACCCTGTGAAAACTCTCTTTAACATCTCACCTTCAGGCATTGAGGACTGATACCGTAAAATGAGGTAACACCGACCTAGTGTGGTAATATCGATCAATTGCGTTTTTTGTCATTGTTAAATTCGTATTTCTGATTCGGTACATGGAAATGAACGGCAAATATGTTAAATTGAAAGTAAATGAACTTCCCGACAATCACTCTCGCGTAACAATACTTTTATCGTATCGTTCGCGGTAAGGAGATAAGATAACTAGCTAGAATAATTTGATGTTGGAAAACAATGCCGGAAAACTTCAGTTCCGGAGCATCTGTGGTTAGGGGCAGAGGGTAAGTAGCGATCTTATTCTAATTAGTGAGGATTTTTGATACATATTATCGATTAGAATATTCCCAACCACTTTCTGCTTTTTATTAATAAAAAATAATAATAATACATGTCGCTTTGTAGGGTAACACCGATCATGGTACGGGTGTATAAGAAAAAGCTGGGGCGATTTGGAAGATGCAACTACAATCCCATTTTCATGGAAAATGCTATTGCAGCTGTACGTTCTGGGAAGATTAGTATCCGAAAGGCATCAGAAGCGTACGGAGGGCCCAACACTAGTTTAAATGATAAGATTAAAGGTAAATATAAACTGAAAGCTGGAAGACCCACAGTTTTGAGCAAAGATGAGGAAGCAAATCTCGTAAATGGGTTACTTCAATGTGCCAAATGGGGATTTCCACTAAAAAATGTGACATTTGTGATGTGTTCAAGGATACCTTAATCGTTCCGGGAAAATAGAGAAACGGTTTTCTGATAACCGCCCAGGCTTTGAGTGGATGCGTGGATTTTTGAACCGACATCAAGAGCTCGTATTTAGATGTGGCGAGAATACGAAAAGAGCCCGAGCAGCTGTGACGGGGATGTGATTCAAGCGTATTTTGATCGCCTGAGAAACTTGAAAAGATGTACCTCCGTCCAACATCATTAACTATGACGAGACTAATTTTACCGACGACCCAGGGCAAGCAAAGGTGGTAGTAAAAAGGGGAGTCAAGCACCCAGAACGAGTTACAGATTGTTCAAAAACCAGTATTAGTGTGATGTTTGCGGGAACAGCTGATGGACACGTCTTACCCCCCTATACGGTTTACAAGAGTAAACATATCTATGATACTTGGAAAGAAGGAGGCTTGGAAGGGGCAGGTTACAACCGCAATGCTAGTGGTTGGTTCGATATCAATATATTTGAAAGCTGGTTTTTGGAAATTATGTTGCCATATGTAAGAAAATTAAATGGGCCCAAGGTAATGATCGGTGATAATTTATCAAGTCACTTGTCTCTTTATGTGATTCAGCAGTGTGAGAAACACAATATTCGATTTGTACTCCTTCCTACAAACTCTACTCACATTTGTCAGCCATTCGATGTTTCGTTTTTTCGACCACTGAAATGTGCGTGGAGAAATGTTCTGGAAGAATGGAAGAAATCAAACAGGGGGGTTGTACCTAAGTCAGAATTTCCTAGTTTGCTCAAGAAGTCATTTCAGAAAATTAATGTGTCCAGTGCAGCTAATATAATGTCTGGTTTCCGTAAAACAGAAATTCATCCATTTTGTCCAGAAAAGGTGTTATCTCAAATTCCGGACTTAAATGACACAAGTTGCTCCAGTTATAACGAACAATCATGGTGTGACGCTTTTGTGCAACATCTAAAAGAAGCACGCGTTGGTGCACCAAGCTGCAGAGGGCGAGCTGCAGAGGAAAGCGCCTTAGTCTTCCCCGGTAAAGGAATTGTAGTAAGAGATATCGAAAAGAGTGACAGTGAAATTAAACCCAGCGGCAGTATAAGTTCATCAAATGAAAGTGAATGCATTGATGACCCTTTTGATGTCGACGGGACAGAAAATATTTGTGCAGCAAATGAAAAAAAAAATATCGAAAGCCAGCGGCGGGTGATTTTATCATTGTAAAGTTTCCAACAAAAAAGAAAATAAGAAATTTCATTGGAAGAATAGAAAATGCAATAACTCCTTCTGAATATGAAGTCACCTTTCTCAGAAAAAAGGTCTCAGATAATGGAACAGCATACTTTGTGTATCCACAGAATAGTGACATTTCTGAAATTGATCGAAACAGATCTTAAAATTTTATCACCAGGAACTTGTGATAATCGTGGGAAATGGTATTTTTCAGATATTGATAATTTTGATTTGGAATAGATGATAAATAAACTCGTGAATTAAATGTTTACTGACTGTTAATTTACATTTGGATCAATCTTCTTCCATTACGTATCAGCATACAGAACGCTTCTTTCGTGTTTGAGACTTGTTCGATTATGAATGTTTCGCACATTTGCTAAAACATTACATTTTTATTTCTATGTTCACTTTACTATATTTTTTCTGTATTTGCCTTGTAACTTATTTTCTTAATAACTGTATATTGTTGCAAACTGCTTCACATAAAGTATATTTTTTTTTAAATAAATGTAAAACAATTTTTTTTTAAAACTGAAACCATGATCGTTGTTACTCCAAATCATTCAAATATCGTTTTTTAAACCAAAACGATGGGTGATCGTTATTACCCCACATATTGAGGAAACACCGACCGCGAAATATTTGTGTTTATTTTATCTCCCATTATTCAAAAAAAATAAATGGAAACACAATTAGTAAAACGGAGGATTTACCATTCTAAATTAAATTTCGCATATAGGAAAGTATAAAAATATGAAAGTTATTCGAAAGAAACGCTAAAAAATGATCGGTGTTACCTCACTTTACGGTACACTTTGAGGTATTAGCATGTCACGGACGGAAGAATTTCGCAAAGCGGCGCGGTCTTCAGCAGTGGTCAGCTGTTCTTGAACCTCTGCTGGCCTGAACGGGCCGTATAGCACCGGCCTCGTCCGCGGGCCGTGGGTCCGTTGTTGGCCGGGGCGGCGCGGGACCCCTTTATTTACGGTCGCGGGGCGGGCGGGCGTGGGTGGGCGCGCGGAGTCCCGCTGGGCCAGGCGTGACGTCACGCCCCGTAATGCGTCCCCGTAATAGACTTGTCAAAGGCTGCGCGAAGATTAACGATGTCCGGCGGGCAGGACGCTCTGCCCGGGCCGTCCCGCCCCCCCCGCCCCGCCCCGCGCTGCGAACCTGGGTCGGTGACAGCCCCGCCAGATCGCCCGCCACACCCGCATGGCGTCGTGCCTGCGCTGGAATCGCTGAGAATCCCCAGCCCTCTCTTTGTTCCCATTATGCTCCCCGGCGGGCGATTTACTACGTAGCGGTCAACACGCTAGCCACCTCCGGGTACCTGGGTGGAAATCCCGGACATTCCGCGTGGAAAGGGCGCATTAATTTGTGCACTAAAGTGGCCAAACAAAATGTTCTTCTCTTCCAGTCAGAGCGTCATATTTTCCTATGTGTCTTCAATGATAAAAGTTTTCATGGATATATACTGGATATTATTGATAAATGTATTTTCCTTTTGAACTATTTTATTTCTTATATTCGTTTCCAATCTAAGGTCAACTTGGAACTTAACGAAATTATTGTTTAGTGCATTCAAAATAGAAATGCAAAACCTTTTCGATTTACATGTGCAAATTAGTGCATACACAAGAGGTATGTTTAAGCATGCACATTATGCACATTATATACACATGCATATGCAAGCATGCACTGCACATGTGGTTATATGCCTAAGTTCAATTAAACATACGTTTCACGCTATCATTGAAGGCATCCAAACTTTAGAGAAGGCCCGTTGTTAGTTAGAATGTTAGTTTTGACTCGTACTTCATTAAGTTCTGTTAGTTAGAATGTTAGTTTTGACTCGTACTCCATTAAGTTCTGTTAGTTAGAATGTTAGTTTTGACTCGTACTCCATTAAGTTCTGTTAGTTAGAATGTTAGTTTTGACTCGTACTCCATTAAGTGCTCGTAAAAGTATGTCGCTTGACGCGTTATTTGTTTGGTGCGTGGGTGGGAGGAGGCGCGCGCCGTGGCGTCCGCTGCCCGCCTTCCCCGTCCGCGCGAGGGCGCTGGCTCTGGGCTCTCACGGCAGTGGGCGGCCTCGGCACTCGAGCAGCGGAATGAGACTTCTCGGGAGCGACTCCAGCGGCGCCATGAAGCACAGGTCAAAGCGGCGGACGCCTTTGCTGAAACCGCGATGACTGCATCTCTATTTCGTTGTGCCGGTTGATTTGCATGTTCGTAATTTTGTAATAGTTTCATACGAAAGTACTATGTGGCTTTTCTTATATCTTTGACCCCGGTGAATAAGCTGATACGTTAAAAAAACTGAATTTTACCGGGGAGCAGAAACAACTTTAAACTGATGCTGTAAATTAGGAATTAATGATATTCAAACAAAACCCACACACAAATAGTTTCGTGTGAATATTAATCAGTTAATTCAGTTAAATGTTGTTTTTTGCTCGCCTATAAAATTAAGTGTTTATGACTTTTCGGCTCATTTACCGGTATCAAATATATTTTGTCGAGTATTCTCTTAATTTTCACTTGCATTTTCTAGAAGAATGTATGCACACGTGTGTATATACTGTTATCAAAGAGGGCACTTTCATTACTTCCACGCTCTGGCCATACGCACTTCAGGTACAGTCCGTGCACTGAAACATTGAAACTAACTTCCCACTAAAAAACGATGTTTTCTGATTAGGAGGTCGTATCTTTTTATTTATTTTATTTATTTCTTTTCATCCCTAACCTTCTCCGCCTGGAACGTCATCGCTCCTGACTCCGCTTCCCCGGTCGAAGAAGGAACTGCTCCCGTTGCAGCATTTCGACGTGCTCTTGCCAAGGGGAATTGCGCGGTGCCACAAGCGCTAGGGAATCGGCCTTCAGCCACTCATTAATTCTGCGAAGTCCTAACGGGAATTCATCCCCGCTTCCGACGATAGAGAGCGACCGGTCAGACTTCACCGCGGGACGCGTCTAAATAAACTACTGGTGCTTGAACAGCACGTACTTTCTCGCCCGTGCTTCCACGCAAAATTAAGCGAAAGATACGCAAATTTTCGAAAAATTGTACATGATCTTATTTCAAAATCTATCTTTATGAAACAGATTTCATTAATGGAAAATCAATATTTAGTTGGAGGAAGACGCCGAAAGAAGTTTGAATTTTTCAATTTTCTAAAAATTAGTTTTCTACGAAAATGAGACCTGCAGCATTCTCTTAAATGTCCTTCACACTATCCATCAACACAATTTAATAAAAAAACGATGGAGCTATTCTTTTTTAACTTGGAAAATGTTCCAAGGGCTTCATGTAAAGTACCCCCCAAAATTAAAATATAGGTTTCAAATTCAAGGGGCCGCTACATTAGCCAGATCGTTTGGGAAATATGGTTTGGAGAGAATCGGCTGAACGGTTTAGCCGTTAGCGTTGTTCACAGACGGAAGGACAGACCGACGGGCGGTCGAACGGACAGACAGACAGGACAGACAGACGGACAGACATTTTGCCGTCATTAGATTTATCGGAATCGAGTTCTCACAAAACATGGATTCTGGCTACATCGCGTTTTAGAGGATTTTTTTTCAAATTTAGTAACAGGATTTATTCACTTTTTCGTTACCAGGTTCCTGTAATAAGAGTTTCTCTGCCGAAAATTCCCCGTTTTTTCGCGCAGCATTATATAACTTTCTCTCTACTGCATAAGCAGTAGCGAGAAAGTAATGTTTTCTCCGTAAAGAGCAATTGGTTTCTTTCGCATTTTGCTCCTTGAGAAGACTCATTTGGAAATCTAATGTCGCTCTCAGAATAATTTTGGCCAACCATAGAACCCATCAGTTACATCCCATATCCAATAAATCATCATCCTTGCACGTTGCATCATCCTTCATGTTGCTACTTACCTATATCAATCAATGATTCGTCCAATAATATTGTACGCTTCTTCTATCTGGACCTCGGTCACCAAATCAAATTTTCAAAAAACGCAGATTTTTCAAAATAAATTCTTCCGAACGATTACATAATGAATTCGGCATTACCCCGATCTCCGTCTATTTTCTCCTCCTTTTCTCTTGCTTCTATCGCAAAATCGCCCATATTCCCTCAGACGTACAGTTGAGAATCCGAAAACAAAATCCTCACCGCAATAGGCTAAAGCGGAAACTACCGCGGCAGTTCGTCGACCCTCCCTGACCATCAGTATCTGATGTGTCTTCGCTCATTTAATTCACAAATAATTTTTTATTGAATTTACTTAACGTGTCCTTGTAGTCAATGTATTCATCTATCAATCACGTTTCCTAAACAATGTCAGTATTATTTAGTGTACTCTAAACGTTTCGTACTCGGCTGCTGAAGGCCTTGGGGCCACAATACATAATTTTTTAAAAGAATTTGTTCTTTTGAGAATGTCCGTCGTCATTTTTCGTAAATGAAGGACGAGCGATTGTTATCTCAAGGGAGTTATTTTTCCTGTGTGCAACACTGCCGTAGAGCAGCGTAATCGTCGTGGCTGTTGGAGCACGTGGGCGAGAGCGAATCGTGGGGCCGTGGCTGGGCGCGGGCGCAGCGCGTTCCGCTCGGGCGGGCGAAGACGGGCGATGGGCGGGCGGATGGCGAAGCGCTGTCGCGCCGGGTCGGCGCACCGCCCGGCAGAGCGGCGCGCCTGCGACGCGGACGGGAGCGCCGCTCTGCGCCGGAGTGAATACCTGGCAGACCGCTCCGAGCAGATGCTAGACCGGTCGGCGCGCCTTCGTGATAGCGTTTTTCGACAATTGTGGCGAAGGCGAGCGACGGCGGCGGGCTCTCAGGCGGACACAGGTGGCGTGTTTGGCTAAAGGGAAGGATAGAGAAGGAAGGAAAAGATAAGTGTGTGGCCAATGGCGCGTTTGTACTGCTTGGTGTTGATCGTAGAAACCACGGAAAACTGCCGATCATTGCAGGCGGCCTCTAGAATTCTCCATGAAGCTAGTCTCGTAAATCCTGCGACTGTCAGGACTCGAACATAGGACCTCCCGCTCAGAGGCACTGCATTGACCTCAGTTGATGCCCTGAGTCATCTTTTCCATTCGATTGGTGTGTTTCCGAGCGCGTCCATTACTATGAGCATTGGTTCCGTAACTGTAGTACACGTTTTTATCGCGGGAAGTGGCAGTGATGTTCCACCGTTGGATGGCGAGATCCGACGACGCTCCCGCTATCTCCCACCAGCGGGGCACCGTCACAGCCGGGGCAAGGTCTAAGCTTTGGAGGAAAACTGCCTGGATAACTTTTCCAACTATTAATTCCACCAATAATGGCAATTACGAGTTGTATTCGAACTCCAATTGCAAAGTACGATCGGTGCGATGGTCTCAGTCACGAGTAGATTTCGGATTTTAATACAAATGCCTATTTAGTTATTTTAGGGGGGCAATAATTGCATATGTTTACGAATTGTGAACAAATAGATCTCCTGAAAGCATCTAATAGTGCCTAAATTGTCCTAACCCGGCGGTTGATATCTATTTTAATATTTTTTGCCTAAATCTACGTAAAACAAGTGATTGTGATAAATTATCATGTTTTAATTACACATTTTAAAATATGTTTTACCCAAACACATATGCTTTACCGAATTTCCCTAAAGATGAATATTCCTTGGTCGAATTCGCAATCGATTACGTAACGAAATCTCTCACCCAACACACCAAACATAAGGAGCTATGCACGTTAATATTAAGAGGATGTTTGAGGCTCGTCTCCGATCAGCACGCACTTCTTACGTAATTGCACCCATTCCCGGTGCAGCTGCGCTGATGATAGGTTGAGAACGTAGTGTGAAAGAATGAATGAAAAAGTGAAGAAAAATAATATGCTTGTAGCACTCTCAGAACGTAAAAATTCTTGACTTTCCTAAAAATAAAAAAGTGCCAATTTTAATCTTTATGATCATTTTAGATGCCACAAACATAACTTTAAATGTCTTTTAAATGCCTGGCTTAATCATTTTGTAACCTATTTTAAGAGCCAAAAGTCATTTTTTCATGCCTAATAGTGTCTAATTTCTTAATTTTTTACTATTTAGGTGCCTAAATTATAATTTTTTGTGCCATAATTGCTGTGTCTAGTCATGAGCGAGCTCTCCAACGTCGCGCGCGGTGATTGGGTAATGAAAATATGGTGTTGCGCTTTCGCGTCTGTGATTAGCGAATTAGGTTTCGTTGCTGGTTCGATCTCCGCGTAGGTATGGGTGCTTCTCTGTAAGGTACGGCACAGTGGGCCGTCAAGCCAATCGAGCATCACCCTCCCATGTCAGCCCTTCGTTCCTGGCGCGTGCGGGTGGCGCATCAAAATCACGGACCCGTGGGCCACGTCGGTGTCAGAGTGGGGGAACCACGATAAGAGCTGGAGGAATCTGAAACAACCACCTAAACAGCGGTTTCCTCCGAAGACTCGAAAGAGACGAATAGTGAAAAGATTCTCAATACTCAGTGTTCGATCAGTCCAGGTTGAAAGTTTTCTTTGTACGAGTCGTCGGGTTCATTCCGTGGTTACCTTCAGCTTCTGTAGAGCGTTAGCTTGAGGTTGTGGTGTTTCTTCAGCCCTGTCGAGTAGAAGAGTATGCGTGCATTCGTACGGTTATCTAAGTTTCACTTGGTTTCTCCCTCTGTTTATTATCTTTGTTAACCAGTCTTTCCACATCCACAAGAATCCTGCTAATCGTTAGTTATGAAGTCCATCCGCTCGTGGTTTATTCTTCGCCGTCTTGCCCTGCCGTGCCTCTCGTTTAACCCTTCATTCATTATTTCCTGTGCGTTATATGGCTAGGTGCGTGGAATGGCTTGTCGTTTCGACTGCTTTAAATGAAGCTGGGCTGAGCGCGCGCTGCGAGCAGTTGTAGCAGCGTGCGCGCGTCTCTGCACCAGCCCAGGTGCTTGGAGGAGACGGCGCCGGAATTGCGGCATTAAGTTGCGCGTGAGGAATGCTGCGAGGCCGGAGACGCGCCTCTCCCCGCCCCCTTCCGTCCTCTCTCGTCCCGGCTTCACCCCCGCCCCGCCCCCGCGCCGCCGCGCCCCACCCACGCCGTCCATCCCCGCGCAGCCTCGTCCCATCCACTCCCATCTCGCCTCGCCTCGGCCCGTCAACCGGCTGAGGTGGCTTAGTGCCTCTGTCCGCGAGGTCCTAGGGCTTCCAGTTCCGACGCGGGCTAAATAGGTAGGTCGAATTTAGCCGGTGTCTGGAGGAGAATTCTATCTGTCGGGAATTCTGATCGGTAGTTTTTCGTGGTTTCTCCGATCAACACCTGGCGAATGCCGGAGCAGTACCATAACAAATAGACCATAGACCGCGCGCGATCTTTCCTTTCTCTTCCTCATTGTATCCTCATCCATTACTTACACGCGCTTACATTACCACACATATTGGGAGCGTAGAGCTTGTCTTGGTTGGAGCGGTGCTCCGCTGGTGAGAGAGACCTGAACGGAGAAGACCCCGCAAACCGTCGTTTAGGTCGGCGCTGCATCTCGTCAGCCCGGAAAGCACACTTCTACATCCCGTGATTAAAAACATACACTATTCTTACGGGAATAATTAGCATAGCCGTTGCTCCCGAAAACGCGAAATAATCAATCAGTTGTTCCATTACGTCAAGCCTCCGTCCCATCTCTTCCCGCCTGACTCGTTTCTTGACGCCTCGTCCTGGCTTCTTTCTTACCACCCCGCCTGGTTCCATTTTCCTCCCATCTGTTCCCGTCCCACCATACCTCACACTACGTCGCCCGCCAGCCCCATCCTACCCCATTACACTCATTCCCACCCCGTCCTGCCCCGCCCCGCGTCGCCCCGCCGCCGACTTCCTCCTGCCCGCGCTTCGCCACGTCCTCGCTTCGTGTCGGCGCGACAGCCACTAAAGCTCTGGATTCATGTGTTGGCGCGCGCGCGGCGGCGGCTGGTCCCCGAGGCGGGGCGGGAGGGCGCGAGGTGGCACGCGCAGCGGGGGCGGCGAGGGGGCGAGCGGGCGCGCGTCTTTCCGGAATTCGAGGGCTCGTCCGGCAGGCAGGCCGGCCCGCTGGAGTACTGTTCCGTCTCCGTAATAGCTGCCTCGTTAACTCCGATGTCGTTCTTTCTCTTTTTTATGCTGCCGCTCGTAAAACCCTGCTGTGGTCTTTTCGTGACTGAGTGGAACTATTTGCGCTACAGGAGAATTGCCTTTAAGGCTAGGCAGTTTATTTTTTTGAAATTCATTCTCACGAATAAACATGATATGTTTTCAAACAAGCTAGTTTAACAGACTTTTTTTCTGCCTCTGCGCGAGTCGCGTACATCTTTTGTTTTTTCTTATTTTTGCGAAACTGGCGACAAACACGCACTTGGTAGCGCGAAACTGGAAGTGTTCAGAGCGGTTTATGGGAAGTATGACGTTAACATCGTTTCGGTGAAACTGGAATTGGGCGAAGTTATTTAAATATTTGTTTTATCTTGTGAAAAATGCTTTCTCTGTGTCAGAACAAGTTGTGATGATCACGCAATCACATGAATTTGCTGAAATCCTGCAAAGATAGTCCGTGATATAACAGCTTTGCTGGTTGCTGTCTATGGTACTGAACATATTTTGGTAAAAGATCAATAGAAAAAAAAAACTCATATTGCCAAAATTAGGAATATCGAATTATCTAAAAAACAAACATACAAGAGTTTGCCCAATGGACGTTCAGTACATTTCTATGACCCGTGTAATTTAAAAAAAAGGAACAATAAAATAACCTTAATAATGATACAGTTGAAGTAAATCTTTAAATGGCAAAGAAAGTTCATGCGCTAGAAATGCTTAAAGTTGTATGGATATGCACATTTTAGCACGACTATTTGTGAGCCTCTGCAGTTTTCGAATTGGATCTAAAGGGACTGTCTATTAGAGCTGGGACTAAAGACCCGATGTCATTGACTTCGGGTACTGTTTAGTACCTTTTTTTATTTTTGTTTTCATCGTACAGTGCAATTCGTGACTAAGCTGTGAACCATTCTGATCTTGACTCTGTTGACCTTCAGCTGCAGATCTGCCTCTTGAACTGCTGACCTTTTGGGCGCTACGTTTAATGTGAGGTTGCACGATGTGTGTTTAAAGCGCAGAGAAGCCGCAGAACCGGACCGCCAGCTCGCCTCTGTAGGGAAGGAACCTCACGATTCAAGCTGTGCCATACAGTTTGGTTCAGCGAAAGAGTTTATTTGTCGTTGGGATTTCTGCAAGCAGCGACTATGATTTGGTTTTCGGGAAGGGTCCCTGAGTTTTCATTCCTATTCTTTTCTTCCAAATCTTATTTTATCGCAGTTTATAATATCTCACTAGGTAGTTATTGAAAGCTCAATTTACTTGCAATTTGTCAGAAAAAAAACTTAGAAAAACGTTTGTTGACCTGCCGTAACATAATGAAAAGCGATTTTGCAACTACTGTGATACATTGCAACATTATCCCACATTACTATTTAGAAGGCATCAATGTTCCACTCCTAGGAGGTTTCTTAAGTTGTGTATTGATAGTCCGATCTCTGGGCCACACAAATAACAAATTCCATCAGCCATTTAGGCGCCGGATGGGATCAACTTGCCACAACCAACGTTAACTATATGTGTCGCAGTAGAACTTAAAAACTGCTGCTCAAGCAAAAACTATTATTTAAAAGCTCAAGCAAAACTATTATTCCGTAAATGCTGCCCTGTTTATTCTGCAGCATTTACGGAACATGTAGTGTGAAGCGGCTGCTTGCCTTGAGCGCTGTGGTGGTTGGCGAAGGAGCGTTTCCGGCCGCCCGCGTCGCGAGATCGCCCTTTCGCTAACGACTGTTTAACGATCGCCCGCCCGCTATGCCCCCCCCCCCCCCCGCCGCCCCCGCCCCGCCATGTCCTGCCCGCCCCAGACTCTCTCTCCCCGCTGGCGCTCCGTGTGGCGCCTCGGGCGTTGAAGTCTCCGGCGCCGCTCGCCCGCCCGCGTCGCGCCTAGGGGTGCAATGTCGATGTCGGTGCCTTAACATCAAGATATTAAACAACGATTTATTGATGCTGGTTAAAAGTATAAAATAATAATAATAATAATAATAATAAATAATTTTCTGATATCTATAATTTGAACATTCTTCAGGCCGAAGTCACCAAGACACAACTAAGTTGGTCGTTTTGAAAAATGTGGTGTAATTTTTGGGTTATCCAAAAAGATAATAAACGTTTTATTACTTGTTTTGAGAGATTTTTCACTTTGTTTTGTCAGCTAAATCTCATTTATAAATTGATAAACACGACCACTGTGACTTTAAAACGCCTCCTTCCCGGCATGTGAAGACTGATGTTAAATATTACTGAAATAGTTTTACGTAGCTGTATATAACAAAATTGTGGATGTGTTTTTAAACATCGGTATTTCGAAACATCGATGTTTTGCTGCCTATGTCACTTCCCTAGTCGCGGCGCCAGGGTCGGGGAAAGGTTGCACGACAAGAGCCGTAGCAGCAAAGAGGAGAAACCACACGGAATACTAACAAGTCCGATTTTAAAATTAAATTTACTTATTGTCAATGGAAAATAATCTTGATGTAAAGAAATCCATATGTCTATCTTGTTGATCCGGCAACGTATGCAATATTACTACATCTTCGGCGTTACAAATTATTTTATTTTCATTATTAGTTGGCTGCAAATTTTAATGGCTTACCCATTATCATCAGATTAAAGTCTAGAAACCAGAATTATACAGTTTACAATAGTACTACAAATATTTTACATGGGTAGACGAAATGTTAATCTCACGCGCATATCGGATGTCAAGCTTTTCAAATATAATAAAGAATTGTAACTGTCTGTTATTCTAACATTGTGTAGATAGATGACGAGGAACTAATCAAAACGCATATTGTCCTTTGGTGGAAAAAATGGAGTTGATATGAAATCGTGTAGTTTTTAATACGCTCTACACGCTCCTGCTCTCAGATTTCTTCAAAATGCATTTCATTTAATGTGTTAAAATGCGTTTTGAAGAAATCTGAAAGCAGGAACGTGTAGAGCTTATTAAAAACTACACGATTTCATATCAAGCTCCATTTTCCACCTGGACAATATGCGTTTTATTAGTTGCTCCTCACATAACATCTACAGACACATAACATTCTAAGAATTACAACACACAAATGGATACGTGTGAATTTCAGTGTGTAGTTCTAGCATGAAGTTCCTTTGCTTAATCTGATATTCGAGAGCCGTGAAAGAAGCCCGTCCCGCCCTTACTCCCTAGCTCTTTGGATCACTCTTTGCGCTCTGCGGGTAGTCTTGTGTTTCTCCGTGGGCAAGGAGTTTATATGGCGCTTTTGTGTTGCAGGTGAGTTCTCGAGCTGCTGCCGGCCCATTTCCAGTGTCGAGAAAACTCTACTCCAGTCAGGTGGGAAGCACGTTTGTCAGTCAAAAGCGAAGCACATTTCACGTTTCTGTGAGGATTTTATTATTTGGGATGAATCAAGTATCAATATTTCTTGTAGTCTTACTTATGTTTAAAGATTATTTCTCATAAATTAGAAAGAGCAATTGCAATGATTTGGAATATTTTTCTATAAACCATGATTTCTTTATTTTAGATGTTTTAATTATATTCGTTAATAAATTATGTTTGCATAAGGATTTTTTTATGAAGTGAAGAATAATCTTTTGTAAAATGTGAAATATAATATCCTGAGACAATCTTTTGTGTATGGCCAGACCCGTGCAAATTCCATTTTCTACAATTTATTCAATGACGGTGTCGGGGCGCGCCTCGCACATTGTCCCGTCGAAGCCCATGCGCCTCCGAATTGACGCGCAGCGCTGCGACGGTGGCAGCTTCTTAACGCGGCGTATTCGCTGCGTAGCCAAGGGGCACGCGCTTCATGGGTGGAGTCCGGAAAATGTGACAAAATATGTACTACATAAGTGTGTATTGAAAATGATATAAAAAATCTAAATATAATGTAGAAAATGATATAATGTGTAATATCTGATTTATAGAACATTTACAAAGAATCAAAGTCAATTAACAAAATTTGAAATTATACGAAAAATATTTGTATTAGTAAAATATTATACATTTAAAAATAAATATTATTCGCCTACTCGATTAAATGTGTGTTGTGTGTGTGTGTGTGTGTTGAGAGCTATATGGCACAGTATTAACTGGGGACTCAATGAAAGGCAAATAATAACAGTGATATAAGTCTCGACAATCAATATTTGTGCAATTGGGATCAAAGTCAAGGAACACTGATACTTTCCACACAAATATAATATTCTCAACGTTGATGCACATTTGTCGCAAAAGCATACAGACGGAGCTTAACCCAAACAAGACATCATACATCGGACTGCGTCTTCGCGCCGCAACGCAACCCGCGTGATCAGCACGCAATTCTACATTTGCAAAGAAAAAAATTGCCGATTTTTTAAATGAAATCTATTTTTGAAAATTCATTAAACTTTTTAATAAATTCAGAAATTGGTAGAATAATAGAGTATTTTATACAGTTGTAAAATACAAGCAAAACATGTAAAATATGTAAGATTGTAACAAAATAAGTAAAAATGTGTAACAAAAAACGTTGATATCATGTTAAGTTTGCAATTTGAGAACTGAATATAGGAAAACATGGTGATTACATAAACTCCTGTATTAGTGCCATGGGCGTGCGTCTGCCGTGTTGGGGCTGGCGCCGTTGCTGACGACGGCAACGGGCCGAGCTGGCGGCGGGCAGTGGGCTGTGATTGATTGGCATGATTCGCCAACAGTGGGCTGTGAGTTGAGGGCAGAGGTCGCGGGCGCTGCCCGTTGTGACCGAAAGGGGAAAATGGCCATTGCTTAAACATCTAAGTTCCGTCTAGGAATTGGAACAACATTGGCCTAGGAATATTTGTGGAACCACATGTTGTGGAAGTACAAAGACTCTTCTTGTACCTGCTACGAGCTGCGGCAGCATGAAAATTGCCAACGCGGGAAAAGCAATCGTTAGGTATCTTGAGAAAGTAAAATGTGGTTTCGCGTATATGTAAAAAGTGTTGTAGAATTGCTTTTAAAGAAAATGTGAGTAATCAATACCTCATCTGAAGGCATGTAAAATAAATTTCACATTCATTTGTTAGTTGCCGCAGTATTAAAATCAACTAAGCGAACTGCAAGAGGGTGTGTAGAAAGCGAACAATACTTATTTTTTTAAGCTTCAAAGATCGCGGGGCTTTTTTTATACTTTCGGGCGACGTGTTGAAGCCGAAATTTGGTTTCTGTAACTTTGATATTAGATTTGTAGTTAGCAACATGAAAATCCCATGTGCAGATGTTTGTAACTAAATTCGTAGCCTTTCCAGGTTTAGTTGCAACGCACATGGAGCGAAGATTAGATATCTGTGCCACTCGACGACTGGCCAATTTTGAGCGAGATACAAGAGGAGAAAGTCACTGCGCATGCGCAGTTTAAGCCATCTACACGTATCGCTGTAAAAAAAAAAACATCGATTACATTCCATAGCGAAAAGCCAGCTAGGGCTTGAAATCACTAAACCAACAATAAGAAATGTAAATACATTAGTAATTTGTTTCATTGCTTTTTTGCGTGTGGGAGCGCTGCAACATCCGCACCGAGGGATAGCGTTGTTTTAGCTGGTTGCGCGGAAGTAGAGCCGAGGCGATCACGCGTGGCGAGATCCGGAAACAGGTGGCGCCGTCAGCACGGCCTCTTTGTTGCACGGGCCGGCCGCCTGTATGTCAGGTGGGTGCATCTTTGTCTTATGACAGTGAATTACTTGAGTCTTATGACAGCGAAGGAACGACTGTTGAGAAAAGGAATAATTTTTTAGGTTATGGTTTTTAGGTTTGAGGTTTTGAGTTGAAACAAACTGTCTAATTTAATTTTTAAATTTAATATCTCCTCTGCCCTTCTAATATTATTAAATATTAATTCAACGTAACCCGTTCCAAATTTATATAAGAAAATGAGCGCCAGGAAAAGATTATGTTAATTCTATTATTAAAATTAATCTTCAACTGCTATTTCCAAAAATTAATATCCGGCTACTGGGTCGATGGGTCTTATAAGAAATAATCGTATTGCCTCCTAATAGCCGATTATTCGATCTCCCATCTGTACAGAGTGGTGAGGAATCTGAAAAGCACATTACATTTCTAGCTACTCATTTGCTGGAATTGGCTAAATGAAAATCATCTTTTCTATTCACAGAAACTTGTAAATTTATTCAATGTCCATGAAATTTTCACTTGGTATCAATACGAAACTTACTTTCGACCATGACCAGTTTCAAACCTTATACTGCAGTACCCGTCTTCGCGCTCTTGGTCGATGTCGCCGCATAGAACCATTTTCATTTTTTTTTTCGTGTCGATGGCTCCATGTCCAAAATAACATCTTCTTTTCTTCCGTTCTGGCACAAGTGTTCTCAAGTCACTGATCCTCACCGCCTCATAAGTTGATAAGTCTTAATTAATTTGCCTTTTAAAAGTTCCCAGTTCTTTCTACGCGTATGCTTAAAATATTAAAGTTCAGTAAACTATTATCTGCTTCAAATACTCCCAGTCCTGTTGCCGGCAAATTCACCTAAGTTCACAGTTTAAATTCTAGCTGTTGCACTCGAAATATTTCCAAGTTCCAATTTCCGCACATTACACAAATTAAAACCAACCCAATTTCAAATTCACACAACCCACCACGGCATAAGTCGGAATGAATCCATATTCCCCTCTTTCAGGCCTTCAAAACTCGGTCCATATTTTCTACTGTTTCTTTTCAGAAAAAATTCGACCCACTTCCGTCGAATACATTGTCATTCCATGCCTCGCCAATCCCCAAACAGTTTACTTTATCAACTAGCCGCGCCCCATGGTTCAAAACAATGAAGTTTGTTGACCTTGACGAGAACTCATCTACCGTTGCTAGGCCGCCATATTTACATATGTCTATCCATACAATTCACCCTGTTTACAATAAATGTGTCGCAATAAAATGTCCCACATATTGGTATGTCACAACGTGTCTCTCACTTGTGCGACTGGCTGCTCATCGGCGTCACCTACGTCTCACTTCACAACACGCCAGCGTGTATCACTTGCTGTCGGCCGTAATAAATTAGGTCATGTTAATGAATTAATGCATTAGTTCATGTTAATGCTAGTAGTTGAAAGCAGGTTACTATGTGAAGAATCTTTAATAATGTATCATTGGAAAATTAATGAGCGCTTTAAGCTATCTCGAGCAGAAATATGATGTTAACACTATAGATTCCTAGTGCAGAATAACCCGTTTGGACGTGGAAAAGACTTCATTTAATGATATGTGATGTGATATGTTCATACTATATATCACAGTGACCCAGATGGGGTCCATGCCTACAAAGGATAGCTAGCAATCGATTTCAAAGAGATGAACCATTCCTATGAAATAAAAATGAGTGTGAGTACGAACCATGTATTTGTACACTGATATAATTAACTGTAAATTGTCGATACTTCCAGGACCGATTGGAATCATTGAAACTTTTTTATATATATGCAGTTTTTAACCATCTCTTTTTTCTAGACATTTTAATAAATAATTTGTTGTTATAATGAAAATTTTATTACCGTTAACATATTAATTGTTAGGAACTGAAATAAAAGAATTTTCCCTTTGACAGTACAACTGAGAAGAATTAAGAGATATCTGGGAACTTGCATGAATCAATTTAGAACACTGCGAGAAACCTACCTTACAGATCAATAACGGCAATCACTGTCGCACACTATTCTTTTTTCGACAATAGGTAAGGCATACCGATAAATGGAATATGAGTGGGGACCTCTACAGACGGCGAGGATTCAAACATAATACTATTAAGGTAGTTGGATCATGTCACCTATTTGTAAAAAAAATCACGAATTTTATGTGTCAATTTGACTAGCTTTCTTGCGGATTTCCAAGCCAACGGCGATGGTCTGGCCATTGGTTTCTCTGAGTATCGTTGAGCCCAACCAACGTAAAATGTTCCTCTAATATTACTCGACGACTTTATGATAAGGATTGACTTATATTGCTGATGTAACCGCTTCGAAGGAATTTCTACTGAATTAAAAGACATGAAAACTCACTTTCACACTTCCATTGAATTATAAATATCTGTGTCCAGTACTCGCTATGGTTGCATTTTACGGCCTTTTTAGTGAAATTTTACTCACTTAACGTGGGTAACTTAAACGCTTAAGATTGGTGTTAGTTACAGGTTACCACTTATTCGATCACCGCCACATACTGTACATTCCATTTATTCAGTCGGTTCGGCCGTTGGTGAAAACATCGCTCGAATGCGAACTGGCGTGCCTGTGGTCGCCTGCCCTGGCCACGGCGCTCGGAGGCGTCGCCGTGCGCGTCGGGTCGAGACGGGTCGCGTCGCGGCGCCGGCTGCCGCTTGACGCGGAAGTCGCCAAATTGAAGGGGCCCTTTTGGCCGGGGCCATCGCCTCCGCGGCCCGCGCGGCGCGGAGGTGGCGCCGCGCCGGCGCGGGATCGCCTGTCCTTTCAATTGCGCGCCCGCGCCTGCACCCTCGCCGCTCCTTCCGAATATGGCTTCCGCTGGCGCGGGAAGAGGGAAATGGAAAATTGAGGAAATGAACTCTGGCCACGCTCGCCCTCCTGGCGCCGGCGTCGAGTTCCTAGATGTAACGACGCCTACATCGAACTGAGAACTGAATGAAGGGTGAAATGATTAAAGGCGTTGTCATTGCCAACAATACTGTATTGTATTCGCCTTTAATCATTTCAATTATGTAGAAGCCAACGACATTTCACCACTAAACCAATAGAATGAAGGGTGCTGTCAAGCCGCAAAACTCGGAGGTGTTGGGCAATAAGAGGGGGGAGGTAAAGTTCTTGGAGAAAATGAAATGAAGAGCTTGGGGCGCTATCAAGACAAGCCTAAGTAACCCCACCTCCAGTTATTCGTACATTTTAATATTTCCATTTCGGTGAAAGTAAGGGTGAACTTGCTACTACATACGTCTTCTTCATATTTATGAAGGGCTTGGAGCAGAAACAAGATTAGTCTCGCTTTCGCCAAAACGGTGGTATTAACATTTATGATTAGCGGGAAACTTGCTTAGGCGGGCGTGAATTAGAATGTTGCTTCCAAGCCATTCGATGATCGAACTTATAAAACAACGATTTTGTGCTTTTTTGAGAAATCAAGCTTGATTTGTAAACGTTGAAATTCTAGGTATATTTCAAATTCATGTGTTTATGAAGTATTTATTTTATGATTGGGAATGGAGAAAGAAAAATATATTTTCCTAAAATAACTTACATTTATTAGAAGAAGAATTGTTTCATAGCATTAATCTAACCACAATATGTAGGGTCTATTTTGGCCAGTTTTCAATACCTGTACGTGTGAAACTATGAATAAGTTGCAGCGCATGAAACAAATATTTTTTAAATTTATTATTGTGTCTTTTAAGCTGAATCAAAAACTAAGGCTAATAAGTTTGTTATAGAGTTTACGTTTTATTATATAGTTTACAGCATTACTAATTAGGGAAGACACTTAAATGAACTCAAGCAGCCGACCCTCGACGCTTCCCGTCCTCTCATATGTTCTGATTTAGATGATATATGCAAAACGGTTTCGGATCACTATTATTCTACTCATATACTAGGTTCTGCGTCTCTTACGGGTTCCTCAAATGTAGGAAGCAAGGAGATGTAAGTACGATATTTTGGAAAGTTAAAGTAAGTAAGCGTTTGAAGAGAAATTCAAAGTTATTGCAGTTATCAAATAATCATTTAAACTATATAATCAGGTATTTATGGCATGAAGTTGTAAATGTTGTGGTAAGTTCCGTAAGATCCGTTAAATAATTCTAGTGACAAATTTGTGGGGAAAATGATGAAAGGAATAGGAAAGACACTCGGAATCATACTTCCAGTTAACCTGCAAATGATAATGAAGGCACTTAAACAAACCAAATACACTCAAATGGCTAAAAAAGATGAATAAGTAAACTAGTGGTGCTTAAACAGCACTTTCTCGCCGGTACATTCCCACAAAATTACGCGAAATGTACTCAAATTTTCGAAAATTGTTCATCACCTTATTTCAATCTGTCTTTTAAGAACATATTTCTTTAAGGGAAAAATATCAATTTCTAATATTTTTGTTGTAGGAAGGCTGCGAAAAAAGAAATTGAACTTTTGCAATTTTCGAAAAATGAGAGTTTTCAACGAACATGGAACCTGCTCCATTCTCTTAAACGTCCTTCACAATAACAAAATTTATTTATTTATTTATTTATTTATTTATTTTACGTAAAAAAACAGTTAAAAACTGCGTATGACGTGCTATGGGGAAAAGTGAATTGTGTGCACATTTTCAAAATTCTGTGATCCCTACACTAAGTCATATACTACTTAAATTTTGAATTTTTGAAAGGGAGAAAAAAAACTCCCATGTAATAAAATCTATTTTCAAAAATAAATAAGCAATAAATTTTGAATTTTGAAAGGAGAAAAAAAAACAAAAAACTCCCATGTAATAAAATCTATTTTCAAAGATAAATAAGCAATAAATTTTGGCTCTTATTACTTCCTGCCGCGACAACATGGAAACGATAATTTGAATAATTGTACTTCCCACTGAATTCTAGAAGACGTGCACAGGAAATGAAGTTACATTTATGTCCAGAAGCAAAATCAGAAACGATGGAGCCATTTTCTTCAAATTTTTATAAAATGACCCAGTGACTTCATGTATAGTACCCCAAAAATTAAAATATCGGTTTCAAATTCAAGGAGCCGCGACATCAGCCATATCGATCGGGGCATATTCGTTTTGGAATACCAAATCGGCTGAACGGTTTCATCGCTACCGTTGTTCACAGATGGAAGGACAGATGACCGAACAGACAGACGTTTTGCTGTTATTCAATTTTTCCCTATCACGGACCCACAAAACATGGATTCTGCCTACCCACAGCTTAGGGATTTTGTTTCTAAATTTAGCAACTGGATTTATCCACTTTTTCGTTACCAGTACCTTATAATAAGAGTTTTACAACCTAAAATTCGCGTTTTTTTCGCACAGCATTTCATAACTTTCTGCCTATTTATCTTTCTGTCTACCGTCTTCTAACTTCTGCCTATTCCGTAGCGAGAAATTAAAAATGAAACAAGGAACACAACCAGATGTGTCTGTCTCGTACAATACCGTCAACGGTCTCGTTTGTTCGCATAAAGTCTTGGTTTCGGGTCCAATCGCTTCGCTGCAATACAGCGACTTGAATTTCTTACTTCGCACCATATGGGCTCCGTGCGTTACCTCCTCAGTTTGACCCATACATTTGTTGCCGATGAATGACACAACAACGATCCCAGTGACAGTTTTCTATAACATGCGTCATTCCCTGACTGCGCGGTTATAAATATGATTCGGACGAGAATTGTCTGGGGATTTCATTCTGTCGGGCATGTAGCGAGAGTTCCCTAATATGCTACAAGCGAAACATGGCCCAAACATTGTTTTCTGTCGGTGGGCAACAGCACTGTCAGTCGTGTTGTGAGTCTGCGAACTGTGGAAGACAGTTCGCGAACCTCCATAGCTGTGCGACCGTCTAGTTGAGATAAATATGAGTCATAGAAATTGGATGGAGGGGCGGAATAAACGAGTGGCGATGGTCATAGTGTGCATAATCTTATTTTCGATTTCTGGAACCTGCATTGGAATGCATGATGGCGAGCCTTGGCGACTAAAAATATTTTAAATTAAAAAATTCTATTTGTTCTACTAATAAAGTGATAGATGTAATGTGTTGTCAATTGCTAACTTGTTGGTTAGACAATGCTTTGAACAACTTGATGTATTAAACGTATTTGTTATACAGTGACGAGCTGACATCATCGAAGACATTTGCTGTGTGCGACGTATTTCCAACTTAATTGTCTACTCAACATTGTGACATTTTGGTGACCAATGAGTGTCAGAAGACGGGCAATGTAGCAGGCTGTAGTGATCAGAGTGATCTGGTGATCATTAGTGATCAGAGGAATTGGGTGCAAACCCGGTTCGATTCTCGGTCAAGGTCCTAATGCTTGGAACATTTTGAATCTGATGAGTACGTTGTATAGATAGAATGCCGAGGTAAATGGTGGTGGAGATATTGGCGGTATGGAAGACAGAGGAGGTCTCAGAGAAAAGCTGCCGAGGCTCGCTTTGTGGCCGTGGGGTGGGGGGAGGAGCGCGATGGGCGCGTGGCAAACAGGTTCGGGCGTCGAACCCAGTGCTTGTTAGCGCCCGTGGATTCAAGTGTGAATGTTGTATTAAAAAAGCCTAAAAATAATTTCTTACTGTAGTACATAGAAGTTACAAAACATCCAGGCACATACAGAGGGTTACAAAAGTATTGGGTCAATGAGCAGTTACGTCAACTGACACAACTGAGATAACAAATTTAAATTGGGTGTGCTAAATGCCAATTAGGTATGCGTACATTTTAATTGTAGAATTAGTTTAAGTGAAAATTAAGTTTTGGTTAGTTATAACAAAAGTCGCTTATCTATTAAGTCACAAGGTAGTAGCTCAAGTTCACACCAAAATTATACAATGAATTCGCACCTGCACCACCTCCCATACTGTGGAGGGGATGACTGGAAAAGGATCCTCGCTGCGGCTCCTCGGCGTTCCTCGTTCCTCGGAAAGGGCGGCGAAGAGATTATATTTGCATCTTGTGGCCATGATATGTCGATGGCTCCTCCGTGCGATAAACTCATTTGTTTTATGTGCGTATGGGTACTGGAGGAGATTTCTCCTCGGTTCATCAGCCATGCGTGTGCACTAACAATGATTTGCGAGGGATTAACTGTCCCGCTCTATAAAGTCACCCCATTTGATACAGCATGACTTGCAATGCTTGAAATACTCTTGGACGCAATTACATATTTGCATTTTTTTCTGGTCGATAATTCTTAATGAATGCTCGTGTAAATGACCATTATTACGATATGAAAATTAAATTTTGTACGAGTTGTATGAACTCGTGGTAAAGAACATTTAAGGGAAGGAGCATCAGTTACTACGCTATTGTTTACGTAGTGTGGGTTAGTGGCGAGAACCGGAACGTAGGCCGGTTAAGTATAAATGTGAAATTCTGATTTATACCCCAATTGATAGCGACTTAAGGATACTGATGGTTTGGCGAAACCTTGGGGCAAGTAATTCACCAAGTTGATCGTTGGTTCTAAAGTAAGGAACAAGATATCCGCGGAAGTGGAGAAGGTAACATGTGCCGATGGATTCTGGTTGTACGATATCAACAACAATATATCTGCTTTGTGTTTAAACTTAGTGCTCTTATTTAAATTACTCAAGAGACAGGCCAACGGACAGTGACGTTTGGTGAGTGGCAATCCAGCTGAAGCTGATTTAGTTGTTGGCGGTACAAAGGATCGCAGGTACTTCATGTGTGCGTGCACATGCTGTTGCGGGAACATTGGGTCTCAGTAGATTCGTACCGGTGGTCAAGAGCTTACACTATTATGAAATACGATAACAGTAACATTAATAATAATTATTATAATAATAATAATAATAATAATAATAATGTGGATCTCAGACAAGCACACGTTACAATAAATGATGCAGAAAATAAAAAAGAATTCAGGAACACCATCAAAAAACATACATTTGAAACCGAAAGCAAGAAGAGGCAGGATGTAAATGGACAGTAGAGCGGAAGAAACAACATAGTGAACACATGAAGAAAATATGGGCCCAGAGAAAACACAAACAATCATCATAAAGGAATTCAAGTTCAAACGCTCTCTTTAAATGGGAATAATCGTGAATAATAATAATATAATAATAATAATAATAATAATAATAATAATAATATAATAATAATGGCGGTGATGTCCTGCTTAGAACCCTGAATAGTGCATTGGATGATGTTTGTGTGTAGAGAATATTAGTTGTATGTTGAGAATCCATGCTGACGTTGTCCGAATTCTCAGTGGATTTGTAAGCAGCGGTTGCGAAGGGCAGTTTGTGTGGGCGCTGGCGAAGGCGCTAATGGGCGGCGCGAGCCCCGCTCCGCCGTAAATCTCGCTCGGCAGCGGCGTCCGCCTCGTTTGAATGCGCGAGGAGGCCCCTCCCGCCCACGCCACACACCGCGAGCTGGCGGCATCGGACGTCTCGCAGGGGAACTGCTGGTGCAGTGGATTGTGTGACTCCGGTTGGATCTGCACTCGGTGAACTGATGAACTTCTGTAAGGCGTCTCTTGCAAGAAGGTCCTTCGAGCGTACACTCGGAGGTGCCGTTGTATTTCCAGGGAAGAGGATAGAGAAGGTCCTTCCGACCCTCTGTAGTGCATTCCAGGAGAAGTTTGTTTGAAAATGTGTTCTCTTTGTCAGAGTTCCTTGTGTAAGCAATGCGTAAGCAAATGAGGTCGTGTAAAGTGTGGAATAAGCATTATATTTAATTACGTTGTGTGTCTGCATGTTCCTGGAGCGATTTCTGTTGCATTCCAACCGTACAAAGTTTTTCTGTACACCGCAGCGCATCTGAGATTTTTAGTGAAAAGAAAACAGGAGACATTCCGTAAATCATTGCAACGTTATCAACCAATGTAGTGTCGTGAGCAGAAATCCTTTGTTTACAATTGAAAGTCACTGAAATGTTTTTCGAAATGTTAATATAAAATTGGTTTCTGTGACAGGATCCAGTGATTAGAGGAAATTGAGAGTTTAAAAAAAAAAGAAATAACGTACATTACTCACCTCTAATAATCTTCAAAATAATGCACGAGTTCCCTTACACATGTCCCAACGATGACAAACTGAATGCCATCGCCTGTGAGTAACTTCATCTACGTTTCGCCCTGTGAGCGGCAAGGCAGCAGGTGTGTTACAAGCCTTTATCCCACGTGCAACACTGCGATGAAGCAATACTCACACTTCGTTGCACTGTCTTATCCAATGTTGGACGTAGCTCAATGACAAATGAGACAGGCGAGCATCTCGGATTCGCAGAACTGCAATTTCCACTTACGGTTGCTGTTCCGCTAAACTTTCATTTATCTTAGTTTACTAGCTTTTGCATGTGCTATCAACTAGCCGCCAAGAAGCTATTCATTGGTGGCATCTCGTACAGTTTCAGTTTAATATATACTGCACTAACGACATTTTGTTATTTTAGAAGATGTAACCTAGTTTTAATGACCCTGGCCACGTGTGTACAAATACATCGTCTGCGTGAATGATGCTGATTGTGTCCGAAGTCGTTTCCAGGGCTGCGCGGGTGCCCCCGGGCCGCGGGCGGAGCGGCGTAGAGCAGTTGAGCAGCGCGGCGCAGGGCTGAGCCGGGCCGGGCCGGGCCGGGCGCATTACCCGCTTATCCACGCGGGGGCGGGGGAGGGGGCGCGCGCGGGACGTAATTACCGCGTTATTAATGACGGCGGGTCGTGACTTCATCGGGAGTTGCGAGCGCCGCCCTCCCACACACCCTCGCTCGGCATCCGTCCATCCACCCCCCCTCTCGGGGCCTGGTCCTTCCGCGCTGCCGCCGCACCGCTTCCCCCAAGCGGTTCACAAGCGGCGGAAACGGACAATAAGATCCGTGAAATAAAGTCGACATGGATAGCTGTGGCGGGGAGCGCCCTAACTGCCTTGGTTGTGAGTTTACGGCTGCGGGTTCGAGTGCGTGAGTGTTTGGGGCATGTTACGTGTGTTGTAGAGCTCAGCATTTTAATACAATCGATTCGACAAAGTATCCATCAGTAGTTATGATGAGATAAGTCCTGTGGCCTAGAGGCAGGAAACAAAATGACTCTTCGCTTGAATCGAATTAAATTTTTTGCTCTAGCAAAATTGCTTATTTTAGCCTCTATTGTTTGCAGTATTAAGAATTTAATATTTTTTAAAGAATATCCGACCTGTACCATTGTTCCATCTTTCTTCGAAAAGTTAAAGAAATGACAGTCATATTTTAGAAAAAAGGGTCTTCATGTATAAACCCCCAATATTGACATATCTTAATGACCTACATATGGCACAACTAAATCTTACTATTTTCCCCAACCGCAGTATGCGTGACACATCTATTTAAACCATCCATACTCACATATTGATTACTTTTCCTTTACCGTATGCGTCAACTCTCGGTATTCCATCAGTTAGTGCATGCTTTATCATGGGAGGTGACATCCGACGCCAACACGTGAATCCGGTGACAACACATCGGCTTGCGGGGTTTTCGGCTTGCAGGTATTTCCCACCAGTGGGGCGCCGCCGCACCCGGCACAAGGTGGAAGCTCCCTGCTAGTCTTCCGACATGTGTGGTAGTGTGTATAGTGCATGGAGGTATGGGGGCGAGAACACGACAAGGAAGAGGAAGTAAAGATCTCGCCCGGTCCGTGACCCTTTGTTAGGATACTGTTCCGACATTCGCCTGGTGTTGATTTGAGAACCCACGGAAAACTACCGATCTGAGCTCCTGGCCGCTAGAATTCTCCTTCAGGCAGCCGGTGATTTCGACTTAGCTAGTACGTACTAGGATCGAAAATCCAGTCACCGTCGGGACTCCAACCTTAGAACATCGGCCAGAGGTACTGAGAGACATCAGTTAATGTCTGAGTCACGTGATCCGATCATACTCAAACACACTCAACTCTATTTGGAGGTAAACGTTCGTGTATCCCTTCGCCACCGGCACCATCTTACCTTCTTTGGTACTGCACTATAATCTTGACGTTGTGCGAAGAGACAGGGAACAAAAGAACCTCAAACGTAGATTTTACGGCCGCAATTCGAAATCGTATTGTTGAGGTGCTTGCAGTCCCGTACGTTGAAAAACATTCCCGTAACAACATAGAATGACAGGCAAATTAGATCGACGATTAATTTTTGAAATTTTGTTTTGATATTCGTCTAAGACACCCAGGAACCGTTGAATCCACGTTGAAATCTCGTCTCAATTGAATCGTTCATTTCAGAAACCCGTGAAACGCCAAAATTTAAAATGCGCTTTTGCGTGGAATATTGTTCCGTGAGGATCGACACATCGCTTATTTCATATTTTCCTGAAAAATATTAATTTATTATGTGCTTTAATATTAAAAAATATTTTGAAATCGCTAAAACTGGGACACTTTTTCTCAATTTTCTCGACATGACGAATTTGGCGTTTGACGTGTTTCGGAAATAAACGATTCAATTGCTCGTAATTCCACGCTTTTTCCATATCATAAGCACCGTTATCTCACCATTCCACAAACCACCGCAATAATTCCCAAGCACCCCAACCTGATTTCTTGTAGAGGAGCCCAGTGGGGTCATTCTCCCTCTTTTATTTTTGTCTGTATATTATTGTATACATTGTATGAGCAAACAATTCTGTTTCTTCTGGGTAAAAAATATTTTGAAATCGGTAAAACTGGGACACCTTTTCTCAATTTTCTCGACATGACAAATTTGGCGTTTGACGTGTTTCGGAAAATAAACGATTCAATTGCTCGGCCCGGCGCTGGGAAGGCCGTCGCTCTCCGTTCGCCGCCTGCGCGGCCGCCCCTTCCTTTGTCCGCCGGCGGGGCGGCCCGGCGGCCGGCCGGCGCGCGCGCCCGCGCGATTTATCGGCGCTCGGCGCCGCGGCGCGGCTCGCGCGCCTTTTGTTCGCGCGCGGCGCTTGCGCATGCGCAGGCGGAGGCGGAGGCGCACCAGGAAACAGGCGAAGGCGGCGGCGCGGCGCTGCGATGCGCGGCGTTCGAACGGGCAACGGGACTCCGCGCAGGGCCCATCGCTCTCGGGGCCTCGATGGCGCGCTATCTGCGATCACACGCAACCGCCCGTGGCGGCTCCCACACGGAGAGATCTGCGGGAGAGGGTATTGTGGGGAGGTTCGGGGATATTGAGGCCTCATTCTCCCGAGTTTAGCGAGAACATTGACCTGATAACCGAAGCAAGTACATGTTATTTCAATCGGCACATTAACAGCCAAATCCGTAATGAAAGATTTAAGACGCAACGTTTGCTTGAGTAACGGTTCTGGAAGTAAATGCAAAGTAATTGGATTCTTAAAAATATTTTAATACTTCGGGTTTCAAAAGTTTTATTAACTGTGATGTTTACTGTTAAATGTAACAATACTAATTTTTTAGTATTAACGTTCCCCGGCGAAGGAAAGAACAGTAAAAACTAAATGTAAAGAAAAAGTTAAATCAAATTAAGATACAAATTGAAGTACGTAGATGAAGCAAGAGATAGAAATAAGTGACAAATAGTTATACAAATCAAAATTAATTAATTCTCAGTGTTGAGCTTTTACTAATATTATTGTATTATTATAATAAATATATAATGTATATCTTTGACCCCGGTGAATAAGCTATAAGTCATAAACACTTAAATTTTCAGGAGAGCAAAGAAACAACGCTTAAATGAATTAAATCAGGGATTAATGATATTCAAACGCAGGTGATATTCAAACAAAACTATTTTTGTGTAGGTTTTATTTGACTATCTTTATCCCTTATTTATAGCATTAGTTTAAAATTGTTTATTGCTCTCCTGTAAAATTAAGTTTTTGTGACTTACCAGTTTATTCACCGGGGTCAAAAATATTATATATACTATTTATAAAATAGTATTATGTATCGATTAACACCCGGTGAATGCTGGAGCAGTACCCTACCAAACGGGCCACGGACCGCGCGCGATCTTTCCTTCGTTTTCCTTGTCCTATCCTCTCCTCGTACACACACACACACACACACACACACACACACACACACACACTTACATTAACATGCACTACACTACCACATATTCCGGGAGACCGTTCGGGAGCTTAGAGCTTGTCCCGGCTGGGGCGGTGCCCCGCTGGTGGGAGAGTCCTGGTTAGGGGGAAACCCCACTAGCCGACGGTAGGTTGGCGCCGGATCTCGCCATCCAGTGGGGGAAGATCACCGCCATCTCAGAGAAAAAGACATGCACTACACTTAAGGGACTAATGACCAAAGCCGTTGACGCGCCCGGAAACACGAAAAACAATCATTCAATCAGTATTATATATATATATATATATATATATATATAGATATATATATATATAGTACATATTACTATTACTGACGCCGTACCGAATTTCCTGGGCGCGTTGTGAGGTTCTCGGGAAGAGCGCCCGCGCGCGCTGCTGCTGCTGCGCCGGACGCGACGCGACGCGCGCGAAGAGAAATGGCAGGCTGCGCGCGGGAGGCCAGGGGAATGACACGTGACGCGCTGAATAATGAGCAGAAGTCGGAGCGAATGGGAGGCGGGGCAGGGCGCCGCAGAACCTGTTCCGTCCACCGGGTTTCGAGCCACGGCCCCCGAAGTGGCAGGCGGCCATCGCTGCTTTCCCACCCGATTGGACCGCTTTCATGGCGCACCCACCGCGCCCTATGGGCTTTTTACGCCAGTGTGCACTGTGCACCAAGTCATACACTAGCGACAGAGATACGGCCCGTTCTGACAAGTGGACGAATTTTTTGACAGGTTCTGATGTGGTTGAGCATCGCTGAAGAATGCCTCGTTCTGCGAAACGTATTACTCTTCCACTAGCGATTCGAGTTGGAGAGAAGCTGTTGATTCGTCGGTTCTGTGCAGTTAAAGGTTAGAAATAGTTTTGACGAGTGATTTAAATTTTCACTGAATGTATTTGTAACAATTGATACAAATCAGTCGCAAAGTAAATGAGAATATGTATGCGTGTGAATTAAATAATGGAACTAATGTAAAGAGACGGTCCTTTATAGTAATGAATTTGAGCCCACGTTGCTTACTTTCATCACGCTCATAATTGAACGCTAGTATACTACATTATTAATAAATATTAATTTCTTTGGAAGGAAGTTTTGAAGAATTCATGTATTCTAGTTACATAAATGCATTGGTATCATGCGAACGTTTTCCATTTGAGTTAATGACAAGAATAATAGGGAGTAAAACGGCTCAAGGACAAGTTGGCCAACTTATGCAATTATTGTGTATCATTTCTACGTGTTAATCACGCCCCCGAATTTTCTTTGGGATCATCCAACAATCGCTCACTTGACTGAACAGACTATTCACGGCGTGCTTTCCAAGGTGGTCGCGGCGTTTTCTGATTGAGCCTTATACGCTAAACTCTTATTAGCTCAGCAATATAAAACTTTTTTGAAAGGTAAACGGGGTGCCAAAATATCCCGTTTTTGTGACAATGGCTAATCGGCATCAATTTCCGTCAACAAATTTTAATGGATCATAGTGTATTCCGTTGGGTTTGCATTAGTTTATAAGAAAGCAAGCGCGAGTAGATCATACGTTCATGTACCACGTAATAAAGTGTTTCCCAGACTAACTATTGAAATCGGGGAGGAAGAGATTCTGTGGTGATTCTGGGAAGGGAATGTGAGTTACCCCCGTCACTTGAACTTTTATGTGCTTTATCACTTTCCTAATTTCCCACAAAACACATCCCTCCACATCTAAACAATAAATGCAAACTTACTTAAGTACAAATATGAAATTTTAAAAATAGTGAAGGGTTATACCGAGACCCGCATTTGCCTGAGGATGGCCAAGTAAATTCATTGTATATAACATTGTATCCGTCAAAATTCCCGAAAGACGAAATTCGAACGGGAAGAAATAATTTAAACAAATTCTTTATCACTATCGATATCATTACCGAGAAATTCAATAATCGGAAGTTTATGCTTCTGTGAGTTTTCGTGCGACTTCGCAAGTAATCTCAATTGAGGAATACTGGGCAACTTCATCAATAAAAATGTATATGAAACTAATGATATAATTATAGGTGTTGTCTTTCCCAATAATATTGTTTATTTGAATAGCAACTTTCGATGGCTGAGCCATCATCATCAGTTTCTGGTGTATGGAAGCGTCTAGTCGGCGTACATTTTAAATGCCAACGACAACTCACCACTTAACCAATGAAACTAATGAGTTCATGTTGTGTTATGTGCATGTGTCCCGTTTTGTGCATTTCTTTTTTTCTTCAAGAAAAAAGCAAAATGTCCCGTTTCTAATCCTCTTAGCCGTGGTTAATGTTCTATTCGCGGTACTGGCTGGATTTTCGACGTCACCCAAATAGGTGGTTCGAAATTTATCACTGCCTGGATGAGACTTTTTGAAGCGGGCTGATCTTCTTGGTCGTTTGAATGGTTTCCTCCAGTCCATTCCAGGCGGATGCCGGTGCAGGAGCCCCCAACAAGTCGCGGATGACGGGCGATCGTCCTCATTCGCCTCTTTGGGGCCGAGCGATGTGCCAGATCCCCCTGTCCGTGTGGCGCCAATCCCACTGAACCAAGTCAAGCGAGATTCGATTGGTTTGGTTTGGTTTTTTCGTGTTTCCGGGAGCGTCAACTGCTTTTGTCATTAGTCCCGTTAGTGTAATGCATGTTTTTCTCGGGAGATGGCGGTGATCTTCCCCCGCTGGATGGCGAGATCCGGCGCCGACCAACCGTCGGCTAGTGGGTTGCCCCTAACCAGGACTCTCCACCAGCAGGGCACCGCCCCAGCCGGGACAAGCTCTAAGCTCCCGACCGGTCTCCCGGAATATGTGGTAGTGTAGTGTATGTTAGTGTAAGTGTATGTGTGTGTGTAAGGGGAGAGGATAGGACAAGGAACAGGAAGGACAGATCGCGCGTGGTCCGTGGCCCGTTTGGTAGGGTACTGCTCCGGCATTCGCCTGGTGTTGATCGGAGAAACCACGGAAAACTACTGATCAGAGCAGCCGGCCGCTAGAATTCTCCTCCAGACAGCGACTGAATTCGACCTCGCTGAAAAGTTGTGTCGAAAATCCTGCCGCCGTGGGGTGTGGGAATCTAGGACCTCCCGGTCAGAGGCGCTGCAGTGGCATCTGTTGATGCACTGAGCTACCGCTCCCGGTGCGAGATTCGAGAAACAACGTCCTGCTACTAGTAAAATTGATTCGAAATAGCCGTAGGCAGTGGGATGAGATTTGGTATTTTGTCTTCCAAAACTAAACTTAGCTGGTTCAAACCTGTCGTCGTGCAAAGGGCAGGGAATCATCAGTAGAGGCCGTATGTATTGTGTAATTACATATTTTTGTCTCTCTACTTACCGATCTAAAATTTGTAATCTTGGCGATCGTCACCGTCCTAATACAATATCCAATTTTTTCATTACTATTTTTACATATTTGTATATATTACATATTATATTTTGATATTTTTTTTCTATTTCTTAAATTTTATTAGATATTTTTATTAATAGAAGAACTTTCAAAAAAAATTTTTTTTCCTACTGTGAACACGCCTGATGTTCTCACAACCCGCCGTGCCTGTTACAGTTATCTCAGAGAAAGTGCGCGTCAGCCAAAGACATCATTTTCGCGTTTGGGTGTGAAAAGTATCACCGACATCACGGATCGTGACTTTAACCTTAATTTCGGAGAAAAATGGCGATCGCCGACGGTAAAACTTCAGTTGGAGGGTTTCACGTTGCAGTGATTGTTTGCTGGTCGTAGATAGCGCCAGTTTGTACGATTATCGATGTTAATATATTCATTGCGTCTAGTCAGGCTGCAAAACTACAGACCTGGATAGTAATAGATGAAGCTTCTCCAATGATGGGAATGTTGCATGGTGCATCAACATGTGCTCTTCAAATTAATTTGTAAGACATTTGTATTATTTTTTAAATTTGTTTATGAAAAAAAATTATGTAATTTTGTATTACGTAAATTGGTTTAATGAGCGAATTTTAATATTACATACGATATCACTTATTTATTTCATATTCTTCTGTTTTCATTACATATTAATGTACATATTTCGAAGTTTCATACTACATATTTTTTCGGTCTCTAATCATCAGTCATCATGGCACGCTTGTGGCATACGAAACAACTGCAGCGAAGTGAAGACACCAACGAAATCAAATCCTCGTCAACAGATTCCTTGTTTGCTTCTCACAGAGGAACAACGGAAGTGACTGTTGAAATGGGTGTGTCGTCTCGTGGCGGCGAATGAGTAAAGCATCCGGTCGGTCGCGTTGGGCGTCTTCCCGGCGCGAAATTCCAAATGCGCAACATTGCTGTCAATATCGCTGGCGGACTAATGCAGAACATTCTACAGTCCGGTCGTGAGAAGACAGCCGCAGCTACTTCAAAATATTGGAGATTCGAGAGATATCGGCGAGATTTCGACAGACAATGGATTTAATTATATTAAAGTTATTATTTTATAAATATAATTAATAAATATACAATTGATAAATATACTTGATTCTATATTGACCACCTACACATTCCCCGATGCCTTGGGGAGCCTGTTTTCCAAATGTCGTATAACAATTTCCGAAATTATCAGGTTAAAAATTTACACATTTAATGAAATGCTTTTTAAGAGAGGTTATGGGACCCATTTGAATAATTTCGCGTCCCCGTGCTCTCGCTTAGGAATAGAGCAGCATGTTCTTGGCGAGGAGGAGCGATCTCCAGCGCGGTGCGTGAGCAGCCGCTTGACGGGGAGTGGAGGCGGGGGCGTGGAGGCGCGCCCAGACAGCTGCCTGCTGAGGACGGGGCCGCGCCGGCAGAGGCCGTTGGCTGCGGAGCCGGCTCCGGGACGCGTCCGCCCCCGCCCCGTCCCCGCCCTCTCCGCGCCCCTCCCTGCTCAGAGGGGGCGTCGAGATTTATTGGCTCTCGGCGGCGCGGCGCGGTGGGTGTGGGCGGCCGCCGGCTTTTGTTTCGGCGCGCGGGCGCCCGCCTGGCCTGCAACGAGCGGGCCCCATCCCCCGCCCTTTAATAGCAGGCTGCTCACTGCTCAAGGTCAGCGTGGGCGCAACCCTTCCTCCAGCCGAACGCTCTTCGGCGCGGTTTCCGAAGGATTTTTTGACAGCTGTTGAAGACAACCCGTGGCTCATCCGGATGGAAGTGGTGCTTTTGTGTACTTTCGTGCTACGCACTCCATTATTTAGAGATTCGTTTCTTCTTGTTACATTATAATTTCAGTTGTTACTGATCTGTTTTTAAATTAAGCCATTATTTTAATTACTAGGTCATTTATGTAACTTGTAAATTGAACCCCCCCATCTCGGTTGTGATTGTCGGTCAGTTGTTCAACAATGTTGAGAGCAAATTCAGTGGTCTTTCGTTTTCTTCTGGATAGCAAAGGTAAAAAATATACTACACTTCCACTACGCAATACTAGACGGCAGTGTAGCACTATCAAAACAAATTACTTATACTAATGGCCTTCTACAAGACGATTGTCAGAGCCATCTATTCCTTAATACCGAACTAATGGATGTTAGCATTATTGAGAACATAGATCCTCCACTTACGATGTGATTTTGATGCCAAAGAAAATCGCTATTACTGCAAGAAGCCATGAACTCTCTTGGTAACTAGACATCAGAGATGGACCTGAAAATAAAACGACGAGAAACCGATATATTGGTGTTTCAAAATTATTATTATTTTTTTATTCAAAATTTTTTCTGATACAGCGTACATAGCGACTTTACAGAATTGTTTGCTTATACAATGTATACAATAATATACAGACAAAAATAACAGGGAGGACGACCCCACTGGGCTCCTCTACAAGAAATCAGGTTGGGGTGCTTGGGAATTATTGCGGTGGTTAGTGGAATGGGTGAGATAACGGCGCTTATGATATGGAAAAAGCGTGGGAGTTGCGGAGGACGGAATTTATCTTTGGGGAATCTGGACGGGATGCGGTTTAGATGAGGATGAGTGGTTTTTCCTAGTGAGAAAATCGGTTGGAAGGGGAGGTTATGAAGCTTGTTGTAGAATCTTTCGGAGTGACGGGCGATGTGCTGGGCGACTGTAGGGAATTTCAAATCATTTTGAATTTGATCATTAGATATGTACCATGCCGACCTGGATGGCCGAGGTGGCTAAGAGCGAGTACCGACTCAGCGCTTCGGTCCGAAGGCTCGCGGGTTCGAGTCCCGCCTTGGGCATCGTTGTTTGTCCCTTGTCCTTGTATGTGTTGTCGCGGAGGGCCTCGCGTTCTGATGACCCCATATCAGAGGAGCCCGCAAGTGTGTTGGTGTCAAGTGTATGGTCGAATATGCGTCCCATCGAGGCGTAAAGGGTAACCGGCTGTTGGCTGGATAAAAAACCCTAGAAAGAAAGAAAAGAAGATATGTACCATAGGGCATTTAAGGCAGTGCGGAGGATTTTATTTTGTAGGGTTTGGATCTGCTTTATTGTTGAGGGGGCGGCATCTCCCCATACCGGTGCAGCGCACGTGATTGCTGGGCGGACTAGTGATTTATATAAGTGAATGGTGGTTTTTAGGTTAAGGGAAAGACTTTCTATTAATAAGAGGATAGAGTTGGCGAAGGAAGGAATAGGCTAGATTTTGGCGAGAACGTATATGGACTTTCCAGGTTAGCCTGGTGTCTAGAAGTACTCCAAGGTAACGGATAGAAGTGATGTGATCTGCCCATTTGAGGGGAGTAGATGATGTTTCAAAAGAGATAAAATAGCTGTAAACGAGAATTCATCAATGTGAAATATTAAAAATGATCGATGTGTACAAATACTTAGGTATCACATTGCATACAATCGGAAAGTCCTTTAGTTGCCACGTTAAAGTAAGGATAACTGCAGTAACAGTCGCAATGTACCAAATTAATAACATTAAGAGCTTACCTGTCAAAATTGCAATGCGCCTATCCCACGCGAAAATATTCTCGATAATGACATGTGGAATTAAGGCAACATGGTCATTGGCCATATGTGTAAGGAGAAAAAACCAATAGAAACATGAAACTCATCGAATCGATCATGCTTACATGTCTGAAAAAGTAGTGTCTGAAAGGCAGTCAAAAAAGCAGTGTGTCTCAAGACTAGTACATGCTGTGACTGAAGAATCTTTTCTGATAGACAATATAAGGCCCATTGGGGTTATTTCCTTCTACCAGACACCGAGGCAGTCATTGAGTATAGTGGAGGGGCTTAATAGATGAATTTTACACCTCGGACTCTATAGTACACAACTAATTTTTATTATTGGAATAAAATAGATCTCACTAATGCTTTGTCATATTTACATCAATTCACTGAACATTTTCTCGACTTGAAATGATGACTGCCTTTATCGGTGTCTAAAGTTTCGAAGTTAAAGACCGTTTTCCACGAATTAATCCCATCTGACCGTGCGCTGGGCAGTTGAGCCTCAGGAGTTCGTAACGTGGTCCTGCTTCTGACACCGAGAGACTTGCGGCGTTTTGCGGGCACCGAAGGTCATCGTAAATGCAATGGGGAAGATGGGGACTTCTGGGAAGCGAGGGGACTAGTCGATCAGAATTCGAGGGCGGGATTATCTACTACTTTGCAAAGCCGCTCCAGGCCCCGTCGATGCGTGCGTGGATGCGCAAACACGCTGACCTTCGCCGCCGCGGGGGGGTGGGGGCACGCGATACCGTAAGGTGCGGAGCAACGCTCGTGTTTGCGTGGGGCTCGGGGCGCCAGCCCTAAGGGCGTGGCAGGTCGGAGGGCGAAGGGCTGGAGGCGCTTTGAGACGCCGAGCGCGGCGATAATGGCCTCGCCCACCCGCCGCATCCGGCCCGCGCTCGCTGTGCGTGGAAGCTATCTAGCAGCCCTCGCTCGAGATGGCGGCGTGGGGCGCTGACACTGAGCTCTTGGGCCCACAAGGCCGCGGGAGTAGCCGAGTTGCGCGAGATGCTCTCTCTAATCAGTCCGGCGGATGGAACTGCTACCAGAGACATTTTGTGTAGCGTGAAGCTCTTAGCGAAGCATCTGCGCAGAGATCGATACCGATGTCCTCTATGGCGTACACATACTCTCTCATGCAACTTTGAGCCTGTGAGCATGCGCCAACCCGAAGTCATAGGGTCATATTTATGAAGCTCTGCCAGCAGAGCTCTTATGGCCCTGCCATATTAGGGGCTTGCTGGGATGACAAGTAACGACTGGAATTGGCTGGGGCCGTTCATAAATCGCAAAACCGCACACTGGCAACCTGCTAGGCCTGGCAGACCCCTGGCGGAGGTTTGTAAATACGGCCCTTAGTGACGACTTATATTGAAAGCATAGCGATAAGTCCCATACTGAACTGATTCGCAACTGTGGCGACAAAATGGGCTAGTAACTATTTATTTCCATTATGCAACTGGAAGTTAACGTACATTTACATGTTTTTACAATTATCTGTTTAATATAATAATTATAGTACTGTATATTCTAATTGTACAGATCAGT
Organism: Teleogryllus oceanicus; assembly: GCA_964035755.1. Taxonomy (NCBI): domain Eukaryota; kingdom Metazoa; phylum Arthropoda; class Insecta; order Orthoptera; family Gryllidae; genus Teleogryllus; species Teleogryllus oceanicus. The sequence continues at coordinate 199,309,582 of CAXIVR010000002.1, forward strand.
AGTCGAGGGGAATTCCTAGTTTAATAAATGTGAATCAAGGGAGTGTTGCATTAAGGGAATTTAGCGCACACTCTCCTCACATTTCGGAACTACTTCCATTTAGGAATATCTTTTTTTAGACTTCTCAGCTAATGGTCACTGCTTGTTTACGCTACGCTATGCACACTCTACTAATCCACTTAGTGACTTGCAGTTTTGTTTCACGTTTCATAATACTTTGTCACCGATATATTCGTATTCTGTTGACTAACTGAAAGTTCTAAAAAAAGAAAACGATGGCGATCTTTAGTGATTCATATTGTGCTAATGCTTTTACTTCGATCTAACCACTATCTGATACACACTCGCATAGAAGTTCCGTACCAAGGAACGACAAGTATTGCGATGTCCAACACGCTTGATGTTCGGTTGTTGCGAAAGTATCTTGGGAATACCGTAGGTTTCCGCAAACAGTAGTGAGATCCGGGCGTCCGATTATAAATGTCCGCGTCGCCTGTGGCAACGATAGGTTCATTGAGGCCGCGTGTGTGTACAGAAAACGTTGGGCTCTGGGGGGAAAACACAACGCCGGCGCAGCGGCGTATTTGAACGTCGGCAGCCGCGCCGTGAAACCCGAGCCCGGACGTGGCGGCGGAGGCGGTCATTGAAATTCTGCGCGAGGCACGCGCGCGCTTTGTTGGATGCTGAGCTGCCTGCGCGCAGGGAGTGCCCGCGCCGCCTGCGCGCCTGCGCAATCGCCACAAACGAAACGAAATCGCGGCAACAAAGAATGGCAACAATGTAACCGGTAAAAGTTATAATAGAATCTTAATAGTCATACACAGTCGTACATATACGTCAGTACATACACGTCAGACTGACTATGTAGTGAGTCACCACCTCCTAGAGTTATAAAGCCTGCTCACTGTTTCGTGACGTCACCGTAGGTAGTCATGGAGAGCGTCGGTCATTTCTCGCTTACCATTTCCACACCATCTTCAACGCCAGGAAACCGTTTTCACTCCTTTTGTATTAAAAATTATCAATTCATGATGAAAGTTCTTTTAAGTACACTTTTTTAATAAACATTGGTTTTCAATAAGTATATTATAACCTATTTATTGAGAATACAACTGATGAATTTACTGGAAAATATTCAATCTTCTGCAATTTGTTTGATAATCCATCATTTCTTTTGACAAAACTTATCAAAATACAGCTTTCCAGCGTAAATGTCTGACTAAATCATTTACTGAATGACCATTTACACAATCATCATGAACGAATTCTCTCTTAGATATTTTTAGATAGTGGGACAGCAAACATTTATTTCATTGGTGACTTTTGAAGCATTCCTTATTACAAGGAGTCATTCGGAACAGTCACCCATTCTCATCTTACATTTTCTTCAGTGCATATTTCAGGAAACTAAATTATCCTTCCTTTTAATACAATAGTATATCAATGCATGATTAAAAACTTTGTTCTTAGACATGGTTTTATTGAACATTTTCTTTATAATACAATACATCAAACATAATTATTTACAATATAATACACATCTATTTATAATCACTGAATTTATTGGAATGTATGTAGTTTTCTCTGTAATTTCCATTTCCAGTCTTTCCTGCTTTTCACAAGGGCCTTCCTGTCTGGAAAACCCTTGGTGAGCTGGACAGTTAGGAGCAGAGATGATACAGCATCACTTCTTAACTTCGGTATATTCAGTCTCGATGACAGCTTCTCTCCTTGTTCATTATACCACCTTCTCCCAAATAATGTCATTTTGATGGAAATGAAGGTGGCATACCTGAAACAAGAAAAATAATATATTATATGTATAATAATAATAATAATAATAATAATAATAATAATAATAATAATAATAATAATGTTGCATGAGGGGTAAACTAAAATTGTACAATGGTTAGTCTATAATATTAAATAAGTACATAGAATTTAAGTTTCACTTTCAAACCAATTTTACCAAAGAACAAAAAAAAATTAATTTGAAATTAATTCATGCACCATTGAGACTTTTGATTTCATACTTCCCTAGGGTAATTCCTTTGACATAAATAATTTTTACGCATTACTTACAATTGAATGCTATAACTTAAGTGCTACTATTCTAAGATTATTTAACTGATAGTTTAAGTTTCTACTATCACTATTCACTTAACAGTATACAGAAAATAGTTGCAAGTTCAGCATCATATTACAAGGAAGAATTGCAAGATCTAATTGCAAACAACTTGGCTTCGTGATAAAACATTAGGAATATTACTAAATAATGTCACAACCCTTAGCAACTTACATACAATTTATGCTTTGAATAAATAATAATATAATAAATGTAGGTTCTACATGTGCATAAGAACCACAGCCTTACCTTCGAGGATTTGGAAGAACAAAATCTTCTCTGCGAATAGCATCGTCCATTTCTTCCGCAAAACAGGATCTTTTGGAAAACCAAAAACATGTACTTCGAGGCTTCATCGCAGTTTCCTCGACACCTCGGAACTACACATCTAAACAGCATATCAAACCGGCAGTATAATACAAGTATGAACTTCACCGAACACACGGACAACACCAGACGAATTCAACTGAAAACAACATGCCTGCGTTCATACCACCCCTGCTTCTTGACTACCTACGCCGCCATCTTAGTGACGTCACGTACTAGTGAGCAGGCTTTATAACTCTAGGAGGTGGTGAGTGAGTACTGTACTGACGTCGTCAATACATACACGTCATACATAGTTTTAACTGTGTTTTGATGTAAAATAAATAAATAAATAAATAGTGTTTGTGCACACTCCAACGTTAAAGCACGATTGATCTGCGCATGCACAGAAGATCGATAGTCGGTCCTCTAAGGCGGGCACAAACTCTTTAATTTCGTCTACGATATTGAATAGTATAGTGGTCAGGGGCGGATCGATCCGATTATACTGGAGGGGGCCATCCAAATTTTTTTGTTAAATATTAAACATTTGTTATTAAATGGAAGTGTTCTATATTATTTTATAGTATAGTATTGTATATTGTTATTATTGTATATTATTTTTGAAGTGTTTATGCGATTCTGTGGAGTATCATTTTTTAAATAGTGGTATAATTCTAACAAATAAATATTTAAATCAATTTTGCCAAATAAAGGTAGGAAACAAACGAAAACTCTAGGCCTTGGGGGGAGGGGTGGCGGCATGCCTCTCTCTTGATCCGCCACTGATTAACGCCATAAAATATTGTTATAGTGTGAAATTCCTTTTAGTAGGATATGGATCACGGGATCGGTCAGTTAATGAAATACATTAGTTTGCCAACGTTTCGGAATATTTCATTCCTTCATCAGGGCTTACTAATACATAAACTGGTCAAACATCATGTTCGGCTCCAGCCCAATTCCAAAATAGAGTTGCTGAAGCACACAAGTCCATTTCAAGTCAGACCAGGGCCACGACCCGAAAGAAGTGAAATTCGTTTTGATAATCATGGTTTTCATGAAAAACATTTCATAGCGGTAGCAGTGACAATTTGATGTTTTTTTAATGTCATGAATAAGGACTTCACGAAATTCCTTAAAGTACTTGCATTGCGAATTTATAGATACGCGAAATAGTCAATTTCTGGGCTATGGAAATTATTTATAGAATTAGTTCACTAGTCAGAACATAACATGATGTAAGAAGTAATAGTCATGAGTTTGACATTCAATGTATCGTAAGAACATTTATACAGTGTCAAATACTCTTCTATTTCAGTAGAGGTCGACACAAGTATTTCCGTGAACAACCAATAATTAGAGCTATGGGAAGACACATGGCCGTGTAATTCATATTGCTATTGCAATAATTGAGTCGAGTGTAGGGGAAACCCACTGGTTCATGTTACGCATGCACGGGAGCCAGGGGCTCTTTCCAATTTGCTGACCATTGGGTGCACTCCGCCAGCCTTTGTGCCGCTTTTATTGTCCCCTCACCCGCGAGTTCATTTGCCCCGCGGAGCGTCTCCGGTGTCTTGCAGGCGGTCGCGCCGCGCCGTGCCGGCTGGCGCCCATTCTGAGAATCCGAGCGCCTGCGTGCGCCGTGAATGCGCCAGGCGCGAAGGAGAGAAGGTGGGGGGGGCGGGGCGGGGCGGGGCGGGGCGGCGTGTGGGAGGGCCTAATCCGGTGCGTGATGACCCGGACGCCGCGCGGAGGACGGCGCCTGCGCGATAAGCCTCTAACTACGTTCCCCGCCCCAAAGCGACCGCACGCGGCGGCGGAACGCAACGGGACGGGATGGCGGGGGCGCCGGCGCATAACTCAGCGCGGAGCGGCTCCCCCCGCCTCGCCCCGCTCCGCCCGCTTCCCCGCTTCCCCGCCCGCCAGCTCGCTTCCTTAGTTGCCGCATCCCGGCGGAGTCCAAGGCGGCCCCACTGCAACCTCTGATGCAATGGAAAAACTGATTTGACCACGACTATACTGTATCATTACCTTCAAGCATTCGTGTGGGTGGTTTTGTGTTGGCGCTAGTGCATTCGTTAGAGCTCCGTCAGATCTGACAAATTTGTTTATAAAATCAGCGAGTTCATTTGCCGTTCATTTGCCACATATACATATACATATATATATATATATATATATATATATATATATATATATATATATATATATATATATATATATATGTGTGTGTGTGTGGTGTGTGTGTGTGTGATAATAAAATAATTTAATAATAAAAGATAATATTTTGAAGCCTCATAATTAAACTACTGATTTTATTATTGAAGTGAAAATTTGTTCATTGTTTCCTGGACTCATACTCAGTGTATTAAAAAGTGTTTGCCTGAATTGTTAGAGTGCAGTTAATGTATTCCATGTTTAATAATACTCGTATATTGTCAATGAAATCATAGAGAAAGATTTTAATATTAACAATATATAGAACTGAAAATGTCATCTACACTGTGGCATCTGAGCGAAGGCGACCTTGTTTTAAGTAAAGGCGGCTTTAGAATAGAATAGAATAGAATATTTATTTTGCTACTTAGGAATACTAGAATATTTCCGGTGGTAGCGTTTTCTAAGAAATTTCTACAAATACACAAAACAAACATCAAACAACATTAAAATATTAACATGTTAGCAAATACAATTTTACAAAATTAACCTATTAACCATATTTACTTAGTCTAATTTTAAAATTTTTGACATTCTGAGGAAAGTCTCAGCACTGCAGCAGGTAATTTGTTCCAATTTTGTATTGTTCTGTTTACAAATGAGAATTTACCTACATCTGTTCTCTGTTTTCTTTGCCGAATTTTGAAACCATGATCCTTCCGCGCGACGTAAGTTGGTTTAGATAGTCTTTCCTGTACTTCACCCCATGGACGATCCCCTCTTATTGATTTGAATAATGCACAAAGAGCGATTTCTCTCTGCGTTTTTCCAAAGGTTCCACGATATAAATACAGAATTTGAACGTCCTCTCTAACAAATTTTGCAGTATATTTTTGTACTTTCTCCGAGAGATTTTATTTGCTGTAATCGATAAGGGTCCCAACATATGGAGCCAAATTCTAATATCGGACGTACTAGAGACGTGTACCCTAATTCCCTTGATTTTCCACTTCCTTTTCTAAGTATTCTAATTACAAAGTGTAATGCCTTCCACGCCTTTTCACTACATAATTTACGTGTTCTGTCCAACTCAGATCCTCGTTTAGTACAATTCCCAAATATTTACAGCATTTAGCCCTCGGAATATCCTGATTTCCTAATTTATATATGATATCGTCTGTCTTTCTAGAACGCGCGAATCTACTAAACTTGTACTTGCTGGGATTTAATTTCATTTCATTTGTGATAGACCATGATTCTAGCTTATCTAAATCAACCTGCAATATTTCTGTATCACTTGTGTTCTTAATTTCCCGATAAATTATACAATCATCTGCAAAAGACGTATTTTGATTGAGTTCCCTGCCAAATATCATTAATATACGCTGTAAATAACAACGGATCTAGGACACTTCCCTGTGGCATTCCGGACGTTACTTCCGCCCTCGAAGAGAAATTTGACCCGATTCGCACCCGTTGAGTACGCGAGCTGAGAAATTCTCGAATCAGAGAGCAATTCTTCTGTCTACGTCAAGCCTACTAATTTTTGTATTAATTTATTATGGGAACGAGGTCGAACGCTTTTGTGAAATCTATAATAATTGCATGAACAATGGAACCTTCATCGAGAGAATCAGCAATGTCTGACTGACAGTGACTACCGATCTCGCTTTACTCTACGACTTAACTCATTCAGTATTCGGTGAGTAGCGAGCGTCTGCTCGCCGAATCCCGAGGCGGCGAGCTGCGATCTCGAGATAGCGAGCACGAAGGCCTGCTGTTTGTCTTTTGAACACATCAAAGGAACCGAACATTTGCCCAGGACATCAGCAGTTCGGGATTGGGCGAGCAGTAGCTCGCTATTTGGCGAATATCGAATGTGTGCTGCCACCTTAATGGTAACGCGAATCTCATGAACCTTCCGTGATAATGAAGCTCCAATTAAACTGCTGCGTTGAGAACATATCATTAAGAGCTTAAATAAACAGCATTTCACACGGACAAAACATTTTCCTTGATTTATTTTGTTCTAAATAAGTAAATAATTGAATCTCAGGGTCATTTCCTTTAGATGGTTCGAGATGGTACCGGCGAGATAAAGGCCAACGCATTAGGACCGAGCGTCGCGACGTTTGGGATGTCGAGGCTTGCATCCCGAAATTTGTTTGTTGTGTAACGCCTGTGAAATTTGCTTGTGTTGCGTGATAGTAGCGCCTCCCAGAATAAAATTCGTAGACCGAATGTTCCGATCAGAAGTTCCCGAAGTTGTACGACCACACTCGGGCGCGTGCGGAGCAGCTCTGTGCAAGGAGGCGCGGGCCACTCGCGATTTTACTTCTCTCTCCCGGGCGCGAATGACCGCTGCAGTTAAAGCACAAGATCTAGACCAGATTCTTTCATTTTTTAAAACATTTACTTCTACTCGTTCGACCTAAGGTCTTTCGAGGGATTTCAGTTTTTGATGCTGATTTTTTGGGAATCGGGGTTAGAATTCTCTGACTTTCTTTCAGATTCTTTCAGTACGAGTGCCGATTCTTATCGCCATATCTGGAAAGAATGAATGAGTGGACGGTGATGTGCCATGCATTTTGAAGGAATGATGAAAGGGCAGAGAAACGGCAGAACGTCCGGTCTCCCCTACCGCTTAGTTCCCCAAATTGGATTTGGATGAACTGGGATTTGAACGCTGGTGGAAAGCGAGCGGCCTCTCTACTATACGTGTCGCCACCATTCTGGTAAAAGGGAAAGATTGATTGATTGGTGCTTCGGAGCGTCGCAACTGCTATTGTTATTTGTCCCGTACATGTAGTGCGTGTTATAATCTGAGAGGGGCAGTGTTTGGCGCTAGAACGTAAGTTCTATTGATCGCAGAAAGTACGGAAAACTACCGGCCGCTTGAATTCTCCTCTCGACAGCGGCAGCATTCGACCAATCTATGATGCTAGAATCGAAAACCCACTTGATTGATTGATTTTTCGTGTTTCCGGGCGCGTCAACTGCTTTGGTCATTTGTCCCGTTAGTGTAATGAATGTTTTCTCTCTCGGGAGATGGCGATGATCTTCCCCCGCTGGATGGCGAGATCCGGCGCCGACCTACCGTCGGCTAGTGGGGTTTTCCCCTAACCAGGACTCTCCCACCAGCGGGGCCGGGACAAGCTCTAAGCTCCGGACGGGTCTCCCGGAATATGTGGTAGTGTAGTGCATGTCAGTGTAAGAGATAGGACGAGGAAGAAGAAGGAAAGATCGCGCGCGGTCCGTCCGTGGCCTGTTTGTTAGGGTACTACTCCGGCAGTCGCCTGATGTTGATCGGAGAAACCACGGAAAACTACCGATCAGAGCACCTGGCCGCTAGAATTCTCCTCCAGACAGCGACTGAATTCAATCTAGCTGAAAAGCTAGTGTCGAAAATCCTGCCGCCGGGACTCGAACCTAAGATCTGCCCGGTCAGAGGCGCTGCAGTGACATGAGTTGATGCACTGAGCTACCGCTCCCAGTGCGAAAACCCGCTACCATCGCTCGAACCCTTGGATCTCCGGTCACAGTCGGTGCAGACCCAACAGTTGTTGCTGCGAGCCACCTCAGCCGGAAGGAAGGAAGGGGAGGATGGGGAAGCAATGGCCACGTGTGAGGGCGCGATTGTTGTTTGCGCTGATGGAAGGGGGCGGGGCGGCGCGCCGAGCGGCTGCGGCTGCGCCAGCGCGGAGGACAGGAGGCGAGGACCAGGACGAGGACGTGCGCGGCGCGGCGCCCGCGGAATGGCAAGTGCCCGCTCCCAGGCGCTGTCCGAACAGAATGCAGATGCGGAGGGACACGCCCCTGCGAAGCCCTCTCCGCGCGGCCGTCGACATCGCGTCGCTTCTGCCGGAGCGGCAGCCGTTCGCTGCTTGGGATGACGACGCGCTGAGGGCAGCTTATGCGTTTGTGCCTTTAAGATTAACGAGGCAACGAGCTACTTAATAAAATGATTAGCATCTACTGCGAAATATGAGACATTTAATTGCAGTATTAATTCTTTGACCCCGGTGAAAAAGCTGATTAGACAAATAACTTAATTTTATAGTGGAGCAAAAACTGCTTTTAACTAATGCTAAAAATAAGGAATTAAAGATATTCAAACAAAACCTACACAAAACTAGTTTTGTTTGAATATCATTAATCCTTGATTTCATTCATTTACACGTTTTTTTCTCTCTCTTGTAAAATTCACTGTTTATGACTTATCTGCTTATTCACCGGGATCAAATAATTATTAGCATACCTTCATTTTCTTGTGAATATATTATGAAACGATGATATAATGATGGTAAATAATACACGACTGTGAAGTGATATTACGATAGAGCCAGTATCGTAAACTTACATTTGTGTATTAATACTTATTACATCGACTTTCGCACAATACTTTTTCTTCGATTAATAATAGTTCTTATGACTTTTACATTTAACGGTTACATCGAAGGGTGCATTCAATTGGAAAGGGGTTTTGGATGCGGAGGTGAGGAGGATGTTCAGTTCTCGACGATAACAATAACTGGTTGTACTCGCCACCAGGCTCCGCCTTAGTACATGCGGCGCTCGCCGGTCACTTGGGAGGCTGTCATGTAGCCCTCGGGTAGACAACGGAGCCTCTGATACAAACATTTTCCTCCTACGCTCCGTTTATTTATTCTGATGTGGATCTTGCGAGACGTCCTTACCTATAACCTTTAGCAATGCAGATGTATGCGGCGAGAGAGCGGGTGAGCAATGCGTTCTGGAAGTGTAGGAAGAAGCGAAGGGGAAAAGGGTGGGCGAATGTCTTGTTCAGAAGAACAACTGGACGTGTGCGGTTGGAGATGAGGGACATCTTGTATTAAAACCGCATCACTCCCACGTCTTGAAAATGAAACTCTCAAACGTTCATCCACTCTCGACAAAATTTAAGTCAGACTCCTCGATGTACAGATGGAACAACTTGAAAGAGATCGGAAATTCGGAAACTCAAATCATTATTCGCCTATCACGTTATGACTTTTCGTCAGTCAATTCGTCTTTCAATGTACAATATGGTTATTCCCCTTTTTTCTCTATGTACTATTGCTGTGTATACTTCTGCTGCTTTAATACATGTTATACAACATATGTTTACTACATTCCTCAAGTTAAATTTATTTGTGATAAAGACTACGCATTGGAAAGTGACTGGATCTTATCGCTCTCTTTGCGACTGTTCTGTTGGCTATTTCCCTCTTAACAATATAGTATTTGCTGAATTTATACTAATTCACATGTAGGAATGCTTTGACAATAGGAAATCGGGAGTATTTGAGATGGTTGGGAGATTCGCGTGATCATTAACTCAAGGAGGGAAGTGGAGGGTCGGGCCCTGGAGGCAGTCGTCGCCGCCGTCCCCTGCGGCGCGGGTCGGCGCCCCGCGTGGGCGCGCACGGCTCAATCGAGGCGCGACCTCCGGCCGCGGCGTTTGTTTAGGCCTGATGGGCTTCTCGGCGCGACCCCGCGGGAGGCCACGCCCGCGATACACATTTGTACCCATCAGCCGCGCCTCGCTCCCCGCCCACCGCAGCCAGCGGAGTGGCCGCCGCGCCACTTTGCCTCCCAAAGGCTCTCCGGACTGCTTGAGGGCGTGCGATTGATCGATTTTTTCGGCTGTCCGGGCGCGTCAACTGCTTTGTCATTAGTCCCGTTAAATGTAGTGCATGTTTTTTCTCGGAAATGGCGGTGATCTTCCCCCGTGGATGGCGATCCGGCGCCGACCTACCGTCGGCTGGGGGTTTCCCAACCAGGACTCTCCCATCAGCGGGCACCGCCCCAGCGAGACAAGCTCTAAGCTCCCGAGCGGTCTCCCGGAATCTCTGGTAGTGTAGTGCATGTTAGTGTAAGTGTGTGTGTAAGGAGAGGATAGGACAAGGAAGAGGAAGGATAGATCGCGCGCGGTCGTGGCGCGTTTGATAGGGTACTGCTCCGGCATTCGCCTGGTGTTGATCGGAGAAACCACGGAAAACTACCGTTCAGAGCAGCCGGCCGCTGGAATTCGCCTCCAGACAGCGACTGAATTCGACCTAGCTGAAAAGCTAGTGTCGAAAATCCTGCCGCCGCCGTCAGGACTCGAACCTAGGACCTCCGGTCAGAGGCGCTGCAGTGACATAGTGCGTACGAGCTGTACTAGGGTTTCTATAGAATAACTTTGACGCACGATTATCTGGACGCGGTTTTCCTGTCGGGAGCCTCGTTGCGATCTAATTTTTGGTACTGAAGCACCCGATTTTATAGCCTCGTCCCTACTGATCGTACGTCCGAAGTCACTCTAATGAACTCGGAGAAAAAGCCAACCTGAGTGCGGGGTGGAACCTAACTGTTACTAATAAAAGCGCGAAGCGGCAACTGTTAATTAGTTTTTAAGTAGAAAATGTTTCGTTTAGTCTATTGAAGATAGGTCGTTTCCGAGTTGCGAAAGCTTAATCGGCTGCATCGGCAATTGTATACGGATTAATGAATAAATTCCTGCCCCTCGAGGGTTAGTGGAGAGGGGAAAACGTAAAAGGGGCGGGGCGCGGAGCGTGGTGGTGCTCGTGCGTGGGCGCCTGGCGGGGCGCGTGGCCGCGGGCGATGGGCGGCGGGCGCCGGGGGCGGCGCGGGCTAACGAGCGCGCGGGACGATCCATCACGCGCCCGCTGCCCGCCGCCACCGCCGCCGCCACGCCGCCGCCGTAATTTTCGCAACGAGCTGCCGGCGGCTGCGCTCCCGCGGCTACTGGCGACGGCGGCGGCGGCGGGTGCTGCGGACGAGGAAAGAGGCCCGAGGGCGTGGCGCGGCGTGGTGCTCTGCTCCCTGCTGCCGAACCGTCGCTCGTCGTTGCGCGGAGTGCAGCGGAAGCCGCTACGTGGCAGTGCGTTGAGCGGCGCGATTACGCTCCAGCCTAACTTCGTATGTTCACTCCAAGGTCTTTTTTTTTTGCTGCTGCCACTTGCTCTGCTCTCAGTGTGCTTCAAAACTGCTTCCGCCATCAATCCTCAGGTTAAGGCTACATGAGATTTCGTCGCTTCGTTTTTTTGCGTCGTTTTCGCTATTATCCCCTCCGTTACTGTACACTGCCTCGGGATGGAAGGTTCTTGCAATGATTGCTGTTTTACAAGAAGCCTTAACAACAATTTCAAATTTGTACCAAAAATGAAAAATGAAAAAGAATATTAATATTTCAAACGTACAACATTGATTACAGAATTTTTCCCTCAATGAAATATGTTCTAAAGTAGTGGTGTTACAAAATCATACTTTCTCGCATTTTTATAACTTTTGCAATTTTCCCAATTCAGAGAATTCATCGAAAATGAGACCTGTAACATTCTTTTGAGCATCTTTAATGCTAACAGAGTACACAATTTAATAAAAAATCAGACATTTTTTAAACAAAATGGAAAACGTAATTGATACTTTGTATGAAATGACCCAAAAATCAATATATTCGTTTGAAACACGCAGGGCCTCCATTTCTTTAAAGTCGATCGAGGAATATCAATTTTGGAGAAATTCGTGTCAACGGATTAGATGCTCGTGTTGGTGAGAGGCGGACGGACAGATTTAATCATTTTTATAAGGACCCACCAAATTAGATTCTGTCTACACACGGTTTAGAGGAAGTAATTTTACATATAGATCAAGATTTGTCCGTTTTTTCGGTACCAGGGGCGCAATTTGAGTTTTTGTGTGGAAAATTCGTGTTTCCGGGCAAATTACAATACTTTCTCTTCCTACGATGTAAGGAGAAAAAGTAAAAGCCAAATATCATATTGTCATGTACAATTTAAAGGTCATAAACAAATGTATTGATATCCTATTTTTAATATCTAGTTAAAGTCATGTGATTTACCAAAAAATATTTTTTCTTGTTTCCCTTGTGTAAACCGAAGGTGTTTAAAAAGGGCTTCATTTTCACCGAATTCGAATTTCCCGAAAATTGCAAAAGTTACAATAATGCGAGAAAGAAGTGTGTGCTGTTTGTTGCATCTCTTGTTTTTAACAGACTTTTTCGTTCTTTTCCTTTGTCTACTTTACTTCCTTTTTGTTTTCTTTCTTGTTTTACTGTATTATTATATTTTCTCGCTTGTTCCCTCGTTGAATTCTCTTTTTATCGTATTATCTCTTGTAATTTCGCTGTTTTTCTGTTTCTAAATTCGAACTAAACACTTAATATCACTAAAAATTCACTAAACACTATGTAAATTACGTTGAAACTTACGTTTTTCCGTGACTGTTTCTGTTCGTCTGGTTGCTTGTGCGTCTCTGTTTTTCTCCTTCGCTCTGCTAAATGCGTTATACTGTTTTCGTTTCTTAATAGCCTTTATTATCCTAAAACCCTAAGCCTGGCCAGAGGACAAAAAAGGTATGGGTGGAGTGCTGGGTGGTAAGATGGTGGTAAGTGCTACATTTTCCGGTTTGTAACTAATCAGGATACCAACTTCCAAAAGGAATAAAGTGTGATTAAGTACGCATATTGTTTGTTTTAATTGTTGAGCATGTAATGCATTACATTGCGGAATAGGTACATATATTTTATTCTCTCTGCATGATAAATTATCAAAGAATTAGTTTGTTAATAAAAAACAAAAACAGATTAACTTCCGGTAAGAAGAAAACAGTAAAAGTATAATTACTATATCGAGAACCGTTTCGATTTATGTCTAGAGAGCGCATCGCTATGACGTACAAAATGTAATTCTTACTACACAAGAACTGGTAATTTACTAGAGAAGAGCGAAAAGAAAGAAGAAGAAAGAAAGTTTTGGTTTCAGGGTTCCAGAATGCGTGTTTTCTTCCAAAAAATCGCAGTTTTTGGCGCAACATTACAACACTTTCTGTATACTGTGTGCGACAATGTAAACATTTTATTTATTTATTTAACGTGAAAAAACCGTTAAAAAAGTGTGGACGACGAATGCGGGAGGATCTTTGTGCCAATAAAAATATAATAGGAGGCCAAAACGAACAGATCATCGTTTGAGAGTGTAACTCCTTGAAACGTGTGTTTTGAAGCATGTTTATTAAAAAGTAAACGAGGTAAGAGACAAAAATTGCGAAGGTTCAGCTTGTAGGGCGCCGTGTGGTGCGTGCCTGCGACAGGGTCGGCGACGCCTGCGCGGCCGGGCGGCGGTCGCGGTGCCGTTTGCGGAACGTAATTGAAAATCACCGCATCTCATCCATTCGTAAATATCTTGTTACCATTTGCATCAAAAGTGCTCCTACGCAAATGGCACGTCAATTTCCCGAACTCACGCCCAGCGTGTTGTACATATATGCATTCGCACGGATAATTGTTCTTCGTCTCGTCTTACCGGTCTGTCTCTCCTCCGCCTTGCCCTTCTCTGCCGCTTCGTCAACGCCGCGAGGTCATTGCCGCGTCTCGGAGAGAAATGGCGAATGCGATCCGACGCGCCGGCCGGAGCTTAAGTGAAGTCGGCGTAAACAGATTGAATGACGTAAGATTTTCCGGAGGAGAATGGCGCATGCGAAGTGAAATGGATCTTCTGCTAAAAACACCCGGTGACAACCGACGTGCTCGTTTGGATGGATGTTGCGGGACTGACATCGCTCGGTGATCTCTCCTACCGTGGTTGCAACTGACACCGCGACTTGCTTATTGATGTCCAGACACTAGCCTCTGAGCGTCTTGCATTTGCTGTGTCATGACGCGTGATCATACATCGTTGCGGTACTGAGAGTTCATTTACGAAGCTAATTATCTTAAATGAATTACTTATAAAGGTGATCAGTTGAGCCCAGAAGTTTAGGCATTTATTTTACCTAAAATAGGCATGCAAAAAGCATTTATAGCACTCAAATAGACACGAAAAGGGGCATTTATTCTACTGAAAGTAGGGATGCAAAAAGGCGTGTAAACAATGAATCATTTTGAAATGGAATTATTGTAAAAAAATTACAAAATAAAATGATTGATATTTTTATCCTAACATTTGCATTAACACTTAACGTGTAAGGAACCGATCTTTCCTTTGTAATCGTGATTCCGCATGACCACGCGGTGTGATGGCTAGACGAATGTGTTTTACTCGCGACGCTGTCTCTTCGAAATGATATTGTGAACTCCCTTTGCATCTTGAAATTGCATCAGTGAAAACGGAATTATATTTTCCCTTCTTCGCACTAGTGTGATCTGAGCATGGATACGGGTACGTCATCCACTGAGAGCTGTCCTCAAAAGGGAGCAAAGGCCAAACTCAAAAGTAGAATGAGATTCCTGGTAGGCGAACAAAGCCTGTCACATCAATGAAAAAATAAAAAAATAAAAACTTGACTGGTATTATCTTTTTCATTGCAGACTGCCATACAGCCTCTGCTTCTACAGAAAGACTAAATACAGCCGTTCTCTCTTGATGCCCTCGTTGCTTGCTTGATCCTGATCAGTGCCAGAAGAAAAAAGTATTGACGTAAAAGGCAGAAAAAGGGCAAAAATAATACAAAATGGAAAAAACAAGCATCAGACGTTAAAATAGGCACACAAGAAGCTAAACAAACATTTACTAAAACAAATCCAGAAACATAATTGATTCATATTGTCATAAGTCATGAATTCGTAACAATAAGAAAAAGGTATTTTTCCAAACTTTCGAGCACTAGTGATCTAGTAAATTTTCTTAAAATGAAATCGGTTTAAATTTCAAGGTGTTGCCACTAGTACGGGAAAGTAGATGGGCTTCCGTTCAGGAATATTTTGAACAAATGATGAGAATTCAACTGTCTGTATCAAAAATAGTTTAGCACCTAATAATATTATTTTCTGTATACAGAAGAATCCATTGTCAGGAGTTAGTAATTATAAGTAGTGACCGGCCGCAAAAATGATGAACAAAAACCTCACAGAATGGTTTTCCAAAATAAAGCAAGAACAGCGAATAAAATACTTTCGTTAACTCTGCAATAAATTAAATACATTAATAAAAACAGTCTTAAAGAATACTGCAATAACGTTGTATAATATTCTTAATATACATCATTTCTTTACATACCAACAATATCAAAGTTGCTGTTCCATAACGTAACGCGTGAATAGCAAATATTGAATGGTGGGCGGTCACTTCCTTACATTCTTCCTGTCGCATGATCTCAGCTGAGTCGAAAGCAGCGACGCACTGAGTATGATGGTTAGCTAGTATTGCGACCTAGATGGTTAGCTAGTATTGAAAAGCCGCCACCTTTGGGACTCGCATCACAGGGCCTCCTGGTCAGAGCCGCTGCAGAGGCATCTACAATGCTGGCTCTGATCTATACTCTGCCGGTGTGCGCGGCAATTGCCTGGACGCAGGAGCGGATCCAGCCGATAATTTTTTGGGGGAGGAGGGGCATCACAGATTTTTGTTATATAATAAACTTATATGTTATTTTGTATATATTTGTAGTGTACATGTGATACTAAACAATCTTTTTTTTAAATAGTCACATAATTGTAGCAAATAAATATTTAAATCAATTTTGCCAAATAAAAGAAGGTATACCAGAAGAAAACCGTAGGCCATGGCCCCCATGGCGCCTTTCCCTGGATCCGCCACCGCCTGGACGCGCCATTGCGAGCGCCGTTGCGATGGCGGGGTGCGATCCGTCCAACCCTTTCCCTTTAAGCGGGGCGCGCGGTTTATCTGGCGCTTGAGGAACTCCGCGCGGGTCAGAGGGCGGCGCGGCCACGCGACCGACGTAGCTTCCGCCCCGCGCATACTAACGGCGCCCCGCACGCCGCCCCGCCCACGCCCACGCCCCGGGGGCGAAGGTTGCCGCGCCGCGCACCCAACTGCCTCTGCGGGCGCTCGAAGAACGCGCCCGGTGGGGGAAATATTCTGTCGAGGTGGCACGACTCGCGGCACCCTGGCTTGCCCCGGCGTATCAGCGCCTCTTGTAGTGCGAAAGGAAGCGATCAGCGCTGTCAGTTTTCGGATGGCGATGGCGCTGATGAAACCTGCGTAAGCGTCGTCGTCAAATATTTGATCGTGAGAAAAAGAGGATATGCTGGTGAATCATTTCATTATGTAAAAAGGAAAAAATTAATAAAAACAATCTTGTGTCCTTTAGATGAAGAAATGTTTCGTATATTTTATGCTGAAAACGTTTCGTTGCACAGCAGGTTTTTCACAATTTCTTTTCTTCTATGATGTACAGAAAGTTGTGTTTAAAGTGAACCCTTAGCGCTGAGGTTGTTTGTAAGTATTGTCGAAGACAAAATCTAATTTTGTAGCGTGCATGTTTTTAGCTCACGTAAGTTTTAATATATAGTATACATACACGTTACTAAATAGCTCATATGGGTTGGTTGTAGAATATCAGCCTATTGTTCCGGACGGTGTGTATAAAGTGCAGAAATGATATCGTAACGATTAGGCCAAGACAAGTGAAGGATGTGGAAAGTATTTACGTGGCTTCATAATCCAGCGTTCCTCTGGGGCATACTGCAATTATTCGTTCCTCACTATCGTTCCGTTCTTTAGCTACGTGATTAAGTCTGGATCGTTGACCTGGAGGTGTCTCCGTTAACTCTCGAGCGATGCAACTGAAAGTCGCATCCGTGGTTGAGGCGGCGCGTCGTCGAAAGCAGAACCAAAGCTCACAGAAATAACGCACTCCAACGTCTTTGTGGCGGTGCAAACATTGTGGGATGTCATGATAGCCGCGTTCAACTTACTGTAAAGCAGGACGATAAGAAACAGATGTGTGCGACTTTCTCACGAACGTTGTGGCTTATCTCACAAACCACGGGTCCGGCGTATTTTTTAACATTACATTCTTGGCTGTCCGGGTATTTTTTAACATTTTTCATCTTTTTAAAATTTATTTCGTATTCTTGGGTTCACGCTAACATTCGCCTGACTTCTTTTTAAAATCAATCCGGTAGCTTATATTGTACCGCGCAGTGCAAGGTTGTGATGCAATGCAGTTTTATTTCCTCATTTTCCTCATTCTAAATTGATATCAGTGTCAGTTTTCATCTTGAGTAGGAGGAGGTGCCTAGGATATAGCGGGCATGTACCTCATAAATAATTGCTGTAATGAATAAAGCGCCTGTTATAATAAGATTGATAATGCATCTTCCTTCGGACTTGCAAACCGTGAGCTTTTCGCTTGCTGTCCGAGCGATATTGGAAGCTGATTAAGTTGAGCAGCATTGCATGGATGTGACTGTGATCTGTGAATGTCACGATGTCGACCGCCGTTCGCAGAGTGGAGTGTTGTCATGCACGCGCGGAGGGCGTGTGGGTGTCGGAGGCGCTGCTTGTGTCTGGGGATGCGATTCGGGGGACGGGATGACGGATGAGGGCCGTTGCCCGGGCCAATAGACACGGCGTGGCTCGGCTGGGAAGGGGCGGAAACGCCCTCTGAGCAGGATCCAGCGAGCAGGTGTGCTGCTTGTCTGCTGGGCGAGTGCCTCTGCCCCCGGCCGTCGTCCTCGGGAGTTAAAGGATCGCGTCTTGTCCTCTCGGTGCATTGAGAATCGCGCACGTAAGGCGTTTCAACGGAGCCGCATAACCGCTTATCACATTTTTGACTTGAAACGTCTTTAAAATCACACCGAAACATTCGGGTATCACGAGAGAAATTGGACTGATTGGTAATGAAGATATCTATATCGTCTTGCTGTAATAACTCCGAAACGGTTTGTCTCGGAGACATAAGTTCAGTGCCGTTTTTTATTACGCATGCTCAGTTTGGTGATGCAAACTTGAGTTTGCGTGTTGGGCGAGTATGATAGGAATGCTTGCTGCGCTTTTTTTCCACCACGTAATGGAATGTCAGCATTTTAGTTGTTCGTTGAACCACTGACAGTTTGAGATCCACAATTGTTACAGTTATAATCTAGACTACCCCAACATGTCAGTGAATTTTCTATACGATAGACGTTTTATGACACATGTACATGTCGTTACGACCTACTGATTTCTAGGAATTTTATTCTGGATACTTGTTTTAGACTTCTTGTAGGATGTAGATTACGTATGTAGGCCACAATTTTATTGTTTTTAACAAAATTTGTTTATTTGTTTTTATTTTATTTTAAGTTTATTTGTTTATTTTTATTTGTTTTTAACAAAAAATCCTGCAGTTGGTGAAAGCACAAATTTTTTTCGGTTCTTATTTAACTGGATAGTTGTATTACAAAATTGTATTTACATTTACATTTTATTGCATAATTAGAAATTGATCTTGCGTAACATTTTCAAAAGTTGTTTCCACACTACATTGCACGGGTCTTATCGCCTCACAGTGTCACAACAGAGGTTACTTCAATTTATTTTAACTGAACTTACATCACAATAATATCTGAACCTGTTGTTGTGCTAATTGTTTTATTTTTAACGTTGCAAAAACTTCAAGGAAGAGTTGTGATCGTTGCTGCTGGCAAACGTTTCGACTGATTCGTACGGTTCTTTCCATTTTTGAAATACGTTATGTTTCGAGAGATTTATATCTCCCCTAGTCCGTTCTTTTGGAGGTTTTTTTGATCGTGATCGACGACCGTACGTAATGAGTTGCCTGTTGAGGCCACAGCTGAATGTTGTTGATGCTTGTAAAGAGTGAGGATTATCTGTTAAGATTTGAAGGATTGAAATGGTTGTCGTTTGAGAAAGTGCGACGTGTCCCGCCGTCGTGGACGCATTTCAGGCCCCTTGCGGAGCGCGGGCGTGGAGGCGTGAGGTCGATGGGGAGGGGAGGGGAGGGTGGATGCGCGAAGCAGCACCGAGCGGCGGGCGATAGCATCTGCAATCAGCGCCGACATTGGTTTGTGGATAGGCGATGCGGCGGCGACGCAAGGCCTCAGCGCCCGCTTCCGATGGTCGCTCTCTGGCGCAGGGCGTTTTCATGATCCGCCTGAGATCCGGAACTTGGCTACACTCACGCTCTGACTCAAGCCCTACACTCACGCTCTGAGGATGCTCGAGATGTGAACGAAATTGTTCTATGCAACAATAACAACTGTGCTATGCGTTGGCGTGTCTTTTTCATCTCATATGCTGAATGGCATGCTGATAGTGATAGGTATGTTACAATATTAACAACATCAATGATGATATAATATAATAATAATAATAATAATAATAATAATAATAATAATAATAATAATAATAATGTTTATTCTCATGTAAATAGCAAGTCTCTTGAAAATGTTGATTTTCAGACTAACATTGGAAAATACATTCTGGAATAAATAATAGTAGATCGCTGTGAACACATAAATTCAACAAAAGATAAAGTAGATGATATGATAGGAATACGTTGTGGAGGTGTCAAAACCGGAGTTCCGGGGAAGGAGCATTCTTCGCAGTAGGTGGATCACGGAGTGCTTCGAGCCATGTGGTGAGCCGGCGGGTGGGGGGGGTGCCGAGGCTGGAGCGGCGGCGGCGCCTGAGCGAGCGGGCTGCGCGTGGCCGTGACTCGGCGGCGCCGCGCTGGACAATGGGCGCCTCCTCTCCCACCCCCCACCCCCACCCCGCCACGCGCTTCATTTGGCATCGCGCGGGCCGCGGCGTACAGCGCGCTTTCTTCCGCATTCTCACTCCCCGTTGCTGACCTTTCTCTATGACTTACGCACTGGCCGATGCGGTAGCACTGTTTGTCGATCTTCTTATTGCTACTGCCTAATTGTTGATCAGACGTTAATGATCGTGGACGTGTGGTTGAGACGAGTGGCGACCAAACGGGGCCCGGTCTCCACCTACTAGGGGCCTCGGATAAATTATCTATCGTAAAGAAATGAAGATGGGCCACGTTGTAGACGAATTCGCTATAATGAACGCACGGAAAATATACAAGCGTCGAAACCTAAATAAACTCTTATTAAACTGTATTTTATATTATGTTAAAATAAAGTTATATAGTAATCTTTTAAAATTTTCAAAAAATATTGGCAATAAACATGTAAAGGCGTAAAAGACATTTTAAATGAGGCGCTTTGCTACCCTTCCGCCCGAAACTACTTCTTCGTGATTGAGCTAGAAAGATATCGTCTTTCAGACAAATGTGTGCCTATCATCGTGGATTTCTAATGCCAACTGACAGTACTTACTCTTACATCGCCTAAGTGCAGAAAGCTTATACATTTTTCTAAAATATAGCTTTTTACAATATAAGCTATAAATTTAGCTATTTTATAAAGCATTTTTGGGGAGTTATGAAGCTGTCATTTGTGACCGTAGGCAGGTATATTGCCCTTTGTTTATATCCGCCTTGAAAGGAATTATGGCATTTGTGCGAATTATGTATCTTCGAAAACTCGAGATCCGCATTTGTTTTAGTAGTGACGTTATTCCAACTGGGGCGTGTCAGTCTCCCAAATAGTGTATAGTGTACAAATATCGACGCTTGCCTTCGTGATTCGTGCAGCTTCGGGTGCTGTGGGGCGGAGAGGCCGGGGCCGGGTGGTCAGTCGAGAAAATCAAGATGGCGCGTCGCCGTGGGCAGCACGCGCCCATAGATATTCTCGCGGAAATGAGCTGCGCGGAGAAATGAGGAAAGCCAGCGGAGTGGAACCCATTAGGACCGTGGTACGCAGCGGCATATTTTGACTTACAGCGCTGCTCCGTGGCGAGATTTATAATTGCCGCGTGGAAAGCGGGAAACCAGTCGGTGGTCGCGGGGGTTGCCGCGGCATCGGGGGCGGGGCTGGGTGAGGAGCACGGCGGCAAGGCCATGTGCGGGCTGCGTGGAGGGTGGATTTGTGGGACCGGGAGCGGTAGCTCAGTGCATCAACTGATGCCACTGCAGTGCCTTTGACCGGGAGGTCCTAGGTTCCCACCCCCACGGCGGCAGGATTTTCGACACTAGTTTTCCAGCTAGGTCGAATTCAGTCGCTGTCTGGAGGAAATTCTAGCGCCGGCTGCTCTGATCGGTAGTTTTCCGTGGTTTCTCCGATCAACACCAGGTGAATGCCGGAGCAGTACCCTACCAAACGGGCCACGGACCGCGCGCGATCTGTCCTTCCTCTTCCTTGTCCTATCCTCTCCCTTACACACACACACAACAACATGCACTACACTCCACATATTCCGGGAGGTCGGTCGGGTGCTTAGAGCTTGTCCCGGCTGGGGCGGTGCCCCGCTGGTGGGAGAGTCCTGGTTAGGGGGAAACCCACTAGCCGACGGTAGGTCGGCGACGGATCTCGCCATCCAGCGGGGGAAGATCACCGCCATCTCCCGAGAAAAAAACATGCACAACACTAACGGGACTAATGACCAAAGTAGTTGACGCGCCCGGAAACACGAAAAAATCAATCAATCAAAATGAATGGATTTGTGGGACCCCGGGCGAGCCACGGGACGCTGCAGCAACGAGGCTGGGCAATAGTAATGAAGGGGCAGGCCAGGGGCGGAATACACCGTGTGTGTGCGCACGTTGTGCGTGCGTGTGTGCGCGCGTTTGTGTGGGGACGGCAGTGAGTGCGTGTGACTGGTTGCTGCACGCGGTGAGATTCAGTAACGGGCATGGCGCGGCACAGGGCGGGGCAGCAACGGCGAGGGAGCTTGCTCCGCGCTACGCCCCCGCCAGCGTCTGAGCAGCCGCTCCGGTTCGGGCGCAGAAAGCACCCATTTCCATTTATGGAGCTTCTGCAAACTTCCTAATTGAAAGCGCCATTGTCAGTTCGCAAACGTTCCAGAAAGGGAGGAAAAATACAGCAGTGTTGGTAAACATAGGAAGACCAGTGCCCAACCGCCGTGTTTTGCCTTAACTGTTGTTGTCAAGGTGAATGGATGTCGCAATTGGATTCCGCGAGTGTAGCAAGTATAATATATATCTTGTGTCTTCTTAACGTTTGCATATCCTGAAAAAGGAGTACGGTGGATATTAACTGAAAACTTACTAATTATATATGAAAAATGAAAAAGGAAGTTTTCATGTTCCTCGTGTGTTAATAAAAATATTATTATTTGTGGTAATTAAAAAGATTATTAATATTATTTTAGTATGATTTTTAACTACAGTCAATCAGTGACGTGCGTATTTTTTGTGTCCATTTCTCAGTTTACACAATACGAATGCTTACTACAAACATTAAACCAACAACAATGTAGTAAATAATAAATATACATGTGCATTCATTTGA
The DNA here is from genome assembly GCA_964035755.1 of Teleogryllus oceanicus. Classification (NCBI taxonomy): domain Eukaryota; kingdom Metazoa; phylum Arthropoda; class Insecta; order Orthoptera; family Gryllidae; genus Teleogryllus; species Teleogryllus oceanicus. The sequence goes on from CAXIVR010000002.1 coordinate 199,332,267, forward strand.
GTAAAATAATAAATTTCTGGCTGTACAAGTGAAAAAATCGACTGTCTCGCATCAATATTTGTAAATAATGACAAAACCTACTACATTTTCATGTTAAAAAATGCCACCGTTTCAACATAAAGTCATGATTTACACTACAGTAAACTAAGACTGAGAGCAAACTGGCTCAAAGTGTAGCACGACCGCGAAACCAGCATCGCTAGACGAATTCACTAACTACGTGAATTCACGAAGGTTAAGCGAATTCGAGACATCGCTGGTTCCTGGTTGGGTGACCGGCTAGGAACCCGGGAATCTAACGAAGCCAAGGCCAATTGCCCTTTATACTACATATGAGTAAATACAAATACAAACTAAGACTTAAAATCTAGAAATATTTCCAAAATGCATTGCAATTTCGCTTTTCCGAGTCTGAAATTTCTTTTGCTCATAGACAAATTCAAATTATAAAAAACACTTGTGATAAATTGATCTTATTTTTTAATAAAACTACATCATGAACAATATCAGTGATTTTCATCTTCCTAAAAAAATGAAAACCTACAAAAACAAAGCACAAACGTCGGTGGGTCTCTGAACTTCATCTCTCCCTTCCCTTTTGATAATGCGAGGGTGCATGGTAGAATTGGCCGTTAGATATGACAAACGAGATCTGCAGGACACTAAGCATTTTCCACGGACCGTATTTCATCTCATCCTAAACGGCTGGGAATTTTGAAACATGGCGTTTTGAAAGTGTCATTTTTGTTTGCGTATTTCCAATCCCACTCACCACTTATCTCATGGCTTCGAATGGCATTCGTTCGGATATCTGTAGTACTTTTTGTGTCAACCTCGGGTTGGCGGAGGCTTGGAGTTGCGACCAAGAACGGAGCTGAAATCGACGGCTTCCAGTCGAACACGTAAGATCGTGGTCCGCATCGCATATCACTGTCTGACCGATGCTCTATTGATTTATCATCATTCTTTATCTCTCAACATCATCCCTATCTTCAAACAGAGTGGAAGGGAACCGGAAGTCATCAAAAACGGGTCACCATAAGGATGTGTGCCTCCAGAATCAGTACGGACCTTGACACTCCATGAACAGCCTTACGGTTACGTTTGTTGCTGTAAAACAGTCTGTTATGGGCAAGAAAAATGAATCTGATTACATGGTGTCCATTTGATAGGAGACGATGTGAAATGTAATGATATGTAAGATTAGTAATTTAATGAATCTGACAAATACATAATTTACGAATATTTCACTTTCTGTATATCACACGTCACTCCTTGTTCCAAGAAATTAAATGACCAATATCTACAAAACAGTGTCCATAATATTTGTATTGTAATTTTTTTAAATTATCTTTTTTACTGAGTCCCCTTTGTTTGTCTGACCCAGAAATACTGTGTAAGCATGGTGGGGAAGCGCCTCGAAGTGAGCAGTGCTCGTGTTGCCCTCTGGCGGCGGCGCGGCGCGGCGCGGCGCGGGCGGGGCGTGTCATTGCGGCGTCGTAGCAGGCGGTGCTTGAGTCATCCGTCGCGCACCCAAGTGCCCGGCCGTCGCTCGCTGTAATTATTCAGAGTGTTTAACAAGGAGCCGTGAAACTGCCGTCCCGCGCGTAAGCTTCAAAGAGAGTTGTCTCCGGGGGCCATTACTCCTGGCGGCCGGCGCGCCGAGGCGAGCGCCCGCGACCTCTGCGAACGCCACCCCGCTCCGCCCCGCCCCGCCCCGTCCCGCCCGCCCCGCCCGCATCGCCCCGCCCGCCCCGCCCCGCCCCGCCCCGCCCCGCCCCGTCCCGTCCCGCCGCCCGCGCCGCCCGCGCCGCCCGCGCCCGCCCCGCCGCGCCCGCCGCCGTCCGCGCCGCGCCGCGCTTTCCGTTATGCCTCCGCTGGAATTACAAATGAAGATTTATCGCCTTCGTAAATGCCACGGTGCGTTCTCCGCTGCCGGGGATGGAAGACCGGGTCCGTCGCCGAGTTGACTTGTGCCGCGCCCGCCCGACCGGGGAGAGACAGGCGGGCAGACGTCCGTATCGCGGATTCCGTTAGCCGCTGCCGCGCTCCCCTCTACGAAACGACCCGCCCGACAACAATAGCTGGAAGGTACGCATAAACGGAGCATGTATCCAATGTATTGATGAAGGTGGTGTTCATTCAAAAAGGTGCACGTGTGAGTGTAAGTGGATTGTAAAAAAAAATGAATCGACAGTTTAAAACGGCCAACTGGACTTGCTTCACTTGTGCTTTTCCAAGTCAATGCTGAGGCTCCGGCCTTCGGCTTTAGCAATTAACGTAAAATATCAGTGAATCTAGCCATCACAAAATTTCCCAATTATTTTATTTCTAAATACATATGTTAATAGTTTTATACCGGCTTTGATGGTATAGTGGTCACCATGGCGGGCTACTGATTCCAAATGCAAGAGTTCAAACCCGGTGCAAGTCGGGGGGGGGATTTTTCGAGGTGCCAAAAATTGACGGCATGCATCGGCATGTAAAACAGATCCCAGGAAAGGCACTGGACAGATTCTGGCAAAAGTAAAGTCTAGCAATTTACCACCAATCAGAGTTTCGATTTGAATTACTGCATAAGATTGCGGATATTGTATCTTGGCCTGCGCTATCTGGTATTCAAATCAAACGTCAAAATTGGCGCACTAGCGCCCGTAGGGAAAGCAATGGCAAACTACCAGGATACTTTTCAGGTATGTCTCACAAGAAGGCGCTAGGGGCTTCTGGAGACTAGCCTACGCTTTAATCAGTGTATGGCATTAAAAGAAGAAACGATTATTTCTCCATCAAGGGCGTTATACGGGTCCTAATGTTCGACCGGCAACAAACAGCGCGATGGCTTTGGGCCCGAAATCATTAGAGCCGGTTAACGCCCGTGATACATACAGATTATTTTTTACCTAATTTTAATTTCACATTTTATTTACCAATTAACAAGTTGTTAGCATTACTCCGTTTGTCATTGCATATTTCCCTCCCATTATTCCCTTCATAAGAGAACATGTAGCATCATTCAACGGTTTTCATATTTCCCTCGTAATCAAAATCCTCTCGATCCAGGGAAGTTATGCAGTATATATGGAGCTCCGAATCCAAGGCAATAACAAGCAATAACGTGTCAGTAGAAAATAAACGAATTTTGCACGCATTGAACATACACCTTTTGCAGTAGTAACGCTTTACAACTTTTTGAATCACTGCGGTCTACACTTCGTAATCCACATGTGTTCCCCTTATCCTTTTCTTTACCTGACTGTTGACAAAACACTCGCGCGTCGCGCCCTTGCCGTTTTCTGGAAATTGGAACACATGGCGTAGAGGATTGCGTAGTAAAGAGTCGAGTGCTTAATTAGCCACGCGGCGAAACACAGTGAGTCAAAATGTTGGACACTTCTCTATTACTTCACCACCTAGTTAACTTTATAAAGACAATTTTGTCACTCGTTCGAAAAGTGTGGTTAAAGAACCTTATGTTATTGTTTCTGCTTCCTTTTTGTTCTTTTCATATAGTGCGGATTAAATTTTAAAAAATTAAGTTTAAAAAATAAGTCGGTACTTTCCAGAAGCAAGGAGGTGACCACTTCGGTTGGTTCTATAGCGACTAAAAAAACGTAGGCGAAAACTCTGCTCGATGATGCTGTCCCAAAATAATTTATGGTCTTTTTTGATTGTGAACTGGTATTTACGAATGTTAATTATTGATATTAAAATGTCACACAGTCTCGGTTTAGAGACCATCTGCGAAAAAAATATAATACTTGCCTATTGTTAATCACAAATCTTTTTTCCTTATTTGATACGTCAAATTCCGCTTAGACAGCATTCATAAAAAGTTTTCTTTTTTCACAGAATGACGAGTTCATTAATCGTTTTGAGCAGACTTCCCGGGCATGAGAGGCGTGTTGTATTGTTGCGATCTCACTATTGTCTTACTTGTATCTGGCAATTAGTCACGAAAGACGTCGGAGGCTGTCGCGTATCAACTGGCGCAGGTCACACATGACTGACAGTAAAAGGGACTTCAGCGGCGAATTACGATGTGAAGAAAAACGGGTCACTTTCCGCTTTTTATAGTACCCTTTAGTAAACCGTGACCATCAATCACGAGGTGTCGAAGATCAGCTAATCGCTGCCGCGGTGCCCTCTGAGGGGCAGCGTCCACGCGAGGAACGAGGGGCACCTCCCCCTCGCAGAGGTTACACAGCGGAAACATGAGAGGCGTAATTGACCCTTCGATTATTTTGCTTTGGCTATTTCTACTCCAGAACAAATAAAGATATAATTAATTTTATACTGTGTGCAGAAATACAACAACAACAACAATAATAATAATAATAATAATAATAATAATAATAATAATAATATACTCATTCGTAATTATCATATACTTATTCGTAAATGAATCTTGATGTTTATTTTGCTAATGGCCCCCCCTCCGTGAAGCTGATTTGTTACGGTAACAAAACATTAATATCAACAGTTGAGTTATTCCGGCTAAACAGTTGAGAAAAGCCAGTTTTAATTTCAAGAGGCTCTGACCGTTGCGTGATTGGCATGCTTTACTATTTCTCCATTTGGTTGTACTAGATGTTACAGGATTTCGATATACGATGTCTGGTATTCTATGTAATATTGCTAGATTATGAGTTTGTAGTCTGTGTATTTTTTTGTAATTGGTTAACGATATTCAATTCGTGGCTCTTTTATTGCTACTGGAGAGTACTGAATAGCCTGCAGATGGTCTCAAAGGCATAATAGCAATGATAAAAAACATTTTGTCAATGAAATTTATTGTATGAGTTGTCTGCTCATTCGATCTGCGTAATCGAGGTCGATAGCTTCGCCCTTGGTAAATGGTAGTTATTGCGTTTCTACACGAGTATGTGAACGAGCGAGGATATTAAAACAGGGAGCTCGTTTTATTTCCCAGTATTATTGCTCGTGTGCAAGAGTAGGAGCACTGCAAAGCCTCAGTTGCTGAGGACCGGAGGCAGTAAGCCTACATACAGTGAGCCGCAACTTTCTACGATGGACGAAACTCCTTCCACCATTGGGAGTCCTAGGACCTCTTGGTCAGAGGCACTGAACCACATAAGCCCGGTTATTTATAGATTAATGACGGCACCTCTGACCGGAAGGTCCTATGTTCGATTCCTGACGGCGGCAGGATTTTCGACACTAGCTTTTCAGCTAGGTCGAATTCAGTCGCTGTCTGGAGGAGAATTCTAGCGGCCGGCTGCTCTGATCGGTAGTTTTCCGTGGTTTCTCCGATCAACACCAGGCGAATGCCGGAGCAGTACCCTATCAAAACGGGCCACGGACCGCGCGCGATCTGTCCTTCCTCTTCCTTGTTCAATTCTCTCCCTTTACACACACACACACTTTACACTAACATTCACTACACTACCACATATTCCGGGAGACCGGTCGGGAGCTTAGAGCTTGTCACGGCTGGGGCGGTGCCCCGATGGTGGGAGAGTCCTAGTTAGGGGGAAACCCCGCTAGCCGACGGTAGGTCGGCGCCGGATCTCGCCATCCAGTGGGGGAAGATCACTGCCATCTCCCGAGAAAAAAACATGCAGTACACTAACGGGACTAATGACCAGAGCAGTTGACGTGCCCGGAAACATGAATAAATCAATCAATTAATGACGGCCAGTGTGGAGCTCATGGAGAAGCAGAAGCCGTGGGGGGGGGGGGGGCTCCGCGCCGCCGTGGACGCTGGGCAGCGCAGCGAGTTGCCGTCTCGCCGCCCCGCGCCACGCCGCACATGTTCAATTGGCCCGGTCCGCTCCCGGCGCGCATCCTCGCCGCCGCCGCCGCCCCGCCGCCGCCGCCGCCGCCGCCGCCGCCGCCGCCGCCGCCGCCGCCGCCGCCGCATGTCGGGGGCCCTGTAATTCCGCCGCCGCGCCGCGCCGCGCGCAACCGCCCTGCCGCCAGGCCGCCACGCCGATGCAACGCGCTACCTCCATGCTCTCTCTCTCTCTCTCTCTCTCTCTCTCTCTCTCTCTCTCTCTCTCTCTCTCTATCTCTATCTATCTTTATCTCTTTCTCTCTCTCTATCTCGATCTCTTTTCTTCTTTCGTGTCTCTCTCTGGTCCTTGTTTCTTTCTCTCCGCCCTTCGCTTGCTTTGTGTTCTCTGGTTCTTTGGCTCTTGGTTGGTTGTTTTTGTGGCTCCTGTTCTCTGGCTATGCCTCTCTTTCGCCTCTTGCTCTCTTGCTCCTCTTGGCGAAGCTGGCGAGTCGGCGGAAGATCCTCTTCTGGCCTCTCGCCCGGCAATTGAATTCTTGCGTTTCAGAGGATGTTCGGCGATGTTGCGGTGAGGAAGAAGTTACGCGAATGTGTGCGGAGTGAATGAAAGAAATTTCTGACATCGTGCGTGACGTATTAGTGGATGCTCGTGAGACGTTCAATTGAAATTGAAGGAAAGACGTCACGTCTAGAGGCACGAAACAACTTTGATGTCTTTTTCTCCGATAGTTTGTGAGACGAACGTTGTAATACACGAATTACCAACTTACATTTACACAGGAAAACTGTTTCGTAGTGCACAAGAGGTGTTCGATGTAAAGATGGTTACGACAAACGATTCTCTGGAAAGTGTCGATCGTGACCGTGGAGGGTATTCTGTCCTTCATGTCAGGGGAGAAATGATGACAGACACCGAGGATGGGGGTGGGATTTTCTGATGAGAATGGAAGAAATTGTTCCTTCGATGTATGTGGGAACCAGGAACAGTGTAAAGAATTATGTTGCTGTTATCAAAACCTGTAATTTTCTTTCGATTGCTTGAGTTTGACCGTCGGATTTCCTCAATAGAATTCAGACATGAATGCTGTATGGAAATCGTTTTGGATGGCCATTCAGAAGATGAGATGGCAATGGAGAACGAAAGGGACGTAATTCATTAAAATAAAAACGTTGGACCACACTAGCCTGTCTTATGGCGAGTGCCAAATTGAGCGTAGTCTGAGGGGGAGCCTTACCATTTGATATAATCTTTATCTTCACCAAGGATTAGGATCTACCATTGTTCCGGGGGGCTCTGATGTTCTCCATGTGCCATTATTGTATTACGTTATACTTCTTTTGTATTTCCAAATAGTGCGTGATACCAATCAGACCCAACCCTCTCGTCATTGTGATATATGACCCAAATTAACGTATTGCATTGAGCAGCAAACCCGTGTTCAAATTTTGCTCAGAGCCACAACATAAGTCAGACCGCTTTACTTAAGGAACGAATACAGTGCATTACAGCCTCACAGTTCTCAGCAGTCCTTGGTCTTCGGCCGTATTTGAATCTGTGAACATCATCGGTTATTATATGATGATTCAAGACACTAACCATTACACCAAACAAAACGACTTGACACATTTTTTTTAGGATCTGTGTTTTTCCATTGGGCGACGACAGTGTGCTGTGCCCTCCAGTGCTTGGTAGAAGTGGTGACGAGAGGTGAATGATAAAGCAAAGAAAGGAGATTCAACAGCACACATGACAGTATAAAAATGAATATGTCACAATCACCTACATATCATACATCAGTCTGAGCGGTCCGAGGCTTGCAGGATGCAAGGTGTTTAGAACGTGCCTGCAAGTAGTCAATTCCAGTTCCTTTCTCTTTAAGCATGTAACATCAATGACGATGTTTTCGAAACATGGGTAAATCGCCTCGAGTGATTGAACTCGAGGTTTTGTGCACGATGTTTTTACGTTGCCGAGTTTGATTTTTGAATGACAAGAGATACGTAATGAAAAAAATGTAATAATTAGGGGCGGATTTTAATGACCTAAAACATTGCCAAAATGATTAATAAAATGCTCTTAAAAGATTTTAAAAATGCCCTAAAAGCAAAGAAAAATGACGTAAAAATTGATCAAAACCAGTTCAGATGAACAACAAAAGCAGTTGGCATGTTACTCATGTCGAGGCTTCGTCCTTTCGTTCAAGTGAATTCAGCTTGCAAACCTTAGGTTTGGACCGTTCTTTACCAGGAAATCTGTCTTAAGTTATCCCCAAATCGGATCAACTGAGAATGGCGCTGATAAGCGTCACATGAACTTTAGATTACATACATACTCACAGTGGCTGACGGAAAAAGGTAAAAAATGACTAATTAGACGAAATCGACGGAAATTGCAAAAAACAAAACACCATATAAAAATGGGTCATTTTCGTTTGTCATAACATAAAATGAATGTCTGTACTACAAGGCATTGTTCCTAAGTAAAAAAAAAACATTTCATTAAAATCTGCCCCCTTATAATAATTATGTAATGGGTTAAGATACAACTTGCTATTGTTGAGTGTGTCTCATCGAAAAAAGATTGGCCCGTGAGTGGTGGGATAGTTATTGAAAAAAGAGGAATTGAATGGGAAACAACTTCTCTTGACAAACTGTAAATATGTGATTTTATTTTAATATCGCGGAATATGCTGAAGTTGCTTTTTCTTTTCATTTTTAAATATTTTTAGCGAGTTAAATTTTCATTATACGTTAATAAACACTTAAACGTTAACTTACGTTAACACACACGTTAGTAAACTTTTAAATTTAATCCCTCTGCGAGGCAAACATTAATGTTACACTGAGATTACCAAACCAGATTTCAAGAATCGTTGGGCAAATTTTCTCAGGCTTTCTCTCTCTGAAGGAGAGAAATGGAAGTTTCCGAACGTCGTCGAAAACGGAGGTTGGGAGTCTTGAATCAATGCGGGGTACGGTGCGCCGTGTGGTGTTGCGTCTCCAAGGAAGCTGCTCTCCCGTGGCGGCGCCGCTCCGGCAGATGCGGCGGGGCTTAAGTAGCTTCAATTAACGAGCAGCCGGCGGCTACAGTGACTCACCGGCTCGACGCGACACGACGCGACGCGACGCTACGCGACGCGACGCTCTGCTCAATCAACCGCTTCTTCCCGGCCGACTCCGCCCCGCCCCGCCCCATCCCTCCCGGCCAGCCCCGCCCCGCTCCTCCCTGCCCCGCGGCGATCGTGGACGAGCGCTCAGGCAAATCAAGGCGACCGGCAACGGCGCGTTCAAGCTGCCGGCTCCAGCCATTTCACTGCTCGATTCAGAGGAGCAGCCTCCAGCCTAGAAAGTATTTCAGAGTTAAAATATAGAGAACGGTTGCGATTGTTGATGGATGAAGTATAAAGAGTCTTCCTGCTGTACAAGAGGCCACGATTAGAAAAATATTACATTCTCCACTCTCCGATACTTTTGCGAATATCTTGCGTACATTTATCTATGCAAAGCAGCACATTTATCAGACTTCTGTGATGTCGGGAGGACTACATTGCACGCTCTTATCTATCTGGACCGGGAGCGGTAGCTCAGTGCATCAACTGATGTCACTGCAGCGCCTCTGACCGGGAGGTCCTAGGTTCGAGTCCTGACGGCGGTAGGATTTTCGACTCTAGCTTTTCAGCTAAGGTCGAATTCAGTCGCTGTCTGGAGGAGATTCTAGCGGCCGGCTGCTCTGATCGGTAGTATTCGTGGTTTCTCCGATCAACACCAGGCGAATTCCAGAGCCAAACCCCTACCAAACGGGCCATGGACCGCGCGCGATATTTCCTTCCTCTTCCTTGTCCTATCCTATCCCCCTTACACGCACACTTACATTAATATGCACTACACTATCACATTCCGGGAGATCGGTCAGGAGCTGAGAGCTTGTCCCGACTGGGGCGGTGCCCTGCTGGTGGGAGAGTCTTGGTTAGGAAACCTCACTAGCTGATTGTAGGTCGGCGCCGATCTCGCCATCCAGCGGGAAAGATCCCGCCATCTCCGAGAAAAACAGCACTACTCTAATGGACTAATGACCAAAGCAGTTGACGCGCCCGGAAACACGAAAAAATCAATCAATCAATCTTATCTATCCAGACTATATGACACGAATTTTTCACAAAGTTAGAATTTGCGCATACCGCGATTGGACACTAGAACAATAAAAAATCCCTTGTCACTGCGAGTTACCATAATCCATCCAAGGGGTAGTGTTATCGAAAATTGCTTTATATTTAGTATCAGCTGCTACATTTTCTTGTTGTTCGAATTCATTGTGAAGGTGATCAATTGTCGAAACTTTGTGAAAGTCGTTTTAAAAATGTAAAATTAATTGCACCTTTTCTAACACAAACTGAATTTTCTTAATTCTAAGTACACATTGTTCTCTTAAAGGGGCAATTTTAAGGCGAGTTTTATATTCATGCAATCGTAATTCAGATTTGTTTTAATAGTTAGTCATTAATACTAGAGTTGAATTTCGTATTCTGTAACAAGTTTGTATTCTCCAATTGCCCAAATAAACAGACAATTGTAATAATCAATGTCACTTATTAACGTGCTCATTTCATAGTGAGTAGTTTGTTAGGAGCGGCAAATACCCGCAAGAACACGAGCGGAGTGAAGAGTCCCTGTGGGCGCGTGAGCTCGGCTGAAGTGGCCGGTTGCGTCGTCCTCCGCGCGGGTGGCAGGCAGCGCGCAGCCCTTGAGCGGAGCTCAGCGCGGCGAGCGAACGAGCGGGCGCGGAAGGAAGTGGGTTAGGCCTGAGGGCAGCGCTTTACGGCGGCCGGCCCCGCCCCCGCGCCCCGCCCCGCGCCCCGTCCCCGCGCCGCGCCCCGCACCACGCCCCGCCCCGCGCTCGGCCCTGGGGCGCGCGGCGGAGCGCGGATAAAAGGCCGGCGCCGGCGCCGGCGGCGGAGGCACTTGTTGCGCGCGGCGCGTGCCCCGGGCGGGCTCTTTCACGCGCCGGCGCCCGCGACAGCGCTCGACCTCCGGCGAGGCAGCGGCGCGTGGCCGCCCACGCGCGCCCCGGCGGAAGGCTGGGGAAGCACACGGGAACCAGGGAGGAAGGAGGAGCTCCGTGTCATAGCGAGAGTGCCGATTTCTGCAGAAAATACGTTAACTGCCTCAGTAGACAACAGCCATTGTTATGACATCGCTTGACCTCATTTTAGAACTTTTAAAGATCTCATTTGCGTTGCTCATTGACAATTAATCAAATGGTATGTATGATTATATAAATCGGCTTATTATCAACAGTGATTATGAATATATAAATCGGCTTATCAACAAAATAGTCTACATGAATTCCATTTTAACTATTTTTGTATCTAGACTTACACAACATAAAAGCAAGCTCGGGGCGTGACAGGGAGCTAAGAACATGGTAAAATCCGTTCAGCAGCCATGAGCACAGTAGTGAACGGGTTTTCGAAATCACGAACTTGGTCTTTGGTAGATAAAAATAAGTCGAAGAAAGTGATTTTCTTCTAGACTCGCTACGGACTACCAGCTCGCACAGAAATTCAATAATAGATCTCAGAAGATTCAAGAAAAAATAATTCACTAGGTCAAGCGACGGGAATCGACCAATTGTGTCAAGATGTGTCAAACACCCGTAAAGTCAGTCGCTAAGAACTAGTGGCCGCTTCTTCTGACTTTCAAGGTATCAGCCTTGAAGTCATTTTAGCTATTTTGAAAGAGATAATAAAGGGAAGCAAGTCATTATTTTACGAGTAAAGGGGCCATTGCTGGAATAAAGGATGAGAATCCTTGCTTTTATGGGCTTTAGCCGTATATAGAGATTATAGTTTCCATTTCTTTCCAACAAAAGTGGCAACTGAATTTCTAAAACCGATTGCAAACTGAAACTCTCTAAATTCGATTAAGCATTCCGTAGATCCATGTGTGTAAGTTCCATGATAATTATGAAAGAGTTATTCATTTTATTCCGAGAATTTAATTCCATGGTCCTGGCGAAGCACGTCAACAACTGAAACAATCTTGGAAGACTCTTTGAGTTCCTCCAAGTGGTTTATTGCTGGGTATTACTCGCGTGGAGCGTTTACTTGCTATCAAAGTGTACTGCTATTGAGAAACTTTCGCATTCTTTGAGCTGGAAATTGCTAAAGCTGAGAAAGCACTAAAAGCAGAATGTTCTTTTTAAATTTGTCTCAGAGATGCTATGTTTACACTAGTGGACGTACCCAAAACGTTTTTATTCCTCCTGAACATTACGAACTGTAACGATATGCCTTGGTTGCGCGAACAATCATGCATTTCTTGTCTTCATGCATAAATGCATCACCTTGAATTTAAAACGAGCGTGATCATGGTGGTAAATGTGAATTATCACACAATGGAAGGAAGGCAGGAATTGCGGAGTTGTGCTGGGGCGTCTTCCGTTCGATCGTATTGAAGCACAATGCTAGCAGGTTATGGTGTTTCTTTCGGTGGTCATGATGGAGTGTGAAATGTGTGATGAATTCTGTATGGTGTAGTTGGGGCGCTTTGGACTAACCAAGAGGAGAGGGCAGAACGCGTCGCAACATGTAAGCGTTTACGTCCAATGAAGTACAGCCCAAGTTTGGCACCGCAACTCAGGAGGTGGCGTCACCAGCTCACCATTGTAGCTTAGAGAATATATTCGTTCCAGATCAGAAATTTGACATAGTGTGATAAAGAAAGGTGTGTTTTTTCAGTAAATTTGGCATTGTCTGACCTTCTTTTGCACCATTACCTGTTAGATTTTTACATTTGAAAATTGCATGAAAACACGAACCCAAGACTGGTACACTCGTGATTGAAGCTTCGCAATACTCGTAACTTTTCAGTTATATTCGGAATATTTTGCAGGATTTTCCCCCATCTCTTGTGTATAGATGACCAATGAGCATTGTGGATAAATACCATTTTGTATTTTATTGTTTGTTTGTTATTGGTGACTGTATATTATGTTATTTGTATCTTTACTTTTGTATTCACGACATTTTCTGACTTATATCTAAAATTTAAATCTAATTCATGGTTGGGGATGTCCTATTGAGTCTTTTAGTAAAGTTCTTTTCGGGAAACTTTTTAAAGGATCTGGTTATAAATGAAAAGGCATTGACTCTGTTTACGTTTGAAGAAGAAAAAGTGAATAGCTGTTGGGTGAGGTTTTCAAAAGAAAGAATTTTGTTTGTATATATGTGTGTATATGTTGTACTGTGTGTGTGATGATAATCGTGTGTGTGTAAACTTGTGTGTGTGTGTGTGTGTGTGTATGTGTTGTGTGTGTGTGTGTGTGTGTGTGTGTGTGTGTGTCTTGTGTGTGTGTGTGTGTTGTGTTCGAACTGTAGTGTGTGTATGTGTGTGTGTTTGTGTAAGCGTGATGTGATTTTCCAGGTGTGTGGATGTTGGGTGCCACTGTGGGTGTGTATGTCGTGTCTTGTTGCGCTCGTGAACTTGTCTTTGTGTGAAAAAGTCCGGTAGTGTGTCTGTGTTTGGCGTTGCGCTAGTGCCAAAGCACATGTGTCATGTGTCTGTGTTGTGCTGGTGTTCTTGTGTGTCTGTGTGTGTCTGTGTGTGTGCTTGTTGTTCTTGTGTGCATGTGGTTAACGTGTATGTGACGTTGTTGCCTGGCAATGTGTGGTGGTGTGTCTTTTGTTCTTGTTATGTTGATGTTTTTTATATGTTGTGTGTGCGAATTTTAATGTTTTGTTTTCATGTGTGTGTGTCTTGGGAGTGTGAATTGGTTGTAGTGTTCTTGTGTGTTTTGTGTTGATCTGTGTGATGAGGTGTGTTTGTTGTGCATGTTCCGAACTGTGTCATGTGTGTTTCATGTGTGGCCAGTGTGAGAGGATGTGTTCTGTTGTTCGTTTGTCGTCAGTGTGGTGTTCTGTGCAGTTTTATTTTATTTTGTTGCCGTGTGGTGTCGTTGTGTGTATGTGTGTGTTGTGTGTGATGTGGTCTGTGGTGTCTGTGTGTGTCTGTGTGTGTGCGTGTGTGTTTGTGTGTGTTGTGTGTCGTGTGTGTCTGTGTTTTGTGTGATCTGTGTGTGTGTCTGTGTGTGTCTGTGTGTGTGTCTGGTTGTTGTGTGTCTGTGTGTGTGATGAACTGTGTGTACTGTGTGGGTGAAAACATTTTAACTGTTGGGTGAAAAATAAATCCATCGAAATAAACTTGTATTTACTCATAGCAATAATATCATTGATCAATATTACAATATAACAGACCCTATCGGAAGTCTTTGTGACGTTCCTGGATTTGTGTTCGAAACGAACTGATGAATGTGGAACATTGAAGCGTAAAGTGATGCCACGCGTGCGACATTGGCCACTGCCGAGCGATTGATCTCCAGTCTTAAGGCGCTCCGTGAACTTTCGCGTCTATTGGTGAAAAAAAAAGTCACGGTTAGAATGTGCAGTGAACATTTGGCGCTCAGCAAAGGCCAAACCACACATAATCCCCACACAGTTCTTGATTCTGCGACGTAGTCTTTAACACTATAAAATTCTGTTGTGAACATTTTCTTTCTTCCTGCTTAGTATGGAGTTTAAATGTAGTATCTATGACGTTGTAATGCGCCGCAATGTAAAAAGATGGATGTACTTCAATTTTATTAACATTTTTTATGTTGATGTTTTTTTATAATTTGTAAGGGTGTCAGTGAATATTATTTTATCGTAGTGTGAATATGTCTTTGGGGAAGTGTGAATGGTTACGTAAATGTTCTTCTGGTTTTCCTGACCTAGAAAAAACTATGTGAAAAAGGGGATGATTTTGATGCATTTCCTGAAACTGATCAAGCGTATTTCATTATGGCCAGATGGAGAGGGAGGGATTCCTGCTTGACCAGTTTGCCGTCAGCAGCCGGGTAAGATTACTGGCCAGTTTTATATTTTCTTTAACATTTCTTTGACCCGATGTGGAAAGCCGTATCGGGTGTATGCCGGTTATTGTGGATCAAAAACATGATGTGGGAGTTTTCGTTTTAGACGTTTACGACGAGAATTTTATGTACAAATTTTGGAATGTACGGCTGAAGTAATCTTATATTTTAGGATGAAAGCAAGGGAATAAGGAAAATGAACGGTAGAGTCGAGTAATGCCGAATTCATTCGAGTTTGAACCAGCAGGAATTTGATGTAGAAAATAATGATTTTTAGAATATTCGTTGTGCTAGTTAGCGTAGGAGAGGTATGGTGGGCTCATTGATTGATAGAGATGAATTGCAACAATATATTCGGAGAGGGCGTGTCTTTTTGAGTCGGGCGGGTTCCTTGAGGTGTAGCATGTTTCCTTTGCAAAAGCGAGTCTTGTGCCACGTACTATGCCGAGAGCCTGCGGGATAGTGCGCAGCGCAAAATGCGTGAAGGGGTGCTGAAGGTGGTGGTGGTGGTGCGGTGTGCGCAGGATGGTGCTGGTGCTGAGCGGCGTGCTGCAGGAGGAGCCGCCGCACGACTCGCACTCGCTGCTGCAGGCGCACCCGCTCTACAAGGAGGCGGCGTCGCAGCTCATCAACGTGCCCACCAAGGTGGTGGGGCCCGTGGGGCTGCTGTACGTGCACCAGCGCGAGCTCGCCGTCACCGTCCCGCACGACAGTGAGTCAACCACACGTTCACTTTCACTAATGAACTTTCCCCTCATTAAAAGCATTCAATGTCCCTGGTGCCACAATAATGTGGTGATATTGTGATTGTGAGGTACAAATCTATCAGAAAACAGGATGAAGTGCTGCAATTCTTGAACGGTATAAAGCAGGCATGTCTATGTCGCGGGAAAGAGGATTAGCTTATTGGTGTTCGCGAGCACTTCGTCCAGAACAACTTGCGTGAGATTTAAAAGTAGTATTGATTGTACAAATTACTCCGCGTAACTGCCCATGACAGTCTTTTAGGGAAGTCTGTGTGCGGTTATTGCTCATTTAGCTATGTTAATCCCATTTCAACTATTAAAGAAAAGAAATGATCCGTCAAAATGTAATAACATATCAGTCCGTTATTAAATTGACAATATAGAGAGTAAAATTACCATTTTGAATCGAAAGAAATTTTATTTTGTAATAGGGTTTATTTGGCACTGCAATGCTTTTATTGCATTAACTTTCTACGTTCAGGTGACGAGTTTTGAAAGACAAAGATTCTTCTGTCAAAAGATCTGCCCGTACATAAGCGACAATTGTTAACTCATAGAGACTTCTTTGTAATATTTCTTATTATTGCCCCCAACGCAAATAACTGAATGATTTAATAAAACACAATACATAACAAAAACAAGGAAACACTTCGCTATTGAAACATATTCCTCCTCTTATCTAAAAATGTTTGTATGGGGCAGAATTTAAAAAGAAAATATATATGAAATAGTAATAAATTGAAGGAAATATAATCGTAATTGAAATGTTAGTTGTTTTATACAAGGAATTTGGGAAACATCTTGGAATGCAGCCACTATTTCAGGCCTCGAGCCGCTTCATCTTGCGCGTGTACATCGCTTTCTGAAATGGGCGCGGGGTAAGGGGATCTGGCCCGCGCCCGCAGAAGCGGCGGCCTTTGCAGGCGGGCTAGTAGCTAGTACGTCCGCGGTTTGACAAGCCTGGTGTAAAGTATTTATCAAGGTAAGTCGTAGCCAAATCGAAACACCAAACGAATGTTCAAAATGATGTGTTTTAACTGCTGCAAGTATTTGAAAGATCAAGGAGTCGTTTAGAAGCTGAAAGATCACTATTTTCACAATTTTAACCATGATTTGACAATTTGACCTTCCAAAATAAAAAGTAAAAGTTGTAGCGCAAAAATGAGCAAGGCAAAGCTACTAAGCTGTAAGTAAATCTGAGCCAGCAGCCAGCTTGGTCTCCACTGACACATTAATTAATATCTAAATTGTAATTCTTTAAAGGAATTAAGAATTCTGGGAGAATGAAGAATGTATTGCTTTTTAGTGTTCCGGTCAACTATTCTATCCATTAGTTCCGTAAGTGTAGTGCATGCTATATTTCGGGAGGTGAGTGTTCTTCTTGAACGTGAGAACCGGCGTTGACCTAATCGTCGGCTTGCAGCGTTTCCCCTGCTCCCGTCTTTTGAAGAGCTTATACAAATGTTGAAATAAAAGAACGTACAGGATGTTTCGGAATAAATGCTACAAACTTCTAGTGCGTGCAGAGGGAACACGTTGAAAATCAGCTCTTTTTGCCGATGAAGATGTAATGGAAAATTTCTTTCAAGTAACACATGTGACATTGCCCCTGATTGCTAGGCAACCCTGTTTGCACAGGTGTTTGGCAGGAACATGAAATCTACAGACCTGCGTGAGAACCTACTAGTTAACAATGACCTGCCGAAAACCCGTGCTTAAGAAGATGCCTAAGAATGAGGGACAAATGTCTAGTGTTACTTCTTTAAATAAAATTTCCCACCAAATACTCTTGGCATTATGTGATTATTTTCGACGTCTCCAATTGCTCTACAAGTTTGTAAGCAATTTTTCTTAGTCACTCTGATTCTGAGACACTTTGTTCAGGCGGATCGCAATCCCTTTGTGCTCCGTGATTGCAACCACATATTCCCTGCCCCCAATACGCAGACGCCGAAATTTGGAAGATTGGCATTAGTGCAGAATTAATCAGAAGACGGGCAACGTGAGAGTGCAAAGTCAAAAGTCTTATAAAATGAGCTTGAGCCGCCTATGTGCACTTATTGTTTCTAGTGCACTAGTTTTCATCCAGTTCACTATATTTCTAATCTCCCCGAGCACTAATCGCCTAGGGTTCGTCTAGGAAGTCCTAGGGTTCGAGTCCTGACGGTGGAGGATTTTCGAAACTTGCTACTTAACTTTGTAGGCCTAATTTGTTAACTGTGTTTTCGTAGCAAATGGAGATTCCAGTGAACTTAGTTCCGACGTGGGAATGATTTAATGATTAATGTGTATTTTTCTTCTAAGTCATACTTGGTGTCCGGCAGACCCTCAGAAAACGGCGCAAGAAATAGTGTGTACTTCGAGTATTTTTAGAACTTAAAAAATAATTTATATGCCAGCGTTTCACAGACAAGTGAAGCAACTGGTTTAGCTGATTTCACCGTAAAACAATTCGTGATGCGAAACAATCCTTAGTTAAAGATTCGTATAAAGATTCTAGATAGGAAAGAAATCAGAAAAAATATTTAGTCTATACTTTCGAAGTCGACATTATACAAAATATTACTTTTATAACGAATAAAATATCAAGAAACTTTGCAAAACTAATCATATTATAAATAGGGAAATAGATTTAAAATAAAAATTATCGGAACCTCCTGTGAGCAGGACAAAGACGGTGACGATAACTGCGACAGTGAAGATATGTGGCAGGCTCTCCGCTCCATCCACCAATCACGCCAGTTGCTGGGCGGCCGTGGGAAGCTGCGAACTCCGCCGTAGGCGTAGTTAGGCTCCAAACACAATCTTCTCGCGCGCCTTCTCCGAAAGGGGATTTGGAAGTTCTTGGGCTATCATTATTTAGCGTCCCCACTACAGTTCCCTGTCTCCACACAACTCTCCTAGCCCCGCTTAAGTTATAGCTTATTAGTTTTACTCATTTTTTTGCGCTACAATTTTTGCACTGTGATGTTTGTAAATAACATGTTCAAGACGGCGAATAGTAAAAAAAGAAGATTAAAATTGCCGAAAATATTGAAATCCCAGATTCTAAACGACTAGCTCCTTCGAATCCATCCTGCAATAATCTGGATATATAATACAGATATGTCGACATTGCGGACAAGGTAACTAGCTTTCTGGAGTTCACGAGTACTCCATCAAGAGACACTGGCGCGTGGTTTAAAAGTAAGGATTGTATGTGGGACGTTGCGCGGTTTAAAAGTAAGGATTGTATGTGGGACGTTGCGCGGTTGGCGGTGCTTTGGTTTGAATTGCAACACGCCCGATTTCGTCGTGAGAAGGCGAAGTGGCGCAGCGCGAGACGGTGCACGCAGGAAGCGGCTGTGAAATCCCAGCCTCGCTACAGCTTTATGGTTTAATGAATCTGTCCCGATCCGGCGCCCGCAGCTCGATGGAAAGTGCAGAGAAACCCCTCACTTGCTCGCTTCCACGCTTCAGCCGACACACACTGGGGCCAACTTCCGAAAAGCGGGCCAAAATGAAAAAAAAAAAGTTATGACTTAGTGGATTTTGAACATACGGTGGGTTGGACTGATGTTGAAATTGCCAATTCTACATTATTGCTCCACGCTACCAACTTTTTATTTTCAAGAAAGGGCGTTCGCTTGTACCTCTCTTTATCGATTCAAATGAGAGGCGTGCGTTAATAGCGACCAAGCTAAAAGGAAGGCAAGGAAATAACTGGTCTTTGGTAAACTAGTTAATTTTGTTGAATCGTATCTTGATTGGTGTGTAGAAAATAGAATATAGCCATGTACTAACGTTCAACGTGAAATGAAGTAATCCTCCTTTAACCTAGTCAGTCGTAGGCAGTGAATGACTTTTACCCATTCGGCCAGAAGCTCGGCTCCCTTAGATCCCCCGGAATTTCCACATCGCCACCCATCCACTAACCCGCGATGTATCGAGTTGCTTAACTTCCGTGACTTCACGGTAAGTAATTAAGCAATTCGGCTAGCGACTCTGGCCACAGCGAAATGTAAGGAGATTATAGTTTGTAATGTTGTTTAGAGAATTATTCAAACAAAATTCTCGGAAAAATGTCATTCTACAATTCGTGGAGGTTTTTGCACTGTGAAGTGCAGATGTCAAGAATGGATTATTCCTCCTCTTGTCAAAAGGTGTCATGATGGAATATTGCTTAGGAACAACTCGTAAAATCGTAAATTGTATTCTTCGTTCTAAATGCCAAATTCAATTTACAAACTTTTTATAGCAAAGAAATAATAGATTACCGCACTGTTGTTAGTTTGACAAATTTCTAAAATGTCTAAAAACGCGCAACAATAAAATTATCTAAAAGATTATTGAAATTACAATTTTTCGTAAAAATACTGTAGAGCGAAGAAAGGAAGATTTATTTTACGATTATTCATCTTATCACATCCTTGTATCCTATTCTCTCGCTGCATCCTACTCCTCTCCAGCGCCTTCCGTTCCCCGCAGGCACTGATTGTAATCCCGTGTCCTGTTGCAGAGCACGTGAACATCCTGGGCGCAGATGACATCACTACGTGCTGCATCGTGGTGCTTCGCCATTCGGGTGAGTTCTGCTAGCTATTTATTGCCGAATACGTGCCGCCATTTTCTGACGTGAAAACGGCTTATTAAACTTTGTTTTGATTGAGAGAACTTGCCTATTTGCATCCAATGAATCCTTCGAAGAAAGTCGAGTCTTCTCACAATATTGCTTGCTTTCGTAAAGCATATGTATGATTTGGAGAGTGTGATAATGAATATTGAATATTGTGTACAGATACTTGTATGTATACAGCTGCTGAATATAGCTAGATACAGAGAGTATACGATATTTTTAAAAAATTTAATTACGAATTGGAAATTACACGTGCTGTATCCATGTGAAAGTTCATATATAGTGATTCCTTATGACATGCTCAATGACCTTTACACTATTTGCACCAATACTTAGAAGGGATTTAACTTTTGAAACAATCGAAGTGGTAAGGAAACTGCATACCTGAGAAAAATGAGGCACAGAAAAAATGCTGAGAAAATCAGGGAAACTTCGGGAAATCGATTTGAAAGCATGAGCTTTTCCATTCTTTTAAATTTCTACACAGTAGAAACCGATAAAAATATAACCGATTTTGTTACATTTTCGGGCATTGTGCAAGAATGTACATGTATTTGCCAAACTAATCTTTACAGTATCTCACTTAAAATAATTTCAATATATCTTTTATGGAGTGTGATGGTTTGGTAAAATATTGAAGTGTTAAAATTCATTCATTAGTTCGAACGCTAAAACTTAGTACAAAGCTGAATCTGGAAAATGGATGTTCTCGAACCTGGGAAATTTGAATTAATCTTGAATGTCAAAAGGCACATCTGGAAAATTGTTGCATGTACTGTTAATTCTGTACAAAATACATTGAATATAATACCATTCTTTTAAATGCATTCTATCATTACGATTGGGCAAATGGTCGTCTCTCCGCAACTGTTTCTAAGGAAAATACATATAATACTATTACGTTTTGTGAATTTTTCCTACTTCTTCTCTACGGCAATGCTAGGGAAGGTCCAAGGGAAAGACCTTTTCTTTGCTGGCTTCGAGCTAACAGCGTTTGATTCCGGTTTCCTCACTTTAATGGACTACCATTAAGTTTTCTTGACCTTCAGTGTTGAAATTAGTATATTCCATCAATTCCAACGGATGGCCTTTCCTTTACAACCATTTCGAAATTCTTCTGAAACATTAATTTCATTTTTCCATTTCTGTCTCGTATCTAAGCCACAAACTTATGGAATTTCTTTCTTTGATTCATAAAAGTTTCCGAACTATGCTATGTACATTTTCACGAAATAAAATTGCCTATTTCTTATTTTGGGATCGAGCAAACATTAATTATTGTGGATTTATATTTGTAGGCGATCTGAATTATTAGTCGGGGCCCTCGTGAAAAACTTGCGCAAATTTTATCTGACGGCTTATATGTCACATACATTTTAACTACTTTTCGTCTTTAAATAAAAATAAATAAATAAATAAAAATATACCTCGATGCAACCCGAGTGAGTGGTCCAGAGCTGTCTCGTCTTGGGTGGGAGTTGAAATGCTCTGTGCTGCGGACGCACAGCTGGCCTCTACCGCCGGCCCTCGTCCCCCTCCTCTGCTCCCCTGACCGCCGGCGAGATGGCCTGGCTCCAGGCAGTCACGCGCCCCGCCCCGCCAGGCCCTCCCGCCGCCGCGTGCGCTATGGCCGCTCGCAGCCGCCGTGGCTATTGACCGATTAAGGCCGTTGACCTTGCAGGCGACCGGTGGCGCGCGCCACCCAGCCCCGCCCACGCCCACCCACGCCCCGCCCGCCGCCCCGAGGGGTGGGGCCCACATGCCATTTCATTGTCGGCGGCTTTCCAAATGGGA
Source organism: Teleogryllus oceanicus (assembly GCA_964035755.1). NCBI lineage: Eukaryota > Metazoa > Arthropoda > Insecta > Orthoptera > Gryllidae > Teleogryllus > Teleogryllus oceanicus. The sequence continues at coordinate 199,354,082 of CAXIVR010000002.1, forward strand.
GGCGCCGCGCCGCGCCACGGCGCTGGGCGGGCGGCCCAAGGCAAGGGAGGGCCAAGGCCGGGAAGGACACCACGGGATCCATCGCTACACACCCACAGTTCCTATCACTGGCAGCAGATTTTTAATGTACTGGAACGGAATGCTTTTAGCCACAGACCACCAAAAATTACTTTCTACATTGATCCTTTCAAATCCAACGCAGTTTCATCAGTTTTTGTGTTTAGACATCTGCTTTTTCCTTCGAGATATTGCTTGCTTGTTTAGTATTATACGCGACGCACATATCCTTGTTGGAAGCCGTGCTAATATTATTGTGACGAGCAATATTGTTGCGATACTATTATTCCGAAAAAGAAAACTTTCTTACTTTCATACATGCATGAAACCTAGATATCTGATATAAAGAGGTCACGTTTGGGAATAAATAGTTTGCCTAATGTGATTTTAATGTTTTAATTGAAGGTTTTTGCGATTCTGATTTAAAATATATTGCACAATGACACACCAGCTTGGAAAGAGAAGATGACCTTGTTTATATCACCCTCTCTCGTGGCTGTATGGTATTAGTGCATCCCTTAGAAAGGAAGAATATGACAACCGATATGTAAATACTTTTTTCAGCGAATTCTGGTATTCATAGATGTCTCGTGCTCCCGCGCAGTATAATTTTGAATTTTGATGAATCCAGTTTGATATTGTGAATTCTGTCGAGCAAAAGTTCAAGTGCTATTATGCAATAATTCGTCTCTCTTCTGAAGAGAAAATCAGGTTTTGTATTGGAAAACTTGAACTACGCCGTTTGTGAATACGGGCAATGCATCTGTCGAGTGCTGACTTGTTTGTGGTTTTCATTTTGAATTTGCAGATTTAATTTCAGCGTGACATCTTCAATCGACTGTTTCTTTCGGACTAGTTTGTAACGTCATTCCGTGAGTCACTTTGCGTAGCGTCGAATATATTAATAGTTTATTATTGCGAACACTTCCAATGTACGAATATTGATTGAAATGTTTTAAACATGATAGCACCATGTTAGTTGTTATTTGTAATGGAACTAATTATAAATGTTATTTCCCGTATCTTTACCTTTCACGTAAATTGAGTGCGGAATACGTCTAAAATTTTTTAGTTGTTCCTATTGGTAATTTTCATTTGACTTCTTCCTTATTTTTTTGATCAGGAAGCAACGCTAGTTCTTGGATATTTTTAAACGGATGGGCTGTGTCCAATATATATGGTAGTCACATTAGGGAAGCAATGTCGATGCCGATGTTGTCAAAACATCGATGTTTTTATAAAAGATGTATTGATATTTTATTTATTAAGATCGATCATTTTATGTTTTCGATGTTTTGTTCCTGGATGAAAAATTATCATAATCACAATTTCGTAAAAGCGAAAATACGAAATAATAACTATAGTAGCACTGTCAGTTAATGTGTTCGAACCAAACGAACGCAATTTATGCTTCATTGAGCAGACTTCTCTCGCCCGAGATGATCCTGATGCCGAATTCTTTCCACGTATTTCGCATATGGAGAGGCGTTTTCATTTGTAACTTTCTTTTCAGATAAATTTTAATTATAAATTAATACGCGATCACTGTCAAATTAAATTTCGTTGCGCACGAATTTAATGTTAGAGGTTACTAAACCAGGTTTGAAACATCGACGGTTCTTGGACGATGTATCATAAACATGGATTTTTAATTTTGAAACATGGTTGTTTTGTTATTGCTGAAGCATCACTAAAGCACATCTCAGATGTGTTGTTGAGGTTGAAGGCAGGCCCGAAGCGTTGAACTCGCATCACGCAGCGGATCGGGGCGTTGCCTACCAAACGCGTCTGCCTCTGGGAGGGCGCGGGTTCGACCCCTTCGCTCGTCCTGGGAAGGCGGGGGCGCGGGGCCCGGGCCGCGGGCCGCGTTCCGCCTCACCGCTCCTGAGGCGCCGCGGCGACGGCGGGGGCGACGTGGACAGATAGCGCGTGCGGCGTGGCGGGCAGACAGGCCTGTCCGGGGGCAGGAAGCGACTGCCTCGTTAATCAAGCTGCGCGCGGGGGACTGTGCCAGCGCCCGCGGGGGCTACCGCGCCTCTGCGCATGCGCCGCCTTTGTGGGGCCTAACGGCTGCTATTTGTTAAAAGCAATGTTTTCGCCCCATAAACAAACCGCCGCCGCCGCCGCCGCCGCCTGCGCCGCTCGTGGCTTCTTGCCGTCGCGTCGCACGCGAGTTCTTCGTTGCGGATGTTTGTTTTATTTGTGTTACGAAACAATAAAAAATTACCGGCTGGGAGCCCGTGGAATTCGGAATTTGTCATTAATAAATAATTGAAAATTCGTAATTAATCACCATGTAAATAGGAAAAATTAGTCGGACGCTGCGGTGATGAATTATAATTGCGTGTTTTGTGCGCTTTGCAATTAATATCCGCGATAGACGATCGGCGGCGTGTGGGGGCGGTGGAGGGGAGGGGCGGGGCGCGCGATGAATTGGCCGTTAGGCGCGCCGCGCGGGACGTCTCTGCCGCGCACAAAGAGCTGCACTAGCTGCTGGCGGCACAAGCTCAGCTTTTGTGGCGTACAGCTGCTCTGGCGTTCGCAACGTGGGAGGAGCAACAGGGCATCGAAGGATACGTGTGTACTTGATGTTCATTCTTTCTTTCTTTCTTTCTTCGATGTGTTGATTTTAAATCAGGGGTTGGGATTATAAACAATCACTGTTGAAACTGGCGACCTACATTACAATATTATACTGAAATAAACAGAAACGCTGCTATTACGATAATTTAAATAGTAATCACTTCTACACACTAAACGTAATTCTGCAGTTACTACGAAGTTTTTGCTGCATTTTCTCAATATTTACGCTGTCAATTTCAGATCGCTTTGGGAACTAGAACCCGTAGGCGTAACCGTGAGAAACTTGTAATAACAGTATGAATTATAAGCTATTGTTAACGAACAGTTTGGTATATGTTATGCTTGTGAAGACTAGAACTAAATTTCCTCTGTACAACCACAAGGAAAGCTCATTATTCATTTCGTGGATATTTTAGAAAAAAAAAGGACGAAAACCACAATCAAGTAGGCGGGACGACAATGTTTTATGCTCGCGTATGTGGAACATATGTTCTCGGTTGTAATGAAAAGAAAAGCCCTTTCCGACCTCTGCAATTGCGTTTTTGTCGTGTTTGCGACGCGTCGCCCAGGTGCTGCGTGCAACCGGAGACGGGAGTCGTCGGTCCCGGCCGCCGGCCCGCCTCCCCTCCCCCTCTCCCCCACACTCGCAGATACGCTCAGGTTACGGCGGTAGGCCTCCAGAATAATTGAAAGTAATCACTGAAAATATGTTTTGCTACATGTTTGTTCATCAGAGGATATTCAACAAGTAAGTACAAAATAATTGCCATTATGTGGCCATCATACGTTTTTGTGACAGAAAATCTGTCTGTTAAGTGTACGTACATGATTCCCCTCTTGACATCTTACAGAATTACAAAAACATACGAATAGTGTAAGTGATAATAAACGGTGCTTACACCAGTATAATTAAAAGAAAGAAATAACTAGGAAAATTATGGTAATATTCTCACATTTGATGATGTATGACTTTGCTCGTTCACAATAAAACGACCAATGTGGAAAGTTAATACACTATATTTTTCCGTCTGGTTCCGTCAAATGTGCCTTTGCTAGTAATTCGTACACCCGCCACACAATTCTTATTGTACAAGGGGGATTGTTCCCCGGGGTGGGCACCTAAGCTCTGTGATTTTTATCCGCACCTCTCTCCAGGGCAGGAACACCTTCAGGCTGGTATACGGATCCTTCTGGAACGCAGTTACCCTTCTCAGGAACCTCCCCAATTAATCGTGGTCGGGCCACTCTCCCAGCTCGGAGCTAGTAGATTTCCAGGCGCCGGGGTCGAATTAAGCGCCACTCGCAATACGCAGGGACTAATCTATCCTCTTTGTCCAGAGTATCGGGCCACTGCCAAGACGAAGAAAAGTGCCTCACTGGGGGCCGCCCGGAATAGGCCTGGTGGCTTGGGGCCCTCAACCCGTCTCCGTACTGCCCCACCTTGAAACTGGCGACGTGAGTGCCGCCGGAACCTAGGCAGTCTGACAGGGAGGTTCATACTGCTGTTGAGCTGTTCTATGTGGGTTTGAGATCCGCCTCCGACTGCTCAGAGGATTCCGACTAACGAAGCCCACGCCCAAAATCGGTGGAGTACAACCTTCACACTGCTTTCCCTTGAAGCTAACGACGTGAGTGTCGCCAAGTAAGTCGGTCCGAGTGGACGTTACCTTCTCCACTACAAGCTGCCCCCCCCCTTACGGGTAGGTTTGCTAGTAATAAAACGAGCGCGTATGTGAAAGTAACGCACCCACTACGATTGCGTTACTTTCAGAAATAATTATTAGTATGACTTTTGCTCCGCGCCAGATTTCCTAACTTTCATTTTGATAATTTTTTTTAACCCTAACTAACTTTAAGGCTAATCGTGAATTGTCAGGGAGAAGATTCGTCTGCGTGACCAGTGAGAGTGTTGTCTGGGTGACGCTTGTTTCTGAGTGGCAGTGAAGTGTTTCGGAGTGAACGGAGAAAAGCCAGCTCCTTGGGGCGTGCGGGGTGGATGGAGGGCCCGGTGCGCGCGCGAGGCACGTCCAAGCGAGTGGTATGAGCTGCACTTGACGCCGGGCGTTTACTTACGTGTTCGCCTCGAAGGGAATTATCGATTGGACGCACCTGAGGCTTGTGACAGGCATGTGCTTTGGAAGAGCGCCGGCTCCCTCGCCCGCCCGCCCGCCCTGCCCCGCCCGCCGCCCGCCCCGCCCGCCCGCCGCCCGCGCTCGACGCCGCGCCACGCCACGCCGCTCCACCTCCACCCCCCCCGCCCCACCCAGCTCCGGTCTCTCCGCCCTCGCCCGGCCGCCCCGCTCAGTCGCGGCTGTGGCCCATGAACGCGGCGCGTGCGAGCCGGGTCGAGTAGAGAGGCGAAGCGAGGCTGCGGCGATGACTTGGCGCGGGCGGGGCTCGTTGTTGCGCCCTAGGACGCCCGCCCTGCCCATCGCTCTCAACTCCCCTCTCCCACGCTCCACCACCTGCTTGCTGTCTCTCTTGCAACCGTTCATCCTCTTCAGTGCTCATTGCGCCTCTGCCGGTGGGCACGGTGACGTTTTGTACTCATGCGAGAAATGACAATTGGAGAGTGTGTCGGTCTTGCTTTTTAGAAAATTCATTTTAGATTTCTCTCTCCTGAGTCTTTACAATTTATATTTGAGGATGCTTATCATTGAATGATACGATAACAATGATGTTGCGGTAACGATGGATCTAAAGTGGTTTGAGACGGGAGAAATGCCCAAGTCCTGAGAAATGTAAGTGGGAACCCATTATCTTGAGTGCATGTTTAATATGGGGAGTTATGGAATAAGGAATTTCAAACTTCTTACCAAGAGTAAGAGACTGTTTGGTAGACTGCGGATTGACATCTGGAGGAAGGAATCGAGTGCTGCTTCTTACGTCCATGTCGGACGTAAGGGATGCAGAGGCCTTTCCTCTTGGCGGGGTCGAGAGGACACCAAGGATGCCAACTGTTCCAATGCAACTTGGATTCGCGGGAAAATCTTGGGATTGCTATGTAAGTTTCTTAAATGTGGGGAATTTTTCTCTCGATATACCTGATATTTTTTTTCGGGTTCTCGTTCTCGGGTACAAAAATAATTCTGTCTTGGAATGTAAACAAATGAATGGGAACACCCATGTCGTTTTCTCTTTATAATACTTTCATGGGTGCATTTTAATACAAATTTTTGTAACAAACTACTGAATTGAAGAATGTGTATTGAAATAAAAATGAATATTATAGTTAAATGTAATGGTAGGGATGAATTAGTTAAGAAATTATCAACGCATTTAGTCTATGAAATGTTGCTACTTGGTACTAGAATGCTCGAATGTCAGTTTATGTATGTCAATCCGGTTGTCCGATTTTCTTTACAACCGCAACATCTGAGTTAAACGATATCGTTTTTGGACTTTAATGTAATGTAATGTAATGATTATTAGCATTGAAATATGGCGCCGCTATGAAGTCAAAAACTCCACCCAGGCGAGGCATCGTGGAAAACGTCTTTAGGTAGCCGGTCCTCGGTACCGCACTTCCTGTATTGCCGGTGAGTATACCCTTGGGACGCGGTATGTAATTTCGGATGCGCTGCTTTCGCCCTTCGGAGCCCGGTCCGGACTTTCCGGGCCGCGCGGGGGCGGGGTTAATTGCGGGGCAGGGGCGGGGAGGGGGCGGGGCCGGCAACGACGCCCAAATGACCCAGAAATGACTTTATCGCCGGCTTAAGTAGCCTGTGGCTCGTTATCTGCGCACTGATTCGCGGGCGGCGTCCGACCTCTTCGGGCTAACTGCACCCCACCCCCCACCCGCGTCCAAGACCCGGCCCCGGCCCCTGCAACTCGCTTTCGGACAACTGGGCTGCGAGCTGTGAATCGGGCGGAAGAGAGCACCACTGTTGCTTGCGAATTGTGGGCAGCATTCGAGGGCCTTGCCCACGTAACAGTGTTCTATTGTTATTTGTAGGGGGCGGATATTGATGACCTAAGGCATCGCCAAAAATGATCAATAAAATGCTCTTGGAATGTTTTTAAAATGCCCTAAAAAGCAAAGAAAAATGACGTAAAAAATGTGATCGAAATCAGCTCGGATGAGTATCTCATGTTGTTGAATTTGATGCTAATGTAATTAATACATCTTCCATTCGTTCAAGTGAACTCAACTCGCAAACTTTTGATTTGGACCGTTCTTTATCTCTGACTTTAGTTACCCCGAAATCGGTGGAACTGGCAGTGGTGCTAATATGCGTCACAGGAACTTTAGATTACATACAACGGCTAACATTGCAATTTGTGAGCGAAGAAATCAAAGAAGCTACTCATGTATTTTGTAGAGAACATTTGTTGCATTTTTTAAATATCATTTGAAGCAAGTACCATTAAAATTACGGTAAAATCAATTAAATCAGTAAAAATACATTCAAAATGACGGGAAAAGGTAACAAATGATTTTAGTCGAAATCGACGAAAAATGAAAGAAAAATAATTTTAAAAAACGCGCCATTCCTTTTGTTGTAACATAGTATTAATTTTTATACGAAACGGCATTGTTCTAAAGTGAAAAAAAAAAGATATTTCATTAAAATTTGCCCCCTGGTTATTTGTAGAAGGGCACCGGTTGATATATCTAGACCTTATTTTATTGGGAAATCCCCTTCTGGAAAGAAACTCCTCGACCAGTAGACATTCATTTATTGTTATTGATCTTCTTATTCTTATTCAAGTACTTACGTTTGTTCATGTATCATTCATTATTCAATTCATTTATTGGGTTTAACCTTGAAACTTATTCGGTTTAGCATATTATACACTTTTTTCCCCCCTTTTGGGAGAGATTGGGAAACCGCGATTTAACTCCGTTGAGAGAATTCGATGACCCCTGCCAGAAGAGTATTTGTTTTTATCAGGGACATAATTAATTCATTTCCAATTGCTGCTTTGTTTTTTCACTAATGTTCAAATGATATCCAAATGAAGGTCATTGAAAAAGAAAACATAGCCAAGAGCTTTCTTATGATTTTTTCAGACGTACTCCTTAAGCAGATAGGGCTCCTTAAGGAGTACGTCTATGGTCTCCTATGGTCTTCGCGCTTCACTTCATAATCCGTCGAGTTCTTTGGCGCTTATTTTCCCATGCCAATCTTCATTGTTGTTCATTTTACTATTATTATTATTATTATTATTATTATTATTATTATTATTATTATTATTTATAATACCACATACTGAAAAATATTTGCAATTACGCACTTTGCCCGCTCATTAGACGACGGGCAGACATAACGTTGGCGAGCTACCCGAAGTGCATTCTTCATTGCGCAACCTTCGTGTTCGAAGGGGCCTGAAACATCAATTGTAATTTTTCCTGCACTGTGTTGCAAACATTGTACGAAACTGCGTCGTGATTTGACGAGCGTTCTGAGCAGCCCGCGGGCGCTTCCAGCGGCTATTTTTCGGCACAACCACGGTACAATTGTTGGATGTTTACACGATGTTAAACAATGGGTGAACGAGCAGGTGAGGCGGCAGATTCTCATCACGTTAAGTCCTTGATGCGGTGAATAAACTGGTTACTCGTGAAAACCGAAGTTTAAAGCGGAACAACTCATCCTGTGATTATTTGAACTCATCATCTTGCGTGACGAAACATACCACTCATTTATTTGTTGTTAATCAGTGATCTCAAATCATTGTCTTGGCGTGACTAATGAGACATCTCGGCTTATGACTTGAGGTTTTATGATTTTCTGAACTGACGTTACGTTCCTCTGATTACTCAGCTAGCAGAAGGCATTTAGCTTCCTTGTGTATGTACACAAGCGTAGTGGACGAGTAGCGGAATCCAAAAGTCAACCTATCTCATTTTGATGTGCAGAAAAAAGTTGGCTCGCCATCGTCTTCTGGGGGGGGAGAAAAATCTCGCAGCGACCGGTCCGCGGCGTGGGGCGGGCGCCCGGGGCCGCGCCGCGCTCGTCCGGCGGCGGTGACGCGCGCGCCCACTTGCGCGCGGCCGCGACTGTCCGCGCGCGTGTGTGAGTGCGGGGACGCGCCAGCCTCTAATTACCAATTAGCCTCGGCCAGCGGGCGGCTGCGGCGGGGCCGGAGCCAGTCTGCGCCGCCGCCTCGTCCGCCTCTTCGTCCGTTCGTCCGTGCGCTATGGAGGCGCCGCCGCGCCGCGCCGAGCCGGTCCGGGCCGGCCGGGTCGCGTGACGCGAGTGCGCAGCGCGGGGCGGGGAGGGCCGGGCAGGGGAAGGGCGGAAGGGCGTGGAGGGCGGGCAAGGCGGGGCAGGGCAGGGCGTGGCGGGGCAGGGCGTGGCGGGGAGAGGCGGGGCAGGGAGGGACCACAACGTGCCTTGTGGTACCTTGGGTGCGGGGTGAGTCGGTACGGGCAGCTCGGTGCGGGGCCGAGCAGATGCGGGCGAGCGCTGGCGGGTGGACGGGTGGTCGGGGCTGGGCGGGCGGTACGAGGAGATGCGAGGGGCGGTGCGTGATGCCGGATGCGGCGCATCTGCCGGGCTCGCTCGCAGCGGTCGGCGCGGCCGCGGCCGGCCAGCGCCGGGGGGGGGGCGGCCATTTGTATCCTGCTGCGCTCGCCCGGCGCGCTGCGGTGCGCCCGCTGCGCTTTGAGCGCAGTTTCACACTCGCTCGCCTCTGTTTGTTCAGCATTTGTTGCCTTGTGCGCCGCCATTCATCTCCAACCGTGGCTCGCGACCAAACAGACATGTTCTGCTTTTGATTCGCTGCACCTTCGCCCACCGTTTGCAGGCTCCGAGATGGGTGAGACAGTCTTCGATAAAGTGAAGGAAACCCAGCCTCCAGTGGCGATTGGATCTACCCTGCCCTGAAATGTACTCTTTAAATGTAAACGATCTGCTCCTTAAATCCATTCTGCATTCCTTTGTGATGTGCTTCATTTAGGTTAGTGTGGATGCTTAGTATTTATAGACATTATTTTACACAATTTTATTTAATATTTCATTATTTATCATTTCCCAAACACTCAGTATTTCCATTCTCATTCTTTCTAAGCATCGAAACATTGATAAGGAGAGAAATATTGTCAATATACATATTTTGCTTTTATTATTTGCAAGAGAGTTTGGCAATAAGAGTGATTTAGTACATCGATTTGGTTTTGGACGTTAATTTAATTTTTCAAAAAAATCAATTTAGTGATACATGATTATTAGAAATTGAAGATATAAAGTATTTAAAACCTTAATGATTAAACAACTGTATTAGGAGAAAGTTTACATTCAGAGGTGATGGTTTCTTATTGAGCCACTTGCATGCACGCACGGAGCCGCGTGGACTATGTACAGAGAGGCGGGCACGGCGATCGCGCGACGGCGGAAAGGGCAAAACTAGAGAGGGGGCGCGTGTGCGAAGTGGCTTGGAAAGGCTGGGGAGGTCAGCGTCCAGGGTGGATGACCGGGGTGGCAGATCGCAATACGCGTGGCGATGGTGTCATGTCGCGACAGTGGAGTGGTTTTCTCGTCATTGTGTTTGATGAATCTGATTTTGATGCTTTCCGTTATTGTTGGCCGTTTTAAATCGTTTGATTGCTCGTCATTTCTAACATTCCACGGAGTGTTCACTGCTCTTGGTAGTTTTGGGCTGGCGCTTGGAGCGGCTGGATGTGAGCCGTAGCCTGGTACTGACCCGAGAATGGTCCCGTGGTTTGATTGATTAGTGATTCCGCGCGAGTCAACTGCTATGGTCATTAGTCTTGTAAGTGTACTGCATGTTTTTATCGCAGGAAGTGGGAATGAACTTCCCCCGCTGGATGGGAAGATCTTGCGCTGATTTTCCCTTCGGCATGGGGGTTTACCCCAACCAGGTATCACCTACCAGCGGGTCACCGTCCCAGTCGGGACAAGCTCGAAGTTCCCGACTGGTCCCCCAGTATGTGTGCTATTGTAATGCATGAGAATATGTGTGTAGGACAAGACAGAGGAAGGAAAGATCGTGCGCGGCCCATTGCCTTTTTGCAGGGTACTGCTATGGCATTACCCGAGTGGTAATTGCAGATACCACGGAAAAGTACAATGAGAGCAGCCGGCGACTGGAATTCTCTTCCAGACAGCTTGGCTATTGCTCCGAAAATCTGAACTGCGCCTGCAAGCGGAGTTGGTGTGCCGGGGCCTAGTGTGGCCTGCGCGCTTGCGTGCGCGGTGCGCGGGGCGGGCGGTGCTTAGCGCCTAATGCTGGCTCATCCGCCTTCTCCACCGTGAGGGATGGCCGGCGGCGCTCATTGGCCAGTGCGAAGCGGCGTTCCTCAGCCCCAAGCGGATTTGCGTGCGCGAGCCTCGCGAGGAAATAAAGTATCAAAGGATTCCCTTTAAAACTGTTTGCAGCCGGCGACCCACGCGGCGGAGTCCATTGCAGCTTGGACGCACCTCTGCGTGCGTTGAGGTTCTAAGGCGATGGCGCAGGCAAGCATTCAGTTTTCTTTCAATTTATTTATGAGCGTGGAATCTGCATTTCTCATTTCCAATGCGACCAGATATTGAAAGAAAACTATGCAGCCCCGACCTGGTGAGAAGTATCTGTGGTTTCATTAAATAATCAAGAACTCGGAATCCAAAAATGATTTTGAGCGAACATTTCAAATATTTGATTGTGTTGCACCGCCTATTCTCTTACTGCGCGTACCGACTGAATGCCGGTCGTCAGAGCGCCGCTGCTTGAAACGCAGATGTCAGCACGGCAGAACGTCTCGAATGAAGAGTCCGCCCGCTATTATAGATTTGCTATTCATGTGTTGCATTTTGGAAAAGCAACTTTTTTATGTTCTTAGTACTTCTTGTTCTTCAACATACTTTACTACCCTTGGTTTTTCAACTTACTTCATGGTATCAGATGTATATATGATATATGTACTTATGATGTATGACTAGATATCTGATTATTATTTAATAATTATGTACATTTATTACACATACTTTTTGTGCATTTTGGTCTTCCGTAATTATATGCAGCACGCATTATCAGATGCTTAATTCAACTTGTTTTTAGACCAGCAGGTTCTTAGCCTTTTAATTTGTTTAATTAATTCAACATGCCTTTTTTCATATATTTCGAATATATGGGTTTCGTATTTAAACAGCTCATAAATGTATACTTACCAGATTGCATGTAACTTTTTTTTCTTATTAAACAAATTACGGAGTCTTAGCAGTACATATTGCTTCATTAAATAATCATTTAAAATTCTTTCAATTCCGAAGTCATAGCAAATTGTAACAAGTTCATACTAATTGCAGTAACAGATTTTGAACTCTGGTATCGAAGGCGTATTTAGTAAGCTGAGTCGAGTATAGGGATATAACAATCACAGAATATAATATAGAAAAAAGTCTCCCGTATTTTATTTATAATTGGTTCTATGATACTCAAAGAATAGCAATGAACAGGTATTATGCCCATATTTACTCGAAGAAATTAAATAAATTTAATAGAAATTTCTTCTCAACTTATGGTTACCAGTATAATAGCTTCACTACCAACACCAAATAATTTTTGAATACATCAGGACAGCACCTTCCAGAAAATGTGATTGAGTTGGACTCACTAAGGAAATGGTTCAACATGAATAGCTTATCCTTCCGCAAGATACTAATTCGGAATTTATAAAAAGTCTAGAATGGGGACTTAATGAGTTACAGCGCCCTATTTAATAAAGTTACAGACATATGTGAAACAGACCGTACCAAAGAGGAAAGAATGACCATACTCCTAGCAGCGCCAACAAGGATGAAGTACCGGAAAGGAAAGAGGAAATATTTTATAATACCACGAACGTAACCACATTAATACTGGTGAGAATTATTATCAATTCAAATCCTCTAATGGTAAGCGTTACAACGACATTGAATGATCTTGGCTATCCGGTGACGCCGCGTCGAAGGCTGTGTCCTGAGGAAGACCACTCACGAAACGAGCTCGATCGACTTACATGTCGGCAAGACGACGAGCCTTTCGGACGCGGCGTACCCTGGTTACCGAGGGGCAAGATCATTCCTGACCCCCTTCCAGGCCGCGGAAGCCTACGAACTTCAAAACCTTCTGCTAGGTGTGAAGAGCGACAATTGTGGTTAGACGGAAATGCTGATGCCGCGTCCGCCAGTAATAGGCTACAGCTGCAATACTTCGTGATTGAGTGATTTGGTTGAGGACCAGAACGGTAAGTGTCGCTACCCCGCACGTGCATGGCTGCAGTCGTGGTCTGCTGGAGAGGAGTCGTGGCGCCGAGCGCGTGCGGGGGTGCGAGCTGGGAGGTCGCGTGTAATCCGCACGTCTCGCCGCAGTAACGGTTCGGCGGCTGCACCCGGAGGCCGGTGGGCGCTGGAACTCGCTCCCGCCTCGTCCAGGAAGCTCCGCTGCTGTACCGTTACGATTAGTGACTTTCGCCATTTCCAATTTTTTTAAAGCTATTTCCAGGCTTGTCTTGATGAAACTTGCCATTTTTCATCCTTTTGAGGCCGTAGACGTCCGGCTTGGAGGAAACAAGTTGCGTCGTTTCCTTGACGGTCGCGTCACCACAATCACATGAATGGATCCGGTCCCTGGCGGTAACATGAGGTTAATAGAAGGTGGTAAGTGTAAATGTTACGCACCTTTTGATGAATTGTGTAAATGGTAACCAGAAAGATCCTTTGCTATTTGACAAGATTTTTCCGAATTGTTGAAGATCTTTCATTTGTCGCGCCTAATTTAATGTAATTTCTTTGATGTATTTCAATTATCCACTTAGATTCACAATGTCATTCTTTGCGTTTGTAACTACTCGAAGATTAAAGGGACACAGTCGTCGACCATTACATTATTTTGAAGTCTTTCATTTATAAATCTCAGAATTATTATAAGAATTATGTCAAATATGAACACTGAAATATAGTTAATTTTGTCTAGAAGTAGTAGTCACTAAAACTGCATAAAGAAATTATTGAAAGCTGTAATCGATACTATTTTTCTCACAAAAATTCGAATATTTATGTATTTAATTGGCATAGGTCAATATCAGAAATATTTCACAAACGTTTATCAAAATATTCTTCAAATCCGATCTAGTAATCTGTTCTCAAATCGTTGATATTGGTAATACATTTTCAATCTCCTGCCATTGAACGCAACCTGCAGCTCAGCTGTCGCTTCATCGTACCATCCCACTGCCCTATCAGTTCAAGCACATTAAAATTTGTATTCATTAAAGCTATTGTTTGTTTAATTAATATGTGAAAACATAAAAAGGTATGTGTTGGACATTGGCATTAAACTAGAAAAAATTCTGCTGAACACATCTCCAAAAAGTAAGAAATACATTCCTCATGAACAACAAATGCAATATTCTTATTTTATTTTATATTATGTCGCATCAACTACAAAAAATATTCTTTTAAAACACGTAATAAATGTAATATTTTAACATAAAACAGTTTCCATATAAACTCCAATAACATAGAACAGTTTATGCACAGTGCAATTAATATTTACCCACCAAGAATATCACATCTTAAGCAACCCGTCAATAGAAAATTTTTAATAGCAGGCGGCCTCGTCTTTGGACTCTTGCTATTGCACAACGTCAGCGGTGTTGCAAGCAATGACTCGTAGAGTATGAGGAATTCATCAGTAAGCAGTGACGAAATAGGCGGAATACGAGTACGAGAATCAAATATTTGCATTTGCAGTAAAAATAGCTTTCATGGTTCAATTGCTTTTGCATTTTTGCTGAGTTCCTGCCTATCTAAAGAAATCATACACACCTCTCACGATCGGAGGCTTCGTACTTATCTTCGAATTTCTGCGCATATTGGAAATATGGATGTAATTATTGGCGTACGTTTTACTTTGTAAGAAAAGGCACTATTGCAGTCGTGTGCCGGAAATTGCAATTTTTCGACTGAAAAACTCTTATTGCCGGGTTCTGGTAACGAAAAAGTGGACAAATCTTATCCCTTTATGTAGATGCATCTTTTGTGGGTTCTTGTTACCGAAAAATCGATTGGCGACAAAACGTCATCTGTCTATCCGGCAGTCCGTCTGTATTCTCTCAAAAAAATGGCATTAATTTGTTTCTTTAAATTTCTCTTCGTATGTATCAAGGGACGGTAGATAAGTTGCTGGTGGTCTAACTTTTGGCGAACTCAGGGTTTTCGAATATTAAAATAAATACAAATATACAAAATTGAAGGTAGAGATTGTTGTCGTTGTCGTCGTGAGATCTGTTGTAAAACACGAGGTCTTTAAAGAGTTGTGTACAATATTGTTAAAAAACAAGTAGTTTTGTTATAAATTCTACTTTAAGTTATGCATTTTATATTTAAATAACTTTTCCCAAAAACTGCTCCAATTTTTTCTTAAAGTTTTTTCAGAAAATAACCAAATGACTCTTGAAGAATGTCATTAAACTGAATCCTTCATAAAATGTCGCATTTTCGTTGAACTCTGAATTTTCGAATTTTGCGAAAATAATGCGAGAAGGGATGTGCTGTTGAAGCACCATTGGTTTCGGTATAGTAATATTAACGTAGTTTACAGTGTTCCTTGAGAGATCTTTGGCGGGAAACATGTGTGGGTAAGCGGGCGTTCATCCGCCTGCACTCTGGGAACGAGCGCCGGCGCCGGCCAGGGACCAGCGGCGTGGGCGCTTTTTGTGGAGGCGGCGTGTCATCGCCCCTCCCAATTGATTGACTGCTCCCGCGGCCCCGCCCGCGCCCACTGTTAGAGTTGTTAAATTCCCGGACGCATGGAACGTATTAGGCGGCGGCGCGGCGCCCCGCTGCGCGCCGGTCGCCCAGCGCGGCGCAGCGGCGCGTCTGCGCTCGCTCCCTCGCTCGCGCGCGGCTAATTACGTTTTTTTTTTTTTTCGGCGCCGCCCGCGCTCCGCCGCCGCCGCCCGCGTGCGTGTCCGCCGCCCATTAATTTCCCGGCGGGAGCGGGGAGGGGAGGCGGAGCGGGCAGTGTCGAAGGCAACGCAGCGGGCGCCGCGCCGCGCCGCGCGAAACACCGGACAGCGGAGGCCTCTCCGCCCATACTGCCCCGCCCGCGCCGCCCCGCGCCGCCCCGCGCCGCCCCGCGCCGCCCCGCGCCCCCTCGCCCCCGCGCCGCCCCGCCCCGCGCCGCCCGCCCCTCCCGCCCCGCCCGCCCGCCCCCTCCCCGCCCCTCCCCGCCCTTCCCGCCCCGCCCCGCCCCGCCCCGCTGCGCGGCGTGGGAAAGCCCACGCCTAGTGTAGCGGCGCCACTTGGAGGATCCACTCTTGCTCTTAGATGCAACAAGCACCGCAAGTCTATCCAGTGGAGCGATGATTTAAGATTGTCCGTATTGAAATAGCAGTTTCGGTGTTCGTATCGAGCGTTTTCAACATGTAACAAATTATTACAGAATAACAGTTGTTATGGATATTCTCCATTTTGTTATCCAAGATATCTCTGTATCTACTTTCTTTTCTAACCCAATTTCGAGCAACTAGCTCGTAAAAATTAATATCTTGGAAACTATTGCACATATCTCAATGAAATTTGGTATGCTTACTTCTTATAAGGTATTCTTTAAGTATGTGAAATTTCAATAAGATACGTTTATTATTTTAACAATTTTTAAGTAAATTACTTACGAAATATGAAATATTCCAAATTATACACGTTTTGTAAAGAATAAAGTTCGTTTTATCCACGATTTTCATCTCATTATTTTTTTTTTTTTAAATATATTTTTTGAGATTAAATACTTATTCTTATATTATAGAGTATGTTTATTTTAAAAATTTTTATTTTGATGTATTATTTTCTTAAATTTATATTGTATTTTTTTTTAAATTTTGCTACTACTATCTACTTCTCGATTTTAATTAGTTTGATGAGCCATCACAATATTTTTCTTGTGAACTGTCAGTATAACTATTGCCCCTCAAATTGTCACATGCAGTTTCAACAGTGTTTGATATTAAGTAAATTAAACACGTATACTCACCTCGTTATGTTCTTTCATTTTTCTTCCAGAGAACTTGTATCACACAATAATTTCATGACTTCGCGTGGCATATCATGCGTTTTCGGTTTATGAGATTTTCCTAAGCTGGTAATGTAAGAATCTGATATCAGTAGTCTATGAAGCAGATCGAGATTTGAATTTATTCTTGATGATTTTCTGGTGAAATTTTCCCTGAAACGTCTATTGTCTTTATTTCTAGCCTCTTGCGCTTCTTCAGAAAGTTGTCCAAAAGCACACTTGACTGAACTATGGCATCACCATGCACTAAAATTTTGTGTACAGTCACTGGCATATGAACCAACTGTATAAGTTTAAATAATGCTCTCTATTTGTCCAATGTAGTCACTGAATGCTTGCACATCAATGGCGTAGCCTGAGGATAGTGTTTCTAAAATAACTCTAAACATACCTATTAACTTTTCATTGATTCCTGTGATGGCTGCAGAGACAGTAGCATTCCTAAAAAAACGTCTGGAAGTGTTTCCGTCATTTGTGGTCCCAGAACTTCTTTTAGGGATATCTACCAATAACCCCATTTCTTCTTTGAACTTTTCTTGTATTTCCTTTTTCCTTCTTTCCACCTTCTCTCTGTCACTGTCATTCCGTATGGCCCATTTCTTCACATCTAAACGATATGCAATGTGCAACAAACATTCAAAAGATCGAATCCAAGCATGTAGGGGAGACATGCCGAAAGAAAGTGCTGCAGGATCCGCCTTCCTTTGTTTTAACAGCGAATCATTGTTCATTTCCGTTGGCACTGCACCACATATGTAGCATCGTTGTGATGGGTTTTCCTTATATTGGCCATATTTTGTTAAAAGCAAATTGTGGGTCACATTTACGATATGTCCTTCAATTTCTACTTTTGTGTCTATCAAATTTTCTATTTGTCGTTGCACATTGTTTACTTCTTGAGAAATAACATCTTTCGTTTCTTTGATAAAAGAAAGTTTAATGGGCCTGCAATAACGCGTGGATGATGGTCGCGGATTTTGCCAAATAATACATTTTTCAGAATTATGTACATTCACATAAAGTTGCAAAGGGACTAAGGAAACACTAAAAAGATTTTCATCGCTCTGCGAACTTCCCTGTTCGAATCTCTGTTTGTACCGACTTTGGTCAGAGCTGCCATCACATCCCCACTTGTACACAAAGAGTAATAATCATTATCAAATTTTTCTGCACCGTTAATTACTTCTTTTTGCGAATAGAGCAACCTACGGGCAGTATGATCCAGTAAGGCTTGTAATTCCACTTCAGCCGTGATTTCAGATACAACTATATTTTCATCCGGCGGATAACATGGTTTTTTCGCTTCTTGCACATGGTGGTAAGGTGGATACATTTTATTACCATACTCCATTGCATTTTCACGAAGTTCTTTGTATTGATTAGTGCTTAGTTTCAAATCAATGATAAAAGCTAAAGCCTGATCTGGATTCATTACTTTTTGCTCTTCCAGAGCTGCTTCTCTTGCTTTTCGCAGCTTTGTGGCTCTCTGCGGTGACGAAAAGGAAAGCTCTCCCACTAATTTAGCAGCGTCCCGTTTTCCTGATGCACGCAACGTCATTTGCGTAGCGGCAACCAATTCTGCTGCAGATTTTTTTTCAGATAATTTTTTTGCTTTCTTCCACTGTCCAGAATCGCTGCACGTGTCAAAAAGCTTACGAGGTCGTCCTCTCTTTGGTGTGGGGGCGGTACTACTTGAAGGCATGGCAAGATAAATACGACTGTCAAAATCAACGTCTTCATTAAGCCAGGATGAGTAGCGTTCCAGGAAACGTTCCAGTGTTCTGTTGCACTTCGCCCATCGAGAGCTTATTTGAGCACAAAGTACATTAATGGTGGTCTTAACCAACTTTGATATATCATCTGAACAGTCTTGTATACAAAGTTTTTTTGTAACGAATCGAAATACTTCCTTATTTCGCTGTGCACTACCAGAAGTTCGCCATACGGCAAACAAATCCCGTCTTCGGATAGGCTGCATCGTTTCTGAAAAATATTATTTTCTGGAATTGGGGCAATTTCGGGCAGTTAAAACTAACTGTATCTTGTAAATGAATAATAAAGGAAAATAAACGAGCCAGTTTCCCGCTGTAACTCCGTGTAACTTTTTTTATACATCTCGATAAAAATAAAGTCAAAGAATTTTATGGATATGTTACTGCCTTATATTCAAAACCTTTTAATGATGTGTTCTGCAATCAGAACATGAAATATTAATATTTCATAGTAAAGTACGTACCTTACGCTATGATATTCAGCAAAAATGTGAATACTCCTGTAGCGGATGCCCCTGAGAAACACGTGTTGAAAAGGCGCACTCTGCAACCCTACTGAGGGCGCGCAGTGGCGTTCTCCGAACCCAAACAATCCAAGGGTTTCACCGGCACTAATGCGAACCCAAACATTAAACAAACTGTGTTGCCAGATGCTCTGGGTATTGGAGAATAGTGTGAGCAACTCCAAAAATGTACAGGAACTAGGTCGAAAATTGATTTTTTACGAGCTAGATGCCTGAAATTACACACTGTGCAGTGGTAATATTGTGGACCCTTTCTGTGACATTCTTTGAATGTAGCCACGCCATTTATAAATATTCTGATCGATTAACCTGATTCTTTTTTGTCTTTTTTATTCATATTTCCTTGCTTAACTTAAAAATCCTATTCTTTAAACAATATTTTGTTGGTTTACTTCTTGGCAATTACTCTGTGAGTGCTCATACGCATTAGCGTGAATGCTTTACAGAACCAATTTCTTTATCTTCCTGTTTGCTACTAGTAATTTCATCCAATTGGTTCATCGATAGTGACTGACGAATAAAATAATTGAAGGAAAGAGATGTTTGTAATTCATTTCAGGTTAAAATTCTGAATTTCAGGGAACACGAAGAAGCTAGCAGTGTGTTTGATACCACAAGATATATAAAAGCATTGCTCATATGTGATAATAGAGGTAAATTCGGAATGTAAAGTACGTAATAAATGGTAGATTTGTGTAAACAAAAACGAACTGTGTGCGTAGCTGAGATGGCGAGGCGGACTGTCAGTCTCGGTCCGAATAGTCATGTGTCAGTCCCGTCTCGAGTAGAGATGTTTGCTTCTGTTGTGTGAAGTGGTGGGGTTCCTATCTAACGCGTATAACCTACCCACCCTCTTCTTTCCATTGCCAGCCGGACTGAGCGGCCCACGTACTTCGGACGTTTGCGCCCAAGAAAGCGTTGATAGGTTCAAATTCACCGAAAGGGGGCGCTGGATGTGTTACCTCACGGTGTGCATTCGTAACACCTTATGTAATACCGTAGAAGGTAACAAATACTGACCTTCATTCCTGCCAATTTCGTGGTAAAATGTGTGAGCGAGTTCAGGACGTATGACCCCAGCATGTCCGACTTCCTTCCTCCTATACAGGATGGCATGACTGACTGACGGTCCGAAGATAGTTAATACTCGTATACAATGACCGATACTGTCTCTTAGTCTCAATTATGCGCGACAAAATACTTCGACAATTTTGATGAATGATTTCACTAAATGGCAAACTAGTTCCCGAAATTAGCTTGTAGAAACAGACAAACATTGTAAAAACAATTCAGTGGGTTTTTATATTATATACATAATAAAATGAGGTTTTAAAAACGCTTACTTCAAATTCACAGTCAAAAATTTCAGTAATATTTGTATATATTAATTGGGTGCCCCGAAATTATCTTTTAAAATGTGTGGTTTGCTAAATGGGAGTACTTTTGTGCTTGACTTCTCCGTTCTTAGGGCACTCCGTGCATCTTTGTCTGCTTCCTTCCCCATCTTGTCATTCATTACGCTACGTAGGAACAGATGGGCGATAACGTAACCCCTCATGAGCAGGGTATCATCGCTCCTGAACACTATTATTCCGAGCACTGAACTTGAACGTGCTGCTGCTGGTGCTTCTGAAATTGATGCTTCGAAGCTTATTTGCCGGTGACTTGGCTCTCTAGAAACATAAAGTTATGTTTCATGGACTTGCACAGGAAGGGCGTGAAAATAATACGTAATTTTTACAATAACTGTTCATAAATTCATTCTTAACGAGACGTAAAAAATTAGAAATCAATTCTCTTGAACATATCATGAACATGAACTGCAACATAATATGAACTGCAACATTTGTGCGAGAGGATCAGGTGTATGAACGAGCATACTTGTATGTAGTCAGAGCCTTTAGTAGCCGATGTTATTCGATTGTTCTCGGCTGCCCTGGCAGTGCCGCCAGGACAGCCAAGAACAATCGAACATGTATGGGCAGTGTCGCCCATACACGGTTTTGCAGGAGCTGCGGCTGATATAGTAATTAGACCTCGGGTATTATGACAAATTCCTAGTTAGTTCCTTTAGAAGGTTCTGGAAAATAGTTGCAGATGTTTACGAATCATGAACAAATAGATCCACTGAAAGCATCTAATACTGCCTAAAATGTTCTAACACAGCGGTTGATGCTTATTTTAATATCTTTTTCTAAATCTGCCTGAAACAAGTAATTTTGATAAATTATCATGTTTTAATTACACATTTTAAAATCTTTTACCAAAACACACATGCTTTACCGAATTTCCCTAAACATGAATATTCCCTGGTCGAATTCGCAATCGAGTACGTAAGAAATCTCTCACCCAACACACCGAACATATGAGCTGTGCAAGTTAATTTTAAGACGAAGCTTCACGCTCGTATTCGATCAGCACGCACTTCTTACGTAATTGCACCAATTCCCGGTGCAGCTGCGCCGATGACAGGTTGAGAACGAAGTGTGAAAGAACGAATGAAATGAAAGTGAACAAAAATAATATGCTTGTAGCACTCTCATGAACGTAAAAATACTTGACTTTCCTGAAAAATAAAAAAGTGACAATTTTAATCTTTTTATGATCGGTTTTAGATGCCACAAACATAACTTTTCTTGACTAATGTTTTTTAAATGCCTGGTTTAATAATTTCGTAACCTATTTTAAGGGCCTAAAACGTCATTTTTCATGACTAACAGTGCCTAATTTCATAATTTTGTTTCCTATTTTAGGTGCCTAAATCGTAACTTTTTTGTGCCTAAAATTCCGAGGTCTAATAATAACCTTCCTCCAGGTTGAAATACCATTCTTATTCACAGCCGAGAGCACTCGAGTGTTACACCGTGTCGTGCCTAATAACTTGCGAGGACAGTGCGAGGAGGCGCAGCGAATTGGGAATCGAGTTTTATTTATTTACCATATTACATGATTTTTACGATGTGACTATGCCGAGGGCATTGAAGCAATTACAAATCCTAGCTCCGGAAAATAGTCAGCATGGTACAGCGAAAGGAAAACACCTGAAAGTTGGAGCAATTCGCAGTCAAGGGAATAATACTCCCTAATCCAAATCCAACCTGAACTAATTATTAACTAATTATTAATTACTTGTATTCTTATGAATTCTTTGTACATCGACTGTCATTTGCGTCTGAATCCCACCGCAGAAAGTCTTCCGGAAACCTTCACCTACGTTGCATCCAAACACACATACGTCTCCATTGTAGAGCGGTGGAATGAAGTGGCGGGGAAGAGGGGGCGGGTCATTGACGCCGATGGACGACGCCCCGGGAGCCACTCGGCGCGAAGGCGGCGCCGCCTCCGGGCCAGAGATCAAGCCCCGCGCCGCGCCCGCGGAATGCGTCTCCCTCCCCGCACCACTTGCCACCTGTCGGGCCCCGGCCGGATGCGTCAGCGCTCCGCTTTGCAGCTAGCCCTTGCGAAGGGGGATCCGAGCGAAATGGTGAATGGCGCATGTTTGATAAGTGAAAGGGAGTCATGCGTGCGTGAAACGTGCAAAAGAAAGGGGGAATTCAGCATTGTAGTCTTTTAATGAACAAAAGAAGCAAACATACTTCATGGGTCATCTCAGAATTTCGATGATATTAATAGCTAATTTAGCTTTGTTTGCGATCAATAGCTGAGTGTCCAGGGATTTGCAAGGGAGGAAAGGCTGAGGAATTCTTCACCACATCTTCCCTTCTCTCCCATCGGCGAGTAACAAAGTGCGATCTGAGTTGGTCGAATGGAATTCCGCGTTGGTCCGGAGCGGGGCGAGCGGGGTCGGGCGAGGGATTTAAATCCCGGGGGGGGGGGGGGCAGGCGAGGTCACGGGGCGAGGTCGGGTCGCGCGGCAGGGCAGGTCGTGCTAGGGGTTAGCGGTGGCGGCAGTCAAGTGGCGCGCGCCCGACCCCGGCCTTCCCCGCGCACCGGGCCCCGGCGCCGCCCCCGGCGCCCTCCCGCCCCCGCGCTGCGCCGCCGCCGCCCGCCCCCCCGGCGACCCCGCTTTGACAGCGCGCGCCCGCCCAGCCACACGCGCACGCCCCGGCGGCTGCTTCCGCGGGACAAACAAATACCTCGCAATTAGATTCCTAACATCTCAATTGAAATCCGCTGCTTCTAAATATCGAACATTTGCTTCCCATTCTACAAAATATGACGTATTTGTGTATAGAGTGTATTATATTATTATTATTATTATTATTATTATTTACAGCTAGGCGGAGGTTGTATGAGATGTTATTGATAATATTTTCTTGCTTAGAATAATGAATCGATTCATCGAATTAACATATTGATGGATCGAAATTCAGCTTTCTTCATTCAGAAGTGAAGAGGACAGTTTCTCTGGAAAACATCATCCCACGTAACGATGTCAATGTGCACTGGAGTCTGGAAAACACATCACCGTATTTTCCTCAATTAGTTAAACATATGTTTCTTACGTCATTTTGCTGAGAACGCTTCGTTACTACACTACCGTTTTTTTACCATTTGTTCTGTTCAATTACGTCGAGAAGGTTGTGCGTTATGATTCCAATGCTGATGGCATTTCTATACAATACTGAAGATTCAACAATATAAATATTTTAGGATACAAACAAAACGTCAAATTCTGATACAAACGAATTCTGAATATACATTTCTAACATGAAATATTTTGATAAAAAACAATTATAAAACAATATGACATGACATTCTAAACAATATTGAAACTATTTTGATCACAAAATGAAATATGTCTACATTTGCTGGAATATACATTTCTAACAACTGAAATATATTTTAGGATAAAACTAATTACGAATACTGATCAAACAATACTGAAGTATGGCATTTCTATACAATACTGAAGAAAAATATATTTTTAGGATACTAACAAAAACGCAAATTTGTGAATTCACGGAATTGGGTTGCAAATGACAGCAACTTTGTTTCGCGTGCGGCCCTACGATAGCACCCGACATCGCCAGCCCACGGCCAGAACTTCAGTGCGCTTGCTGTTTACTAACCTCCCGAGTCTACAACAATGCTTCGAGTCTTGAGAATGTGTACAAAGTTCGCTGACATACGTACTGCGAAGATTTAGGCATCTGAGATAGATTACGGGAATTTAGGCATCTAAGCGAAAATGGCCAAACAAAAAACACCCCTGCTAATATTGTGAGGAACACGATGGTTTAATTTTCCTTCCTGAAGTGACTCACTCTATATTACAAATATACTTGTCTAATCCATAATTTGTAAAATTGTACGTGGAAAAATATTGCACCATTTAAGTGAGTAATTGGAATTGGCTACTTCCCGCGGTGTGCTCTGCCCATGCCATGTTCCATGCGAGTGCGAGAGGAAGTGCGCCGGTGAGCTGCCCCAGGGCTTCGCCCGTGGCTAAATGAACTTGTGACGCCTGCGGGAGACGGAATCCCACCTCGCTTTCTCGGCCCACTCATCTTCGGCAAGGCTTCAAAAATTCAACTTCATTCACCGTGTGAAACATTATTTGGTACTGAAAACAACAGACATAAACAGCGTGTCTTGTTTTGCAAGAGGTAGCATTCGAGTATTACTTCTTCGAAATTTAACTTTGCGTGTTTTAAAATTCAGATCTTGCTGCCTTGACTGTACGTGAAATATTTCTATCCAACCTATAATAACTCTTGCAAAGGAACCCGTCATTATCTAAGCTTTCTCTTGGAATTGCCGTTTGGGATTTCCAGTTACAACTCCCCTGGATACCTGGGGCTCTTTCTCCGCAACTTGCAGAGAATTTCAAATTCCTCTTCTGGTGGCCTCTGTGAAGCAAACTGACACAAGTTGTAGCGCGTCAAATTTTGGCGGTGGGAACTGACAAAAAATACATGTTCCTTCTGTAACTAGACACTTTCTAACTTTTTGTAATTTTTGAAATGACAGAGTTTGACGGAAATGAAACCAGCATCTCCTTGTTTTTACATACCGAGAAAATTTAAAGAAAAAATTGAAGCCGTTTTTGAGAAAACATTGTTTAAAAATTGCTCCTATTTCACGTAAAAGTACGCGAAAATTACTCATATTTTCGATAATTGTACCTGACCTTATTTCAAGACTTGCCTTTATGCAATAGATTTCATTCAGAAAACTATCTCTATCTTGAGTATTGTAGTTGTCGGAAGATGCCGAAAAAAAATTGAACTTTTGCAATTTACAAAAGATGAAGGATTTTATTAATAATAAGACCTGCACCATCCTCTTAAACGTCTTTTACGCCATCAGAGGACAAAGTTTAATACAAAAATTTGGATCCCTTTTTGAGAAAATTTTGAAAGGTTGTTCAGGGTTCATGGAAATTACCATCAATATAAACGTTTAAAAGACAGTTGTTAGTAATTACTTTAGATTGGCTTCATTGTCTCTATTTTGAAAAGACAACGCTAACATTGTAACGGTAATCGATGCGTGATTTTGAAGTAAATCGGCTGAACAGTTTCGGCGGTGACTTTGACCACAGACAGATACACTGGCTATGCGCAGACACACACATTTGATATGCGCTGATGTACTGATTGACGTAGGCCTTCAGCAGAACAAACTTTTCTCCCCCATACGTCACATACAGTTTTTTATTAAATAAATAAAAACATTACATCTCATCCCACATTTCGTCACTTTTACGTTTAAATAATTTTCCGCGCAAATAATTGTGAATAGGCGCAAATAGATCGCGACGATACACATACGGATCATCATCTTTCATTTTAAAGCAAGAACAAGGAAGATAAAACCTTACACAAACGCTTTGGGAAAAATTTTAAAATAAGTAAAAATTTAGATTTGTTATTAGAATAGCACAATTGAACAGTCTACGTGCCTAATTAACAAAATTTCAAATTTTTCTAGGAACATGAGTATCCAGCCAAATTTTAAATCAAACATTTCACGAAGCAGAAACAATGTTTTAAAGACCTTCTATCACTGACTGATTGAAGTCACCAAAACAAATCTCAGATATCTCAAAACGCGCAATGTTGTGTCGCATGAATAGCATGTCTGCAGTCCTCGACTGAAAACGTACTAGAAATACAACGTATGAGAGGCGTACATTTAACGAAGAGTTAAATCTGTTTAATATTTCAAAGTGAATTAAGTCTTCAGAATCGTATTAACAATGAATATCATCGTTTCGTGAATGTCAATTTTAAAGATTTTTAAATTTTTTGTTATTATGATACTTAGTAAATTATTTTTTTTTTTCGTCAGTTTCGAAAATCTTGAGAATGCTATCCAAAAGGCATGTAGGTGTAGTTTTTAGACTAATATCAAGTTTTTGAAAAACCATTAACGTCGATTGTTTTGAAATTGGTCCTCTATTTCTGGAAGTTATTTGAAACGATAAGATTGGGCGTGATCGCCTGTGAAACTGTATTGTGTGTGTTTGTGTGTGTGTTCGTGAGTAATACGTATGGTAAGCGTGTACCTGTCATGATTCCTCAATCACTTACGATGCTAAAAGAAACGTGATCCAGGCAGTTGTCAAGCGTGACGAGACTCTATCCCGCGAGACGTACGGCAGATTGCACTTGAGTAGGAAGTATTGACGAGTGATTGCAAGGAGAGGGATCCCGCGTTCATTTGCACTGTACAGTTCTTGAATATGTGTAATATCTTTATTTTTAATTTTAAGTATACGCGGAAATTGACGAGAAACTAAGCAACCTCTGGCCATTTGAAATATGCTAATGGTTTCTTAGATCCCGGGAACTCGGGAAAAATGTACAAAAATGAAACAGCTTCGATTTTGATTGAAAATCCCAATGTTTGATTACGTAAATTCTCAATTTCCCATACTTGATTTTACGACTATGTTCATTCTTAAAGTGTCACAGCTTATGGCACAGCTGGTGTTATTCGACGACGCAGAAAGAAATGTGAGTATTGGCGAGTGCCTTTTGAGAGCAGCCAATTTACGCTGCTCCAGGACACCATTGACGGTACTCGACGGCAGTTTCTTTGCTGCTGCAGGCCTGTTAGTAAATTTTACTTCTGTTGGAGAGAATCTTTTTTCCGCCGAAGTACTGCGCCGTTTAAGAAAAGGATGGTGTCATTTGAAAGATATTTATTCGGAGTACGGTCGACGATAACTGAAATTGGTTACATATCATCCTTATTTATTAATAAAAGATTAAAATTATGAAGTGCACAGCTAGCGTGGCGTGATACATCGCGTAAACGATAATGGCCGGGGTTTTTTATGCCATATTAGATATAAAAATACGTTGGAAATATGGTTGCACTTACTCAAGGTTATTTTCAAGAAATCGCGCTATTCAAAGTCCCGAGTCTCTCAGAAAATTTGGAAATAAGAGCACCATAAAAACTAGATCGGTAATTTCAAAAGAATGTTTTCTTATATTTCATTAAAAAAATGTAATGCAATTCAAGACACCCAAAAATTATGTGTATAGAGCACAAATGGCAATGAAAAAATTTATTTTTCTAGAAATTCAATGATCTAAACATCGAAGTTAGTTTAGCCTTTATTAATCTGAAATGTCAGATAACCTTATTTAAGTTACAAAGAACGTTTTGATGTTACGATCTTGTTTCCATTGTAAATATAAAATAATACTAATTTACAACTGTTATGAACTGCTTGATTTATATCCCCCAAAAATATATATTCAATGAAGGGTTTTTCTCTAGGGCGTGATTACTTTCGGACCATATCATCACAGATTTGTGTTTCAATACTTTCGTATCAAATCTTCCGCTCTCGTCAAATCGTGTCGATGATTCGATGTAGGTCACGAGGATGGTGAACGTAGGGAGATTATGGACTGAGTGTTCTGGAATTCAGGGACAAAACATCATGAGGCTAATTAGACATTCGAAAGTTGTTTTTCACTTCGGAGAAAAATATAGAAGGCCATGGAATGTAACGTCGGTCATTAAGGGTACAGAGCCTCTCTTTATGCAGAGAGTTTGTTCGTGCAGAGTTCAAAAAGTTATGGTCACACTATCTTCCCAATTGTAGAATAAATTTCTCTCTATGTACATGGAACATACATATTGTTAAACGATAACCAGATTCACTCACGTTGACAGTTAAGAAAGTATGTGTCTGTATTCTGAAGCATTATTCCTAAGCAAAATCATCTTAATGGAGTCTCTCGCGTGTACTTTATCATTAGACATTTTTTTTTACGGATGTGCGGGAAGTTCTTTGAAAATCATACATAGATGCTTTCATTTATAACAGTCTTTAGCAGAAGTTAATTGGAAATCATTGTACTTATAGGACCGAATAAAAAGGACTTCGAATATGAGAGTGTGTATGTGTTTTCTGCCTGTCATATATTCTTGAGCGGGTAGTAATTTATTTAATAGAATTGGAGGAGATGGGACCAACCCAGTGATAACGTCATTTTTGTACGTGAGAAAGAAACAAACGTTTTTATATAGATTGCTGCGGCATTGTCTACGTTTATTGTAGTTGGAATTTTCGTTGTGTTGCTCCGACCCCTTTAATTGTAAGTGTGCGCATTGCCGAGGCGCCGCGTGGGAGGGCCGAGCGAGCTCGGAGCGACGTGGAGCCTCTCCCGTGCGCCGCTGTGCGGAGGCTGCGCGCGTGGGTGCCGCGTCCGGCGACTCGAGCGCCCGAACAAGCGAGGAACCCCGGGCCCCGGCCGGCGCGGCGGGATGGATGGCCAGCCGGCTCTTCCTTTAATAGGCCCGGTCCTCCTCCCATTGTGCGCGCACCACGTCCGCCCCCGCCACGGAGAACGCCTGCTTGCTCGTCCACCGGCCGGTCGGTCACCCGCCTGCCCGCCGCTATCCTTTTCCGTCCCGCCCCGCCCGCCCCTCCCCCTCGCCCGGCCAGAGCGAGGGAGGCGCGCGCGCCCACAATAGCCCCCCTCTCTCCGCCCCCACTCCCGCCCCCGCGCCCGCGCTGCGTCCTCCGTCCCGGATGCCTCGCGCCGCCGTCAAAGCAGCTGGATTACAAACAGAAATCGTGTGCGGGGCTGAGCGCTGGGCGGCCGGGCGCCGCGGGCGGGCTCGGGCACGGGCGCGGGCCAAAGCCATGAATAGACTGTCCCCGGCGCTAATTACGACACGACACGACCGACGCGCCGCGCCGCTCGCCCGGATTCCTCGGCAGAGCTTGGCCAGAGGAACGCCCCCACACGGCGGCTTCACTGCTGTGGATGCAGGGCACTCGCGGTTTCATCCGAGTCCCGGTTAACTGAGACAGTCTTAAGAGAAAAGAAAACACTCCATTGAGAAAAGGAGCAGAGAAGTGTGTAAATGAGTTTCTGTGGGTGTACTTAGCCGGCGAGTGCGCTGGGCAATGCAATGATCACTGATTCTAAGAATCAAGATTGTGCTCGCATTTCATAATCATTGGATTCACTCGTCAGTTTGGCACTGCCACTGCCTGTTTTGGTTTTCTCCCTGTGTCTGCGGTAAAGGTGTTGCCGAAGACAGGGAGAAAACCAAAACAGACTTACAATACCTTTGTGTTGTATTCTGTGATTTGTATTTTGATTTTTGGAATTAACTCTGAATTATCCGAAGTTTTTTGATTCCGTGGTAGTCTAATTATCACAAGTCTACTATGAGTTCGTTTGGCTCGCTACTTGTTTACTTACTGGTCTACAATAAGATGTCTAATGCTAGATAAGCTCACTCACGTGGATGCTTTTACAAGGATCATGGTAGATTACGTCTAGGAGTTCTTTTCACACCCATTAGCTCGTACAAAATTAATTCGTTCAAAATAATTAAGAAATATTGCATTCGAATTTTGGGATTTGTCTGAGAGCTTAAAGTACTCATTGTAGTGGATATTAAATGTAAGAGAAAATTATGCTCTTACAAATAAAATTTGAATATATACAATTAATTTTAAAAAAAAATTTCTATAACTTTTACAAAACCAATGGTTTGACTTACTTTCACTCCTATTCGATTTTACTCGATTTATTTTCTTATCTCGAGGACTGTTTGTTATCCTTATCCACATGACAGCGAAGCAGTCTGGCGGAAGTAGCATTTGTTTTATCTTTTGTTTAGGGTCTCGTTCGTTCGTTTCCTTCTTTGCGCGCTCGCAGCATGTGGGTTGTCGGCAGGTGATGTGAGAACCCCCACTGTGGGTTCACTTGCACTTAACGAACGGCTCTTGCGCGAGAGTTCCTTCAGAGCGGTCACAATGCGATCGAAAACCAACAGTCACTCCTCAGTTTCAGCGTTTATCTCTGGGACGCTAGTGCCCTCTGCTTCCGATTAATATCCTAGGTAGTCGCGTGGTCGTGAGAGTTAAGTTTCATACGGAAGTAACTAGAGCCGCATTGAAATCTGATTTTTTTTTTCAGAGATGGGTGGGTTACAAGTTCATATGGTAGTTTTAGCTGTCAAAACAAACTTTAATTTACACAAAGTATAATAAAATATACCACTTTCATTTAATTTTGGTGAGGATACTTTGAGACAACTTTCAGTTAGTTTTAGAAGATAAAATTTTGCATATGAACATGTGATCTTAACTGTCAGTGAATTGCCCAATTCAATAAGTTTCAGAAGCTTTTAGGACTCACCGAAGTTCATATCACATGTATCAATAAATTCCCAACTAGTCATGGATCTCTGTCCAGAACCTTTAATTGGGGTCTTTTTTGTTGAATAATAAGTTTTTTTTTATATTCAAGTGTTATAAACGACCTTTTCTGTTGCAAGAAAACGTTCATAATCGGGCATTTTATAGCACAAATGATGACATTAGATTTTACGGCACGAAGGATCACGCGTCACATTCTGCCAATCGCAGCCAGAGAATCGGGGAAAGGGAGAGGGAAACGGAACAGCCGACCACCGTTTTCTCGCACAGGTGTCAAATACCCGAGACGTCACAAGAACGTTGTTTCGCAAAGTTAAGTTTCATTCTCTTACAAATTTATAATGACGTTATACAAACAATAGCGTATGCATCTAGTTTATAATGTTGCTTTATTGCATTCGTACAAATTTGAAAACTCGCTTCTAACGTCGCTCGTTTTCAGAACTTGTACTCTTGGAATAAAGCTTAACATTATAAACTAATTGCATAAACTACTATTCCTAAAACTCGAAGAAATCAATTGTTCTGAAAATACAATTTCAAAGTTTTGTGCGGTTGAAAACAAAACAATGTTAGAAGGATGCTATTTATATCACTTTGTAACAGTTCGCGTTTCGGGTGCAAACTTCTTATCAAGCTAAAACAAGAGTGTTCCAGATAGATTATATATGTACTGACAGTAACAGTGAAGAATAAAAATTAGTAGTACTTACTAATGAGTTACTTGAGTTCCATATTGTGAAAGGTAATTTACTTTCGTATTGAAGGCATAAATATTTTAACACGCCAACAGTCACTGTCTGAAAACACACTACCAATATGAAAAAAAGTTAAACATTGAGTTAAACAAATAGTGCGCTGGAAACAGAGCCCGTGCGTCGAATTATTTGGAATAATAAACATGGAATGTAAAAAGGGAACGTAGCAGGAAACGCGTAGTAGCGAAGGCCGTGGATCTTAACGTAATAGGTGAAGGGAGAAACGAGCTGAGCAACTCTCTAATGTAAAATGTTTAACAAGGAAGTTGGGATATGTTAAGAGTTTGCAAAATACGTGTAAATTTTACTTTGTTTATACATACTTAATATATGGCATTTAGTCTTATGAAACTAAATGGTTCAGTTTTCTTTCGAGAAGCTCAAGAACTGAACCACACTAGGTAGGATTTTTATTTTTATTTTAGAAAAACTTTAGTTTTCAGCCATACCCTGGCTTTGCCTTAATTGAAAACAACAGTTTAGCAATAATATTTTTCTGCTTGCTGTTTGACCTTCATTATCTTTCATCTTTAAAGAAACGCCGCGTGTAACTAGATTGTGAGCGAAGTGTAATGTCGAGGGCTGCATTATTTTCGCTTATTCCACTCGCGTAAAAAGTAATATGGAAGTTACCTCAGCTCCATCTGTCGAAACGTGACTAATGAGACAATTCGACGAAGACCACGTAGCTGCTGCCGCCTGAACAAAGACCGCAGATTCGCGGGAAGGACTTGTCAAAATCACCGTAAAATTACGTCATAATGCGCATTTCCACGTTAATTGGCTATTAGTGACTTCCTTTCAGGGCGCTGTCAATTTTCGAGTTCTTGCGAATGTGACTCTGACAAGTTAGCCCAAACCCGACGTTTTCGTCAGTTCATCGAAAATGTGCTGCACGGGGTGTTAGAATTTCATTGCCTTCGCCCAGTAAACTGCAATGGAGTTTTGTAATTCTTTTTTTGGTGTCTTTTTGATAAATTGGAGAAATTGTGGTAGTTAAAAATAGACTAATTTTGCTCTCCTTGTGAAAAAATTATGGAGAGTGGTGAAAGAAAATAGGTTCCTTTAAGAGAAAAAGTTTTCATTCGCTTGACTGGGTCAGTCTTCATCGACGAATGTTGTATACAGTCGACTCCGGTTATAGTGAACTGGGACTAACATTTTTAGTTCACTATATCCGATGATGCATTCATTTATTTTACGTCAAAAACAGTTAAAAACTGCGTATGACGTGCCATGGGGAAAAGTTAATTGTGTGCACATTTTCAAAATTCTGTGATCTCTACACTTAGTCATATACTACTTAAATTTTGAATTTTTGAAAGGAGAAAAAACTCCCATGCAATAAAATCTATTTTCAAGGATAAACAAGCAATAAATTTTGAATTTTGAAAGGAGAAAAACCAAAAACTCCCATGTAATAAAATCTATTTTCAAAGATAAATAGGTAATACATTTTAACTCTTATTACTTCCTGCCGCGACAACATTGAAACGATAATTTGAATAATTGTATTTCCCACTGAATTCTAGAAGACGTGCACAGAAAATGAAGTTACATTTATGTCCAGAAGAAAACAAGGGGCCATCTCAGCATTTGCTCAATGGATCAGGAAACTGGACGAAAAACCTGATCGAGATGGGGGTCATTGACCCGGAAGCTGTAGTACAATAGTTGTTACAGGTTGTTTATACTCATTTATACAGTCCAAATGGTAAATAATGCATTGTGTATCATTGTTAAAATTAATGTTACTTTTCTTCTTATGCTCAGTATAGTCTCTAATTGTATAGAAACAGTTATGCAGCCGAAACGATTTCACTTGGAATTTAAACTTTTCTATTGAATTTAATCGTTTAATGTCATCTGGCAAAGTGTTGTAAAATAATGTACATGTATTGTATGTGATTTTTGTAATGAGCTGTTGATACTGTCCCCTGATGAATATGATTTCTACGTCGAGTGTTATAGTAATAGACATCTGCATTTTCTGAAAAATATTCCCGCAGAAATATTTAAGAAAAATATTTTTCTGAAAAATATATAATATATGATGTCAAAATTAAACAGAATTTCTCCATAAAGATTAATTTTATTAACAAAGCGATACAGCAAAACACATTAACAGCACGAACTGAAAGTTTCAATATCTTTATTTAATCTTAAAAATTCAATGTCTATTAAATTGTTTGCTTCGTATTTTGTTATTAGTCATTTCTCTAGATTCTTTTCCAGAATTCATGTTCTCTCCATAATTGATTCTACACTGACTTCTGTGTCCAAGTATCATAATGCGGTCTTGACACCCTTCAATGCCTGTTGAATTCAAGCTGCCTAGTGTTGGAATTTGTGGGACTGAGGCGATATATTCTTTTCCAGATGGGAATTATTTCCAGGACGTATATTTCCTAGATTCACTATAGCCGAGGTTCAGGTTCACTAAACCGAGTTTTCTTATTCTTACTTGCAATGTAAGCGAAACGGGACAGTGACTTAAAGTTCACTATAGCTGAGGGTTCACTATATCCGAGTTCACTATAACCGGAGTCGACTGTATTTAGTTCACTTTCACATCATATTTAGTGCAATGAGATCAGATGAAGCATTCGTTTTGTTGATCTTGCTAACTGTCGCATGCCCTTGGTTTAAATACTTTTGTTCTAACATCCGAAAGAGTACCCCCTAAACCAAAAGACGTACGGTAAAAAGTTCCCCCAAACCAAATGACGTATGAGTGGTTACACTATAATTCTAACATAAAAATAATATTTTTGAAAGGTCCCACCATTCACACTCCTCTACAGCAAAAAACGTGTTTTTTTTAATTTTTTCGGCAACTTAACTCTATTTTATTGACTAAAAATATGATAAATAAGAAACAATTTATACTATTAGAAAAACATTTTTTGATATTTTCTTGGACTCAAATTCAAACACAAAAAAGTTTTGAAAAAAATATCAAATATTTTTTGTCTTAGAAAAACCATGGAATAGGCTCGAAAAAAATTCAAACGTTCTCCTTAAAATCCAAATTGTTGTGATTTTTTAAAGATTTTTTTCGACAGCTGGGCAGTAGTTAAAAAAACAATTTTCCTGCCTTTAAATCACCTTGATTTTAAATATACTTGGAAAATGAATTTTCGGTCCGTGCATTTATGTTTATTAAACATTTGTATTACATTGTTGTGGCACCCAGTAATATTTTTATTTTGGAATTTAGTTACAAATTATCATTTTTTAAACTTTCTAATCCTTTGCATAAATATATCATACGCTAAAAATTAAAATAAAAATAAACACCTTTTGGCTGTAGATGGGTTGTGGGTGGTGGGACGGAGGACAAAGAAACCTTTCTAAAATATTGTGACAGAATTACAATGTATCATATATCTCATATATCATTTGGTTTAGGGGAACTCTTTACCATCTTATCCAGGGATATCCTTTCTTCTACATTCATAGTATATTCAGTGTTACTCCTAGCATCTATTATGTATAAAACGTTTTTTTAAATATTCAATTTTTAAAATCAAATATTCTATTTCATTATTTATAAATGTGCATGTATGTCTCATAAATTATTCAAATATTGGAAAGATCTGTATGTAACGTACACATATAATGATGTTTTCTTCAAAGTCTCAGTTCCAATATTATTGCGATGTGAAAAAAATGTATGAGGGAACTCAGTTTGCTTTATAAAAATTGTCACTGCTAGCATCCCGTATTTTGTCTATCGATTTTCTTTTCTCTATTAAATTTTGCTAAATTACAAAATCTCATCTGATTAGATAATACAAAGGTTGGTTTGTGATGAAACAATGGATGGTCAAGCGGAGACTACTGGGTCAAATTTATTAATTTGTTTTTAATTTACCGTCGTAGATTACAAGATATCCTTATTTCATAGCAACAAAATTATTCCATTCTCATATGTATTTTTGAAAAAATAAATTCTCCAGATTTTGTAGTTACTTTGAAAATATTGTGATTTTGTCTCTACTTCTGATTATATCGGGTGATGTTTCTTTTCGGACGAGCATGGTTCAGAACTTAGCCTATTTCATGCGTGTCAAGGTCGCAGGCAATGTAGGTAACTATTATAGTTCTCTAGAGCTCGCGGGCTCTGCGTCCAGACCAACTGGCGCGAGATTTAAAAGGAAGGGTTGTACCAATTTCTCCAGAGTGGCGGTATGTTAATGGATACCGGCCCATGAGAGATGTCATCGACAGTAGTCCCCGAAGTATCTGTATTAATTCTTATTTTCTCTACTAAAGCAAACCAATTATCCATTAAAATGAAATAACATATTAATCAGGTCTCATATTGACAAATAAGATCAAATTAAACATTTTGAATTGAAGTATCTTGTTTTAGCACTCGTTAGCTCGTAGCACTTAACTATGCAATAATTGCGTGTATATTTCTATGTTCAGGTTAGCAGCTTAAAATGTCAAAAGATGTTTTGTGTTAAAAGAGCTCCCTCGGTAAAGAGAAGTTATAGAGACTTTTAATTTATTTACATTGTTGCTTATTAACAAATACAATGACTTGTAAAACATAAAATAAAATGAAAACAAGGAAATAATTCGCTATTCAACCACGTTCTTCTTCCAAAAATCTTGATATGTTTGGCATGCCTGCCCTAAATGAAGGAGCTTAGAAACAATTATGTAAATCAGAACCCAGGTCTTAGTTTAATACGGAAAATTATAGAATTGTGTCTATTATAAAATGGGTGTGTCCTGAATTAAAAAAACTAATATTTGTATTACTCACATGTTTATTACAGAAATAAAAACACTTTTGTTTTCTTACATTTTTTCTGTATGTTTTTCTGGGCTAATCTCACAATCTGACATCCGAAGTTCTCATCGAACGGTTGCGTATTTTGTTGGGTAAAATGTAGGCAACTTTTTTGAGATCGTTATTTTGTTCGTATAAAGAAGAATGCTCCTTTGTTTTTTTATTCAAATCTATAGTTTTATTCGCGTTTTAATAAAATGAAGGCGGATTGGAGCGGTGTGGATTGGTGTGCAGCGGGGCGCAAGTGAAATAAATTTACTTTGATTTTACGCAACATAATAATTCCTGTTTTGTCCAAAGTATCCAAGGCACATTGAATTGAAAATTGCCATGAGGTGACGTGCGTCGTGCTGGTGCGCAGGGTCGGGCGCCGTGGCGCTGGCGCACCTGGACGGCGCGGGCACCGACGAGGCCGTGTCCACCATGGTGCAGCGCGTGCAGGAGCTCGCCATGGCCTACCCCGACGGCCGCCTCGAGCTGCAGCTGGTGGGCGGCTTCTCCGACAGCCGACACTACTCGGAGGAGCTCTTCTACAACATCATGCGTGAGTACCCGCCACACTCAGGGTTCATTGTATTCTTTCATTGGGGTTTAGAGGGCCTCCCTCGAGCCCCTTGAGTAGCGATCTAATTGGTAGACGATAGCAATAATGATGAAGAGGTGAACGGTGATGGAGAACGTGCAATGGAGAAACAGGAGAACCCGGAGTAAAACTGCGGAGAGCTCTTTGACCGCTACAAGTTCCAATAAATTGGCCGAGAATCGAAGCCGGACCCCAGCGGTGGAAGGCGAGCGGCCATTGCGTCGCGAGCCCCCCCCCCTCCCCTCGTGGTTACAACTTAGTGCTACAAGTGCACATCACACACAAAATGTAACGATTACTGGCTTGGGTATATTTACTAAATGCAGCTACTGCTGGCATTATTTCATTCCCGTGTCTATGTCAGTGATGTCCAGGTTGCCTACGGTGCAGAGCACGCCTCACCGTATGTCACTTATCCACGCATCTAGAGGCGTGAAAGGCTTGATTAGCGTTGTCAGACTTCGGAGAGCGATAGCGCTGTTGATATCTATGTTTTCGTAAAATTATTTGAATTAATTTGTTCTTGAAAAAAGATGTGTACAGAAAAACGAAAGTTACAATGTTAATAAACATAACAGCAAACGCCATTTAATTCATTTTTAACCATCGCCTAATCGTATCATACGTGCAAACTTCATGGTGACATTCACTCCCGATGTCTGGTGGTGCGGTAGTCAACTGCTTCGGAGGGGAGATTTCAATGTGCCACCGACTCTCACTGATGACAACTATCAGGACATCACTGCTCTATAAGCTAGCCCAATATTTGCCAAACTTTCGAAGAAGAGTATAACATTTCTGAATTTGAAAACTTCAGATTCACTTCGAATTCGATTCGAATAAACTTCGAAGCTGTTTATGATTGCACTTGCACACGCAGTAATTGTAGAAGAAATCAGAAAGTCGTAAGGAAACAATAATCTTGGGAATTGATACAAATTATAGAAATTAAGTTAAAATTATCGTTCATTTTGCCAGGAATAACAATGTCAACTTGAGTATTCGTAAAAAATAAGTTTCACAAATCTGTAGCACTATTTTGAAAGCTAAATCTAATTTCTTATTGTTACTACACGTATTTATTTGCAGTTTCCTCAAAAACATCGTAACGTAAAAGGTATAATCCAAAATATAATTTATTGTTAAGTCTTGATTTAAATTGTGAAGTGACATACTTGTTATTCTCGATGAGTTGCGTTCGCTCCCTACACGTACTACTCGTACATACGTTGACATAAGTTAATGAAGACTAAATCAGTCGCGGTGCGTGCCGGATTTCACCTAATGACCTCGGTGAGTTCCAACGTACTCTAGAGATTTGATTGATTATTTCGTGTTTCCGGGCGCGCCATCTGCTGTGGTCATTAGTCTCGTAAGTGTTGTGCATGTTTTTTCTCGGGAGATGATAATCTTCCCCAGCTGGATGGCGAGATTCGGCGCCGATCTACAGTCGCCTAGTGGGGTTTCCCCCCTAACCAGGACTCTCCCACCAGCGGGGCACTGCCCCAGCCGGGACAAGCTCCAAACTCCCGACCGGTCTCCCGGAATATGTAGTTGTGTAGTGCATGTTAGTGTAGGTGTGTGTGTAAGGGGAGAGGATAGGACAAAGAAGAGGCAGGATAGATCGCGCGCGGTCCTTGGCCCGTTTGGTAGGGTACTGTTCCGGCATTCGCCTGGTGTTGATCGGAGAAACCGCGGAAAATTACCGATCAGGGCAGCCGACCGCTGTCATTCTTCTCCAGACAACGACTGAATTCGACCTAGCTGAAAAGCTAGTGTCGAAAATCCTGCCGCCGTCAGGGCTCGAACCGAGGACCTCCCGGTCAGAGGCGCTGCAGTGACGTTGTTGCACTGAGCTACTGCTCTCGGTACTCAGAGAAGACGAGAGTACGAAGATATTTCAAACTGGGTCATGCCATAATCTTCCTTTTTGAATCAATTAGTATCATATATGTATGCAATTAAAGTTTTATGCCTAAACGTGCATTCTTAAGGATGTCATATTCTCCTTTGCGTCCAGTTGCAAATGGAAGACTGTGAGAAGAATGGAAGATCCGGCAATAGCATTTGTATCACAAATGGGAAGAAGTGAAATCCCTCTCCGCCTCAGGAAGCATTTGCTGTTGCGAATGCGCATTTTGTCCATGGCAACTAATTATCAAGCAAAATAATATGAACTGTGTGAAGATGGTGTAGAAAATTGTACAAAAATGGTCGAACATAACATGAGAAAATCCAAACTATGATATTCAGATGAGCGGAAAAATAAATAGTTGTGTGTGCTTACCAAACGGTAGTTGAACGTATGGTAAATAACGATTCCTGCAAGTTACTCATGTTCAGTACTTTCTTTTACATCAATTAGTATCGTGTTTATTGTTTATGTAAACGCCTTCCATTTTCTCAAGCAGGGTTTAAGGCTCTTAATTATGTACTATTATGGTAATGTTCTAAAATATATTTTATGGTTAAATTGTATTTTGTACGAAAGAATTGTACTCCTTGCCTTAGTTTTTTCAATCGATCATACTTTCTGAGAATTTACTGAAAATTGACTTATTGCTTAACATAAAGTACAAAATCCAGCTGGAATTTTTTTTTTAATTGGTCATTTAAGGTCGCATCAACATCTTAGGTCATTAGCGACCACTATTGCTGTTAACGGTATGGTAACTATGGGGATGAAACGATATGGTGATGATAAGGGGTGAAAGGACGAACACAAATACAACCATACCCGAGGCGGGACTCGAACCCGCGACCCTTCGGTCCGAGATCACTACGACACTACTGCCTTAGCGATCTCGGCCACCAGGTCGACACAGCTGGAAATTATATTAGTATTAAAATATAAGTCGATAGTCCTGCCTCATTGCGTCGTATTGATGTAGGAGAGGCTCGGGGCCGGCAGCGCCGGAGTCGGCTCCGTTTCCGATTTCACCGAAGGCCCTTTCGCTGCTCGTCTCTGACCTTGCTCTCTCCTCTGAAAACGAAGCAATTGACCTTCAGGTCAGCTACTGCTCCCAAAATACTTAAACGTCGCGCCCATAATTTAGTTTTCGCGAATTACGCCTAATATTGTTCAATTCCCGGATTACGAAGAACATTTCGAGGCGCGAGGGCAGTCCTCTGCGAGAGAAACTGCTTACTTGACTTTGCCTCGCCCAGATAAACTCCGACCTTCTCGTATCATCGCCTGTTTTTGTTGTTGATGCAACGACCGAGTTGGTATCCTCGTTAGGCAGATAAAATGTCACGATACGCAGATCTTGGAAACTTGAGTATGTACTTACACGTCTGTGGATCTATTTTTGTTCTGGTGGCATTATTCGTCGACGTACTGCAGCTAAAATGTTACTTTCATCAAGTTGCAAAATGTGGTGTTATTAATGGCGTTAAAATTAAAATGGCGTTAATGAACTGGTTAAGTTAGCTACCACGTTTTTGTATACCGCATTTGACAATCCAGTTAATGAAGTTAATTTTCATTTATACCTTGACAATGCGAGAGTAGGCATTTCAATCAA
Organism: Teleogryllus oceanicus; assembly: GCA_964035755.1. Classification (NCBI taxonomy): domain Eukaryota; kingdom Metazoa; phylum Arthropoda; class Insecta; order Orthoptera; family Gryllidae; genus Teleogryllus; species Teleogryllus oceanicus. The sequence continues at coordinate 199,394,305 of CAXIVR010000002.1, forward strand.
TGAATGGGACAGTTCATTGTTCCATGCCTGCTGTCGGTTCACCCAAGAGTAACTGTGAGCTATGACTCGCCATTGAAGAGTTCATCACTGTCGCAGCCTGTCATGTACATTGATATGTGATTGTATGATTAATGTTGTTGAAGATTTGTCTGTGTCGGCTTTCGGAAGCTTCGGACTGTTTGAGCAAATCTCATTAATTAACTAGAACTGACAGTTCTTTTACTTTCGTGTTGTTTTTTAAATTATCTCAAAACGTCTCAAACGTCAGATTAAAAATAAAATCCAGTTTTCCTGCTTGGCTACAACAGAGTCGAACAGAAGTTCTTAGTATGCTAAGAACTACGTAAAATATCTTGCGAATTCAGAAAATGAAGACTTAAACAGTATTTTTCCTCCTGAAAGTCAACACTGTTTTCAACGGAATAGCGATCTAATCACTTCTTCAGTCAAAGGATTAACGTGAATTATTGTGATTTTTATTACTTTGTACACATGTGAATGAGGAATTCGCCTGACTTTTGTTAAGCGTCTTTTAAAAAGCTGTATCCATTCATCAGTATAATTCATGCAACCTCTTATTATGAGTTACTTCCTCTACATATCCTGGAAGATGGAAATTAGATTCGTGTGCTTTAACTCCAAGTTACTCCGTCATAAACCGTTTAGAATGCGTGATACATGGCTCGCTTGGAAAGAGAATTGTATCGCCTACAACTGATCTGCGGAAGATTACGGCAGCGTCCGTGTGATGTATATCTTTCCTTGTGTGCAACACGGGGATTGCTTGGAATGCCTCCCGGGAGATTCAGATAGCGCGCTGTCCCATGGTTTTTGACAAATAGGCGCCCTGTCCCCCTGCATCCATATGTGAGGGGGAGGGCCCGAGGGGGGCGCGTGAGTAATGGCCCCGCCGAGGGGGCCTCCCGGGGCCGCCCTGACGGAGACGGATGGCGCGCTCCCCCGCGCATCAATAATCATTTCAATAACGTCCAATACTGTCACACTTTTATCTGCCTGCCGGGCAGCGCGGCGCCGTTCCCCACATTCTGTGCCGTCGCTGTGTTGGTGGGTGGGCGGGCGGGCCGGGGCTGCCCAGTGGCGAATCCTTAACATTACTTTAAGTATACAGCACTTTATGGAAGGCACCTCTGGCGTTGTCTTTTATTTCGAGCTTTACTGGAATCCCAGTACTATGAAATTCCGTCCTTAATAATTTTTCTGTAAGACAATTACACAAACCACGAACTTCTGGATCATTAATACACCCCATTTTCATAAAAACTTGAGAGAAGCGTAACTTACAAACGAGCAAAGAAAGACTGTTCACCGCAATATTTTGCGGTGCTTACCGACCGCCCTGACGCGCATCCTCCCCTCTCCCCGCCCTTGAAACAAAAGGAGCCATACGTTATCGCAGCTGGCGTGCGCTCCCTTCGCCTGCGCTAGCGAATTCTCTGGACACCATTAAGAACTGTTTGAATCTTCTCACTCCACCGCACTTCATAGCGCTTACGGATGCGGAAGACTGACTGGCTCTCGGTAGAAAAAGTTATTTTTCGCATGTCTTTTAAAGCTTTCAAAATCTCAATAACTTTTTAGTGTATTATCAAACTTATGAAATATTTCTTGTACACTTCGCATTACTAGGTATACCGGCGGTATACGCGGTGAATCCGAGAATTTGCCACTAGGCTGCTCCTTCGCTGGTCTTTCTCTCTCTTCCTCGCGTTTAGCCCGACGCAACGGCGAGAATCGTTTTAACAACGGACGTGCGCCCAGACGGGAGCGTGCTCCCCCTCAAAATTTTGAAACTCCTTCCCCCCGTTGCCTTCCCTAGTAAAAAGTTTTATTTCCGTAAAAACGTTAATTGCCAGGTAAAAAACAACGAATAGAGTACGTATACATTTAAATCTTTACAGTCATGATAAACGGATAAGCGCAATAGTCTATCGGTATGCTGTTATAGTATCTATGTTTCAGTGAGTGTTATTGATAAGTATATATAATTTGAAAAATAAAAATAAAAAAATCGCGTATTACTTGCACTTAGTTGTAAATGTCAACATTTGTGGTATACTGTTGTCATTAACTCACTGACTCGTTATTTAATTAATTATATATACACACATATAAATATACACACACACACTACAAAAATACCGCTGATCATTATCGAGAATATTGTTTCAATGTTACTTCCTGGCGCGAAATTTAAAGTAGCTGGCCATCACGAACGAACACAGCTCCAAAGCGCTGTTAGGATGTGTCATGATTATAGACAGGATTTTCATATTTTGTCAAATGCGAAAGTATGCATGATGTAAGGTAAAAATTGACAAAACATGCACAGTAAATTTTTTTGTTTCGTTTTTTGTTTTATTTTAGTGAAAGCGAACAAATAACCATTTTTCTTAATTTTACTCTGTCAAATCCATCCTATAATCAGAAACAAATGTTTGTGAATGCAGAAAGTGCTTTCTGCGTCACAAGACATGTTTAGAGTACACTTTAAAGATGAAATCTGAGCCAATGTGAGATCAAATTCTGTATTTCTTGATTTTTCATTACGAATGTGTTTTACATTTTGGAGAAATTTCGTATCAGGATTTAATTTAACTCTCTAGATAATTTCTCCTGAGCTGTTACACAAGCCACATTAGCATGTCTCCAAACACTAATTCCAAAATATAACATTTATTAATGATGTCATTATTATATATATTTAATGACATTCAATGTCCAGCTCTTTGACAATCGCCGCGCCGGTGTCTGCTGTGACGCAGCAGCTGCTTTGAATTTCGCGTCCGGAAGTAACATTTAAACTCAATTTTTCTCAGTCATTTTTTTCGGAAGAAAATTGGTTCTGCCATTCTTCATGAAAATCGACACTGAATTTGAGATATCTTTTTGTAACGGGAGCTTCCAAACATTCCATCCTGAATAGTGTCCCCATACGTTCGTAAAAGCTCGTAGTATGCGAAAGAACTCATCAAATAAAGTCGAAAACTTTAGGATCATTGTATTATGTTCACCATACTTACGATGCAATCGCATCTTGAAAAATTTGCAAAATTTTTCAGTCGTCGGGTTAAGTGAACTTCGTTTACGGTTTCTTTCAGCTTATCGTAGCCTTTGCACCAAAGGGAAACTTCGTAAAATGCATTTGTTCAAGGTGTTGCTCACAAATAGTTTTCAGAGTGCTTCACCATAAAAGAATATTGCGATATTTGACTTTTTTTCGACGCATGTCACTGTAATCCTTTCGTCACGAGTCTTGAATATCCTATGCGCTATCTCACACGTATTGCACAGAGTCTGTAGGCATTTTAAGACTTCGTTAAGAAAAGATAAGGCAATATTCAATTGTATACATCTCAGTTTAAGACTTCATCACAAAATAAGAATGACTGACGATGTATACCTATTCACTGCGTGTTTGATGGTCTGTCTAGGCTTATGACTGGACAAGGAAGAAGCTATAAAATAAGTAATGGGTGCCCAAAACGTAATTGCCCTCCCTTGTTTTTGGGTTGCGCACTTCTATGGTAATATTACATAAACATACAATTTAAAACATTAAAAATGTATTTGCAGACTCTTGTAGAGGACTGAGATTGTATTGTGAACCAACACATTAAATTTATTCCTATCTAATTCTTTCACCTCTAGGTAATTATTTTGCACAATTCTGTATATAAGGTATCTCCTGGTAAAATATTCCCTTTTCTAAGCAAAAATAAGGTATTTCCTGATTCTAACACTTTATTTAAATTTCAGATGCATTCCATCGTCAGATTGTGGAGATTGACTTGACCATGGCATGTGTAGGAGAGGTGAACACCACTATTCGCGGTGGCATTCATTGGCCTATCCTGTATGGAGTGGGTAAGCATTTAAACTACTCATATTATTCTTAACTGAATAAAAACATTCAGTTCAATTCAGTTTTCTTTATATTTAAATTTTATAATTGCCAATTTCAGAAATTAATTTCAATTACTTTATTCATAATTTTCTTTCAATAGAATTATGCTGAATATTATGTAATGAATATCTAATGAATTATATAAAGGAGTTTCCGCACAGTTCCCAAAGGGGCTTAGTTGTTATATGCTTATTGATGGAAGACAGCAGGTGAGACTGGACACACAAAACAGTTCACAAAGCAGTTGTAAGGTAGCAGCAGCAACTCGTCACTGAGTGAATATTAGTTAAGAAATCAATATGTTACAAATAATGGAGGTGTTTCTGTTCACATATATAGATTATGTTATTAATTGTATCACAGTTCCACTAAATTCAACTTTCAAAAAAATATTGAAAAAATTGTATTAGTGATAAAGAATTTTATTTGTATTTCCATGTTGGATTTTTAACAGTGGCAAGCACATTTCTGAGGCCAAGAGCCCCGTGAGAAGGATGTTCATGAATTATTTAAAAATATTGATTTTACAAGGCAGGAGATATAACAATGACCGATTGTCATCGGCCACGATAGAAAAATCGAAGTATAATATATTTTTGGCATATTCATTACCTTTGGGGTGAAGTGAGCAATTTAATTTCTGTTGCCATGGATGTGTTGTCATGCACGCTCATTCTCAGGCTCATTCTCCTGGTTTGTTTAGAAAAAGAGGAGCATCTTATAGAGGATAGCACAATAGTAGAAAACAAAAGATATTTCAGTTGGTCTATTTACTTGATAATAGGAATGCAGTGCATTCATCGTTGAAGTGTCTTTGTCTAGGATGTGGTCCAGTTTGCATGCTTGGACTGTTGTAAAGAGAAATAAATTGGTCCTGTCTGTGCCGTGATTTGTACTGTGGTATTTTCAATTGTTGAATTGTTTAAGTTAAGGATAATGTTCAAATTGTCTTTACGTTAAGGATATGAAGAATATGAGAATGTAGAATTGTCTTTTGGATTACTATTGCAGTGCGTCTCATAGGGTGTGAGTTCTTTTGGATGAAGGTTGAGATTTTGAAAGATTTTATGGGTTGTACATGACTACAGCATTTTTTTCATTGATTTATTTATTTAGTCAAAAACATTCAAAAACTGTATGTGGCATATGGGGGGAAAAATCTGTGCACATCTGCGCACGAAAACCATTTTGATCAAATGAATATTCCTCAAATAGTTTTTGACACAAATTTTCTGTAGAATCTAGTGAAATAAGAACTTCTCTTTCACACTTTAATTTACTAATAAATACTATATGAATATTAATATTTCCTTTCACTTTTTAATCAATTTTTGCTGAATTTAAAATACAAATATTTTCATTTATTAACTTTTGTAAAATTTAAATTTTTTTATATTTAAAATATTTTTAATTGGCCGTTTTTACTTGAATTTGATTATTTATCTTAATAATACTCTTAAAAAAACTACTATAGTTTTCGCCTTTTCATGTGAATGTCTTTGCAATTACTTGAATTATGAGCACTTCCCTGTGTAGATGACTTGTGCACTCTTGGCATTGTCCTGGGTTTCCATGTAAGTCATTCACCTGGCTGGAACTACATTGTTTTCATCTTCTACTTTTCTCACGGTTCCAGCTTTGGTAATTGTGCCATTATAAATATTGTATATTGTGCCTTTTTACGTCCGGTCTCATTCTGTGATTCTATTTCCTTTTAACTCGCGTCCATTAGTTCATTACTCACAACTATATAATCGTTATGACACCTAACACCTCTCTATACTCGCTTGGAGTTTTTCACACACATTATCCGTCTTGCAGTTCTACATGTGTTCTCGCCGAAGGTACAACATCGTCTAATATTTTTCAGTAGCTAATAATCCTAATCCTGATCATGTTTGTTTTCTTGCATATTCAATGCTATTCTGTTCTTCTCTTCTTGTACTATATTAAGTTCTTTTGTTCTTTCCCAATAATGCCTTATTAAACTATTTATTTATTTAATGTAAATAACTGTGTATTATAAGTACATAAAAGCACTTCATGTTCCTTTTTATTATCTAAGCAAAATTTATATCCCTCACTGTCACGTTTCTTAATTCCCTTAATAACCTATCGTATTTTCTATTATATTTTTATTAATTTCAAATAAATATCTCTGAGATATAACTTCCCTCACTAGAAATGAATTCATATGTTGTTGTGAAACAGTGTTTTTGATAAAACCCCATACTAATTCAATGGGATTCAGATCAGGATGGTATGGAGGAAAACGAAGGGGTATGTGACCATGCTGCATGACCCTTTCATCTACTACATACCTTTCAGGGGTGATTGTTTACCAAACAATCTGCAGATTGTTTAGCTTTTGTTAGGGAAGGTACATACTCGATATTGTGTTTTTCAACTTCCCGACTCTTTCTTCAGCGAAACACTGGTGGTTTCTTATTTTCTGCAACATTGTGGTAAGAAACATTGTCCATCACTGTAACTCGTGTTTTACTAAGATGTAGGATATATTCTTGAAGCTATTTGGCAAACTTTTCAAAGTTTATAGTCATACGATAATCACCTTTGCTTGTCCCAATACAAAAATCAAAAGACCATCGTTTACAAATACTTCACTTCCTCCATGCACAATGATGAGTCTTCATCCCTTTCCTGTTTAAAGGATTCCTCCCAATTCTTCTTCAGATTGCCAGCATGATATCACTAAATTGATTCTTATATTAGTTTCAGAAGTACACAATATTCCATCCATCTTAATATAGTTCCTAATTTCAGTTAAATATTTCAAATGCCTAGAAACTATAACTGGTCACTCAACTAAAATTTTTTCAAACTGAAACAGACCTTTTTAAGTCTAATTTTTAAGAATTTGGGGCTGAAATTTAATATATTTTAATGCAGTGTGTCAAAAAAATTGTGAATTGTGTGACACTTTTTTTTACAGTATAACAGAAATTTGTCCTTCGTTTAATTGCTCCATCAGTGGAAGAACCAGCTGTAATTTTTCCCCTTATAATTAATATTACATTTTTTTCTTACATATTTTCTTTATACTTTTGGCTTTGGCCTGATTTATCACACACATTACTAATGTACATCTTGATAAATTTTATTTTGGGAGATTCTATTAGAAAATAATGAGAAACCAAAACGAATAACAAAGTCTTCACTTCAAAACTTTATTTTCACCCACATGATTGGGAGTTCCTTGTCAAAGAGGGATATTCATTTCCCCTTTAATTAAATGTAACTTTAGAGTAAGTGAGACGTACATATGTAAGTTGAACAATTCTTTAAAAAGCAAAAATCAGTTAAATAATAAATTATTGTAATAGAAAAAAATATTATTTGAAAGTGAAGATTTTGTTATTTTATTTCTTATTGTGTTTGACACATTTGTTATAGACTTGTTTTCAGGTTTTGGACATCTATGACTGCAGTTTAGGTATGTTGCGTATTGGCCCCTTCAACTATGAACCTTTACGAGGAGTGGATCTATGGTTAGAGCAGTCTGACGAATTCATTCTGCAACATCTATCCACTTCACCTGAAGTAGAATCACCACATTTCGTTATGCAGGTTTGTGATTCAGTTATTTATAGAAAAGCCTACAAATTGTAATAGTTGTGAGGATAAAAATTATCTATGTTACTAATTTTCAATGAGCACACAAATTGAAAGAAAACCATGCAGCCTCTATTCATGTGAGACATGTACAATTTTGTTTGATACCCAGAACTGGGGGCAAAATACAAAAACAATGAAAGTTTAAATTTTGTCTGAAAAATGCAAATATTCAGTTGTGTTATTTCATCTATTCTCATACTGCATATACCAACGTAGTTCTGTTATTCATTGAATCACTGCTTATGATGCAGGTGCCATACACTAGCAAGGCTCCAAGGAAGAGGCCCCACCTCCATTTAAATATTTGTTGTGTTTTAGAACCAACTTTTTTGGGATTCTTGATATGTAAAGAACTGTTGTACTGTACATATAGTCAGCGTTGGGCAAAATACTTTAATTTACTACTTTAAATACTTTGTAAATAGTATTTAAATACATACTCAAAATACTTAGGTTTTGAATTGCTAAATACAATGTATTTAACATACTTCAAATATAAAAATACAGTAAATCAATAATTTTGCATCATAACATTATTGTAACAATTATTGTAATTGTCAATTAAATAAATTATTAATTGACAGACATAAATTTCTGACTGTTACTAAAAACTTTCAAATATGAGACTCTTCCACTTAAACTTTTACAAAAACACTTTCAAATATAAAATAATATAAAAAATATGACTAACTCAAATGAACAGAATTTCCTTTTCAAACTACTAGTGTTTCAAACAAATCAGACAATAAACCCCTGGTTGGGAAATGTAAAACCTCTATTTTCATTGTATTTATTTTTCATATGGCTGACTTGGCTCATTATATGATGTAAACATGTGTGGCTTGGAGATCAAAAATGACAGTGACTTTACATAGACCATTGTTTTAAAGATCATTTTTAGAATTTATCCCAGGTCCTACTATGATTAGAGCTGGGAAGTGTATGCAAGCTTTTAGTAAAAATGTAGAAATATGCACAGAAATTGTTAAGATATGCAACTTTGGTCATTTATTTTACAATGACATTACATCCTTTTGCCACATAGAGAAACAGAATTACCAAGGGAAGGAGGGAGGGTGGGAGATGCTTTCTGTAGGGGAAGGTTTGGGAAAGAGGATGTCTTGCCATGCAAGATTAATCTGAGGATGCTGAAAGAAAGTGATGTCAACCCTTGGCTATAAACCAATGACAACCGATGACAGCAGATATTACTTCGGTGGCATTAGCCATCAGTAGTCTGAAACTCATTGTACTAACATATTTCAAGCAAAAGAAAGTTTTTGACTTGTATTAATACATTTTTCCATCAAAATTATTTTTTTTGGTGTTAGTTCAAACAAAAAGTTGAAAAATATGCAAAAACATTAATTTATATGCCAAAAAGCTCTAAATATGCAAAACATGCATTATTTACAAAACATTTCTTACTTTATTTTCAATATTTTGCCGAAAAAATACATATTTGAAGTTTCAGGAAAATATGACCATTCATGAAAAACGTGCCATTGCACAAACTTCCCACCTCTAACTACGATCAATCTCTACTTTGTGTTCTCATGCATAAATCATGGCTACATTATTCAGAGGTTTGTTGTTGTTGATTGAAAAGTATATATCTTTCCACAATATGAAAAACATTGGCACAAATATTTTTAGTGATCGTTGACTGCAAAGCATGATTTTATGCTGAATTCTTCAAGTTTTATTGCAATGTACTGTTTAAGAACATTTACTTTGGAAGTAAAAATAGCTCTTTATCAACTCTATTCTCCTGTTGTATTTTACGATTACAATTTTCCATGAAATGCTTTTAAACGTCGAATTCTAAAGCAATTTTTTTTTAAGATAGAAGGAGAAAATTTGCTTTCCTCTCAAATCTCAAATATCCAAATCAATTCTAAAATCATGAAACCAGATGGTGTCTGTAAAAATTGCTTAAATCTGACTACAAAATCACCTTAAGAGCACAATACCCTCCTGTAGCATGAAATTTCTTTTCTTAACTGAAATACTTATTTTTCTTAATGATTTGAAGAAATCCGGTCTGATTAAGGTCATGAGTTTTTAAAAGGAATTAAAATAGCAGATATTTTGATTTAAATCAGATTTATTGATTTGGGACTTGTTTGTATGCCCAGAATTATCTCTCCCTCCTCTTTCTCCTCCAATTCTGATAACATGTATGCTGAAATGTAAGATCTGAATTTTTGTGTAAAATTCATTTGTATTAGGAAGATTATATCTATTTACCTATCTACATAGATTTCCACAAGATATCTGCGGTAATAATAGAATAATTAATAATGATTTGACTTTCAAAAGTACAGTGACATACTTACTGTACTGGTATGAAACAACTCATGATTTATGAATGTGTATGTACTGTACAAAAAAGCCAGTAAGAATAAAAGTAGAAGAAATGTACATTCTTTAGAACCAATCCGAAAGATTAGGAAACACTTGAACATTTTCAGTGTTGAATCATATAAAACAAAAGCTATAGGATAGTACTGAAGGAATTGAAATGATGCCTTCCAGATGTACTAAATAAATTTGATTATTTATCTGAAAATATACGTTTTAGATGCTTCAGTACTTTTAACACTCAGTAAATAAAGTCACTAATGCAATGTACTGTTTAGGGGAACGATTTTAATGAAATGGCATTTTTTTGTTTTCACTTCAGATAAATGCCATTTAGTATAAAAATTATTTTTATGTTATTACAAAAGGAAGTGACACAATTTTATGCCTTTTTTTGCATTTTTCTTTGATTTTGGCTAATAAATCATTTTTTACTTTTTTCTCAGCATTTTTAATGCACTTTTCACTGATTTAATCGATTTTAATATAATTTTAATGATATTTGCTTCAAATAATATTTACGACATGGAACAAACATTCTCCACAGAATTCTTGAGTACCCTAATCGATTTCTTCGCTTGGAAATTTTAATATCTGTCATTGTGAGTATGTAATGTAAGATTCCTGTGACACATATTTGTGCCATTGTCAGTTCAGCTGATTTCGGGAAAACTAAAGACAGATTTCCTGGTAAAGAACAGTCCAAGCCAAAAGTCTAAAAGCTGAATTCATTTGAATGAATAGAAGAAACTTTGATTACATCACTGACGTATCCAACATCTTGAGTTGTTCATCCAAACTTGTTTTGATCACATTTTTTAACGTAATTTTTCTTTGCTTTTAGAGCACTTTTAAAACATTGTAAGAACATTTTCTTGATCATTTTTGGTGATGTTTTAGGACATCAAAATCTGCCCCCTACTAATCACTAACTTGGATCTATAGAATAAGTTCGAAGCACTTAAATATCACCAGAAGTCAAAACTGTGCTGTCAAAACGATACTAGGAGTTGAAATGAAACACATTCTAGCATTAGAATTTAAATAGTTTGACTATAAAATCTAAAGGAATGATGTACATTTTTTTGAGTTATCAAATTTATGGAAAGTCATTCAGATAATATTTAAATGAACTATGATTATTCCTATCTGGAGAGTTACACTAAAATGAACTACTTGACTAATGCTTTCATATCTTTTTCGTATCCTTAATTTTTTATCTCTTTTGACAATTCTTAATTTTCTTCTAAAAATGATTTGCATTTTGGGAAATTTAATAGCTATTGATTCTGGATATTAATTATCATAATATTATTTGTATTGATAACAGAGCAAATAATTTGGACATACACACAGAAAAAGATAATTGGAATGATGATTCAAGTTACACATATATTATTCAACTACAGTAATTAAGATGCAAAACAAATTTTTCTGTTTTCCACTTTTACTTTGACAAGTTAAGTTTCTTTGCAAAAGATTATAAGATATTTATATATATATAAGACACAATATAACAGCACATAACATTTAAATTAACTGAAATAGAGAATTCCTTGTATTGAATGCATGTAGGAAGATTGAAATGTCTCCCCAAACTGGTGCAAAAATATATTTTTTATGTACCTTTTGAATTAACTGATATGTTTTTAATATTTCTGTTACTTTATTGTAAATTGCATCACAAAGTCTTTTGAGGTTGTTTTATTGTCAGACCATAATTCTAGAACTTCAGTGATTGCACCAATAACATCACCCTTAGATGGTTTAAGTAAAGAAACTTGTGAAAATTGGGTTAAGCATGTATACATGCGAGGATTCAATATATGTTGCAAGTTTGCTCAGAAAGTAAAAATTATAAATAACATTTCTGCTTGTTTTCACCAGGTGCGGCAAACGTTAAAATATATCCAGGAACATCCATTCCCTGCAGTGACTGTTTTCCGTGACAACAGACCGCATTATTATCGACGGGATGAAGCGAGTGGCCATTGGACACCTATTCGTTTTTGAGTTACAAACATTTACATTTAGCTTCTTGTCCAGTGGTGTTGAGTGATGCAAGACATGGAGACTGACTTCTTGCCTTGTGCATCTGTGCTAAGGTGTTAAATAACCACAACATATTAGTAAATATCAAAATTTAATTAGTTATTAATCTTTATAATTGTTGACATTGATATGCTGCATCTTCAGTATCATGAACCTATTTACATCAGTGTTAATGCAGTTTGGCAGCAGTGCAAAAGAGGATGTCTGTAGTATCAAGAAAGACTGAACAGATAAGAAAATGCTCACAATTTAATAAAGCACCAAGAGAAGCTTTTATGTAGTTGTTTGCAAAGGAGGACATAATTGAAATGTTTCTTTCTGTGAAAATGAACTTGTAGGAATTCACTACTGAGTGTATTGTGGTGTCACCTGCTTTTATTGATAAACCCGTAATGATGACTGTTATAAATGCAGGTGATTGTGAAGACAAGCATTGCTATGATTACAGCTGTATTTGCCTCTTTGCTCGTCTAATGATGTTACACCACCATCCCTTCTGCATGTTACTTCTGTGTTTTTTGTTTTCTGAACAGTAGGACCAGTGCAATTTGGTTGTAAATGCATCAATTTGCTCTGAGACAAAAATTGGTCTGCCAGAAACCACTTGCATAGTGGCAGATCCATCAATTTCTCTTATGGATTAATTGAAATGAGATTATTTGCTGTATAAACTTAAAGAAAACATATTTCCTAATGGTTTAATAATTTCTTGAGAGAAACTTGAGAATAAATATGTTTTTGAAATGAAATTGCTTCAATGAGAGGATTTGTCTCAACAATCCATGCCTATTTGCCACTGAGTGTGCAAATTGATGTAGTGTGCTATAAAGCCTACATTTGTTTGTGACTGGCCATTACTTTCCAATACTGAAGCGCTTAACATGTTGCTTGTTGTTTGTTTACCTCAACAGACTAGTTTGTTCTGTCACTTATTTTTTGCTTGTCAGTGAATATTTCTGATAAGTGATGGAGCATATTAAATCTTTAACAAAGTGTGTTTTCAAATTCAGACATTTATAAATTTGTTTGGAACTGTGATTGTTACTCACTATTATATAGTGCACAACAGGTATCACCAATAATTTTTCTGTGTGGTTCTTATTATTTGAATTAATTAATTCATATCTCAAAGAACATAATCCTTCACTTTTATTTTATTTCTTATTTAATTCATAAATTGATCATATGTATTAATAATAAAATAAATTAGTCTTATGATCCATGAATTCTGTAAGTGGTCTTCATGTATTGTAACTTCATTTGCTGAATTAAAACGGCCCTCATTTGCTTGTTTATTTTCTAGAAAAATGGCCCTCATGGGTTTATTTTTTAGAAAATTGTTTGTAGTTCTTCAAATATGACAATGCAGATAAGAGAATTTTTGGTGTGAAAAAAGTTTCAAACTTTCATATTCTGCAAAATCAGATAGCATTTAAAATAGTTTGCTTGGAATGGTGAATGCATTGATATTGGTGATATTTGGTATGTACTATCATTGTTTGCTTGTAAAACTGAATAATAAATTAATTATACAAATTGCATTGTCTCTTTATTGTACTTCAAAATGTCCATATTTTAGAACTGGTTATGTTCAGTACTCCTAAGGACATATGAGACATCAAATTTTCATTATAGTTTCAGATGTAGTTACATCTTGTAAATTTATACAACTGGATAGGTAATATAAGTAACATTGTAACCTTGTGCCATAAGAATTTTCAGTTACTTAATAAATTGCATGTTAATCTCACCACATAACATTTCCAGGTTCAGGCTTTGCTACTTAGATTATTATTGGCATATTACTTATGATGTACATTCTTGCTGTGTGAATAATAGTTCTGAACATGCAAGTTTACATGATTCAATTGCTCTTCTCTCTTATGGTTCAGTTTATCTTACTACAGACTTATTTCAGTTTCACAAAATAGTCTGTCCTGTTTTTATGAGAATATAAGCACACCGTGTACATATTTTAGCTGAAAGATAGCATGGAATAAAATATTTTTAGATACAAGAAGTATATATTTAAAGAGTGTTCTGTTTATGAAGAAAAAAATATTTGATTTTACATTTTAAAGGACTGTGTAAATGACTGTGTGCTGGATGTTGAGTTTTATATTTTATAGTTGCATAATAACTTGTTTAAAAATATTTGAAAATGGGTGTTAACAATATGAAATGCTATTATTCAGAAATATTGTGAACAGTGTATGTGAATGTGTACAATTTGAAAGACATTTTTCTGAAGTATGCAGTGGCTCTGGCAACAGTTTGGAGGTGGATTTTTTTGTTAATCTTTCAAACTAGTATATAAAATTATAGAATATACTAGTATATTTTATCTTTGAGATAAAATTTTTAAATAGTCCCAGAGTAGATTTCAGTCATTATGCTTTACAGCAATTGGAGAGCCTATTGATACAAGAAATGTAAGTAATAATGTAATTAGCTACCTCGTTTTAAAGTTAAAATCCCTTCTTGATAGATAAAGTCACGAAGAGTTATTATACTGACATTCTGATAATGTAAGGGCAGTGCTTTTCATTTAAATGATTAAATATGCAATTGATATATTAATTCTAAATTCTATTTTAAGAGATCAAAAAGTAAATTTTTTATTGTTTGCCACTTTATTAATACTTTGTGTAACTTTCACGCAGACTTCAAAAAGCAGTAAATCACAAATGAAATGAAGCATTTTACTACAAAATGAAAAGTACGTGTCAATTAACAACATAGGACTGTTCTGGTTATGTTAGAATATATTTATATGTTGTGATGAAGTTGAAGATTTACTACCACAGAGACTTTATTATTTCCAAGGATTAAATAAATTTTTAATAAAATTATTTAAACATTTAATTTGCAAGATTCATTCAGTGTGCATAAATGCATGCCAGCTAGCATATATATTTGTTGTTTCTTGCACTGTTAAAAAATTCAGTTAATTTTAAGGGATTTTAAATATTAAACTATTTGCTTTTATCTAGAACAGTATTTCTACATGACAATAAAGTGCAAAAATGTTTCATAATGTAGGTGTGATGAGCCTTGTAGAAATTTCAATATTAGCAAACAAAGAGTTCGTAATGCAACAATTACGTAAATAAGAGAAATCACAAACTGGCAAGCTGATACATTTTAAGGAAATAGGTGTTTATTTTTAAGATAAAAAGACTAAATTATCCAAAATTATGAACAACTTGCTGAATTTCACAGACCCTATGTTTTAGGTTTTGTTTTGACTCCTACATTTTTAAATTTTAGTAATTCTTTTTAAAAATTATTCTTGTGAACTGAAAACATCATATCTGAAGAACATAAGTTTGATTGATAACAACTGGAAACTTTTAACTAAATATATTTTATGAATCAGAACCAACTGTTCCATGAGCCACTGCCATTTTCTCATTGCATTGAAAGATTTAATCTGGGTATTGTTATATATTTGTTTACATTTTTTCTGTATTTTGTTTGTGTCTTTTGTATCAAATCACAGGAGGTTCCTTTTATTCATCAAAGATATTGCTTACAAATAATTATTGGTTTCTGTTTAAAGTTTTGCAAGTTTGTATTCAGTTGGTTGGAATAAAATTCACATATACATTTACTGCTATTTTTTCCTATTAATTTGTTAATCCCTTTTAAAAACTGTTACATTTTTGTGTCTTAAGTGATTAATATTACTGTTGTAATTCAAGGTTCTCATTTCAATATTTTGTACAACATAATTGTTATTTTGCTTTACAATTGTTTTATTCCCTTAAATAATAAATTATTTCAATATATTATTTTATCATAATGAAGTTAATGAGATCTGAATAGGAGTTGAATTTGTAATAATTTTTGTATTTAGCAAAAATAATATTTGCATGACATCATTATCAAAGAGAAAGCTTTTTTTCAGTTAGAAAATGATAAGATATTCTGTCTTTCCAAATTCCAAAAAATTCAATGTATTCCAAATTACCAAATTCTATAATTCCAAAATACCATGTTTGTATTTAGAAACTTGAGTACCTTAATGCAAAATTTTCTTCATGAACATGATATTAAATATTTTGGAGCATTTACGCACAGGTAAAGAAATAAGCATCTCTGTTTTATACAGCCTAGTAGTTATTGTAGTTTTGAAACAGGCAATTGTGGGCAGCCAGATAGTGCTATTGCTTATGAACACAGACAAGTGTCAAAGTTATACTAGAATGTTATTGTGTAATTTATTTTTTATTGATGTTATTATGGACTTCAGATTCTTAGGCCCTAAAACTTTTACTTTGAGTGCCTTAAATGGGCTCTTGAATGGTGAAAATAGGCATTACAACTTCGTTAAAAAACAGTATAAATTAAAATGAAAATAACTTTTCAGAATTCGTTTTTACATTACTTCAAGTTGCTTTATTGGCATTTATTTACATAGATATTTAATTATTATTTTTTGTCGCACTAAACTAGGGAGCAATGAAAAGTATAGTATTATCATTTAACAGATTGATGCAATTCAGTGTTTTGATAATTATTAAATTCTGCTGCAGTTCAATTGAATACTTACCTATTTAAATATGGTTGACAAGAATGACTCTCCTTTGTGTTAGAAAAAATTAAATTAGTTCAGCCAATGTCATACTACAGAGCTTTATTTTTCACCATTTTAGTTTTTGAATGGTTCACTCACAGAGTATGAGGACTCTGAGATGAAAATTGGAAGAATGGTTGATTGAATTTTGTTGCTCCTTAGGTCAAGTTTAGCGTAATTGACAAATTTCAGAGAATTAAAAAATTGAGTTATTAAAGGCACAATACGCATTTTGAGGCTCTAGTGCTGAAGTAGATATATTAACACAAAATATTGTGTTGTGTATCTGTACCGATCTACTAATTTGGCATGGGAAATAATTAAACAATATGTGTCTTAAAAGAATGTGATCAAGACTTTAGAGTTGTTTGTAATATAAAATAATAGCCATGTTGGGGATAGCGTATTCGAAGCTCCTTGAGAATTTTGAAAGGGTCCCTGTGGGATTATGTAATGAAACATTTTCTTTTTATAAATATATTCAGTTCCTGAGTTTTGGCTTTTGTAACTGATAATTAGGAGAATTGTTTTACTTTGGGAAGAGGGTCTCCAAACTATCTGGCAATAGTTGTACATAAAATCAATTTTATTTATGGATTTTGTCAATAGAGCTACAAATCCTTTCTCTTTGAACTATTTTATTTATGTAATATTTATATATTAAGGAGTTTAGGGAGGCCAAAAATGCAATTAGACCCCTCCCTTCCTTCAGATTATGCGTGCCTATGTAGTATACACCTTACAGAGCAATATATAAATAAATTACTAATAAGGTTATCGTTTGCCGAGAAACGAATTCTGGTCCTGAAGGCAAATACGACTTCAGACTTGGAATATTATGTAAATATGTTATTTCTGAGTATGCTGGTTTTAGAAAACAAGGAAATTTATCGTCAGGAAATCTATTTGCGAAATAGGTTGGTAGACACCATAAATAAATGTGAAGGCCTCAAGGGAGAAACATCATGCGTCTATAATGGTCCGTCGCAAAACACTAGGCAATTGTTCATCGCCACGCACTCTTTGAATCAATGTTCGAAGCCGTTGAGTGCATTTCTGTACTGTTTGATCGTAAGACGGAAGTGATATGAGATGTTCTCTACAAATTTGATGAGTCGAAGGGTTGGAACGTAATGTTGCAATGGAAGGCAGGTGGCCTATGGTGAGTAAATTGTCAAACAAGTAGAGTAGACAAACATGTATTTTTAATATTTATTTAGTTGTTCACTTACCCTAAATGTGGTAGTATTTTATATCAATTATCCACTTGTTTAGTAGGTTTGTATTGTACTTCTGTACCAAAGAAACGCAGATTATTTACGTATGTTATTTCCACTTTACTATTTCCTGTGTTTTAACATTTATATTTTTACTTTCTTGCGTACTGCTTACGCAGTATAGAGAATGGAAATCTGCTTCTGTCCCTGTGTGGTCAACGCTAGCACCTAAACCGTTATCCAGAATTGAGATTCCCGAATCGATTTAAAGGAACTCGAGGTCCTGCGAGTTTGAAACGGATATTTTGATTTTTTGGGGGTACTTTAACATGAAGCCTCGACGTTTTCAATTTTTTTCTCTAAATTTATTTATTAAACTTACTCCTCGCATGACGAAAAGAACACTTAAAAAACGGCATGGATATCATTTTCGTTGAAATCTCTAATTATTCGAAAATCCTGAAGTTCACTTTTCCCCCCGCGTTTTCCTGCTACTAGAATATTGAAGGGAGATTTTTCTTTAAAAAATCTGTTACTTAATTATTAAAGATAGATCTTGAAATAAGATCATGTAAAATATTTCGAAAATAGTGTAGCTTTTACGTAATTATGCGTGGAACATAGGTCATTTTTAAACAATTATTTTCTCATAAATTGCTACTTAATTCTTCTTTAAATTGTTTCCTCGTATAAGAAAAAATCTTATTTTGATTGAATTCTTTGAATTTCGAAAATTGCAAAAGTTCTAAATTCTATTCCTTGATCAACTTGAATATTGAAGATATACTTTTTTCTTAATGAAATCTGTTCATCAAAAATTGATCTTGAAATAATGCATTGTACATTTTTCTAACGTAAGAATATTTTACGTAATTTTGCGTGAAACATAGGCAATTTTTATTTTCAAAAAGTCACTGAATTTTCCATTACATTGTTTCCTCGAATGTGGTAAATAACGGTAAAGAATGGGGGCCTTTTTTTTAAATTGCAAACAACAACAAAAAACTAAATTTTGCAAAAGTACAATTTTGATGATTATTGTTTTGTTGATTGAAATTGTTCTAAAAATTAGTTCTTTCAAAAGAACGCATTAAAAACGAGTAGTTTAGCTTAATTTTGCAATTTGCGAATTTGCAAATTCGAATTTCCCGCGATGGATTTGCTAGTCAGTTTGAAATGTGACATTGGAATTCCGCGACGGCAGTTGGATGTTTGAATATTCCTTGTCATTTTGGGAGATGTTACAGCTGTTTGAATCACTGTTTTATATGTCTAATTTGTGTTGATATATTAACAAAAAACAAAGAGTTTTGACTTCTAATATTCGACGATTTGTAGTGTTTTACAAGAGATGACAGTTGTGTCAATGTGGACAGAAATTGCAGTATAATTACATTAGGTAACCATTACTAAGGGCAAGAAATTACGTGTTGTTATACACTACTAGTTTCTCTATTGGAGGAAAAATCATTTACAAAATGTGGAGCCATTTTTGAGAAAATATTGGAAATGTTAAGCCTTCATGTAGTTGAAGAAATTCATTTTCTGCATTATACCAGCAATGTTAAATTGTTCCATCGTTATTTACAAATTGCATGTGGAGCTTAATAGAGCTTCTGAGAGCAATTAACGAGATAGTAGATCGCCTCGAGACATGATCCTCGTCTTGAGGGCACTGACTGTGGATTGTGGCATAGCCTCAAAGGTTCCAACCACCACTGGCAGGATTCTGGCGTTGGGCACTCCATGAAGTTGGGCTTTCAGGGGAATGACTGGTTGGTACTTTACCACTTTTTACTCCCCTGCTTTAAGAAGGCTAGACCCATCGTCGTGGCGGACAGTCACATCGACCACGTGGACCCCTTCGCGGCTTTTTATTACCAGGTGAGCTTTGAGCCTAACCCCTTCGGTAACGGGGAAAGTGGCTTCCGCGGACACCGCAGTATCTGATTTTCGAAGTATCTTCCTGTCTATAAAGTTCTTTATTTTGTCGCGACGCTTTAGTCGTGCTGGTTTCGTAAAAATGCACTGACCGAGGATGTAATTCTTGGTTTCTACCGCTGTACTGCACTTCCTGCAATATACATGATCTCTGGGTCTTCCTCTACTAAGAGTAGTTTTATTGGCAGCGGTCTTTGATCTCAATGGGAGTGCTAAGATAAAAAGACCAGGTTTCAGAAGATTATAATTCTTCAAAAAGGCATTTCCAATCGGGTCGTTTATATGCGCCTTAACCGCTGTCCCTTGGAATCCCAGCTTCTCCCAGGCCGCTTCCTCGTCATCGGCGCATTTCTTTTTATAAACACTTAAATCTTGTTCAGTATACGGCCAGTTGAGTCTCGGTGTTTTGGCGGTTTATTTCTCCCTTTCAAAATTCAAAATTTATTGCTTGTTTATCCTTGAAAATAGATTTTATTACATGGGAGTTTTTGTTTTTGTCCCTTTCAAAAATCCAAAATTTAAGTAGTATTAGACTTAGTGTAGGGATCACAGAATTTTGAAAATGTGCACACAATTCACTTTTCCCCATAGAACGTCATACGCAGTTTTTAACTGCTTTTTGACGTAAAATAAATAATTAAATGTCCGTTGGTAGAAACTCTGACAGGAGTTCAGCCCTCTGCTAACGGGATCTGCAGATTTTTCTAATCGTAATCCTAGGTTCAGCGCTACCCTAGGAACGTGTTGAGCGAGCCGCATCATCCCAGTCCTCCATCTCTCTCGGCCAGGGAAAATAAGCCATCTGCATATGAGTACTGCAGATGTAGGAACTGTTTGGCGGCCACTCTTATTTGACAGTCCGCTTCCCTGAGCATCGACATAGTGTGGCGTCATGGAGATAAACACACAGACATTTACAAGTATGTACAAGTTTATTTACATGTATGTACAATAATCAACTTCTACTCCGAAACTACACACTTGTATTTCCCTGTGGATACCCCACATAGCTAGGGAGGCCCCGCCTCCTCTGACGCTACTCCCTTGCCACTACCGTGACCTCGTCACCCGTGCACTAGGCACGACACGCTCCAGCCTGGGCGTAAAGTTTTGCGCATCGCGCAAGGTTTCCAGAATTAAAACCCCCGTCTGAGCTCGTCGGCTCGATTTTATACCAGAGTGCAGCCGTCACGTGACCGTCCTAGGTGTAGGAGGGAGGCTCGCGTCTACCACGTGACCTTCCCGGTCAAGCTGGCGTCCACTTTGTCTAAAGGTATCCCAACGCCGGCGCCCAGCTATTCATGCCCGCAGGTATGCGACACTTCCGCTCCTCCTCCCACCCACGGCCGCCAACGTGGCGCTACAATAGATGGCATCGATAAAACTAATTGGTAGAGGTAATGTGGCATTATCTAGGTGTGAAGTAATGCCAACTTCTGAGTGGGCTTTAAATGCGCGTTCTGAAGCCTCGTCACTGCTTCCATCAAATTCGATAAGGATGCTTTACATGGGAAGCCATTCCAGATAGAGTAGTTAACTCTCAAGTATGTTAGGGTATGATCATTACTGACGAGGGGAATTCTCTCCCCAACCTTTCCAGACAGGAGTCTTCAATGAATCATGATCGTTCAAAGGTTGTAATTTGGAATGATGAACACTTTGCGACGGACAATGTCATTCCGAGGGTCCCAAGATATTCCACCACAATATCAACAAATCTTGAGCTCCTGGGGCATCTTTTGCTAACAGCATCAGATTGTTAGCAAATGCTAACACGGATAACTCCTTTCAATAGCGGGTATCCTGACATGTTTTCCAATTTCTCAAGCAAGCACTCCATGTTCGGGGAAGTAATTTACTTCATATTGGAACATGATTTATAGACTTCTTCGGTATACAGACTCTACATTAACAGTTTTTACTTTTTCTTATACGTACATATATACGGAATTCATGAAAAATGGAGAAACATTCAAAAAATGACTTTTGGGCGGCGATAGATGGCAGCTGGCAAGGGGAAGGAGCAATACCGTAAAGCTAGCCCAGGCCAAAGATATTAAAAAATCTAAGTAGTACGAGAAAGTTTGTGCCATCTGTTGCCCCACTAGTTTCTTTCTCGTAAATGTACGTATATACGGGGTAATACACGTAGTATAGAGAAAGTTACGAAATACTGCGGAAAATCGATTTCGATATTTAAACGGAAAATAACCTTTCTGGGATCCCTTGTTACCGAAAAAGTGGTTTTTATTTTTTCAAATCGTCCGTCCGTCTGTGAACACCACTAGGGTCTAAACCATACGTAGGATTTTTTCCAAAATGGATACCGGTCGACGTGACTCGACTCGAAGCGCTACGATTTCGAAAAACATTCTTTAAAATTTGGGAATACTTCACACGAAGCCACACGGACATTTTCAAAATTTTCTCAAAAATGGCCCCAATTTTTCCTTTAAATATTTTTAAAGAATAGAGTTAAGTACACTTATAAAGGTGGCATAGTCCATTTTCACTTTAACGTTGAAATTTCGAAAATTGCTTGTTTGAATTTTTTTCGGTGTCTTCCTACAAAATTGAAGATAGAGATTTTTCCTTCAAATGGATTTTTTTCTCCATATTCTTTCTCCATTTCTTTCAATTAGGTCATGTACACTTTTTATTTTTTAGTTTTCGTGCAATATGTACAATTTTAAGAAATAACAAAAACAAGATTTTTCCAAAAACGGCTCAAAATTTCTTCTTTAACCTTTTGATAGTGATGGTGCAAAATGTACAGCAGCAGATGACGTAAACGCCATTTTGCTTTATTCTTTTGTTTTTTTAAAAGTAAAAATGTACCTTTTTTTGACTAGGCTCTCATGTCTTTAATATTTACATTAGCGTCTATTTGTTCATATAATTACATTTACAAGTACATATACTTTAAACGATGTTTTATAAAGTTTTCACGCAAACTCCAAATTTTACCGTGAAAACGAGCACGAAATTCCCCATTTTTAGAAACGCTCAAACGCCATTTTCTCAAAAATGGCTCCAAATGTATTCTTCCAACTTTTTGTGCGTATAGTACTAATTGCACTGTTTATGATGACATAAAATTAATTTTGCTGTGTTCTTTTCTTTTTCTTCAAAAATTACACAAATGTATTTTTTAAATTCATACGCACATTTCCAGCGATTTGTATACATTATTGCATTTGTGAGTGAAAGTGCTTCAAATGGAAGTTTTTCAAAAACACAAATGATTTCTATGAAAAAGAGTTTCCAATTTCGCATTTTCACTAGAGCATAAACGTTTTTTTTTCTTAAAAACAGCTCTAAACGTTTCAACGCAAATTTCCATATAGGACGAGGATTTACTCTTCTTTCAATTTTTAAAAGTAATACTTCGAATATACCGTTAGGAAACCGAAAAAGTAAAAGAACTCCAAAAATGTATTTTGGACAACGATAGATGGCACATGGCAAGAGGCTGGGACAAGAATGTAAAGCTAGCCCACACCAAGGAAATTAGAAAACTTTACTATTAGAATGTCTGTGCCATTCTAAATTAACTTTTTGCTAGATACGGAGTATCGAATAAAATATTCTTCTTTTCTCGGGCGTGATAGTGAATATTGAGGAAACAGGATATTTTGGAAATGTTCAAGTTCAACTTTGTCGACAGGTGTTTTGGTGGGCGAATAAATTTTGGAGGGAGGGGGACTATGTGAGATAGCTGGAGAAACAGAAATGATTGTGAGAGATGAAGTTCTTGTATTTATATGTACTATTTATACGTAATAAGTAGCTTCCTCAACATCGAATGTGTATTTTTTAGTGGTATAATGTTACAGATAAAACACTGTGTTACAATTTTACCAAGGTTTTTCGTGCTGCCTAGTGCAATTGAAAATGATCAACTAGAAATCGTCTGCTTCTTTGTCGTACTGTTACGCTGGTTGCCACAATAATGTGTGTACATTGGTTCTATGTAATATGTGATATTCTGTGAAATAATATTGTGCGTCATGTTTCGATGACGCAAACAACCCCAAAGTTTTTTGTTGCATTTGTGGGGAATTTACGGTAAAAACCCAAAGATATAATTAGTGAAAAAAAATATACCACTTGTTCTTTGGCTGCAAGATTGCAACCAAGACACAAGTACACAATGTTGTGACACATATGCAAGTACTAGTGAAAAATGCCACAAGGTTCTTAATCATTGTCGTGACCGGCCGCACACATTTAAAGGTGCCGCCGCTGAGTGACGTCAGCGGGGCGTTACCGCCCCTGGCGGAAGAGGAAGGCGACCGGTGCGAGCCGGCCTGGACTGTCCGCGCGCGGCCGTCACGCCCGAGCAAGCGGGTAGGGACTTGCCACCGCCCCTACTCCGCAGCTAGTCGGCGGGCCAATAGCGCTAGCGGCCTATAAGGGCTTCGACCCGACGCCAGGGCAGATAGCGAGCGGCAGTGTTAGCGATTGTATCCTGGCGAGTGAATTGGCGAGAGAGGTGTGGAGAGCAACTACGACCTGTGCTACTGACGTGGACCACTCTTGTGGATATTCGACGACTTGGTTGATTTTGGGACTTCTTCGTAACTACAACAACACGGCTTCGCTTTTGGTACATTCTTCTTGTGATTCGGCACTTCAGCAATTGTACCTGGACTTGAATAAAAATAATTTTAAGAATTCTTGTCTTTGATTGGATACTACAATCATCAACGGCATTTGCAGTATGGTATGGCATGGCGTAGTATGGCATGAATCAAAAGATAAAATCTCTACTGCTATTACAGTTTGACTTAAATGCAAGATTTTTCTTCAAACTTCATGCACGCGATTCAGTACCCTATATTCAGCCTTGTTTTGACCGTTGCTCCTCACGATAGTTACTCAATTTCTTTGCCACCAAGTGATTGGTACATTGATGAAGACTATGTACAGTCTTCAGGCAATTCAGACATGGCAGCATGATCTTGAGTATCTGAAAAGTCACCTCATTGCATCATGCAGTAAGAACTTACTCTTTGTAGAGACAAATCATTCTCGAGCACAGTGACAGTTGTTGACATCGCGATTACGAGGCTGGAGTTTACTACATTAATGAGATAAAGTCACCTCAATTAGGAGGCAGCAGCGTGCCTTTGAAGTTTACTTCTCTGCAGCCAATGACTGTATTTATTGTAATAACGATGATGGTATTTTTGGAGCTCTCGGACATTTTCACAACTTGTAAGAGTGGACGCTATTCATTGACTCTTCAAAACTCTTGTTTGATGGCGGTGCTCTTACATAGTGGTAATATAAAGATGTACATACGAAATCAAATCGGCTACTCAGTTCACAAGAAGGTGACTAAAGCTATGCGCATGTTTATTATCCAAGCTGGAAGATGTGTGGAGACCTGAAAGTAATAAAGACTACTACTTGGTATGAACCAAGTAGCGTATGAACCAAGTATGCTACGCGTTCAGAATTCTTGCAAATTCAGTCAGCCTTCATACTGCTCGTTGTGTATACTTCGCGAATGTTCATTCCCGCCTGAGATATGGCATAATATTCTGGGGAAATACATCTTATAGCTCCAGACTTTTAGATTACAAAACGAATTGTACGAGTAATAACCAAATCCCACCCACGTGATTCATGGCTCTCTTCATTAATCTAGGAATTCTACCATTACCGTGTCTTTTATTTACGAATCAGTGGTTTTGTAAAAATGACTTGCTCAAGGGTGGAATATATTTTCAGAAAATGCCGAAGTCTATTACTATAACACTCGACGTAGAAATCATATTCATCAGGTGACAGTATCAACAGCTCATTACAAAAAATTCACACACAATACATGTACATTATTTTACAACACTTTGCCAGATGACATTAAACGATTAAATTCGATAGAAAAGTTTAAATCCCAAGTGAAATCGTTTCTGCTGCATAACTGTTTCTATACAATTAGAGACTATACTGAGCATCACAAGAAAAGTAACATTAATTTTAACAATGATACATAATGCATTATTTACCATTTGAACTGTATAAATGAGTATAAACAACCTGTAACAACTATTGTACTACTGCTTCCGGGTCAATGACCCCATCTCGATCAGGTTTTTCGTCCAGTTTCCTGATCCATCGAGCAAATGCTGAGATGGCCCCTTGTTTGCTTCTGGACATAAATGTAACTTCATTTTATGTGCACGTCTTCTAGAATTCGGTGGGAAATACAATTATTCAAATTATCGTTTCCATGTTGTCGCGGCAGGAAGTAATAAGAGCCAAAATTTATTGCTTATTTATGCTTGAAAATAGATTTTATTACATGGGAGTTTTTTGTTTTTTTTCCCTTTCAAAATTCAAAATTTTATTGCTTATTTATTTTTGAAAATAGACTTTACTACATGGGAGTTTTTTTTTTCTCCTTTGAAAATTCAAAATTTAAGTAGTATATGACTTGGTGTAGGGATCACAGAATTTTGAAAATGTGCACACAATTCACTTTTCCCCATAGCACGTCATACGCAGTTTTTAACTGTTTTTTGACGAAAATAAATAAATAAATAAATAAACCAAAGTTTCATCAAATTGTTTCATGTGTGAGTGGAACAGCCGCGACAAGAAATCTCATTACGTTCGCAAAGAGTGGCCTCAACGATAAACCGACAGTCCAAGCAAAACGAGTGTGGCGAATTAGCTTATTTATTATTAATTATTAGTTAATTTATTTATTTTACGTCAAAAACAGTTGAAAAGTGTGAGTGACGTGATACGGGGAGAAGTGAATTCTGTGCACGATTTGAAAATTCTGTGATCCCTATCCTACTTAAGCCATACACTACTTGAATTTTGAATACAGAAAGAAATAAGTGTTTTTTGCAAGGATATTAATGTTAATAACATATTCGCTCCGATGTAATAAAATTTATTTTCAAGGGTAAATCAGCTGTAAATTTGGGCTCTTATCCCTCATTATGCCGGTTGGGAAAGAATAATATTTCCTGCCGCGACAACATGGAGAACAATAATATGAATAACTATATTTCCCACTGAATTATAGAAGACGTGCGCAGATAATGAAGTTACATTTATGTCCAGAAGCAAAACAAGGTGCAATCTTAGCATTTGCTCAAAGGATCAGGGAAACTAGACGAAAAACTTGATCGAGATGGGGATCATTGACCCAGAAGCTGCTGTACAATATTTGTTACAGGTTGTTTAGAATTTTACAGTCAAAATGGTAAATAATACTTTAAATATCACTGTTAAAATTAATGTTACTTTCCTTGTGAGGCTTAGTATAGTCTCTATTTGTATAGAAACAGTTATGCAGCGGAAACGATTTTATTTGGAATTTAAACTTTTCTATCGAATTTAATCGTTTAATGTCATCTGGCAAAGTGTTGTAAAATAATGTACATGTATTGTATGTGAATTTTTTGTAATGAGCTGTTGATACTGTCTCCTGATGAATATGATTACTACGTGGAGTGTTATAATTATAAACATCGGCTTTTACTGAAAATATATTCCCGGCCTTTATGTAACTATTTTTTGACAAACTGATTCGAAAAACCACTGATTCGTAAATCAACAGACAAAGGAATGTAAAAATTCGTATGTTAATAAAAAGAGGCTTACAAGAATCACGTGGGTTGGATTTGGTTATTAGTCGTCCAGAATATTATGCCATATCTCAGGCGAGAATGAAGAACATTCGCGAAATATACACAAGGATCAATATGAAGGATGACTGAATTTGAAAAATTCTGAACGCGTAGCATAATGAACTTAATTTTGTGTTCAATTCATTTAAATGGACGTTCCATTTGAGGTTTGACTTAAAAATTTTGTTACATTAACATCAGTCAATAGCACACTGTTTATTTTCAATGGAGTACAAAATTGTTTCTTTGAAATGGAAAACTCCATTGAAACCGTTTTCTTTTCAATTACTATTAATTTGTTATTACGGGTCCAATTTGAAAATCTAAAATTGTACTTATTTCGGTTTCTTTATTGTAAAGAACATTCGTATCATCCGCGAAAAGAACTGTTCTTCCGTTTTGAATCGTCGAGGGCTTTTAGTTTACGTGTAGTAGGAAGAGAATAGGGCCTAAAATTGATCCCTGCGGGACTCCACGTGCAATTGGCAAAGAGTCGGAAAGGTGAGCATATAATATTCCATCATTTCAATAAGGTAGTTCTACTCTCTGATATTGTTGTTTAAGGTACGAATATAACCAATCTAGAGCTATACCACGGATTCCATATGAAGGGGTAATTTTGAAAGTAAAATGTTATGATCAATGACGGCAAAAGCTTTTGAAAAACCTTAAAGTAATCCAATAGGTGCTTCATTTTTTTAAGAAAAGAAAATATGGCTGTTTCCGTAGATTTTGAAATCTATGTTGGCAATCTGAAAACACGTCGTATTTACTGAGAAAGGTTTCCATTTGTAGTAAAAAGGTCTCTTTAATATTTTTTAGAAAACTGACCAAAGAGAAATTGGTCGATAATGTTCAATTTTATTTTTGTTGCATTTTTTGAAGAGTGGTTTAATCTTTGAAAATATCTGGAAAAGTTCCGGTACATAAGGTTGCAACAAACAAATGTGGAAATCATCTAAACCGGCCGAATATTTATTTAATTTACCAATTATTTTGAGAATTTGAGAGGAAGAAGTTTCGGAAACGATCATCGTGTCTAATATTTTTGGGGAAACGTGTAATGTTGAATTTTGTGGCTCAAGACCTTTAGTGAGATCGGCACCAATTCTATTTTATTCTATTACACTTTGCTTTTGTTTTGTTATCTGAGTTCAAAATATCTTGATCGTGTTTCATGATTTTAGTATGTCTTATTGACTTTTCTTAACAATGATTTGTATTTTTTAAAGTAGAGGAGAAAATATTGAGATAAGTTATGATGTTTAGAAATGAAAGAAGGAATGTTTGTTTTTATATTATGTCCTAATCCCTTATGTTATCCAAGAATTGTTAATTGTTTTTTCATGAAATATTTAATTTTCTTTTCTGAAGAGGAAAGCAAGTGTTAAAATGAAATGAAAACGTTCAAAAAATTAAATTTATTGTTTGTATCAACAGTATTATAAACCGCGTTCCATGACTCCTGCAGAAGTAATCAATGAATAATTTTATTTTACGTTTAGTAAGCAATCTAGTTAAACCACAAGACGTGTTTCGGTCATTCCCCCACATCAAACTCGGTTTGGTGAATATATTTGTGGAAGCCTTTGCACAACCAAGGTAAAGTAACCACAAGCATTGGATTTCAGGGGTTTCATTGTATCATTTCAATATACGAGGTACTCTGCTTTGGGCCGGTCATAATTTAATAAAAATGTTTTGATAATAAAGTGGTTATTTGGTTCAGATTAACTTGCGTTAATAAATACGTATAATTCTGGCCATGCTATCTCGGATTAAAAACGAGAAAAAAATGCAATCTTACTTTGCAACATTAAATACATACTCTAGATACCGCATCAGATGTGTGACAAATTGATACACAACATTAAAAACGTTGATAATATCCTATTAATTCTCTCAATACGCGAAACTCGTTTAATTTCCAGTTGAAACGGAAAGGTTCCGAAAACAGCTGTCGCACGAGTCTGATGTAACTGTCAACTCACAGTAAATCGGGCAATGTTACGGCGCACGAGCATTACTTTAATGAAAAACCCTAGAACGAGCGCAGGCCTTCACAAAGCCCATTCTTCCAAAGTGCTATTCGGGCCTTCGCGATGCCTACAAAAGCCCGCCGGCTTTTCCAGCGCGTCCAATAGCGACGCTGCTCCCGGGCAGGCCCCGCAGCGCGGCGCCACTGCCGCGACGCGGCCAAAACTAAACGGGCGCGCGGTCGCCGGGCAACCCAAGTTAAGGCCGGCGGCGGCGGGGGGGCGGGCCGGTGCCCGCTTTATAATCAATGCTCGCTCAACTTTGCGTAATGACGTGCTCGTTCTAATTAATGTAGTTCGACGTTTCAACAGTTGCAGTTGTATATCCCGGCCGCGACGCGGGGCTGCAGAGCACCCTAATGCCGTTTTAATGAAAGTCACATGATACGCGAGTCCGTAAATTGCGCTACACTGCTGGAGATTCCCCGCGAAAGCGCCTTGCGAAGTCCTACTAATTCGGCCGCGGCGCGGGAGTGCGCTGCCGACGAAGCCGCGTTGCCGGCTGCCGCCTCTCGCACTTCAGGCGGAGCTTCCAAGTTTGAACCATTCTGCGACAAAGGCATCGCGTCTCTATTCAGCCCGCCACGTACGAGCACCGGGCGTTCTTTTACGATTCGAACGCTTGGTCGGGTTTCTAGTTCTTTGAGGGGATGCTTCTGTTCAAAAGTTGAGTCATAGCGCTCAGCAAAATTTGATTAGGAAAATTGCCTGCTCTGTGTGTGGTTCATATAGCATTGCAAGAAACTTCCGTTGCTTTAGGGAAACGGTGTTTCGTCTGCACTGATATAACGCTGGAGCGGTCGCGTAGTGGATACAGCTCAAAATGTTTGCAACTCCTCTGCCTTTTCACTTTTTGAAATCATTGTCTCGTCTTAAAATTCTCGTAGATTTTTTATTATACACAATGATATGTTACATCTAATTCGTAATTGAAATAACACCTCACAAAAGTTGTACTCTTTTCCCCCCTCTGAATTAAATTGTGAGATTTCCATTGCCCTGAATAAGGGAAACCAGGATACGAAAAGTAAAATGCTCTACCACGTACGATTTTCTCGAAAGAATTATTTAAAAAACAAAAAAGAAGCTGAAACTTTAGACTTTTGGTATATTTTTCAACCAATGGAGTACTTCAGGTGAGAATTTTGACTTTCTATTATATGCACAATCAGAGATTTCTCAAAAACTTCCAACAATATTCTTTCAACATAGTGCAGTTTCACCTTTCAACAAATTGTTTTTTAATCACTGAAATGTCTTTGGGAAACCATTCACCTTTCTCCCCACTTGTCTGTCCCAAATTCGAAGTGAAAAAGTCTACATGACAGTCAAGGGAATGCAACTTGAATGTCATGTTACATTTCATTTTGTTGAAGCATGTCATCATTTCATTTACTACATCTTTATAGTTTTCAGCTTTACAACTCCGAGAAAGCTTTTACACATCTTTACTTGCATTCCGGGCGTTTTTCAGAATTGACCTGTAGCTTGGGAAACATTATCCCTTCTTACTTTCACCTCACTGATTCTGGGAAACTTAGCACTCTGATACGCATGTAATAAGCAAAGGAGAATGTGAAAGTTGAACTTCAAGTAAAAATGTGATATTATTCAATATTAATGTTCCTCTTTGTTTTTTCTATTAAATTCAAAAAGGCATGAAATTTCAGTTGCTTTCTTCCATTCCTCCCTCTTTCTGCACTCTTCGTGTGCAAATATGTCATTTAGCATTAATATATCAGTATTATGTAGAGCCCTTGTTTTCCTACTCAGCAATATGAAGGTCCTCTTGAAGATGAGATTCAAGAATGTCTTCGCCAATCCTCATGCAAATGCATCGTTACGAGTACTGGCAGCAGGGATGAAATATTCAACGACTCTATTGAATATTGCATATCTTTTCGGGCAGTACATTGTGATGTCACCCCCAACAACGATGCTTTGCTGTTTGAGTTATCTGCGTGGATTGGATATTGTACTTTAAACTTCCTTTCAGGATCATGAAGCACCAATTGTGATTTCTTCTCCTAAAAGTTTCCGATCATCGTCAACAAAGGCGAAGATCGTATAATTTTGAAACTAAATTTACTTCCTTTAGGTTACTTAAAGATGAAATGAAAAAACAACAACAACAACAACAACAACTACGCCGAAGAATGGTGAGTATGAGTTTTCTATTCCGGGCGCATCAACTACTGAGGTCATTACTCCTATAAGCAGTGCCTGATTGACAAAAATTTATATCCAGGAACGTCCCAAAATTAACATTATTTAATAGAAATGGTTATATATAATATAATTTAATAATTATAAATCAAACTTAAAAATTTATTAAATGAATGGATCTTTGTGACTTAAAAAAAAAAAAAAAAAATAGTTTATAATGATACTTTATCGATTTACTAATAATTTTAATACATTAGTAGAACTGATTCAGTTAAGCAGAAAATAATGTAATTTTGAGTTTACGAAAGTTGGTCGAACTAAAAATCGAAGTGTTTGTCCTCTGCCTTTTGGATGTTTTCCCCCAATTTGTTCCCGAGGTCCCGGAACGCCGTTCTCTCGCGTTCCGCCAGAAATCAAGTCCTGCAGATAAGCGTAATGCACGTTATATCCCGAGATGTGGTGGTGTTCCTCGTTGGAACGTCTGATTCAGCGCCAAATAACACGTCAGCTTGCAGGGACCGGTAGCGGTAGCTCAGTGCATCAACTGATGTCACTGCAGCGCCTCTGTTCGGGAGGTCCTAGGTACGAGTCCTGACGGCGGCAGCATTTTCGACACTAGCTTATCAGCTAGGTCGAATTCAGTCGCTGTCTGGAGGAGAATTGTAGCGGCCGGATGCTCTGATCGGTAGTTTTCCGTGGTTTCTCCGATCAGTACCAGGCGAATGCCGGAGCAGTACCCTACCAAACGGGCCACAGACCGCGTGCGATCTGTCCTTCCTCTTCCTTGTCCTATCCTCTCCTCTTACACACACACACACACACACACACACACACACTTACACTAACATGCACCACACTATCACATATTCCGGGAGACAGGTCGGGAGTTCAGTGCTTGTCCCGGCTGGGGCGGTGCCCCGCTGATGGGAGAGTCCTGGTTAAGGGGGAACTCCACTAGCCGACGGTAGGTCGGTGCCAGATCTCGCCATCCAAGATCACCGCCGTCTCCCGAGAAAAAAAAACAAGTATGGTATTTTAATTCAAAAATAGACTTTCTGATATATTATTTTAAATTAAACCGACAATTGCCCCTTTGAAACTGTCGCTTTTGGCATTGGCATTGGGGAGACGGGATGGGGGCTCCGAGCCGCCTGGACCGTAGTTCAGGTGACCCCAGTTGGGCTCTCGGATTCGTCGTGGCAGTGGCCCGATACTCTGGGCAAAGAGGAGGGAATTTATTCCCGGCGCATGTGAGTGGCGCATTGTTTTGACTCCGGTAGTAGCGTGAATAGCTAGTAGCTCTGAGCTAGCAGGGCGGCCCTACCCAGGCTTTGTATGGGGAGGTTGCCGTGAAGGCAAACTGGGTTCCGCTGATCCGGACGTCGACCGTCGGCGTTTTACGCGTCGGTGGGGTTGCGGATAAGAGCCCGAAAGGCCAAGGAGCCCACCCGGGGACTTGTTCCCCTGACGAAGCAAAGAGTTGTGTTGTGGTAGACCACAAGGGGTTTCATATATACATATCAAAATACTAAAATATGATACATCATTGAATTCCTCTTTTTATCATCGATCCACTGCTGATGAGAAAAATATATAGTTCCATTTAAAAATTCAATGATGATGAATGGTGAAAGAATACTTCTACGGCTTATTACTTACCGCATGATTCCGCATTGTTGAGAGAAAACTACATGTCGATACCATGAACGGTTTAGAAGTTATGGGGGTGGCCCATAGTTGGTGGGACACCCGGTATAAGGTGTTTATTGAAAAATAAATATTTTTATGCAGCAGTGCACTTTGTGGCAAGTTAGCAGCCCCTCTGTGGGACAGGTTAAGACTAGACTGGAGCACGTTGAGACACATAAAACTTACTAGAACATTTTTTGTTCAAATATAACAAACTCCTCTACAATGTGGATTAATTTATACACAATCTTTTATTTAACCATCAGTCGAATGACAATGGATCCTGTTGTGTGCGGGGAGTGCTTCGACTCCGCGCGCGTGTCGTGGGCAGTGCGTCCTCTGGGAAGGCAGCGCGAGACTCGCTCCAGCAACTCCAACAACTCCTCCAACTCCAGCAACAGCAATATATTTTCATAAAATGCCGATGTCTATTACTACAACACTCGACGTAGAAATCATATTCATCAGGTGATAGTTTCAACAGCCCATTACAAAAAATTCACATACAATACATGTACATTATTTTACAACAATTTACCAGATGACATTCAACGATTAAATTCGATAAAAAAGTTTAAATCCAAAGTGAAATCGTTTCTGCTGTATAACTGTTTCTATACAATTAAGACTATACTGAGCTTCACAAGAAAAGTAACATTAATTTTAACAGGATATTTAATGTATTATTTACTATTGGACTGTATAATTATAAACAATATGTAACGAGTATTGCATGCAGCTTCTGGGTCAATGTCCCATCTCGATGAGGTTTTTCTCCAGTTTCCCTGATTCATTGAGCAAATGCTGAGATGGCCCCTTGTGTTGCTTCTGGACATAAATGTAACGTCATTTTCTGTGCACATCTACTAGAATTCAATGGGAAATACAATTATTTAAATTATAGTTTTCATGTTGTCGCGGCAGGAAGTATTATTCCGAAGGACAACATGGATAAGAGCAAAACTGTATTGCTTTTTCATCCTTGAAAATAGATTTTATTACATGAAAGCTTTTTTTCTTTATTCTTTTTTTTTTCTCCTTCAAAATTTAAGTAGTATATGACTTAGTGTACGGATCACAGAATTTTGAAAATGTGCACACAATTCAATTTTCCCCATAGCACGTCATACGCAGTTTTAACTGTTTTTGACGTAAAATAAATAAATAAATAAACTCCGGGGCACGGGAGCGAGTCTCGGCCCTCAGCGGCGCCCGCAAGCGCCAGGAGGGCAGTGCAAAGAGTCAGAACTCATCGACTGCGAGTAAGGGTCAGGCGCAGTGAAGTGAAGTGACCACAGGATTGTTGGTATCTGGTGGCCGCGCTACGTTTATGGTCATCTTCTGGTGAACGCCTTTTACGAAATTGGACTTGGTTTTTCTCTCCCGGTGATTTGGCAACTAGCAAAAATTGTTACAAGTGTGTGTGAGTGTGTGTGTGTGTGTTATATATATATATATATATATATATATATATATATATATATATATATATATATATATATACGAACCCATTTTAACGAAGTGCTCTATGAAATACTTGTTTTTGTTACGTGTGTGTGCTCCGTAACTTGAATAACCAGATACTGCATTTTAGTATACTTAACACGAGCGATTTTCTTACATACTCAGTTCAAACACGACCGTCAGTTTTCTCTACAAGGTCCATAGTAAACCTACCAAACGGGTCACGGACCGAGCGCGATCTTTCCTTCCTCTTACTTGCCCTATCCTCACCCCTTACGTAAACACACACTAACATGCACTACAATAACACACATTCTGGGAGAGCGCTCTGGAGTTTAGAGCTTGTCCCGGCTGGGACGGTGCCCCGCTGATGGGTGATACCTGGTTGTTGAAAACCCCGCTAGCTGATGGTAGGTCGGCGCAGGATATCGCCATCCAGCGGAAGATCACCTCCACCTCACGAGATAAAACATGCACTACACGTCCGGGATTGCGGACCATAGTCGAAGACGCGGCCGGGTATCACTATCAGTCTATCAGTCAATCCAGAGTGCTTGCTCCGGATGAACCGAGTTAAGTCCCTGCTGCTGCA
The DNA here is from genome assembly GCA_964035755.1 of Teleogryllus oceanicus. Taxonomy (NCBI): domain Eukaryota; kingdom Metazoa; phylum Arthropoda; class Insecta; order Orthoptera; family Gryllidae; genus Teleogryllus; species Teleogryllus oceanicus. Next base: position 199,429,621 of record CAXIVR010000002.1, read on the forward strand.
AGCAGGTAATACTGATAGAAACTTTCCTTCCCTGTGTGCGCTATCTTTCAGGACTCAAGCTGCAATGTATTCAATATATAATTTCCTCTATTTCTATTTTTTCCACTTTTTTGGCTCCTAACTTGTTTAAAACCGTTCACTGGGAGCCGACTAAGATGGACATCAAAATTGGCATCTTTACAGCTTTGATATAAATGATAGGCAGTTATGGTACCATTGTAGATTCTTTAGTTTATATCATGTTTCAGACATTCTTTCCTTTTATGCACATAAAATACTATGAAGCCCTTTTGTGTTGCGTACATTTTATTACTGAAATCCAATAAATATAATTAAGTGTTACCTTCTCGAAAATATATGTCACATCTAAAATGTTTCTTAAATGAAAGTGAGCTCACGGTCCGTGACCCATTTGTCAGGGTACTGCTCTGGCGTTCGTCTAGAGACGATCGGAGAAACCACGGAAAACTACCGATGAGAAGAAACGGGAGGTAGAGTTATCCTCCAGACAGCAGCTGAATTCGACCAAGCTATCTAGCTAGTGTATAATATCCTGCCACTGATTGGGTAGAACCCTAGGACCTCCTGGTCAGAGACACTGCAGGTACATTAGTTGATGCCCGGAGCCACCTCAGGCAGTAATATTTTGTCTGGTAGTGCACATATTTTAATCTTGATGTAAAACGGCGAAGAACATTAAATGCAAATCTTACTGTTTTAAAAAAAGAATGTTGAATGTAATCCCTTCTAATGTAGTGAAATTTAAAAATATCCTTAATTCTATTTAGTTAATCATTAATAATACTGGGACTTTTTAATAATAATAATAATAATTATTATTTATTTAGTTAATTATTATAATCGTTATTTTTTTATTACTAATATGGTCATGTCCCTTATACAGTGAAGTGTAGTGTGGGGGGCATGGGAGGGGAGGGGAGTGCAGTGTAGTGCAGGCAGTGAAATGAAGTGAAGTGGAGTGGAGTGAAGAGTTAGAAAAGCTATAAGTCAAATAACAGATAACTCAAAATTAATTATAACTAGGATATCAATATCTAATTCTAATTGTAATTATATTGGTAAATATTCGTAATAGTTTTGTAATTGTCGTATATCTAGTTGTAATAATGTTTGCCACCGAGCATTAGCTCAAAGCGAACTTTAATAAATCTATCTATCGATCTAAATCTGTAACAGAGCGAGTATTTTTGCACTGAATAATTTTTAACATCTAATACGTAATATCTTAAATTAATTTCTTCTGCTCTGTGAATCTGATGAAATTACCTGTCGTGCATAAAGAATCCGTACAAAATATCGCATTCTAAGCTACATTAAGTAATTGTGAGTCTGTAGTCTCTTTCGTTTATTGCAGGGCTTGCCGGTTAAGCATTAACATTAAGACCACCGTATTTTTGTTCAATTCATTGTACTATGTACCCTTTCGTACACATTTTATTTGATCGAAGGGTAGTCGAGAGTTGACGTCTGGTGTAACAAAGTCAAAGCGGTTCAATTGCTTCGGTGTGCGGCAATCCTTCTGCTCGGGTGTGAGTGGTTGTTCAACGACGAGTCGGAATCGATTCAGAGCGCTGCTCTCGAGACGAGAAAATAATATTACGCAGGGAGCGGTCAAACTTTGAAAAATATGAAGCTTAGCAAAACGCGAGATTAACTTTAAATTGCACTGCAAACAAGGCTGCCAACTGTTCGAGGGAGCGCGTCGCACTAGATCAAGTTCCCTGGGGTTAATCTGGTGCAAAAACACGAAAGCTCTGAAGTAGCCGCGGCCAGGGGGTGGGTGGCTTGAGGCGGGCAGAGTGGGGAGTGGCGAGGAGAGAGATGCAAGACTTTGTCATAAATTGTTTAGCTGGCAGCCCGCCGTCGCGCACCGGGAGCGGTAGCTCAGTGCATCAACTGATGCCACTGCAGCGCCTCTGACCGGGAGGTCCTAGGTTCGAGTCCTGACGGCGGCAGGATTTTCGACACTAGCTTTTCAGCTAGGTCGAATTCAGTTGCTGCCTGGAGGAGAATTCTAGCGGTCGGCTGCTCTGATTGGTTGTTTTCCGTGGTTACTCCGATCAACACCAGGCGAATGCCGGAACAGTATCCTACCAAACGGACCGCGCGCCGATCTCTCTCCTTTCCCCCTTCCTTACCACACATCACACACACACACACACACACACACACCCACTAACATGCACTACACTACCACTTTTCCGGGAGACCGGTCGGGAGCTTAGAGCTTGTCCCGACTGGGGCGGTGCCCCGCTGGTGGGAGTCCTGGTTAGGGGGAAACCCCACTAGCCGACGGTAGGTCGGCGCCGGATCTCGCCATCCAGCGGGGGGGGGGGAATCACTGCCATCTCCCGAGAAAAAACATGCATTACACTAACGGGACTAATGACCAAAGCAGTTGACGTGCCCGGAAACACGAAAAAACCAAACCAAACCGCCGTCGCGCCGAGTGGGCGAGTTTTCAATCGTCAGAGCGAGCGGCCCCGCATCTGTGGGCGCGTCCTTCCGCTGCAATACTCCAACGAATGCGGCTGGCGAGTCGAACTCCAGGCCTCACTGTTACTTTATGATCTCCCACGTAAAGGCCCATTTACCATGCAAACATAGACAGGAGCATGGTGTTAACATAAAAGTTCGGACTCATTCACAATGCATTCGCATAAGCAGAACACGTAAGACGTTAACTTAATAGCTAGCAAGTTTCAAGCTTCTGTGGTTATGCTTATGCCAGAAGTAAGAAAGGAACCTATCACAGTACGTTAACTCAGAATCGAGTATCGAAATAAGTATGTAGATGAACTAACGCAATCCATGGGAAGAGTCACGGAAACAGTCGATATCTCGAAATCGATTCTCATATCCAACCAGTAGTATACTAGAATGTCTCACAGCCAATATGAACTCTAATTTTGCTTACGTGTTTATCTTCGACATAGTGAATATTTCAGTCTATCATTTATGTTAATGTTTACGTCAATGTGTTATGCTTATGTTTATGTTTGCATTGTGAATGGGCCTTAAGGGAAATACGCATTGAAGAACAATAGAGTGATGACAAGTTATTCCAGATCGAGGTGGACTATGGACACCAAAGAATGTTGACGAGAATTAATCTGTAAGCAGAGACAAGCTGATGTGTCTGAGTGAATAATTTCACAAATGATTTACAAAACTTGTACTGCAGCAGTCTTAAAGTGTTGAGAAAGTTGGCGACAGAAGAAGTGGTAGGTTTTGATAGGTAAAAATACGTTATGAACATGTAAAATCTGAAAATCTATGCAGCATAGAGATGGATTTTTGTTGATAAACATAGTTGACTGTGTATTGTCTTGGTTGAAATTATTCGTTTCATTTATTTGGACTTTAGAGTTTTCCATTTATTTAAGAAAGTTCTTAATAAACGAGAGATCGGTATTTGTGAAGACGGGTGAGTTATTTCTGGCAGCCACTGAAATATTAAAGTCTAGACGTGTCACTGGTCTCTCCCTGTCCACGAAGACAAGATGAAAGATCAAGTGAAGTCGCAGGCTTACGCGGCATAGCCCAGCCCTGAAGAAGATCTCGAAAAAGACGATCGAAACGTCGGCAAACAGCCTTCAACGCGGCGCACCCGACAGCCAAGATAATGAACATGAGAGATCGGCGTTGTTCAGTAACGCTCCCACTTGCTCGACCTGTCTGGTTCGGAGGTACAAAGTGGGTGGCAGACGCAAGTGGCATGACATCTCCGGAATCTTCCCATCACTTGAGTTTACACACTAGGGTTGCGTTTTATAATAAAAGTGAGCACTGGGGGAGGAACGCACTGCCTCAGGATCGCGATCTGGGAAAAATAAAGCAGATGTGTTGGGTTGCTCCGCACCTCCCGAGACGAACTTCGCCGAAGGCTTCTGTCAGCCACGCCGGACTCCGATCCCCGAATCCGGTTCGCATAGCCCTGCACTAAACCCACTAGTGTATTGGCTGCTTGACGGACGTTGCAATGTGTTATACACTGTAGATACGGTAGTGCTTTCCTATTTCCCAAGGTATGTGTGGATATTCTTGAATCGATAATATAGTGGAGTCGATACCAAAACTGTAGGACGGCAGACAAAATTCTAAAGTTTTGAGATGTAGTAACTAGAATATTCTATTTGTATTCATATGTCAAGCATTCCATTTAGAGTAATGGCAACATAATTATAATTTATACAAAATACATACTTTGCGTTTTCAATAGAAATAATTTATTTAATACAATATTGATACCAGTCAATATTGTAAAGATAGGTAACTGAAGTTTTATACTCGAGATCAAATGTGTTTAACACTTTTTATCCACTGTGCAACTTTCGGAAATCGCTGCACATACCGTTATAGCCAGTATTTGAATCATATCTCCGCTACAATATTAACCATCTATCTTTATACTATTAGATTAGTTTAGACTAAAAAGTACTGCCCTTAGAAAACCTACATATCTCAACCTAAAACTGAGAGGGAAGCTGTTCCAATTGAGCATTCAGCCATATTGCTCAAACCTCTACGAAATTTGGCAAATTGAGGGTAAAGTAACTTTTTGAGTAATATTTTATTTTTTTGTGGATATTTTATACTTTTCGTTCTAGGAGCATGGTAAATGGTTACATTGGCAGTGCACGAAAACGTATTCTAGGTATTTTGCTTGTATGCATTCTGACTGCAAGTGTATGTGTAATTTTCACGAAATAAAATTCAGAATGTATTTCTAGGCGCTAGTGTCACTAATAACAATCAATGTTGCATGTATTCGGTATTTTGTTGTCGATTTTGTCCACGCCTTTGAAAAATTTATGACCTAACATAAGTTAATTTCTTTTATACAGTACGCACATTGGTGAGCCGACGGCTATCGTATGTAAATATTGTGCGTGGATTAATGGTCGATAGAAAACCTCGTATTAGGGAATTATTTTGATTGGGAGTGATTGGTACATCCTCTGTATTTATCCTTTAAAATTAATCTAATTAATTGTAATTAATTGTTTACATAAACTAGTATCATAAAACAGGAATAAAGAACGTACCTTCTAAAATGAAGTAATAAACAAGTCGACCTCTCGGATTGGTTTTATGTGAGTTTTTCTTCCTTCAATATTCGTTGTTATTGAATTTGATGAAAGACATCTCTACTACAAACTGATAACCCACTGTAAAATATTTTGTGACATGGATTGACGTTGGAACTATCTCCGGTTTATTTACCTCTTGCGAATTTATGGTCCAGTTTGTGAATACGTGGTCGTACAATTTCCATGAAAAACAGTTTCCATCCAATTTTTTGTTGGTTAAATGTAGTTGTAACATACCGTGAATATTGGATGTATTCAAATGAAAATTAATTTTCATGAAACGATATGTCGGAAGAATTGTGTTCTACATTTTTTATTAGCTCTCGAAATATTTTCATGAAAGACTAGCTGATTACCCGACGTTGCTCGCGTATTTATTTTTCGCAATCATCTATTAAGCAGCCCCGCCCAACAGCACCCTCCTCCTCCGCCGTGCTCCGCTCTCTTTCCCGCCTCGTTCTCCGCAACCATCATTGCAACGAACTGCGGCAATCTAATTATTATTTTATTTTATTTTTTATTTATTATACGTCAAAAAATAGTTAAAACTGCGTGTGACGTGCTTTGGGGAAAAGTGAATTGTGTGCACATTTTCAAAATTCTGTGATCCCTACACTAAGTCATATACTCGTACTACTAGAATTTTGAAAAAAAAAATGCTCCCATGTAATAAAATCTATTTTCAAGGATCCATAAGCAATAAATTTTGGGTTGGAGCACAGAATTGTTTATTTGAAATGGAAAACTGCATTAAAACCGTTTTCTTTTTGTTTACTATTAATTTGTTATTTCGGAACCAATTTGAAACATCTGATATTGTACTATTTACGGTGCCTTTATTGCAAAGGATGTTCGTATCATCCGCAAAGAGAACCGTTCTTCCCTTTCGAATCGTCGAGGGCATATCATTTACGTAAAGTAGGAACAGAATAGGGCTTTTGAAGACAAAAATAATCCAATAGGTGCCTCGTTTTGATTCAATGATAAGGCGACATCTTTAAGAAAAAAAATAATGCTGTTTCCGTTGATTTTGATTTTCTAAATCCATGTAGGCATCTGAAAGCACGTCATGTTTACTGAGAAAGGTTTCATTCGTACGAAAAAAAGTCTCTCTAATATTTTCTATAATTAATCTAATAAGAAAAAATTGTTAAAAGCCGCATTTCGGGGTAACATTTTTCATCGTAACCCCCTCTATGATTTTCTTGATCTTCCTAAAGTATGTACATATATATGTACTTTGGCACGGCAGCTCTTTACGAGCTAAAGTTTACCTGCGGCGTCTCGGCCTTGGTAGCCATGGATTGAGGATACGTGTGGTTAGTACATAGCGATCCCTCTGCTGGCTGTATCTCTGATCTCCTCAACTTGAGAAGTGAGCTTTGGCATCGTCACTCAGCAACGGATTCTGGGACATTGCTAGGAAAGTGCACAGTTACTTTTTGTCTCAACTGGGAATCGAACTTGGGGTTGCGCAATGGAAAGCGAACATGCTATCCAACGAGTCTCCAAGGGCTGACCTCCCAAAAGTATTGGTGCCAAAGTGTACAGCAAATAAGGCGGTGAAAAGTGCCCCCAAACCGAATCGATAATCGCGATACTAATATGAAAGAAATATAAAATGACGTAGATTCACAAAAATCTGCCTCCAAGGACACACTGTTGCAGAGATACTGAAACATACCCGACGTTGACTGGTGCCAATTTGAAAAAAGCCCCGTCTTTCTATTTAAAAACAAGCCCCACTTGGAGGGACATTCTGAAACATAATCACTACTGATAAATGTAATTTGGGCGCCAGGAATAGGTGACACTTGAAACCTAATGATTCCTACGTAATTTAAATATCTCTCCTCACAAAATTATGTTGGACTAGCTCAGTTAATTGGGGTTCGCCGTTCATAATTGTTGCTACTTACTCTGCACCAATTATTCAATCTGCCATCCATACGGAGTGGCAAGGAATCTGAAAATCATATGTAAATGCTGGATTGCACGTAACAAACAATGATAATAAGCTTTCTTTCAATTTGACAAATTATAATTTATTATAATGATAATAAAAAATGAATCATTCTTTGATCATGACCAGTTTTCTCTGTATTACAATCTTATAAACCTTGTTATTCATTCGTGGGTCTTCACGCGCTCTCCACTTCTTCGTTCGATGGTGCCCCGTAGAACCTTTTCCGTCGACGCAGCAGAATCTTGCTTCTGGATAAAGTCCTCGCCTAATGTCCGTGATCTGGTTCTAAATTCTCCCGGCGATACTATTATAATCCGTGACTTCCCTCACTTGCGTCTCGGGTGGATGCCTAGACACGAATTTTACTTCCTACAAAAACGCTCTATCCTATTATAAAAAACGATAGTTAATTTAAACATCTGTCAATTTCAGCCTTTCCTCGATCTAGTAAAATATATCAAGAGCCGACCCGCTCATCACCGCATTGCTCCAGCGAATGAATGTTCTTCTAAAAACTCGGAAGCATCCAAATTTTAAACCTTTTTCTTTTGTCTATCAAAACAATGCTTATTCCGCCTCTGCTCTGTCATTTCAACCTAACGAAAATGATCCTTAAGGCCGGTTGTTTATTTGTCACAAGCGACCCCTCGCGATCGTTATTGCCATCCCTATATTTTATGTCAAATAAAATGACATTTCCATAATAAAAATGGTTCGTCATTTTGGTATATCACATATGAGAAACGTGTTTTGCATGTTATATTTTTTCCCAGCATCTATTTGTATATATCAGGCTGAAAAAAATTGCAGAGACGGGGAAACATAGTTCAATTTGAAAGTATTTCTCTCCATGAATTTTGTCGCGAAATTCATATAGAAAAATAAATAAAGTTTAGAAATTTATTTTCGACCTGATAACGTTGGAGTAGTCTCGTTTTCCCCATAAAATGGGTCTTATACCATTCTATAACATATATTTTTCAGATTTTTAAAAAGAGGATGGTAGTAAAAAACTGAAACCAATTTTTTTCAATTTAAACATTTGAAATTCGCACCAAAATGTGAATGGAAAAACTTGTTCACCAATGTTTAAACAGTTTATATTAAAATTATTGAAAGATCTTGCTTACCAGGATGATTTGGAACTTTTTGCTGACAAATGTTTGTTTTGTGGAAAGTATTTTTATTATCGAAATAAAATTTTCAAACCCCTTTTGTTTTTATTTTTATCTATTGTTTCTAATATAAATCAAATTATTTAGTTGTAGATTTATTAATCAGTGACAATTAGACAATCATAGAAAATTAATCATTGTCACTTTCTTCAATACTGGGATCACGCATTTGTTTATAAACAGACTACTCAAAATTTCAATCAAGCAATTTTTTCAGTCCGATATTTTCAATAGATACCGAGAAACAAAATAAAACTGGTAAAACACGTTTCTCGTTGTATCTCTGCTACAGATTGCCTTAGGAGGCTGATTTTTTTAAATCTACGTCATTTTGTACTCTCTTTCATATGAGCATTGCGATTATCGATTTGATTTGGGGGCACTTTTCTTTTTATTCGGTTATACCCTTCGAAAGCAATCGATTCAGGTTTTGTGGAATAAACAAAGAAACACACGTACACACATTTACAGACAATTTCTCTTTAAATGTTTCAAACATGATAAATCTGTCATCCTAACAGGCTACACAGCATAGTTGTGTTGAATCCAGAAATATACAAAGAAAATTTAATATATTCATTTATTCATAAGATATGTTGGTACTTATGAGATTTTAAAAGTTCAGAATGCAAAGGAATCTAATAAAGCAGGGAATGAAATTCTACGATTTCTAAATCTCAAATCATCTTATAGATTGAAAAATTCCATGATGCGAAAATGCCTTATAGAACCTACCGAAAACGATCGTTTTTCTTGAAATTCCAATTGCTCGAACAGAATCGACGTCAAGCGCCCTTGCCCTTGGCCTTACCCGCCCCTCCCCCTTTCGCCCACGAGCGCCTCCAAGGGCCCCCATGCGCGCCCGCCCGCCCGCCCGCGCCGCCCGCCCGCCCGCCGTGCCGCGCATCTGCAAGGGAGATCAGCCGCCGCGGCGACGCGACGGGGGCGGCGGGCATGTGTCGAGCAAGCGCCGCCTTTTTGCAGCGAGTTTTCAAGCCGTAAACGCATTCATTATGCATGAAGAAGCTTTGAAATTTTCCAGAGTAACGAGATGTCGCTTGCTGCTAGGCGGCGTTGGCTCGTCTGCGCCGTCTGACTTCCGGCTGCTCCGCGTCGCAAAGCGTCTGCATCTAATTAGGCCCCACTGCGAAGCGCAACAATTACGTTTGAGAGCGTCCCCGCCCCCGCCCCCGCCCCCGCCTCGTGCGCTGATGGAGCGTCCGTCGGCTGCGGTGGCCTAACGACAGTCGTTAGAAAGCGATGCAGGGGCTGCGAGATGTGCGGCAGAGGCAAAAACATGCGAAAAACGCTCCCGAGAGCTCGCGGAGAGATTAAATTGCGGTACACGCGCCAGCGCTTTGTAGTTGCAGGGATTCTGTGCCGCTCGACTGAATAGAATGTGTTCACGCGCATTGCACATTATTCCGCGATGTCTGTTTGTCTGACTGAGTGATGCCTATCTGAGGGTCTCTTCAAATAGTTTTATTTTACTGACATGTAATTGCTTACACATATGGTAAATACATTGTTGTATGTATCTTGGTAAATATATACATGCGTTTACCGAGACTTCGATGCGTCAATTGCAAATGGATTGGGATTGTGTGCAAGAGTGATGCTGAAAGCGTCTGGTGCATTTGGCAAACAAATGTGGGATAGGGGGGTTAGGGCGTCAACTGATGTCACCGCAGTGCTTATGACTGGGAGGTCCTTAGTTTTCCTTGTTTTTTTGCCATAAATACCAGACGAATGCCGGAGCAATACCCCACCAATCGCAACACGGACCTCCCGCGATATTTCCTTTTTCTTCCTTGTAGTATTCTCAACTCTTATTTACACACTTAGGCCCTGTATTACCACCTTCGGTTACAACTGCCGGTTATCTAACTCCCGGTTAATCTAACTTCTGGTTAATATGGACTTCACGTATTACGAGTTATTTAGTTAGTTAGCTAACTGGAAGTTAGCCAATTCTCACTTTAACGTTTACTTGGTGATGGTTGGTAATATTTTCTAGTACTCAAAAGGATTCATAGAGTGCAGCATAATGTTTTCGATATTCAGCTTTTCGTGCGACGTTCACTTTTCACTCTGTTTCGAGATTCACAGGTAAGCATCACAAGGAAAATACATTATTTTAACAGTGATATTTAATGTATTATTTACCATTGAACTGTATAATTCTAAACAATATGTAACAAATATTGTATCGCACCTCTCGATCAGGTTTTTCGTCCAGTTTCCTTGATCCATTGAGCAAATGCTGAGATAGCCCCTTGTTGTGCTTCTGGACATAAATATAACTTCATTATCTGTGCACGTCTTCTAGAATTCAGTGGGAAATATAGTTATTCAAATTATCCTTTGCATGTTGTCGTGGCGGGAAGTATTATTACTGGACGAAGGACATCATGGATAAGAGCCCAAAATTTATTGCTTATTTATCCTTGAAAATAGATTTTATTACATAGGAGCGGTTTTTTTGTTTGTGTGTGTGTTTTTTTCTTTCAAAATTAAAGTAGTATATGACTTAGTGTAGGGATCACAGAATTTTGAAAATGTGCACAGAATTCACTTCTCCCCATAGCACGTCATACACAGTTGTAACTGTCTTTTGACGTAAAATAAATAAATAAAATAAATAAATAGATTTGTGTTGAATTCGGTTGTGTTTTGCGCGTGCATAGATTCGGTCAACACGTTGATTATATTTTTGTGTGCATTTTGTGCCTCTTGTAAAATGCAAAATTCCAGCGAAATGTCTGCAAAAAGAAAGCGTTTCGCAAATTTTACGAGAAAGAAAAGTGCTTCATTGATAAATATAGTTGATCAGTTCACTGAAATTGTGGAAAACAAAAAGACTAATGGAACCACGACTAAGGAAAAGGCAATTATGAAAAATTATAACTACCTTTCATATCAAAATACTCAATGCAATTAAAAACTTTTGATATCGTATTAGCTTTACGACTTTTTCAATGTTTTTACTGTAAAGGTTTTTGTTTTTTTAATTTTGCAAGAACATGCTTACGTGAGAACGTTGCTTACAGTTTTAATGCGGCCACTACTTCTCGCCACACTGTGAAGCAATTGAAAGAAAAATCTGAAAAGAGAGGCAAAAATGTTGGGCAGAGAGGGAGAGAGAGAGAGAGAGAGAGAGAGAGAGAGAGAGGGGAGGAGGAGTGAGTGAGTGAGAGAGAGAGAGGGGGAGAGGAAACTAAGAACCGGAGGAGGGCCAGCAACCGGAGTTTCAAAAGACTCTATTTTGAAAACAATTGCTGGCATTATGGATGCGGGTGCTGGAGATATGCCATCCACTTATGACGGTGACGATGCAAATGGAATGTTTATTGAAGAAGCAGAAGGAGGAGGAGAAGAAGAAGAATCAATTTCAACTTCCAATAATACAGGTGGAAGAATTTTTACTTGTGCAAATACAGTCTGGTGATAGTGAGGTGCTGTGTGCTGCAAGTGAAATTCAGGATTGGTCAAACTATACACCTGCAATGCTAAAACGTAAACGTAACAGCAACTTAGTTGTGACCCTGAGTGCATCAAGAAGACGACCGCAAATGTGCGAGACTACAGTTGCTCCTTCAGCAAGTGGGCAGAAGTTGCACTCCTGGGCTTCTGCAACGACAGAAGTGGCCCAACTGCAGAAGGAATTGCTCTAAGGAATTCGAAGTAAGCAGAAGCGGGAGAGAGAACTTCACTCATTTAAAGTGAAAATTAAAGAAGAAGAACTCTTTAACCAGAGCTAAAAGAAAGCTTGCGGAAATGATGTGAAAGTAAGGGAGAGGGCATCCAAAAAAAATCATTTTTACCATTTAAAAAGAATACAAACTTTATTTGTCAATTTTATTTTTTAATGTAAATAAACAATAAATGACTGTTGTGTAACATTTAATTTCTATGTGTTCTGCCCCTGAAGAAACTCACAAATGTTTCTCTAACTGTTTTCCTTTGTGGCACTTCTAAATTTACGGTAGGAGTTATCTGCTCTTCCTGAACTGCAATTGCAATTTTTCTGATCCATTCCTGGAACAGGTTGAGGATCTGCTTCCTTCCTCTAGGTGGCAATGTTATGTATTACAGCACACGCCACAATTATGGGATACACTAGTGAAATGTCCTGCCTTATTCCTAGTGCTAAAATAGGGAATCTAGTTTTACAAACACCGTATAATCTTTCAACGGTTTTGCGTGTCCTAATGTACGATTCATTATGCAAATTTTCCTCTGGTAAGCAAGGATTGCGAAGAGTCAAAAGTGTTGCACCCGTGGGATATCCTACATCGCCAAGCAGCATTCCATTAAAAAAATCTCCCCTCTCCACCCGAGCTTTAATAACAGAGTTTCTGTGTATTGTGGCATCGTGGCTTGACCCAGGCCATCTTGCAACTATGTTGTGAATGGGCAAGTCCTTGCTTGCAACAGTTTGCCTGTTGAAACTGAAGTAGTCCTTCCTGTTCCGAAAAACTTCAGCGTTGTCGCCACCGGGTGAAACAATATGCACATGAGTGCAGTCAATGGCACCAATCACCTTCGGAAAAGCAGCCACTTCAAAGAACCTTCTTTGAATGGTTAATTTTTCTTCTCGCTTTCTTGGCATGTAAATAAATTTTCTCTTTAGAGATGCAAGAGCATGGGAGATTTTTGTTATTATTCCCCCAGCAGTAGTTTTATGCACTCCTGAGAAGTCACCAACTGCTGTTAGAGAATCAGCGGTTGCATAAAATCGTAATGTTAGTAGTAACTGGTTCATAGGATACAACAAGCAATTTCTGAAACAAAACAATAAATTCTTAATAGTGTGAAATATATCTTAAATTACTATTGTAAAAATGTTAATAAAAATAGATTAACTCAAAATAAATAAAAATAGTAAAAACTAATTTTGGTTGCATGAAATTTCTTATTTGCAGAAATTTGAAAAAAAACTCAACCAAGTTTATATTTTTTTTGTATTTCATAAATTGAAAACAAGATCAAATGAAATGTGAAATAATTTAAAATATTACTTATAAGTGCAAATTACAATACTTCACAAAATATTCTAGTATTTTGTAGAAAAGTGTGTTAAGGAAGTAACAACAAAAAAATTTTTAATTTGTAATGTATTACTTTGGAATTTTTATGTAAAACTTATTTCTTAACGAATCTATGCAAAATGTGATAAAACAAAAAAATGATTGATGTATAAACTTCTGAATTTTAGTAATGCAGAAACCCTTTACGATAGGAAGGGGAAAGTCGTACAACAAGAATAGGTAGATTTCATTAAATATTACCTACCGTGTTTCAATTTACAGCAGGTTGGGAATACAGAACATTCAATATTTCATGTACATAATATTCATTTCAATTTCAAATATCGTTAAAATGAACCAATCATTTTCTAATGAATATTATTTAATTTTAGTAATATCCACGAAGGTTTGAACACAATCAAAATGAGGTTGCGATATTATTCATTCAAATTTGTAATTGCGACTGAATAAATAATACAGCAACTTGACCATGTGTTGTTGACCATGAATGAGATTGTGGATACTACTACTATTATGTAATAATGATAATAGTAATAATTTAAATAATAAAAATTTGATGATAGATTCTGTTAACAAAAAAATGAAATGATGTAAATTACTTAAAATCATGTTGACAACTAGTAAACTATTAATAACAATAGTAATTAAATATTTGTTTTCATTGGGTTACTTACTATTTAATGAGGCAATAATTTGTAAATATGTCAAATTAAATAATACATAATTTCAATGCCTTACAGCTCAGGTTACAACATAACCCTATTATTTCGATTAAAGTTACAGTACAAAAATTCAGACGAAGAGAGAAAGCTAAGGAAAGGTAGAAACAGAGGGAGCATACTATAACTAGTGTCATAATTATTTATTATATACATTCTCATACCTGTCTGTTACGTATTCCAGTTCTTCAACCTGTTGCAAAACGAACAAAGCAGTTTGTTTTGTAATCCTGAAACGCGCGAAAAATTCGTCGCAGACCCAATCTTCGAAATTATCCCGTCTGGGCCGAACACGTTTGAGACCTCTGGTATTGACAAAACATTCCAATAGCATTTCGTCTTCAGAATCAGTTTCTACATTTATTGTATCCGCCATTTCACGTCACCAGCGGTTAACTTCAGTAACCCTTCTTCAATCTCCGGTTAACTTAACCGCCAGGTAAACCTCGGTTTATTTTAACCGATGCTCGTTATACGAATTTCCGTTGCTAACTTCCTCTAACTAACTCTAACCGGAACTTTAACTGAAAGTGGTAATACAGGGCCTTACACTAACACGTACTACACTACCACATATTCCGAAAGACCGGTCGGGAGCTTAGAGCTTGTCCCAGCTGGGGTGGTGTCCCGCTGATTGGAGATACTTGTTTGGGGGAAACCCCGGGAGCCGACGGTTGGTCGGCACCGGATCTCACCATCGAACGAGGAAGATCACCGCCACCCTCGAGAAAAATACATGCATTATGCTTACAGAAACTAATGATTTTGGAATTTGGCACGCCCGGAATCACTAATCAATCAACCAATCAATCAAAAGCGAACAAATGGAGGACGCAGGGTGGTGTCCATATGGTTGAAGAGGATGGAGAGCAGGTGAAGTAGGATGACGAGGTGAACAGTGATGGACGGAAAGGAAGGGATTCAGGCGAGGGGTGATGAAGTATGGGGGGGGGAGGAGATCGAGGCTGATGACGGCGGCAAAGACGATTCTCTGTGCTCACTATGTAATTCCCGGGAGATCGCGAGAAATTAGCCTCAGAACTCGCTGCAGAGCCACAAAATCACGTGCCAACCCATTACGATCGCTCTGTAATTCTGTATTGTGTTTGGATCAGCTGCCACGAAATTCAAGTAATTGGGATCTCATTGTTCCGTTATTCGCGTAAATCAACAGAGTATGTAGAAATAACAATTTTCTGTGTGTGATCATTGAAGAATGTTGATTGTACTGGAACCGGAGACTAAAGAATTTTGTGAGTATAAATATGAGAATAAATGTTACAAACTTCTAAGGAATGTGGAGGTTCGGAAAATATATTATTTTGCCAATAACATGAATTGGGAAATTTCATATTACAATGTATCACATAGACGTACGCTTCTGATTTTTTTCAAGTAAATCTTTATGGCACAGACACTTGAAGCACAGGTGTTCACCAAATCATTCTGATGCACACTAGATTTCATATAACTTCAGGACATCTGTTCATCGGAGTTGCAAAACAATCAGGAAAAATGGCACATATATTATACGGCATATGAAATTTCCCTTATATTGTGACATACCAATATGTGGACATTTTTTTATTTATTGTAAACAGGGTGAATTGTAAGGATAGACATATGTAAATATGGCGACCTAGCAACGGTAGACAAGGTGTCGTCAAGGTCAACAAACTTCACTGCTTTGAACCACGGGGCGCGGCTTGTTGATAAAGTAAACTGTTTGGGGATTGGCCGAGAAAGCAATGAAAGTCTGCGGCGCGGCTAGTTGAAATTGTAAGTAATTTAGGGATTGGCGAGGCATGGAATGACAATGTATTTCGACGGAAGTGGGTCGATTTTTTTCTGAAAAGAAACAGTAGAAAGTATGGACCAAGTTTTGAAGGGCTGAAAGAGGGGAATATGGATTCATTCCGACTTATGCCGTGGTGCTGTGCGGATCGTGTGTAGATAATTGATGTTGGGAGTTTGGGAATTGTGAACGTTTACTTTGGAGCGTATGGTTGTCGGGCTTTAAATATTGATGTAATGTGCGGAAATTGGAACTTGGAAATATTTCGAGTGCAGCAGCTAGAATTAAATCTGTGAACTTAGGTGAATTTGTCGGCAACAGGACTGAGAGTATTTGAAGCAGATAATAGTTTACTGAATTTTAATATTTTAAGCATACAGGTAGAAAGAACTAGGAACTTTTAAAAGGCGAATTAATTAAGACTTATCAACTTAGGAGGCGGTGAGGATCAGTGACTTGAGTACACTTGTGCCAGAACGGAAGAAAAGAAGATGGTATTTGGACCTGGAGCCATTGACACCGGGAAAAAATGAAAATGGTTCTACGCGGCGACATCGGCCAAGAGCGCGCGAAGACGGGTATTGCAGTATAAGGTTTGAAACTGGTCATGATCGAAAGTACGTTTCGTATTGTTACCAAGTTAAAATTTCATGGACATTGAATAAACTTACAAGTTTCTGTGAATAGAAAAGATGATTTTCATTTAGCCAATTCCAGCAAATGAGTAGCTAGAAATGTATATTTGCTTTTCAGATTCCTCGGCCACTCTGTACAGATGGCAGATCGAATAATCGGCTATTAGTAGGCAATAGCGATTATTTCTTGTAAGACCCATCGACCCAGTTAGCCGGATATTAATTTATTGGAAATAGCAGTTGAAGATTAATTTTAATAATAGAATTAACGTAATCTTTTCCTGGCACCCATATTCTTATATAAATTTGGAACGGGTTACGTTGAATTAATATTTAATAATATTAGAAGGGCAGAGGAGATATTAAATTTAAAAATTAAATTAGACAATTTGTTTCAATATGTTTCATTGACAAAAGTTATTTTCCCTTCAACATACCATACCGGTAGCAGTAGCTCAGTCCATCAACTGAAGTCACTGCAGCGTCTCTGACCGGGAGGTCCTAAGTTCGAGTCCTGACGGCGGCAGGATTTGCGACACTAGCTTCTCAGATAGGTCGAATTCAGTTTCTGTCTGGAGGAGGATTCTAGCCGCGGGCTGCTCTGATCGGTAGTTTTCCGTGGTTTCTCCGATCAACACCAGCCGAATGCCGGAGCAGTACCCCACCAAACGGGCCACGGACCGCGCGCGATATGTCCTTCCCCTTCCTTGTCCCATCCTCTCCCCTGACACTCACATACACTTACACTAACATGCACTACCACATATTCCGGAAGACAGGTTGGGAGCTCAGAGCTTGTCCCGGCTGGGGCGGTGCCCTGCTAGTGGGAGAGTCCTGTTTAGGGGGAAACCCCACTAGCCGACGGTAGGTCGGCGCCGGATCTCGCCATCCAGCGGGGGAAGATCACCGCCATCTCTCGAGAAAAAACATGCACTACACTAACGGGACTAATGACCGAAGCAGTTGACGCGCCAGGAAACACGAAAAAATCACTCAATCAAAATTCAACATACAGTAGAAGTTTACAACAGTGATCTGATCGGGCTTCCGCTATTTGATTACCGTTGATGAGTGGCATTCATAAGCCCCATCTGCGCACGCGAAATTCCCACTTCTCTCGCCTGTAAACCACTCCTCCCTCAGTCATCATTTGTTCATTCAGAATTGCTTTGGTTTCCTCTCATAATTCCCCCTTTGTGTACGGGCGGGCAGAATGTGTGGAGAGGTAGTGAAGCTCTCCAGTGACAAATTGTTGGAAGTTTATTTATTTCTATTTATTTTTTTGTATTAGGAAATGGAGATATAAACTAAATAGTGGAAACGAGGGTTAATGTGGAGAGGCAAATGAGAAAATATGTATGAGGAGAAGATCAGGGGCAGAATGAATGGTGAACGTGAGTGCGGAGGATATGCAGAATGAGGAAGTGAATGACGAAGCCATCTGCACAACAGAAGTGAAACGAGTAGAGATATAGGACATGACGGGGTGAGAACCCTTTTTTCAAAAAAAAGCTAATACATATGGATAAAAAGATATGCGTCCTATGCGGTTTTTGTAACAGATAAGAGGTTAATTTTTTCGATCACAGTAACAGTGATCCCATAAAAAACCTTTATTATCTTGTTACATTACAGTACACAACGTTTCCTGACCATATTGGTCACATTTCCAGTGTAAGTATACTTAAAAGGGCAATAATCCTAAAATAAAAAAAACACATACATTTTGCAAAAACTGGGAGTTTAAACGACTATGAGCAAGTTTACACTACGAGTGGTCTTGGGTGATAGGAGAGGAGATCCCATTATAATCAGTTTACCCGTGATGTAAACTTGCTTTTCGTCTTGACGTAGTTTCTGGAATGGTTTTGGCACCTTTTTTGTTCTATTAAATTTTTTAAAAATTTTTTAAAACTTTAACTCGAAGTTTTTCACAATTTATGTACTGTTTTAATTTGTGATTGTGAGAGTTCTGTTTCCTTCTGAAGATGTAACCGATTAGGTGACGAAACGTCGCGTGGTGTAATATGACAAATTAATAAATGTTCCTTTTATGGAATAATTTTCGTTGGATTGTCAAAAAGAGTAAAGGATGCCACAAAATTGTATCAAAGACAATCATTGCTGCTAGGCGTTATGGATACGTAAAGTAATTTAAAGCTGGCGCGCGCGCGCCGCTCGGCCGCGCGCTCTGTTCAGGCTCGCTAGGTATACTTATGTTTTTTTTTATCGTGGCATCTCAAGATTACCCGCGAAAGCGGAAGAGGGAAGACAGACTCCAATGGGGAGCTGCAACGTCACTACAGCTCCGACTTGAACACTACCGCTCCCTATTGGAGTTTCTTCTTCCCCCCTCTCTCTCTGTCTCTCTGTCAGTTTCTCTCTCTGACTGTCTCTGTCCTGTGTCTCTGTCTCTGTGTCTCTGTCTCTGTGTCTCTGTCTCTGTGTCTCTCTCTCTGTGTCTCTGTTTCTGTGTCTCTGTCTCTGTTTCTGTGTCTCTGTCTCTGTTTCTGTGTCTCTGTCTCTGTCTCTTTGTATCTGTCTCTGTGTCTCTGTCTCTGTGTTTCTGTCTCTGTGTCTGTCTCTGTCTCTTTGTCTGTCTCTCTCAGTGTATCTCTGTCTCTTGTCTTCTCTGTGTCTCTGTCTTGTCTCTCTCTGTGTCTTCTCTGTCTCTCTGTGTCTCTGTCTCTCTCTCTGTCTCTGTCTGTCTGTCTCTCTCTCTCTCTCTCTCTCTCTCTCTCTCTCTCTCTCTCTCTCACGCTCGCTTTCGCGCGCGCGCGTGACCTTGAGATGTCAAGTATAGAAAAATCCAAGTATAGTGGAAGCACCAACGCCAGTCACTCATGGTGACGTTGCCGGGGATATAAGGAGCCGCGAGCGACGGAGCAAGCGGTGTGGTTTTGTGAGTTCTGTTATTGTAATTCTTCCTACGCCGACTGTATCCGATATTGGAAATTCTATTTGGACTTCAGTGACTTCGGCTAAGAAGTGGTATTTCTCTTGTTATCAATAACATTGCTTTGATTATTAAACATCTTCTGGTTATATAGGACGAAGCATTGTTTTTGGTGCGAGCTCGAACTCTGGATTGTATCAAGTGTGCAATAAAACATTTGTTAACTGTCTATTCCTTTGTGCAATTTTCTGACATAACACTGGGAAAATTCTAATAATGTGAAGGTATTTTGTTAAGTAGTACTACTGATATGAAAAGTGAGTCAAAAGTTTATCTGGGTTTTGATTTAAACTGAGATGGAAAATTTTGGCTCGCTCGGCTCAAGGATTCCTCCTATAAATCATGGAAACGAAGGCCGGCGCTGGCAGTCGACTTAGCAAATTGAGAGCGAAGAGAGTAAAATGAGCCGCATCCGATTGGCAATTTTTGCCATGCGAACCTCAGCAACTGACTAGCCATCTGCACTGTACTTTTTGAATCACACAACAACTATCCCTTAAACAACGCATTCCTCAGTGCTAAATTATACATCTGCTTTTTGTCTAAAAAAACCCCTCGTGAACCGGGCCTGTTGAATTTAATCGAACCCATCACTTGAACCGATTTAATGCACGCATTGCTCGCTCGTCCAACGCGGTCGTTTTTTGTTTTGTTTTTTTCATATTTTTTTGCGCCGCGCCAACTTGGTTTTGTTATGCAGAGTAAATACATGTGTTATTTGTTCGTTCACAGGTACACATAGCATTTGATATTAATTAATACATGTACCGTCACGCGGACTGCTGCGGCGGGAGCGAATGCATATGGATGGGCCGCTCCCTCAGAGCGCGGGCGACACGCAGACACACGCTCCCGCCCCTGCGCCCCCGCCGTCTCTCCCGGGAGGGGGGCGGCGAAGGCCGCTGCTATCCTCTCAGGATGCGGTGCCCTTCCTGGCCCGCCCGTGGAACCATTTCATCCAGTATGCCACGGCATCAGTTCCCACACTGCAGTGCCTCTGTCCGGGAGGTCGTAGCTTCCAGTTCCGGGGTGGCGAATTTTCGACCCCGCTGCATAGCTAGGTCGAATTCAGTCGCTGTCTGGGGGAGAATTGGCGACCGGCTGCTCTGATCGGTAGCTTCCATGGGTTTCTGTGATCAACACCAATGCCGGAGCTGTACCCTGACATGCATGTCATGGACCGCAATCTTTCCTTCCCAGTTCTTGTCCTTTCCTCATTCCTTACTTACACTTACATGCACTACATTGCCACACCTCAGGAGGCCAGTCGAAATGGTAGAGCTTTTCCCGTCTGGGGCGGTGACCCGCGCTTGAGGGAGAGACCTAGTTGGAGAAGACCCCTAGAGCTGATGTGTAGGTCGAAGCGAAATCTCGCCATCCAGCGGGGGAACCAGGCAGTTCACGCGCCTGGAATCACTATCAATCAGTCATGGGACCCGAACGCAAAGCACGCAAACGTTATGTATGAAAATGACTCTTTCTTTAGTTTTATGTTCAATTATCGGTGAGTTCTTCCTCAGTGCTCTTAACAGTTTTTCATGCTGCAATGGTTCGAAATAGACATGTGTATTCCAATTATATCTGTATGGAAAAATTACAATCACGTAGTTTTAAATAAATATTACGTTCTTACAGATGTCTGTTAAAATGAACTGTAGTTTTTATCATATGAAATATTTGGAAGAATTACAGAGGACATGCAATTTTTCTTAAGGTACTGGATGAGAGTTTTACGTTGGAACGAATATTTGTTAATGGTCAAACCATTCCAGTTAGGTATTCTTAACAAGGTAATAGCGATACACTTTTTATTGATATCATTTGTTAATTTGATGGAGGATACTTATGTAAAAGCGCATTTGTCTGCGAGAGATTCGCTTTTCCATTAGCGAATGCATGGGTACTAGCGAGTTATAAATGTCTTATCTACGAGGCGCTGCTGGTATGAAACGCGCCGGCATTTGTCTTTCCGTCAGATTTCAAAGTGCACAGTTCGTCGACACATACTGTTATTTGAGCTGGGTCATCTTGTTACGATGATTCGTTACATTACGTTCATGATGATTCGCTACATGTTGAGTTGACATATGCCAACGCTTATTTGAAATTATTTTTAGTGATGGTTATGGTAACAAAATATGTTATCATAACTATCACTAAAAGTAATTCATAATATAAAATTGTATTAAAATTTTGGATTATAATTAATTATTAACAGCTCAAGAGTTATTAATAAGAATGTTGAAAAACATCGAGAGGAATGTTGATGCTTCCGTACTGCACGGTTTGTGTATACACTGTTCGCACTGGGGCAATTAATTTCTTGTTGATAACGGTGAATCAATTTCACACTCTTTTGTATTGGTTTTTCATTCTCATCTTCCAGTACAACATCGCACAGGGAGTGTCAAACTTTTGAGAGTAGCACATAACATACATCTTCTTGATCAGGTTATTCGTCTAGAGTTGATCCCTTGTTTTGATTCTGAACGAACTACATGATCTGCACGTTTTGTTGAGCTTTCCTTTTGCCGGTTGGGGTAGGAGTGGAGCCAGGGATGTGTAACTATCGTATAGGGAATACTAAAAAATGAAATGTTGTTCGTTTACAGATGCGAACAATATTACTCGGGTATTCATAAAGAACGAAAATTTCTAGTTTTCAAATGTTTTTAATCAAACTTTGTTCGCGTTTTATTCATTTTTAAACTATGTATAGTAAAAGATTCGGGTAGAGACTCTACAACTCAATTGGTTTGGTTTGCTTTTTCGTGTTTCCGGGCGCTTCAACTGCTTTGGTCATTAGTCCCGTTAGTGTACTGCATGTTTGTTTCCCGGGAGATGGTGGTGGTCTTCCCTAGCTGGATCGCGAGATCCGACGCCGACCTATCGTCGGCTAGTGGGGTTTCCCCCTAACCAGGACTCTCTCACCAGCGGGGCACCGCCACAGCCGGGACAAGCTCTAAGATCCCAACCAGTCTCCCGGAGCATGTTAGTGTAAGTGTGTGTGTGTGTGTGTGTGTGTTGGGAATGGATAGGACAGGGAAGAGGAAGGACAGATCGCGCGCGGTCCGTGGCCCGTTTCGTAGGGTACTGCTCCGGCATTCGCCTGGTGTTGATCGGAGAAACCACGGAAAACTACCGATCAGAGCAGCCGGCCGCTAGAAATCTCCTTCAGGCAGCGACTGAATTCGACCTAGCTGAAAAGCTAGTGTTGGAAATTCTGCCGCCGTCAGGACTCGAACCTAGGACCTTCCGTTGCCCTCTTTCCTCGAACCTCCCACTGCTCTCCTCATTTACACGCAAGTCTAGTCGAGATACTCCCAACCCTCTATCGACTTTTTTGCAATCTTCTTTCAATCGAGTTGTTTACCGGGAGCGGTAGCTCAGTGCATCAACTGATGTCACTGCAGCGCCTCTGACCGGGAGGTCCTAGGTTCGAGTCCTGACGGCGTCCGGATTTTCGACACTAGCTTTTCAGCTAGGTAGAATTCAGTCGCTGTCTTGAGAAGAATTCTAGTGACCGACTACTCTGATCGGTAGTTTTCCGTGGTTTCTCCGATCAACACCAGGCGAATGCCGGAGCAGTACCCTACCAAACGGGTCACGGACCGCGCGCGATCTGTCCTTCCTTCTCCTATCCTCCCCTCTTACACACACACTTACACTAACATGCACCACACTACCACATATTCCGGGAGACCGGTCGGCAGCTTAGAGTTTGTCCCGGCTGGGGCGGTGCCCCGCTGGTGGGAGAGTCCTGGTTAGGGGGAAACCCCACTAGCCGACGGTAGGTCGGTGCCGGATCTCGCCATCCAGTGGGGGAAGATCACCGCCAACTTCCGCAGAAAAACATGCACTACACTAACGGGAACAATGACCGAAGCAGTTGACGCGCCCGGAACTGCCGCCGTCAGGACTCGAACTTAGGACCTCCCGGTCAGAGGCGCTGCAGTGACATCAGTTGATGCACTGAGCTGCCGCTCCCGGTCTGTCGAGTGTCAACCCCGTCACAATTCACCGATGAATGTCGCTGTGGTGCAGCGAAGTGTCGCCTTCCCCTCTTGCTCCGCAAAGCAATAATTGAAACACTCGCCCATTTTTAATGCGATCTCTATTAGATATGTCAATCCCTTTTAAAACAACTGTTCGCGTGAGTTGAGTTAATGAGCCTCGCTGACGAAGTCGGAGTTGACAAGCGTTTCGACGGCGGCGGCGCGGCGGGGCGATGTAATTGGCTGATGAGTTTTTAACGCGGATGAGTCGGCGCTGATCGTGCGTCCGACATAGGACCGCTGCGTGTAGCTTGTCCCCGAAGGACTCCGCTTTGCGCAAATTGGCTTCATGATCGGCCTAATTGCTTGCCGTTGGAATGGGTTCAGCGACCCATGGAAGAGTGATGGCTCTGTCCTCGGCTACTGCATGGGCTCGCCACCGAGGCCTCTTCCTTCGCAATCCAAACCAGTAGTTCTCAAAGGCGGGGCCGAAAATACGAACACAAAACGCATTAGGGTAATAAATATTTTAGAAATGTTATTTGTTAAAGCTGTGACTGGGAATACAAACTATATTACAAACTGGCTGATGTAAGCCAATCTTGCCAAGGTATTTATATTTATCACGAAGATACATCTGGCACGAAAAAGGATCCGTCAAATTGCCAAAGAAGATTATCATAAGCTGATTTCCCTTCTCATATTCTTCAAAATTTAACTAATTTGTAAATTGAACAAAAATTGCATGTACTGCATATTGTAATAAACATTGTGATGATACACGCCCACTTGCTGCTACAATTGCTTATGCTTACATAACATTGTAACCAAGCCGCGCTCGTGGCACATAGCGAATTCGCTAGCCTTTCACCACTGAGGTCCGGGTTCGATTCCCGTCGAATCTCATGTGAAATTTGTTCCAACAAAACGAGTTTGGCTGGTTCACAAGGGACCAACCCCTGTGAAGTGTCCTAAACCCTACCCATCCCTTATTCCTTCCAATTCTGGCCGCTGGGTAGTGACGCAGGAGCGCGTAGTAAGAGGCGCGTACGCGGAGATGTTACCTGGCGGCACTCTTGGCAACTGACTGCAACGTGACGTGACATGACTTAAAGGTAATGGAGGATTACTCCCGCGCTAGTTAACGGGGGATTACCCTCAACGCAAAGCGCTCAACGCCCCTTAAGGGGTTTGGAGATGCGTTGCGTCAAGGTGTAAGACGAAACAAATTAAAAAAAAACTAGTGGCATAACATGGTAATTTTTGAGAGCGTAGGCTTCCGCGGCGTCATGATTAATGTATCGAAGCCTCAGGGCACAGGTGCCAACGTTTCGGTCGCCATTCTGCAACCTTCCTCAGGGCGTAGTACTGCGCGGCTCAGCTCACCTCCGCGCAGTACTACGCCCCGAGAGGTTGCAGAATGGCGACAAACGTTGGCACCTGTGCCTGACCGGCATCTCCGATAGCAGTTAATCATGTAATTTTATAGGTTATTTTCAATTAACAATCTTCGTGGAGACATCACGGTAACCTGAACGGAATGGCAACTGAGTGGGCGGCCATAGATAATTCGGGTCAGGATAGCCGTTTTAATGATATTGCAGAAACTCTTATTTTACTTCGTGGAAAAGCATTATTTAAAAAGTGATGGAACCAAATTGTTGAACAACCTGTTTAGTGTAATTACTAATTTATTTCGCACTCGTTTGATCATTTCACTCACATGAGTCGTTTAATATATATTTTATATTTTATAATGAATGAGATAATCATAACGAATTCAATTTATTTATAAGCTAATTCCAAGAATACATCTTTACACCATCTGCAAGATATTGCTTCCCGAAAGTGTGAGTTTACGAATTGTATATTAACAGCACCGTCATTTTACTGCACTTCTAGCGGTCCACTGTTTCTTGCGTCCTTTTCACCGTCTTCTAGTTCAACACAAGGCTAGTCATTCCGATAAGTTGAGTTGGTGTTGTGTGCCCGTGGCGTGTACCGGTAGCGATAGCTCAGAGCATCAACTGATGTCACTGCAGCGCCTCTGACCGAGAGGTCCTAGGTTCCAGTCCTGACGGCGGCAGGAATTTCGACACTATCTTTTCAGCTAGATCGAATTTCGTCGCTGTCTTGAGGAGAATTCTAGCGGCTGGCTGCTCTGATCGGTAGTTTTCCATCGTTTCTCCGATCAGCACCAGGCGAATGCCAGAGCAGTACCCTAACAAACGGGCCACGGACCGCGCGCGATCAGTCCTTCCCTTTCCTTGTCCTGTCCTCTTCCCTTACACACTCATTTACACGAACATGCACTACACTACCACATATTCCGGGAGACCAGTTGGGAGCTTGTCCCGGCTGGGGCGGTGCCCCGCTGGTGGGAGAGTCCTGGTAAGGGGGAAACCCCACTAGCCGACGGTAGGTCGGCGCCGGATCTCGCCATCCGGCGGGGGAAGATCACCGCCATCTCTCGAGAAAAAAACATGCACTACACTAACGGGACTAATGACCGAAGCAGTTGACGCGCCCGGAAACACGAGAACATCAATCAATCAATCAACCCGTGGCGTGAGTCCGCCAGAAGTCACGAACGGACTCGAGGATACCCCATAGGCCTTCGGTTGTCTATGGCGGCCTGTAGTAAAAGCATATCTGCGTCTCGCGAGCACACGTACTGCGCATGCGTTGAAGGCTCCGAATCGCCACAGCCTTCCTCCTGTGACTTTCAAGTTCGCAATTAAGGGGGAAGTTGAAGATGCAATACCTTGAAAGAGCTAGACGTGAAACGTAGCAATTGTGAATTGCAAAATTATCAATAAACACATGATGAAGTAACGAGAACAGTTTTTTGTTTGTCATTAAATGTTTGCGTAACCTCCGCCTTGCAGCATAATAAACCACGTATATTAACAGCTCAACTAGTCGGCTACATGAGGTTGCGACTGTTTGAACTCTCGCTTCAGTCTCCACCAAATAAATAATTGAAAGGGCACGTAGAGCGCACAGTGCCAGTGGAAATGATGAGAAACAACGCTTCCAAACCTTCAACCAATCACAGATGAAAAGGAAGAGTTCACAGAATTTTGGCCTGAGCTAGACGCCATCAATAATACTATTGAACGTCGATGTGAATGGTCCGTTAC
This sequence comes from Teleogryllus oceanicus, assembly GCA_964035755.1. Lineage (NCBI taxonomy): Eukaryota > Metazoa > Arthropoda > Insecta > Orthoptera > Gryllidae > Teleogryllus > Teleogryllus oceanicus. The sequence continues at coordinate 199,456,170 of CAXIVR010000002.1, forward strand.
GCAAGGAATCGTATGCAAGAAGAACGATACCATGCAAGATTTCTATTTGCATCCGAAAATGCTCCTCAAGAGGTAAATTGTTCTTTAATCAAATTTATACCATCGTGTTAAAATATACCAAAGTGTGCATATCTCTAGAATTACAATCAAACATATTCGAATTACGTCACGCACGTCGCCTTTGCGAGTATCACGTACGGCATGTCGAACTTTATGAGGGATTATGACGAAACTAAAGCTAATTTTGTTTCTTAGAGAGAAAAAGAGAGAAAAGTAGAGAGAACGATATGTAATGCTGCACGAAAAAACGGCGAATTTTCGGCAGAAATTCTATTACAGGGTCCTGACATCGAAAAAGTGGAAAGGTGCTAAATTTAGAAAAAAAACCCTCTAACACGTGGTGTAGCTAGAATACATGTTTTGTGGGTCCTTGATACCAAAAAATCGATTTACGGCAAAACGTCTGTCTGTGAACGACACTAGCCGTTAAACCGTTTGGCCGATTTCCTCCAAAATTCATCTTCCATGATGGATGTGGCTAATGTCGCGACCCCTTGATTTTGAGTCGATATTTTAATCTTTGGGGGTACTTTACATGTAACCCCTAGGGCATTTTCCTAATTTAAAAAAAAGGCACCGTCGTTTTTCATTAAATTTTGTTGTTGGATAGTGTGAAGGACGTTTAAGATAATCGTGTTGATCTCATTTTTGTAGAAAACTGATTTTTCAAAAATTGAAAAAACTGAAATTTTTATCGGTGTCTTTCTACAACTGCAATTATGGAGATACAATTTTTTTATCTTAATGAAATCTCTTCCATAAAGATATATTTTGAAATAAGGCCATGTACAATTTTCGTAATTTAGAGTATTTTCGCGGATTTTACGTAAAATATAGGTAATTTTTAATTTCGCTTTAACTTTTTTTTATCGTTTTCGGCTCTACGAATCGAAACGGCTCTATCGTTTTTGATGAAATTTTGTTGTTGGATAGTATGAAGGACGTTCATGAAAATGGTGCAGGTCTCATGTTGGTTGAAAACCCTGAGTTTTCGAAATTGAAAAATGTTCGAAATTTTGTTGGCGTCTTACTACAACTATACTTATGAAGATACAATTCTTTTGAAATGAAGTGCGTTAATGAAAAACAGATCTTCAAATATGGTCAAGTTGAAGTTTTTGAAAGTATGAGTATTTTTTGTGTAAGTTGGCGACAAACATAGTCACCCGCTCCTAATTTACTGCGCTTGGCGAACGTAAAATGGTGTTCCTATGCAGTTAGGTGGTACGTAAGTTATAATTTGTATGTTATTTCATATTTCATTTTATTATCACTCTTTATTATATTTATATTATTTCATTTTAAATTCCGAGCTAGGTCGAATTCAGTCGCTGTCTGGAGGAGAATTCTAGCGGCCGGTTGCCCTGATCGGTAGTTATCCGTGGTTTATCCGATCGACCACAGGCGAATGCCGGCGCAGTACCCTAACAAACGGGCCACGGACTGCGCGCGATATTTCCTTCCGGTTGCCTGTGCTCGCTACGAAATTTTTCTAGAGACTGAATCCATGCTCCTTTCTGACGATCACGACCATCCAACGCCCTCTTAACACTTTCCGCACGTAATGTGTTCGGGGCCGTGTCCATTTACACCACGTTCTGACATCATGCATGGAATATTACCCCTTGATCCATTGTCCTAACAACGCGTATTCTTTGACTGAAAAAGATGCAATTCCAACGCTAAATGTTGATTTTATCATTAAAAACTAATTCCAAGGTTCTTGACTTATCACAATACAAAAATATATTTAATTAAATTTTAATACTATCCATTTTCATTTTCTTGCTAGCGGTATCAACAATAATAATAGGCAAAATGTGTATACCATACCAAAAAGAGCGGTCATTGTTACTCGTTTCAACCATTTTTGTAACGCCAAACTGATAATAAGCGATAATGCTACCTTTTGTTCGCGTTCTCTTTATATATATTTGTAGAATATTACAATACTATAGTGTTTAAAAATACTATTATATATTTTTCGATCTATTTGCATTTGTTTGCCAACGATTTAAATATAGTATTATTTATTAACTTTTAACTATTTTTTTTCTCGCATATTGCTTACGCAGAATATTATAAGGTTAAAAAACGCATTGGATATGTTCGTGAATACATTGCATACCTTATACAATGAATTCAATGCCAGAAATATATTTTCATTTAAAGTACCGAATACAAAATCTATTGCTTGAAACTATTATAATTGTTATAATTTATTATTATTATTATTATATTATTTTAATATTTTATTATTATAATTTTTGCAATGAATGTTCGATTCCAAATGAGTTTTACAAAAAATGATGACTGCCATGTGTTAATTCGGAGAGAAATTGTGATATAAATAGTATTACATTACCATTACAAAAGGCAAGAATGTACGTGCTGTTTTAGCACCATTTGTTACGGTCTCCCTACAGAGTAGAGATTTTCCAATTTTCCAATCAAAAAAATTAACTGAGGTAACGACTATTTTAACATCTGAAAAGTATTATCTGATACCTCTGACGAATCCATGTCTCGAATGCATGCTATTTTATTTTACTAATGACCAACTTCAATTCGCGACTAATGGTTGCATACCAAATTTACTCTAAAACTTTACATTTCGACGATTGTTTATTGTCTTCCTCGGAAATTGACATAAAATTATTTCAAAATGTTAAAATTACCATTTCAACGGATTTCTTTTAAAACTAATTCAAACAGAGTACATGTCTAAAAGAATTGTTCACTACATTTTCATGAGTATCCGATTTTGTGGATAGAGCAAACTAAATTCTGTCCGTCTCAATCATTTACAGACATATGGATGGGAGAAGCAAAGTGTAAATTACTATAGATTTGTCTACACCTAGTCACTTTTGTAAATTCAACAATTACGTAGGAATACCTTTGTCGATTTGCAATTGTCAACCACCAGTGCATCTAGCGAGACAGAATTCCCCCCTCTCCTAACTCTCCAAGTGTGAGGAAATTCTAATTGGAGGATAATTTGGAAGTCTAGTACATGCCAGTTCAGTTAGTTTTGTGTTCCTATTAAGCACTCTAGTTACAGGGGCGAAAGAAAAATTATTAAGAAGCAATGCTAAAAGAGTGGATTTGCGGAAATGACTTCAAGACGGAGGAAAGGGTAATTTTTTGCCAGTGGAGAAAAAGTGGAAAAATTGCCTAAAAATCATGTCTTACACCATAAAAACAATGTCACCAACTCATGTTAAACATTCGCCACAACCTCAAATACTTTCACCCCACATAGATTCCCAGTCATCAGAGTGATATAAAAATTGATCCACAGATGGCTCGAAACTCGATTTAGAAGTCCAGGAAGAGTTCGGAAACTTATATTAGAATAGTTATCTATATAATATTAGTAAATAGAATAATTATTTAATTTACTTTCTGGAACGTACATCTTACATAGCGTAGAGAAAGAATTGTAATCCTGCGGAACAAAATGAGATTTTTCGACATTCACATGTAGTGAATTCTTGTTACTTTCTCGTATACGTACGTATACGGAGTAATAAACGTAGTATAGAGAGAGTTATGTGATGTTGCACGAAAAAACGGCGAATTTTCGGCAGAAAAAATTAATTGCCAGGCCCTGACAACGAAAAAGTAAATAAATCCAATTGGTAAATTTAAAAAAAATGACCTAACACATGGAGTAGTCAGAATCCCTGTTTTATGGACCCTTGATGCCGAAAAACCAACTGAAAGCAAAACGTCCGTCCGTCCGTCCGTCTGACCGTCTGTCTGCCCGTCTGTATGTCGTATGTGAACAAACCTAGCGCCTAAACCGCATGTACGATATTTTCCAAATTGAAGAAATCCCTGTCCATCTGGCTCTAGTTGAAGCTTTGAGATTTTGAAAAGCATTCTTTAAAATTTTGGGGTAGTTTACATGAAGCCCCCCGGAGATTTTCAACATTTTTCAAAAACGGCTTCAATTTTTTTCATGAAATTTCTTGTAAGAATAGAGTAAAATACACTTATAATGGTGGCACAGGTCCCATTTTCACGGTTAACTCTCAATTTTTGAAAATTGCAACGGTTTAAATTTTTTAGGCGTCTTCCTACAACTATACAATTGAAGGTAGAGATTTATCCATCAAATGAAATTTGTTGCCCATAAGTAGATTTTTTTATTAAGGTAATGTACATTGTTTGAAAATTTTAGTAGATTTCGTGCAATATTGGGCGCAATAATTGCAATTTTAAAAAATAACAAAAACAAGATTTTCTCAAATGAGGCTTCAATTTTTTCTTTAAATATTTCGTAGGGGTAGTGCTAAATGTACCCTATGCGATGACTTAAACGCCATGTTAGTATATTCTTTAATTTTTTCAAAAATACGGAAATGTATTTTTTTTACTTTTCTCTCCCGACGTTAAAATTTAATTAAATTAATTAGAAATTAAAATATATTAGAAATTAAAATTCAATTATTAATCAATTCGTTTCTTAACACATGAATTTCAAAGTATCTCTAATGATGGGTTTTTTGAAATGTCCGTAAGTTCTTCATAGTCGTTTAGTATAATTGAACTGAATTGGCGAATTTTCTGAAATATGTGAACCAAATCTTTAAAAACTATGGAAGATTTTTCGCCGAATTCTCCACATTGGAAAAGAGTTCAATTCTCTCTGATATTCCAAAACTTGATTTGAGCCAAGTTATCTGGGACCCCAAAATCAAAATAATGCTGAAAAAAGTAGGTGTTTTTAAAACAGAAATAGAATAAAAAGTATCTATTGCAGGAAAACGAAAAGTAAATTGTATATTGATTCAGTGGTGAGGTGTAGTTGACATTTATATAATTGAAATGATTGAAGGCGTTGTCATTGTCAACAACTATTGTTGACAATGACAACGCCTTCAATCATTTCAATTCAAACGAAAAGTAAACCATCCTGTCAATTGAACAATTAAAAATATTTTGTTTAAGAACATTTTTTCGAATTATTGTAAATATTATCGGAAATGTGATTTTTCTGCATTCGCTCGCCTAGGATATTCACCAGTAGTTCTAAGTTAAATTCGTTACCATGGCAAGAATGTTGTTTATTAAACAACGTATTTATTTTCATTCAGTCTGAAATATAAACTTGACTGGAATTTGATCAGTGGAATATTGAAATAATATTACGTAGAAGTGTGTGTGTGTGTGTGTGTGTGTATGTGTGTGTGTGTGAGTCATAATACATGTTCGTGTTCTTGTTTAAGTGTCATCGTAGTGTACTATTACGTAGTGATTTTTTCATGTGCATCCGTTGGAATCATGTAACTGAAATCGTATGCTGTCTGCTTATTGCGAAAATTGTACCCTTTACTCCCGTGAATCATATATCAAATCACTATAAGGCACGTAAAATGAAATCGCTATAATGTACCTAAGAAGTTCAATAAAGTAATTACAATTGATGAATGATAAAGCTATATTTTGCGTTCATCACTTTTGAATCATTTGTATTTCGAATATTGTTATTAGGTATTTCTTTCCCTGCTTCAAAGTGCTTGAAGTAATGCTTGAAGTAAAAGCGAATTTAAATTTTTGTTTACAAAACCCGCTCCAAAATTTTATTTTATTTTTTTTCTCGGCAGAGCAAAGGACACTTAAAAACGGTCCGCGTTTCATTTTCGTTGAACTCTCTAAGTTTTGGAAAATTACATGAGTTAGAAATTAAGCGCAAACAATCTTTTGTTGTAACACCACAATTTCTATTCTGCAAGTTGAGGACCGAAAAATTAATAAATTGTGACGTAAATTTTGACGCCGATATGTACCAGCCAGGACGAGAGAAGGGGAAAAACCGAAAACCTGACGAAATAGATTAGAACACTAACTAGTACGAGAAAGTCTGTGCCGTTATGTAGCACCACTAGTTCCTCTATGTAGTAAATAACTTCCTCTAATACTATACTATGTCGTCAGAATCCACAACTTGAAAGTCCTTGATACCGAGAAATTGGTTTACGGCAAAACGTCATTTGGAACCAACATGTACCGCTTTTGAATGGTTAGTTAGATTTTTATTCAGTTCGTTGATTTTTGAGAAGGAGGCAATTAGTAATAATTTGTATGAAATTGCAATTGCAAATGAAGTTACAAGAATTCTATATTTCCCCGTAAAGTGGCCCGTCTGGAAGGTACTACATGATGAACTTCAATTATGACTGTTCTAGCAACTTTACCATTCGAGAAACGCTATTGTCCATTAAGTATACGAACCAAATCTCCGAATCGCAGAGTCGGATTTCTGTGAAAAGCTTCTCATTAATCCTGAATTAATGGTTTCGTTGTTGGCACTACGTCACGAAGCTTTGGGGAAGTTCAGACGCTGTTATTCCTGGAACCCAGCGCAGAACTCTGGAGTTAGTACACCTTGTGGACGCCAGATCGCAGTGGAGCAGCTGCGCTCGCTTTTGTCTGAAGTTGTTAAACGAAGAGGTCGGACCGAACTTCTTGGTTGCTTGCAGTTGCCTTTCTAAAAGCACATTCGTAGCCGGGAAACTTCAAATAACATATCCTGTATTTCAAATAGGAAAAAAATACTTTCATTGCTTCTAAAGACAGCGGAGGATCCACAAGAGACTATTTAAAATATTTTTCTTTACAACTATATAAAAAAGTGCTGCGCATTGCTATCTACACATGTCTATTAGAATGACTGAGGTCTATTAAAATGGTTGACAAGACAACTGTTTTGTTACTGTGCAAAAAAGTACTACCCGTTTGGAAATAAAACGACTTATCTGTTGGTAACGTTTCCGCATTCATCGCCTCACTAAATTTACTCGTATTCTCTGAAATATGAAACACCTTATTCGAAAAAAATAACAAACTCTTTTCATATATAATATTTATACAGTTGTAAAAAAATGTATAGTAAAATATTTCATGAGCGGAGTGAATGTTTTTTCACTGTCACGATTATCTTTTACAATAAAATATGAACAAGCGTTTGTAGGTACAAATAGTTTACCGTTACTGACAAGAATATCAGCCATAAAACCCTTTCCTTGTTCACATTTCTGGTAACTTCTCTACCATGAACTGCGGCGCACTTGTACTAGATTCCAGCAGCAAGTTTGGAGTGACACAAATCACGTTTAAGATCATTCGGCTCAAAGGATCTCTAAACTGTTGAGGACTGGTGTAAATAGAAAAATATTTATCCACTTCTGAGAATATTACTTTATATTTGTCAGTTGTCAGGTGGAGTAACGCTTCAAAAATAAGTTTTGGCAGCTTATCAGAGTGCTCGAAGCGCGGAAGTGATACTAGAATACGAATTTCATTTGACGGCAAACGTCGGAATGCAAAAGTTTAAATTTCACAAAAACTAGACCTTGGAGAACCAAATCGTCTTCGTATTTAAAACTAGCAGATCACGAATATTAACAATCAATAAAAAATATATTCCAACTTGAATTTCGAAAATCTGTAGTCCAATTTATTCATGATTTGGTGAAGCCAGTTGAAACAGAACTGATTCAGTTTTGATTTGTTATTTGAATAAAAGACGAAAAGTACATATGTATGAATAACAATAGCATACATTTGACCTAACTTCTTATTAATTTTAAAGTTATTTTCATTGTTCAAGCACATTTTTTTTATCTTTTGCGCCGCCGCTTCTTGCTAACTTCCCTAGAATTGTTCAAATAATTTAAATAATGTACTTTTATATAATAAACTGACGTGAAAATGAAGGGGAAAAAACGGTGTTCTTTAATTACTCTTCCATTGCAGCGAGAGCGTGTAGAAGTCGAGAAAAAAACAATCTCTAAAATATCGGCTGGTAACTCGACAGTGTTCCTGGGATCAGCGTTGACGGAGGACAGGACTGGGCGGGGCGGAGGGGCGGGCGGGGCGAGGCGGGGCGAGGCGAGGCGGGCGAGGCGGGGCGGGCGGACGGGCGGGACGGGCGGGACGGGCGGGACGGGCGGGACGGGCGGACGGCGGACGGGGAAGGGCGGGGAGGGGCGGGCGGGGCAGGGCAGGGCAGGGCAGGGGGCAGGCGGCAGTCGGAGACAGTCAACGGCCGCCATCCCCGCCCCCGCCGCCGGCTCTGCCCCCGGCGCCGCTGCGGCATACAAACGACGTCTTAATGAGGGCGAATCGATCACAGGCCGCCCGGCCATCGCCGCCCCCGCCCCCCCGGCCGCTACCCCCTCCCCCTCTGCTGTTGCACAGCCGGGACAACATCTCCGCCAGAAGCGCTCCCACCGGGCTCCGGGCCTCCGCGACTTGGCTGTTCCACGTTGCACTCGCACAACGCAGGTTGCAGATTGGGGAATTTGGTCCCCAAAATGGGGATTTTGTTTCGTCGGGGAGAAAGAATGGGGACCACAAATGGACGGGGAAATGTTTGGGGATTTTGAGGGAAATTATTTTCATCCGGAGTCGAGATAGAAATATTAATCTCACAATTATTATTAATAAGAAAGAAACAATAGACGTCATTCTCTCTCATATTTGTGTAACAAAAACAGAAAATTAAACGACAGGCATAGAGAAAGAAAAACACGAGAAACACGAAGATAGTGTAGGGCTTCGAGAAGTTCAATGATTGGTTGATTTGAATTATTTGAACTTAAAGGGGACAGCAAATGGAATCGCCAGGGACAGCTCATGTCGTGTCATAATTTAGAGAATACTTTTCGTTCGAAAGTTCCGCAATTTAGTTTCAATGGAGAGGTTATTTAGGGAAATTTCGTAATAGTGCTGGGGAAAGAACTCCCCATATCATCTCACAATAAATATATGTAAACTACATATATAACACTAACATATGTAAAAAACAAATTTGCTTGCCTAGGTTGCAAAGCCTAGTGACAAAGAGAAATACTTCAGTAACATGTATTGATTGTGTTTCGGAAGCTATCTATTGTTTCTGCAGGCAGAAGCATGACACAAATACTAACACCCAGAGCGATCCATGAACGTTGTAATGCAAGTGCGAAGGGTGAAGGGTGAAGGGGAAGCAGTGCCGCTGGCCGAGAGCGACGCACCTGCGTTTATCGCACGTGGGAGGGGCGGCGCGCGGAAAGAGATAGCCGTGCACCGCTATCGCTGCTCGTCCCCGCTCACTTCACCTTCCAGGGCCACGCGCCGATAGGCATCGCGCGTCCGCATCTGGCAAGAGGGCGGGGGAAGGGGAGGGGACCCGAGGGGCGGGGATAGGTCGACGAGGGGTAGTGGATGGACATCGAAGTAGCGGGGGATGCGCAGAGAGAGAAAAGAGGGCTTGGATTGATTGATTGATTTTTTTGTTTCCCGGGCGCGTCAACTGCTTTGGTCATTAGTCCCGTTAGTGCAGTGCATGTTTTTCTCGGGAGATGGCGGCGATCTTCCCCCGCTGGATGGCGAGATCCGGCGCCGACCTACCGTCGGCTAGTGGGGTTTCCCCTAACCAGGACTCTCCCACCAGCAGGGCACCGCCCCAGCCGGGACAAGCTCTCAACTGGTCTCCGGGAATATGTGGTAGTGTAGTGCATGTTCGTGTAAGTGTGTGTGTAAGGGGGAGAGGATAGGACAAGGAAAGGGAAGGACTGATCGCGCGCGGTCTGTGGCCCATTTGTTAGGGTACTGCTCCGGCATTCGCCTGGTGTTGATCGGAGAAACCACGGAAAACTACCGATCAGAGCAGCCGGCCGCTAGAATTCTCCTCCAGACAGCGACTGAATTCGACCTAACTGAAAGGCTAGTGTCGAAAATCCTGCCGCCGTCAGGACTCGAACCTAGGACTCCCGGAGGGCTTGGAAGAAGCGTAGAGTGACATGAGGGGAAGTGGAGGAGAGTTGGTGGACCTGCAGGGTGTTCTGCCCTAGCATTGACGCATTCTCTGCAGCCACTCTGATCGGAAGACACGAAGGTGGGGAGTCCTTAGGAGGCGGTTTTGCGACACCAGCTTGTTCGTATGCAGCTGCACTCTGGAGGCGAATCCTAGCGGTCGGGAGTTCTGATTGGTAGTTTCCCGCGAATTCTCCGACGTGCCATTGACTGATATTAAGGCAATAGCATTTTTGGGTCTTTCTACGCAGTCAAACCTCAAATGGAACATCCATTTCAATTAAATTGAACACAAAGTTTAGTTCATTATCCTACACAATCAATTTTTTTTTCAAATTCAGTCAGCCTTCACACTGCTCGTTGCGCTTATTTCGCATATGTTCATTCCCACCTGAGTTATGACATAATATTCTGGGGAAACACATCCAATGTCTTCCAGACTTTTAGCAGGAAATAATTGTAAATCCCTCTAGTTATCCCCCAGTATGTCTCTGTATTAAACGCGCACGTTTTCCTGATATTCCACAGCGGGGAGTGCGGGGAGAGGAGGGCTCTGGCTACGTCACAGCTTAAAAGGGCGTACCAACTGTGGGAATGAAGTAAACGCGCCAAAGCGAGCCACAAGAAATGCTACGATTATTTTGAAGGTATGAGGTGGTTGTTGCCAGCATTGTAAATTAGTACGTGCCGTTCCGAGTCGAACATCAGTATCTCAACGGGCCGTGATATTCAGCGCTGGGTAAGGGCTAGGGAGCTCGTGTATCAAGAAAACTTGCGCAAGCGTACTTCGTACGACATAGAAGATGGCGCCAAAGTAGGACCTACCACGTGTTTGATCTATGTTACTTGGGTAAGTACTCTATTTTTATAAATTTTAGTGTTCATTTGTATTATGTATTTCTTCTGTAGGTCTTGGTTTATTCATATGCTAATTTGTTCGTTCATTTTCAATATTGTAGAACCACTGATGATGGATGAAGGCCCCAAACACGTGTATGGTGAATTTTCTTTTACTAAAATTTGTATTGTAATACACTACTAGTGGTTGATACCTCTGATATCAATAATATAGTTAGTTTTAAAGATAGGAGAAAGAATTATTAAACTTTAAAGTAATCAGAAGTTTCTGCATATAATCTATATTATTTAAAATTATTAATTTTCTCGTTTTGAATTCAAGAGTATGTGTGAACCTTCCTTCAGAGATGTTTTGTCTGGATCTTAATTATGTAGAAATACTACTTGAAAAACAACTTTGACTCGTGCAAATAGTGTATGGTATATATGAAATCAGAGTTATTAATTAACGTGATATTTTTAAAGTATTATGTTAATAGATGTAATTCATTAGCACTTTTGATGTTCAGAAACTGTACATTGGACACATCAATAATAGTTGGTTTTTCCCCCTGAGTGTGAACATTTTATTTTCTAAGATTTATTGTTACCTTTGCATGATGTATGTGTTCCTGGTTATTAATAAACCAGTGGTTTGCCAAAAGTGTTTTTCTTGTGTCAATCAGCTTACCGTTATTTTCTCCTAAATTTACTTTGCGACACTGCTACACTATCGGAAAATATGGTACCTTTGAATGAGTCACCTCACCTCAAATACAGTGTACCTACCTACAGTGACATAAGTTAATTGACACTTCTTCTATATTGCTAAAACACAGATTCAGTGTCATTCATCTATTCAAGGGTAAAGGTCCAACCGTGCCACATTGGAGGTGACTCTTCTAGACAAAACTGATTTGTAGAATTCCGTGTAATGAAGTTTTGTTTGGGAACTGTACAAATGTAATGGTTTTCTGTGAACAAATTCTGTGTCTTTGAAAGATTTTTCTTAATTAAGCTAATATGTATGCATTGGTTTAAGCATTGATCTACGTAATTCTCATTTATAGTCCTTCTTTAAGTGGTGCTCTTCAAAGTGTCACAAAACGGGCAACTGCAGTTTCCAGTTTGGAATTTTCATCGACAATTTTTAAGGAGCTGCTCACTGAAACAATGTGGAAAATTTTCAAGAATTCTTTCATTTTTCAATAGATAGATATTAAACAAAATCTTTTCAAATTGGCTAAGATATTATTCACCCTCATCAGAAACATTTAATATTGAAAATAAAAATGATATTAAGGTAAACTTAATACATGTATTTTATGAAGCTAACACAGTAGAAATGAGAATTGGCGATGATCTTTGATAGTTTTAGAGCAGATCTACATCGATATTTTTATAAGTTACTATAATGTGATGATATTGTTGATGGCAGCAATTTCGTAATTCAATTGTTATAATCAAACACTCGCATATCGCTAATCATGACATTTTGTCTATAAATGTAACAACGTCTGGTCGTATTTGATTTCAGGCAGCATTTTTGAGTTTATTGAATAATACTTTTGAGTGGAACGTTTAATATGATTCCTACTATAGAAGGACCGGTGTGTGATGTAACGGAGACACCAAAAACCAGTGACGAAAACGAATCTCCTGATCAACCTCCTGTTAGCAATGAAAAAGAAAACACGAAAGACGAAGATGATGTACCAAGTGATAGTGAACCAAAGAATGAGAAGAACGAGGAACCTTCGCAAGACGATTTATGTACAATTTATGTTGGGCAGCTTCATCGAAACGTTACGGAAGAGATATTGTATGAACTGTTCCTTCAAGCGGGGCCATTAGTAAGTGCGCGAATAGCTAACGATAAAGATGGCGCCAAGCGTAATTTTGGCTTTGTAGAATACGTTTATGAAATAACCGTACCCTACGCCATAGCGTTATTCGAAGGAACCAAATTATTCGGTCGGGAGTTACGTTTAAATTCTAGAAACAAGACTCGCATCGACGTTCAGAAAATCCGACGTGAATTTGGCCTCCCTGATGAAAAGTCCCTTCCCCAGCGGCAAACGAGGGGCACTCCGATCCTCAAAACGTCCAATTGCCTGCCATCGAAAGACGCGCTGGCGAGTGCGAGCGAACGCCAGAGGACGCAGCCCCTCTTTGACCCGCGACAGGGCGGTCCCCCGTGCATGTCCCCCTCCCTGATGGGCGCACGGCCCCCTCTGCTGGGCACCCGGCCTCCGCTGCTGAGCCCCCGCCCCCGCTGCTGACCCCCCAGTCTTCATGCGCATGCCCTTCGCGCAAGCCCTGGGCCCCGCCACACTCCTCACGCGGCGCGGGCCGGTGCCGCTGGCCGCCGAGCCCCGAGGTAAGCAGCTGGCGGCGGCAGCGGTGGGCGAGTGCGCGGTCCAGTACGTCCTGTGGCCGACCAGCCCCGCCCACACACGCCTTGCCCCTGACCAGGACCAAGAGGCGGCGCGGGCCCCCCCCCCGCCCCTCCCCACGCCCGCGCCTACATCTGCGCCCGCGCCCGCCCGCCCCCCCCCCCGAAATTCTCCCGCCGCCAAGGAGCAGACGAGGAGCCCGGTCACGCGGGCCGCAAAACACTGTTCGAGAGCGACCAAGACACGGAAGCATCTGCACACTCCCAAGAAAACTCTATACTTCCATCTCCGGCACCTACTCCTTTATCGTCTGTAGAGTCAAAATGTTTAGTCGGCACCGAAGAATCAAGTACAAAAGAACAAGAAACTCCGTCACTTTCAACTGATCAGATCAAAACCTCACGTACATCGCCACGCACACTTCGCGAAATACTAATGGATGGATCGTTTTCTTCAGCTCTGAAAGAATCCGAAGCGAAACGGAACATTCCAGAGAAGCTACAGGAGGGCGCCGCGGCAAAAGCATGCGAGAACAATAGCGAAATGCCTCCAATCTCCTCCCCCGCGACCGTCCCGCCGCTCGCCGCTGCCCGCCATGCGTCTTCGCGGATGGGGGTGCTGGGTCTTTTCTCCGCCACGACACAGAGTTCAGGTGTCTCAAGAACAGGGAGTGGAGAAAAGCGGGACACGAAACTACTTGATTCCCTTAACACGGAATCGAGTCAGTCGGTTCTCTCTCCATGTGGCACAGATACTCAGCTACCGCAGACGTCAAGACAAGCTCTCGCGAGTTTCACCGCCCCAGACAGTAGCGAACTACCTGGTCCCAGCAAAGAGGCAAACACGAATGTCTGTTCGGAAAAGGGAGAAGGGCAAGACAAGTCCGCCGAGAGCGACGAAAGCAGGACTGGCAAAGAGAAGGAAGCGGACCCGCCCCGACGCAGGCTGGAGACGCAGACGGGGGGCGGGTGGTTGTGCCGGGCGACGACTTTGCCGAGGCGTACGCGGCGGCCACCGCGGGCCGCGAGCTGCCGGACGCGCACACGGCGGAGGGCGCGGCCGGGCGAGCACGTCGGGCACCGCCTCCGGGCGCCGCCGCGGCAGCGCCGCCGGCGCCGAGGGCCGCGCGCGCCGCGTCGTCGACCCGGCCATCATCGTGCGCGGGAACGTGGTGCCGCGCGACGCCGCCCCCGTCACGCCCCCGCCCTCGCCCGCGCCCGTCGTCGTCGACTCGGCCATCATCGCCCGCGGCAGCGTGCTGCCCGCGGGCGCCGCGGAGGCAGGCGGTACGAGCAAGGCCACAGACCCGCTGCCCGGCCTCCTGCAGTCGGGCGCGGCGGGCGACAGCGCGTACGCCGTGACGCTGGCGCAGGCGGCCGAGCGGGCCGTGCGCGAGCTGCTCCGCATGTGGCCCCCGCCCGAGGACGCACAGGCCGCCGCGGGGAGCGCTGGCGACTCGGTCGCGGCGGAGCTCCCGCCGCGCCGCCCCCGTCGCCGCCCGAGACGCAAGACGAGCGCGAGTCGTCCTCCCCGCAGGCCTCGCGGCGCAGCGTGTACAACCAGCAGATTTGGAATGTGGAAAAAGTGACGGCGACGAGCAGCGAAGCCGCAGCTCCAGGCCGCGGATGACAAAAAACAAACGTTTTCGGAGCAAACCATTGATTCGCCTGAAGAGGAAAAGAATGTGAAAGAAAATATTGACACAAAATTAGTGCGTGATCCTCCTTCAGAGTTCGAAAATGATTCAACGTTAGTCAGTGTTCCGAACAGTAATGATAATTCCACAATAAACCCCACCAGTGAGGTGAAAACCAGTCTTAACGACATTCCATGTTCGGATGCCTCAAAAGGAAATAGTGGAGCATCTGAAAATTTGACGATTGAGGATGTTGAGTGCTACTCAGAGGCTCAGTCACCATCTATTAGAAAAGAGGTGAAGGAAAAAACAAACCCCGTATCGTCATCTAAAACTGATAATGCATGTGCCCACCGACCAAACAGGAAGTGGGATGTCCTTCCCGAAAATCGTAAGTACTTGCCAAAATGCAAAGATGTGAAAAGTGTCAAGGTTCCGCTTTCGAAGCGAGACTTTGTAAAATTACAAATCGCGGACATAGCCGAGGGTAGTAGTTCAACGTTGCATGTCAATCCCAACAAAACGTATGTTCCTAGCAATGGAGCAAATTTGGAAAATAATAAGGATGCAAGAGGACATGGAGAAGACTACGAAAGATTCTCTAGCGGAGTTCTTCATAAAGATAATAAAAATGTAAATTTCCCACCAAAGGAGTATGCTTCTTACCTGGCTGAAAGTAAATTTTACAAATCTGACGTATGGAGTACAAGAACGGTTTACGAAAGTAATCGGAACGTTAAGGAGAAAATAATAAATGAAGATGAAGACATCACAAGCATTCGACGGTTTCCTTCAACGAAGGACTTGGAACTTGACGCAGATTACAATATGGAAAGCTCGCTTGCGGCTCTGCGAGAGGCGCGAGATGCGAGGGAATTAGAAAAATCTCTGGACACTGTTGGGCGTCGCCTTGTGAACACCACCAGGATATCTCAGAAAGCAGAGCTTCCCTCAAAGGAGGTCTCGGAAGAGAGTGCGAATGTTCCTGCGGATGGCCGTGGTGGCGACGCCGCTGCCACGCCGTTGGTGGGCGGGGGCGGGAAGGGGCGGCGGTCCGCGATGAAGGAGGAGGATGACGACGACGAGGAGGCGGCGGGGGCGGGGGCGGTGCACGGGCCGGTGGGGGCGGGGCGGCCGACGGGCCGGCCAAAGGCCCCGCCCGGTGCGGGGTGCTGCAAGGTGCTGACCACGCGCGAGGAGGCGAGGGAGGCGGTGCGCGGGCTGCGGGCGAAGCTGCACGGCTTGGGGCGTCCGCCGAGCCTCACGCGCCCCGTCTCCGCCCCCCCCCCGCCCCCGCTCCCCACTGGACGGCCCTGCGATCTCAAGACGGGATCAGACAGAAATTTCTTCACTGGATTTGAGTTCATTTCCGGCTGCAACTCCAGATCTTTTGACAGGTAACGTTCGCCATGTAATGAAGCCAGCCGCATCGTCCACTTCCTCTCCGAATTTACACTCAGAAACGAATCCAATTGCAATGGACGTACTTCCCTCGCGACCCGTGTCAGCACCCGTTATCGCACCGTGCGCGCCTGCGCACCCGACGCCATCAGCGGAGCGAAGTTTGCGACCTACGTCGGCACCGCTTGGCTCGCCGCCCCACCCCCACGCCGTCGCCAGCAGCTGCTCCGCGCCCAGCTTCGGGGCCAAGTCGCTTCGCCGCCCCCCGCCAACGGATGCGCCAACCCCGCGCCCCGCCTCCGCGCCGCTGGCGACGCGAGCTCGCGTCCGTCGTCCGGGCTGATGCCGCCTCCGACCCAGCACCGGCCCCGCAACCCCCTCTGCGCCAGGTGGGGCTGCCTCGCGCCGCCCCCGGTCGAAGGGCCCGGCCCCCCCCCCTGTCGCCCCTCCGCCCCGCCCCGTGCGAGCGCCTACGCCGCGACCAACCTCCGCGCCGATGGCAGCGCCAACGTCACGCTCATCTTCCGCGCGGACGGCCCTGCAAGCTCCACGACCCGCTTCTGCCCCTATGGCGGCGCCGACTTCACGCCCGCCTTCAGTGCCAATGGCGAACCAACCCTCGTCCTTTTCCCCAATGGCAGTGCAAACTCCACGCCCAGCTTCCACTGTTTTGACAACGTCAACTTCATGCTCAGTTTCAGCATCGATGGCAGAACCAACTCAGCGACCAGCGTCTGCACAGATGGCAATGCCAACTTCACGCCCAGCCTCCACATCGATGGTAATGCCGACTTTACGTCCTGTCTCGGCACCAATGCCACAGTCAATTCCACGCTCAGCTACAGGGACAACGACAGTACAAACTACACGTTTAGCTTCGGCGCCAGTAGCAGAACCAACTCCCGGCCAGCGTGGCCATCTGTACGTTCATCCTCCGCTCCCACATCGCCACCAATAGCACGCCCAGCCTCTACACCATCGAAGGTGCCAACTTCAAGGCCATCCTCCATGTCAATAACCGCGCCAACTCCATACCCAGTGCCCACGCCTGTGATTGACGCATCTCATTGCTCTGATCCCCCACTAACGGCAACGCTGGCCGAAAGAACTGCCCCTCGACCAACTCCGGCGCCCATCTCACGTCCTTCCTGCAAGACAGTGGGAGCGCCCACTCCGTTCACAGCGACCCCACGCTCCGACTCTGCGCCAACGGATGCGCCATTTACACGCTCCAACTTTGCGTCGTCAGATATTCCAACATCTCGCTGTGATTCGTCCCTAACGGTAGAGCCGTCTCTGTTCCCAGCTGCCGCGCGAACGTCGGCACCCACTCCTCGCCCAATTTCAACGCCTGCTCCGCGTCCCAATCTCCCCCACTTAGCTTCCAGCGCCACTCTCCCCCCTCCGCGCCTGTGACGCCAACGCACGCCCAACTCTTTCGCCTGGGCCGCATCCACTCCACCCCAACCCCGCGCCGTCGGCAGGCTCGCCTCACACCCCGAATCTGCGCCACGGCAACGCGACGCCGCGTCCTACCGCAGCGCGATGAGCCGGCCAACGTCAGCCCCAAACGTGTTGCCAACGCCTCGCCCCGCCCCGGCGCCACGGCGGTACCGCGTTTCGCCCAGCCTCTGCACCGGCCGCTCCTGTGGATTCGCGGGGGGGGCGTCGTCCTCTGCCAGGACCTGCTCCTCCGCGTCTCCATTCCAGCCAGCGGTTGCGTCAAAGTCTATTGTTACTTCGAAGAGCACACTGGGAGCCGGCGCAAACATCGCCACCACCGGCTCCCTGCCCGAGGCCGGCTCTTCTTCCAGAGGCGGGGAACCCTCGCAGAAGACCCTGGACACGGTGGAAGCCTCCAGTGTTCCAGAGGACAGAGTTAAAGCTGAGAGAAAGAGGATAGTGGACAGCTTCACGAAGCCCGAGAGCCCGGGGCGGTCGCGGCGGGAGGCGGACGTGGAGTCGGCGGGCGACGCCGCGGGCGGTGGGGGCAGGGCGACGCCGCCGGGCGCGGAGGAGGACTGGGACCCGGGTGAGGGCGCCGTGCTCGCTCGAGGGAGACTTGCGAAGAAGGCCGGCGGAGCAGGCCGCAGTCGGCGACCGAAGGCCCCAAGGAGCAGCCTCCGACGAGGGCGGCGGGCGAGGACCGAGCGAGCATCATCCCAAGCAGGGCGGCGGCCAGCCGCCAGAGCGAGCCCTACAACCCAGGGAATCATCGACATCATCCTGCAGAAGCCGCGGCCCGTGCGGGTGGCGGCGGAGGGCGAGCAGGGGGCGGGCTCAAGCGCCGCCCCCGCGCCGGGCGGCCGAGGCGGGCGGCGGAGGGCGCAAGGACGGCAGCAGGAACGTGGTGACGAGCCAGTTCCAGTTGGCCCCGTCCTCGCCGACCCACGTCCCCACGCCGTCCGACGCGCCCAGGTACTGCCCGCCCCGCCCCGCTCCGTGCACTTCCTCTCCCCGGCCGAGCTAGTGCGTGGCGATTGTAACAAAGAGGCGTGTAAATACACTGCATTACATGAAAAAGTTTGCAGAATAACATTTGTGACGCACTGTACTATCAGTACGAAATAGGAAGCGAGTCGGTAAAGAGAATCGTCCCGATGTACATAATTGTAGTTGAGGAGAACGTCTAATATAAATATAATCGAAACGTGTTAACAGAATGCACTGCATTGGACGGAAAGGCTTGGAAACTATCATATGTTAGAACTGAAATATGAATTGACAAGATAATAAAAGATAAATTGCAAAAGAGAAACTTGTTGTAAATTTATACTTCAATTGTGAATAACGGAAGTGACACGTAACTTCGCGATGACAGGCCCGCTTCACAGGTGTTGATTAATGTGTTGAAAAGCTGATTGTGAATGAATAAATTGCGAAAAATTAATTTATAATAAATGGAATTATAGTATTAATATTTAATTACGTTGTGCAATTACAAACATTTATGGATGTAATTTGTAACTTTAGCTGGATAATCCCCGTTGAAATCCCTCCAGTGCTAATATTCACTATTTTTTTTTTCTTCGGTGTTAGAAACAGGAAGTCTATGTCCAAGTAATACAGCTTCATAAATACTTAATTTATACAGTCTAATATCCATCCTAGTCGAAAGGAGAGCCGAAGTCCTCAACATGTACTGTTTATGGAAAATTGAGGCTATTTATTCACTGAAAATCTTATTTATCCGCATTAGAGTGTTAGAAGTTAACGGTATTTTTTTATGATTTTTACTTTCTCGCCTTTCATAAGAGAAAATATTGTAATCGCGCGACGGCAAACGTCCAATTTTCGAGAGAAAATTGCTGGGGCCTGGTAACGAAAAATTGGATAATTATTGTTTCTATGTATAGCAAATAACGTCTTCCAACACATTGTATAGTCAGAATGCAGGTTTTGCGGGTTCTTCATCCCGAAAAACCGATTGACGGCAAAACATCTGACTTCCGTCTGTGGTCACAAAAAACCGGTCAGCCGATTTTATCCACAATTAATATTCCATTATCAACTTAAAGGAATTCGAGCTCCTCAAAGTTTGAAACGGATGTTTTGATTTTAGGGGTGAATTTTACATGAAGCCTCAGCGTTTTCAAAATTTTCTCAAGAAGGCTCCAAAGTTTTTGATTAAACTTTGACCTCAGGTAGCGTAACGAACACTTAAGATAATGATGCAAGTCCCATTTTTGTTGGAATTCTTGATTCGCTGAAAATTGGTCGAAAAATTGAAAAATAAGTTCAGTGTTTTCGTTGACGCGCCGGGAAACATGAAGTAAATCAATCAGACAATGAATCATGGGAAACTATGTAACGGTACAGATCCGTGTTTGGTCTGAACGCTATTCAATGGGTTCCAAAGCTCTTCTCTTCCTCCAAGAGGAGCGAGGAATACCGCGAACGGGTCTTTAGACGTCGAAGAGAACAGGAAAGAAAGTGGTACGTGATAGTCTTGGCCAGTCAGCAGCACCATTAGCTTAACTTCCATATACTATTGTTATAAATACTTATATGTTTATACGCACATAATATTGATGATGTCTAAGAATTCTACGTCTAAGATATGTAGAGGGATCGAAAATAATAATGTATGGTTAATGTACGTAAAAAATCATATTGTTGGTAAAATGGTAAATTAAATTAATTAAATACATTCCGTTCAGGAAGTTAGATGCAATCACTTCACTGTAGAATATTTTCGTTTTCGAAAATATTCAACTTCATACTTGGTTTTCACCGCGCAATTAAAATATTTGACGATCCGTTTCATCGGAGACGCTCTGCAGTCGTCTGCATTGAGTGAAAGAGAAGTGAGGGGGATGTAGCGATTAGTCCCAGAACAACGGCACGACTTTTTGCTTCGAATCGCTCAAGTCGGCCCTCGCACTTTGGGGGCGGGCCAGCCGCTCCGCCTATCACTACCGATCTCTCACTCCTGCCCCCTGACACGCCCCCTGCCCTCCGCCACTTAAAGCAACGTAGCTCTACAGTGTGTCTCGGTGCGGCACAGAACGTTTTAAGTGTCTAGCGTAAGCTAAATATCCTCGGAAAGTTTCGACAAGAAAACAACAAATTTCATTATGGCCAGAATCTACGTAATTTTTTAATGTATTTAGCGTGTGGATCGAGACATGTCGAATGACACCCCGCGTCTCTTGCACGATAGACTGGAGAAAGTGTAACCTGACGGTTACACTTTCTCCAGTCTATGTAAGGGTTTTGACTATAGGGGAAGAAATTCATTTGGACGGATTGCAACTGTTATACGTGGGCGTGGATACCTTGCGCGCTCGCACTTTTCGTGGGTTCAAACCCGATCAAAGGGAGAACAACCAACGTACACCTTTCTTTGGAGGGGAAATAAAGCCGGCTGTCCCATGTTGTAGATTTGCTGCATGTAAAAGATCCTCAAATCGAAATGTAGCCTCTGGGCAAAATTCAAGTTCGCCTTAGTTAATTCTTTCTCTGCCACAGGGTGAAAGGGCGTAGCGGAATTTGCGTGGTCAGGCGGAAGAGCAGGACTCACGGTCTCAGCCTCACCACGGAAAATAAGGCATCGTTGAATTGAATTGAATTGAATTGAGTGAAGGTGGTGTGCCCGCTGTGCGCAGGAGCGTGTCGGCGCCGCGGGAGGGCGCGGGGGCGCAGAGCCCGGGGGCGGTGCCGCGGGGCGGGGCATCGGGCGCGGGCAGGTGCGCCGCTTGCAGCGGTCGCCCCCGCGCCGCCCGCTCGGCCTCCGCCCACCCTCCGCCTCGCCCTCGCCCTCGCCCACGCCTCCGCCCACGCCACCGCAAGGACGCAGCTAAACTGCCCCCGCTCCCGCCTTGCACTGTACTCCTTTTAAGTAGCAAATATATTTGTAGCTGTTGTACATAGTTCATTGGCGCGTTTTGTGCTTTGGATGGTGTATCCTTGCGGACGGATCGACGAAACCGAGTTGGTTGCCTCGAAAATTGCAAGGCGTACAAAAGTGCTTTGCATATATTGTGGTCAAGAGATTGGAGTCAATATTTATCATGATGCGTAATGTGACTTTAAGTTACCGTTTTGGAATGCTGATGTACTAAAGCCTACCTACTACTGAAGCCTGCCGTTATTTCATTTGCGCTCTCTGCGCTTTGTTGACATCTAACGGCATTGAAGTTCAGGAGCCTGACATTTTAAATCACTCTTGACCTCATGGTGAGAAGAACCTTGGGCGCCTGCAAACAGCAGCATGACAACTGCCTGGGACGATTCTCAGCCGATTGGTTGCTTTGGTCGGGTTTCATCTCTGGAACACGTTTTGTAGTGATTTGAGTTCAAGAAGAATTTGTAGTGGACAAAAGAAAATGGCGTTTCCTAAGAATTGTTTTCTTTGTTGTTTGTATTGCTGTCACCATAATGTGCCATTGTCATGACGTGATTCATTCTATTCTTCTTCCTCAAAGTATTCAAGACTGCAGAAAGCGTGAATAAATCATGAAAATGTCGTAAAATTTTGGATTATATTAATTATTTTAATGACAGACTTTCATGTAATGGGAGCTCTACACGAATAAATGTAATGGAAACAAAACCATTCGTATATGTTTTCCATCGGGCACATTTTCCCAATCCATAGTGCCAGTTTTGCTCTTCACTTCTAGTAAGCCGATCGAAGCACGTACAAAGTAGTTTTGCAGAACGTTTCGAAAAGATATTAAAAACTCTTTATCACATCTTCATCCATTTCGGGTGTCATGACAGGAGTTGGTTTGTTCCAGGTGGATGGGAGTTGTGGATTATTGTTTCTTAACTACCTCACAGATACGTTACACTGAAAGAAAAATAACGAGGGTATAATAATATAGAAAGAGCTAACCGCTTAGAGTTTTGAACTGATTGTGAAGCCCCTGGATCACTTTCATGAGTGGTCGAGGACGCATTTGGAATCTTAGAGAGCATCAAACTTCACATTTATTTCCCACAATCCATTGACCTGCTGGAGTGCAGGAGGGCTCCCCTAAAGCTTCGCACCGATTGTGAAGCCCTCAGAACATTTAGAAAGGGAGTTGAGAGTTCATTTGAATGCTGTGATCAGCGGTTTCATTTCTTCACTTAAAGTCCGCCTAGTCTATCTTTCACCTATTAGCGAATAAGCGAAGCCAATGAGAATGCGTTGTGGGAGCTCGTCGCTCTTCCTGTTTACAGAGGTGACGTGAAGAGTGGGCGTGGCAGAGATCCGGGGGGGGGGCATTGTCTGTAGGGTTCCTCGCCCGAGATGGCTTCTCCGCCGAGAGGGACGTTTAACCTACATTCACACGTTTTGTTAAACTCCTTCAAAGATTATCTGCTCTGTGGGATCTCGGGAATATATTTCAATTTTGAGAAATTTAGATAAGGTGTTCTATTTAAAAAATAAAACTGTCATACTCTAAATTAATGCATTTATTTATTTTATTTAGATTTTACGGATATCATGTAATTTTGAAATAATTTTACAACATTTTTTGAACTTATTATGTCAAAGATACAATATTTAGTAAGAAATGAAAAATTTATCACAAACACACCGACTTTATACGTTTAAAAAACTCCTAATCTACAGACAATTGTTTTCACACACTTGATTTTTTCTGCCTTAAATTCTGGGACGAATCACATGTTTCTAATACAGCAGCTGACAGGTTTATTTACTTCAGAAAATGCTCAAACTTCTTACTTAATTTGTGTGGAGGAAGAAGAGAGAATTTTAAACTTTTCGATAGCACAACAAGATAATGTCTCCTGGAACTGCAATATGAATATGCAGAATTACGTTTTACGCACGTATGTTGCGCCCTAGCTTGTTGTTATTCTCACTACCATTAGTTAATTTGGAGAAGGATTGGTTTTGTTTTTGTTTTTTTCGTGTTTCCGGGCGCGTCGACGGATTTGGTCATTAGTCCCGTAAGTGTAGTGCATGCTTTTTCGATGGAGATGGCGGTGATCTTTCCCCGCTGGATGGCGCCGGCCTACCGTCGGCTAGTGGGGTTTCCCCCTAACCAGGACTCTCTCACCAGCGGGGCACCGCCCCAGCCGAGACAAACTCTAAGCTCCCGACCGTTCTCCAGGAATATGTGGTAGTGTAGTGCATGTTAGTGTAAGTGTGTGTGTAAGGGGAGAGGAACGGACAAGGAAGAGGGAGGAAAGATCGCGCGCGCCCGTGGCCTGTTTTGTAGGGTACTGCTCCAGCATTCGCCTGGTGTTGATCGGAGAAACCACGGAAAACTACTGATCAGAGCAGCCGGCCGCTAGAATTCTCCTCCAGGCAGCGACTGAATTCGACCTAGCTGAAAAGCTAGTGCGAAAATCCTCCGCCGTCAGGACTCGAACCTAGGACCTCCCGGTCAGAGGCGCTGTAGTGACATCAGTTGATGCACTGAGCTACCGCTCCCGGTATTTGGAGAAGGAGAAAGAATGCAATGATACGAGAACCTGTCTGAAATAATATTGAATAACTTTTTTAGTGTAGACAGGCGTTTACTGCTCTGCAACGCTGAGTAAACACGTTCCAATTGCCACGCGTTGAATCGGAGTCGTTTGAAAAAACTGCGCATGCAGAATGTTTGTAAAGCTCGTGCGTATGTATTCAATTTATTTTTTTCTAAACGAGCAAGCAATTCCACAGAAATTGGGTTATTTATTGCAAGTGCGTGAAAAACACTTTGTTAAATGTGATTTCTTTTTTACTTTTCTTAGTTTCCTTTGAAAAATGTGAATTTTTTGTGATGATTTATAAAAATATAATTCTCAACCGATATTATTTGTTACAAAACTTGTCACTTTTTCTCATTAAGGAATTCATTAATGAAATTTTAAGGGCTTGGCCAATATTTAACTTTGCTGCACCGTGATATTGGTGTCCAAAACAGAGCTTGGTAAACTGCCCTGCTTTGTGAAGAGGTTGCGGCAGTTACACAGGTGCCCGAAGAATAGGCTTATATATATATATATATATATATATATATATATATATATATATATATATATATGTGTGTATGTGTGTGTGTGTGTTTGTGTGTTTGTGTGTGTGTGTGTGTGTGTGTGTGTGTGTGTTCGTAAAAGAGGCTCGTAAAAGAGAGTGGACTGCAACATTCCATCCTTAATCATTGATTAGTACAGGAATATGTTTACCCTAACATTTCGTAGATTTTTTATATACATGTTTAAATTTTTTAGGAAGCTGAAAATGTGAGGATTGTTTATTCTGTACTTTTCGATCAAAATATGATGCAATTGATCAAATGTGTGGGTTATAATTTGAGTATTACAGCTTTTTTGTGCGGATAGAAAATTATCCTCTGAATACTGAAGATTCAAAATACACTTTGAGAATATTTGTGTATTTTAAGTGTGTTAATATTGCTTAATACATTACAATTTTATGAAATTACAATGGATGTTATTTGGCCTACAAATGTAATAGTTTGTATCATTAAATACAAATATGGATGCGCGGCGGACAATATTTTTTCATTGACAGAGACCGAAATGGAGTACCTTTTTGTATAAATGTATTAGCATGTACCTTATTAGTTTATACCACTTTATTCATTTATTAAAACCGTAAAACACGTCAATAAACTCCGGGCTCCGAAGCCCCCCATTCTGGTATTGCATGAAACTTTTTAAACCTTGGGTTTATTATGATTTGTATAAAACAATGTTGCTTTGCTTTATATTTTAATGATACGATGTGAAAAATATGTGTTATGTTTTTTGTGTAGAATGGGTGAAGTTTTTAATTTGATGTTTTTATCTGTTTTCTACTGAATTGCATTTGACAATAGATTCAATTTGTTGTACTAATTCAGGTTCATTGTACTAATGAATCCTTTAGTTTTAGGTAACAATGGCGTCTTTAATGAAACAATTATTTTTAATTATAAGTGTAACAACAAGGATCTTATTTTTAAATGCGAGAGAAATGGTATATTTGGTAAATTAATTTGCAGCCATCTCGTAAAGTGTAAAAAAAGTAGCGTGTTTGCTCATATAAATAGTTTCTGCTAAACGAGAACGAAACATTTTCATTTTTTACAAATGAAAGCTCTCCTTGGTACCTTAATTCATACTTCAGCTGTGTGTAGTAAAAGAAGTATGAAGAAAGTCAAGAATAGGTGAACAGATGTTTCTTTGTATACGTCATGTGCAGATTTAACTGGTGACAATAAGTAAAAATAGACACAGATGCGCCTACATAGCATGGGATGTGCATCGGAAATGGAGTGCCATCAAAAAGTGGTGTGTGAGAGGTAAATAATGACTCACAGGCTCGTGCTCTATGTACAGCAGTTTATTTACAATGTTTTCCATATATGTAAAAGCTCTGGGGTTATTTTGCGCTATCGCCGCCTCCCGTTACCCTTACGTTCACGGCTCTTCGTACCTTGGCTAGTGCAGACCCTCCATCCCGTCGCATTACCGCGACGGTAATTGAACACCCACTGTAGCACCGGGAGCGGTGACGCAATCCATCAACTGATGCCACTGCAGCGCCTCTGACCGGGAGGTCCTAGGTTCCCACTCCCTACGGCGGCAGGATTTTCGACACTAGCTTTCCAGCTAGGTCGAATTCAGTCGTTCTCTGGATGAGAATTGTAGCGGCCGGCTGCTCTGATCGGTAGTTTTCCGTAGTTTCTCCGATCAACACCAGGCGAATGCCGGAGCAGTACCCTACAAAACGGGCCACGGACCGCGCGCGATCTGTCCTTCCTCTTCCTTGTCCTATCCTCTCCCCTTACACAACACTTACACTAACATGCAATACAATACCACATATTCCGGGAGACCGGTCGGGAGCTTAGAGTTTGTCCCGGCTGGGGCGATGCCCCGCTGGTGGGGAGACCTGGTTAGGGGGAAACCCCACTAGCCAACGATAGGTGGGCGCCGGATCTCGCCATCCAGCGAGGGAAGATCACCGCCATCTCCGGAGAAAAAACATGCACTACACAAACGGGACTAATGACCAAAACAGTTGACGTGCCCGGAAACATCAATCAATCAATCCTATCTACGCTCCTGACAAGGCTCTATAACTAATATTTAACCCCTTTCTTTCTTTACCAATTTGGCGGCAATTTGGCACTGGATAATGAACCTGAAAATGCCGCCTTCTCTCTCCCAATTTCTTAAGTCGATCTCCACCCTCTCTTTCAGTTCCCATGGCACTGGCCGTGTAAAAATGTTTGCAGCATTCGTCCTACTCCAAATAGACCTGAAAATGCGAACATTCTCCAAGCGTTTTTCGAACATCGCTGGGGAATCTCGTTGTAATTTATCCAGTTCGTCATGAGTATCTTGTTGAAGTACGTTGTGGCCATCTTGTTCTATTAAGCTCATCTTCTACAGCGAACCCCAATTTGCCAAACGAATCGAGTTCTAAAATATTGACATCATATCTATCGACCACAATGACTTCGAGTTTAGTCATTTTCTGTTCATACATTGCCCCACATTGATGTTTACAAGCAAATTATTGGGTGTTTTCCCACTAGCACGTTCGCCTTCTTGCACTCTCCTAGCATCTGAAAATTGTCTAAAATCATCAGTCTGACTGCCATCCACAACTTCACAAGAAACCATCAGCACACCAACAAGCTGTACCATCACAACCAGCCTCGAGTGCCCTTGCCTATCGCTTACAGAGTGCACATAATCTATTTCCATTTCATCTTCTGCCTTGTTATGTTCCGAACCAGCCCTTCTTGCGCTCTAGAACACCTTCCTAATGGGACCCACCTTGCCACACCTGAAGCATTCGGCCCGCCGAATTACAATCTCTCGGAATGCTACCTTTCGCAATTCCTGCAAGACCTCCATTGCTGCCGACCTTCATCTTTCCCTTTTTCGAGGAGATAGTGGAAACCCTCCACTATTCTACCTCGAACACAAAGGCCGGAAAAAGAGGTGATAAGCTCCTTCCGACTACCATACTCACTACTTCCAAGGCTTCACCAGACTCACTGTTTCACCTGCTGTTGTCGAAATGCTTGTTGCGGTGCATCATCACCGCTTGCATCTGCCTCTGCTGCCTGAATTGCTGTATCTGGAGCCGCAGTCGCCTCTTGTTACTGTAGCCACGCTATGTTCTCAAGCTATCGACCTCGTGCGTTGCCGGCTCGGTTCTTCTGGTCGCCATTTTGAAGTGACCAAGAATCAGGCAAATATTAATCTCATACAAAGTAACTAGGTTTTATTTGAATCGAGGTTTCCAAGATCCAGTTATAAATGAAGTTAGCATGTTCCGGTTGCGCAGATGTACCAATTTTGTAGCGTGTTTACCGTATGTGAGAGATATGCCGATAATTACTGAAATATCCTAAAAACCAAGTAGAAAGAATACAATGAATTAAAAGGGTCGATCGATCTCTCGAAACACAGTTTCCAAGGCGCTGAATTAATAATTTAGGATGTAACATGACAATTAGGATTCATTTTATCCAAAACCACTTCGATTTCTTCCCGATAATCTGAATTATTTCAGTAATGAACATGGAGAGAGGTTTCTTCAAGATGTGAACGAAATGGAATAATATTATCATGGTAGATGAGATAAAGTGATGATGGGAGGCCATTCATGGTATTTTTTAAAAAGAGAAAGTGTGGAGACGCACAGAAGGTGAAACAACGTTACCTGATGCAACGTTTTCTCAGATAAAGAAAATGTTAACGGAGTGTCTGGTATCGTTTGCATTAAAAATGAATGTATGTTATCAATGTGAATATGGACAGTATCGCTTATTTACATACTTTTAATTTTTTTCTTAATTCAAATAGTAGTATATTTCTAATTTGTAATAGTTCATTTACTGAATGTGTTCTGAAGCTTGCATGCATTATATTTCGTTGCGTACGAACATTTTCTTTGAAACTGCAAAAAATCCCTAAGATTTGGAGGAAAAGTGGATATCGGATCAATAAAAATGTAGCTCGTAAATTGAATTTTTTTGCCTCGCAGCTCTGTGTCTTCTCACACGAAAGGGAGGTTGCAACTCTCTTCACTTTCATACTATTAATAACGAGTATGGTACTCATTCTACATAGTCAAAACAAATTTAAATAATTTAAATAGCTACAATAGCACACACTTTCTCTCATTATTTTCAAATGTGCTGTTTTCGAATATTCAGAGAGTTCAAGAAAAATGTGACCTGCTCCTTTCGTTTAAGCGTTTCATGATTTATTCCTGGGGAAAAAATTAAGAAAATATTAGGGGCGGGTTTTGAGTGATTTTTATAATTTGCGTTAAATTCAAGCAAAAGTTACGTGAAAACAACCATACGCGCCATTCCTTGATTCCTGGCCCTCCCTCGCCCGCGCTCTGCCTCCGGCCATCTGCTCCGCAGAGACCGGCGCTTGACCGCAGTGACGGCCCCGGAGCTCCCCTAGAGTATTTCCGGCAGCGCCGCCCCTGCATCCGGACGGAACTGCATTTAAATGGGAGCTTCGCCACGCGACATTCCATTTCCATTTTAATAGCCTCAATCCTGGGCTCTGGTTTAGAAGTCCGTGGAGACGACAGAGAACTGGACTGGCAGTGGGCGTGTGGCAGCGCTCTTCGAAACTCTTGCCTGTTTTCATGTGGCAAGTTAGCTTCATGTGCGCAGTTTTTATTTTGTTTAACCTGTACAGAGCAGCTTCAAGCTGCACTGGACATCGCCTGCGCGGCGATAGGACGTTTCCTTCTTATGAGGTTTAATTGGTGAAAAAGCGATTTATAACAACTATGCCACACGGAAATGCTAAACATGATTGGTGCTCTTGACTGAATTACTACTCCAGGATGGTCAGGGAGCATTTGGTATAACACTACAATTGGGTATTCCCTTGTGAAATTTTATCCCCAATGTGCCTGAAAAGATAGCTTTTAAAATATTATAGTAAATGTCTGTTCTTGCAGAGGATTTACATTCTTCATAATTTAGTCTTAAAACCAAGATTAATTGAAGATACAGAGGCCAAAACATATTCAATAAGATACGTTCAAATACATTTTCATTTTTTTCTGTTCTTGTGTAGATGATGGTGTTATCTAAGGAGCATGGTGATATCTATTTCGAGATTGACAGAACATCGGAGGTCTGAATTCGAAAGGCACTGGGTAGATTAAGTCTGTCTGTGAATTATTCTATGAGAATTGCTCTAAGTAACGATTATTCAGTTTCTTCCAATAGCACTCAAACCAGCGTCCTTTCTTCCAGAGGCCACAAATAGGATGCTACGTTTCTTTCATGTTGGTCCAGGGTCGTCATATATCAGGAATATATCGGCATACTTCAAGCGCTTATCGCCTGTAAGTTCAGTCGGAGAGTACACGCATATTGTTTATTATAATCTTCAGTGGCCCACCTTTTGTGCCTTACCTGGGATGAATAGTTCTGCGGGATGCGTAAAGCGCTGCCCTCGGGGTGAACGACACCAATCCACCGCCGCCCAGTCCGTCCGCGAGTCCCCGCTTTTTGCCTCGCCCCGCCCTCTCCGGGGGCGTCCAATTACGCCAAGGGCAGGGCCGGCAGCGATCGCCCGCGGGCGGAGGGCGGCCGCCCGCGACAAAGGGCGGATTACGCGCGGCTGTTTGCTCGCGTTCATGCACGCGCTGCCCTCCGCCCCCGCCCTGAATAAAGGCGAAATTAGGCGCCACGTGCGGAATGCGGTGCGCACAGAAGCTGCACTAAGCGGTGGCGGGGCGGCGGGATGAGCCTCTGCTCTCGGCCATAGAGTGATGAAGGGGGAAGAGTTGCGACCGCTACCACCGCCACCCTCGCCCTCTCGCTTTCGCCCTCCGTCTCACCCTTGCTCTCGCCCTTGCTCTCGCTTGCTTTTTGATTGTTATCGTGTTTCCGGGCGCGTCAACTGCTTCGGTCATTAGTCCCGTTAGTGTGGTGCATGTTTTTTCTTGGCAGATGGCGGTGATTTTCCCTCGCTGGATGGCGAGATCCGGCACCAACCTACCGTCGGCTAGTGGGGTTTCCCTAATCAGGATTCTCCCACCAGCGGGCACCGCTCCAGCCGGGACAAGCTCTAAACTCCCGACCGGTCTCCCGGAATATGTGGTAGTGTAGTGCATGTTAGTGTAAGTGAGTGTGTAAGAGGAGAGGATAGGAGAAGGAAGGGGAAGGACAGATCGCGCGCGGTCCGTGACCCGTTTTGTAGGGTACTTCTTCGGCATTCGCCTGATGTTGATCGGAGAAATCACGGAAAACTACCGATCAGCGCAGCCGGCCGCTCGAATCCTCCTCCAGACAGCGACTGAATTCGACCTAGCTGAAAAGCTAGTGTCGAAAATCCTGCCGCCGTGGGGAGTGGGAACCTAGGACCTCCCGGTCAGAGACGCTGCAGTGACATCAGTTGATGCGCTCTCGCCTTCGCCCTCACCTTCGCCTTTTTTCTCGCCCTTCTCCTCGCCTTCGCCCTTCGTTTTCATTTTCCCTCCCCCCTTCCCCCCTTTCCCCGCCCTCTTCTCGCCTTTCACCTTCACTTTCGACTTAGCTTTCACTCCCGCCCTTCTCCTCACCTTAGCCTTCGTTTTCCTCATTCTCGCCCTCACTCTCTCCTTCACCCTCGCACTTGTCCTCGATTTCGCTCTCGAATTCGCCTTCGCCTTCTTCCTCGCCTTCGCCCTCGTCTTCGCCTTCGCTGTCGTCCATTTTCCTGCTCTCCTCCGCGCGTTTGCCTGTGATCGGACTCTCTTCTGCTCTCTCGCTCTCGTGCTTACGCTCTCGTGGTCGGAATCACACTCTTCTAACGTAAATCATGGTTTAGCAATAAGGCGGAAAGTGAGAAACACGTCGGATTTCTCGTCATTTCTTTTTGAAAAGAGAAGTACGTTTGATTTAAGTACAGTAGTGGCGACGTGGCTCATGTCTTACCAGCGAGTAAGCATTCTCTGGTCAATCACGCCTGCTACCATGCCTTAAATCTATTTAATGTGCGGGAAAGGAACAGGTTCTATATGCAAAATCACTCACGTAGATAAAATACACATACACGAGCTTAGTCCTGGTAAAACGAGAAAATTAAACACTTTACTCGTACATTAAATCCTTTGGCCTTTGAGCGCGGCTCGCTTTCACTTTTAAGGTTGCACATGAGTCAAATAACCCCTTGTGCACGGTCGCATTACTTAGCTAACTGTCTCTTCAAGAGGATGGTAACTCCCACGACTTGCGGCAGATAGTAGACACTGTCCTCGCCAATGTGAACCGTGATAACGTAGTCCATGATTCCCTTCCCTCCGTGGACACGTTTGTCCCCTTGAAAGCAACAGCAGCGGCTGCAGCAGCGATGATTGACATAGCGCCAAGGGCCGTTTCACGAGGAGCACTTTAATAGTTTTTTTGGGATCAGCTAGCTATCAGCATTGGGAAGCGCCGCCGGACTGGAGCACAATGCTGGCTGGTATATTAGCCGCTGCCAGGGGCCTGCCAAGAGTAGCAGGCTCCCAGAGTTCGAATTTGCGATTCTCGAACTGCTTCCAGCGGCTGGCAGGCCCCTCGTATGCTCCCAGCAGCGGCTCTCAGCTGGCAGCGGTCGCAAGTGCTGTCAGCAGCCCCCCAGCGTGCTCCCAACCAGGTTTACTTGTGTTTTTATCCCTCTGTGCGTTGTTGTTGAAGTATATTTCTATTTTACACCGACTTTGCTTGACTTTTTGCACACTACTCTTGATTTACGGCAACCGAGCATACTTTATGGACTACTCTATCGAATACACGGCGAATTATTGCTTAAGGTTTCGGACTATTATTTTTTTATACGCTGCAACATAACCTTTCGTGCATTTTGCCAATCAGTTCCGTTTGATATAATGGATAACGAATTGCTGAGAATTCTATGAATCCATGGAAGAAATGGAGGAGGAAGAAGAAGAGCAGCGTCGACGAATGCCTCGCCGTTATATCCGGGATGTCCTATAGAGAGATTTCAGGACCGCGAATTTCAATGTCGCTACCGATTTTTGAAATCCACTGTTGATGTGTTGTTTCCTCTAATGCGGAATGTATTTGATGGGGACTTGCGGGGTTTCCCAATATCCCCAATGTTCAAGTTATTGACAACATTAAGATTGTAGGCCACAGACCTGTACCAGGTGAGTTTGTGTAATAAAATTTTTTATAATATTATAATAATTATTTTCTTGGAGTGGAAATTAATTAATTTATAAGTATGGTTTGAGTGTTTCCTACTGCAAAGGTAATATGATTCAAAATAAATATTTCACAGAGATAATGGTGACATTATGGTCTCAGCCAGTCAAGTGTTTGCAAAGTGGTTCAAGAAGTGACAGCTA
This sequence comes from Teleogryllus oceanicus, assembly GCA_964035755.1. Classification (NCBI taxonomy): domain Eukaryota; kingdom Metazoa; phylum Arthropoda; class Insecta; order Orthoptera; family Gryllidae; genus Teleogryllus; species Teleogryllus oceanicus. The sequence goes on from CAXIVR010000002.1 coordinate 199,489,099, forward strand.
TCCTCGGAAGTCAAGTGAGAAATTGCATGCTTCTACCAAGAACTGCACAGCAGCAACAAGAAGTTAAAAGAAAGTTCTACGACATGAGGCAATTTCCTGGTGTTATCGGGTGCATAGATGGAACACTCATAAAAATTACTTCCCCTGAAGGTATTATGGCAGAAGTGTACCGTAACAGAAAAACATTTTTTCCCTTAAATGTTCGGGTAATTTTTTAGAGAAACTTTGAAACAAGTATGTAGTTTTAGAATTCTTTGGTAAACGTATCAGTGAAATCTATTTTATATCTTATCACACTCTTTATGAATGAAATAAGAGTAGTACTTCAAACCTAAACTTTTATATGTTTGAATGCATAATTTTATAGTTCCTTTTTTTAAATTTCATTTGATGTATCTTGGCAATACTACTGTGAAAGAAATACATGTTAGTTTTAACTTTAGTGGGGACCTCCAACCCAATCTTTCCCCATTCTTCCAAAATAGCAGCCTTTAGAAATTGCTTTGAAGTGATATTTCTTTTTGAGGCAACTCCATAAATGTTCAATTAGATTAATATTCAGAGACTGTGGAGGAGTTACCATGTATTTTAGTGTATTATACAATATCCACAACCTAGAATCTAGGGCCATATAGGGTCATTATTTTGCATGAAAACATAACTGTTTGTTAGTCCCAATTTTTCAATGCTGGATGGTAAATTCTTCTTAAGTAGGTTAATATAACTTTCATGATCCACCTACTATCACCATGTTTGACTGAAGGAAGCATTTTTTCTTCCTGTTCAGAATTCTTTTCCCTCCACACTTTTTGGCATGTTCTAGAAGAACAATGAATTTAATTTCATCAGTAAATAAAACCTTTTCCAGTACTCTATTGAACAATTCTTGTAATAGTTTGCATACTCTATCCCTTTCCTTACCAGATTAATAAATTGTTTGCTCTTGGCATTTCTACAAAACATCCACTATAACACACACATTTTTGACCAGTAGATGCACTAATATTAAGATTTAAATCAGTTTGCAGTTCAACACTAAATTTTTCTCCACCTATCCTAGGGTTTCTCTTAACGTTTGTGAAGACTTGTCATTTTACATGTTTGGTCAATTTAATAGGACGTCCACATCTCTTCAAATTTTTGTAATTTAATGGGGGTTATAATGGGGGGAAATTCTAATCAAAATAGAACAGTATTAGAAAATAGAGAATGTACCAAGGGAGAATAGCCGTGTCGTTGTAAGAAAGAAATACAAAGAAAACCACTACGATCACTATCAGTGACCAAACACACACCACCACCACCAGAACTCGAATGCACGTGGATCAGTTGGAACACGGAAACAATCTGCAAACGCAGATGTCATACCAACGATTACACAAAATACTATTGTGGATGTGTTATTGGTTTCAGGCTACAATTCACTGGGAATGTACACATATTAACTGGGTAGTATACAATGTGTGTCAACCTTTGTATATTCACCTTTTTAATGATAAAATACAGTTGAAAGTAGAAATAAAAGTAAAAATAATTTCACTTAGATTCATTGTGTTGGTACACTACTTCATCTGGCGTGCGAGTCTCGCTTAAGTCGTTCCACCAATCAGAGCAAGCTCCCATTCTGGAACAAAGCTGGAAGTGATTTCAGAATACCATCGGCCATATTGCCGCTGGCAGCCCCCCGGCCTGGCAGCAAGGGGTCCCCAGGTAGCAGGCTACCAGGAGATTGCTCGGCAGCGGTTCGAGAATACGGCCCTTAGTCTTCAGCAGTCTTCCAATTGCCTAGAGCTTGCAGTCAATGAATATAGACTGTTAAAATTTGAAACAGCGTTCGGAAATGACTGACGTTGTCAATCATCCAAGACAGATACAGCTACATTGTACTAGGGCTCATGAATAATCTACTTTTACTACCTGATTATTCTGGTGCGGTTATTACAGGACTGTTTTATGTATCAATAAAAAGTAAAATATTGTATTGAAACATTTTAAGAATACGTTTACTACTGTCGTTGAAAATTCTTGATTTAATTTACTTCGAAAGAATTGAGAATGATAATCATTCTCCCTCTCTTACAACACTAGCTGATTACCCGGCGTTGTCTGAGTATTTATTATCACAATATTCTATTGAGCAGTCTAACCCGCCCACCCGCACGTTTTCCCGTCTCCCCACGTTTTGTCCTGCCTCGCAGGCCATCCTGCCAACCTTCCGTCCCACCTTTGCCACCCCTTCCCCTCTCTGTTCCTGCCACTCATCAGGATCCGTCGTCCGCTCTTTGCGCTACTCCCATTCCCTCCGCTCCCCCTTCCCCTTTTTTTTTTTTTTTCACTCCTTCCGGCACCCTCGCCTCCTCCCCCGGCACTTTCTACAGGGAATTCTAGCGGCCGGCTGCTCTGATCGTTAGTTTTCCGTGGTTTCTCCGATCAACACCAGGCGAATGCCAGAGCAGTACCCTAACAAACGGGCCACGGACGCGCGCGATCTTTCCTCTTCCTTGTCCTATCCTCTCCTTACACACAACACACACACACCACGCAACACACACGACACACACACACACACACACGCACACACACACGCGCACACACACACGCACACACACACGCACACGCACGCACACACACACACACTTACATTAACATGTACTACGCGATCACATATTCGGGGAGACCGGTCGGGAGCTTAGAGCTTGTCCCGGCTGGGGCGGTGCCCCGCTGGTGGGAGAGTCCTGGTTAGGGGGAAACCTCACTAGCCGACGGTAGGTCGGCGCCGGATCTCGCCATCCAGCGGGGAAAGATCACCGCCATCTCTCGAAAAAATGCACTACACTAACGGGACTAATGACCAAAGCAGTTGACGTGCCCGGAAACACGAAAAAACCAAACCCACGGCACCCGGCCACTCACAGCAACATTGTCGCCCTGCGTATCGGCGATTCTTTTGAACTAAGTGTTGTAAAATAATTGTTTTCGTTGCAAGTGCGCAAAACAGGTGATGCGCGCATGAGTGGAGTTTACTCGGGTGACAAGGGACGAGCGCGCGAATAATCTCTCGCACGTGTTGCGTGTACTATTTTTTAATACGCCATGTGCAAAAGATGTTTCGCTCACACTTTGCGATTTATCGTTCGCTTCGTAATGTTTCGCACACTATTATAATAAAAATATAGTAGTTTTGCACCCGGAAAACAAACATGAGACATCTGGTTTCGCGCTCGGCGTCGTATTAAAACACACATTTCAGGGCAACAATTTTATTTGCAATTTCGTCAATTTGAATTGGCAGTTAAAAAGTATTCGGGTAAAGTTTGGAAGCAAAAACCTTTAGTTGTAAATGACATGTGGAAAACATGCATACTCTCACTCTTATGTAACATATTGTGTTGACGCTGCGAAATATTGGGAGAGTTATTTTGAAGTGATTGTGTCAAAGAAACTCCTTATAGTCTTTTCGTGCAGTCTTATCATGAAGGAAGACTGAAAACGACAATATCAAGACAGCTAGCATTCCTCGGCGTAAGAATAATTAAGTATTGAAGAAATTGTCAGTATTACCTGTCTAGACGAAAAGGAAATCGTTTTCCTTCTGATATTCTCTCGGGATTCGTGCGTGTGAACTATTACGCGCCAACCATTCTGCCTCACGAATCACAGAGATTTCGAGTTGCAACACCGACCTCACATCGCTAAATTCATTTTGTGTGTGCTCAATTCATACGCGTGCGTTACCAGATTTTTACACGGGCGAGGCGAGCCCCCACGAAACTGCTCGGTTTCTCTGATTTTCAAACAATGTGACTTTGTCGAGTCGTAAGTAGAAAGAGTTGAATTCCGAGAAGTTTTCCCCCGTATGTTACATACAGTTTTTTACTGTTTTTTGACTAAATAAATATCAAATATCTAGTATCTTAAGTTATCGACAATGCACTGCTTTTGTACACATCTTTGAGCCTGGATGGTGGCGAGCTCTCACGGTCATCATTGAAGCAGTTCAGCAGTTAAAACATGAAATTACTTTCTTCCCTCTTTGGAAGGTAGCCGGAGGTTTTGGGAGAAAAAATAACTATCTTCAAGGCGGGATGTATGAAATATATACCCTTTGCTGTTCATTCAGCCCAAATAGTGGATATAATTGCTTATATTTCAAGTATGGCACCAAATTTGAATTAATTTGGCTGCTTATGGGACAAGAGATATTTTGAAAAGTCTTCCTTCTGAACGTTGGTAGTACCACACCCCCTCGCCGACCGCACGGCTTGTGCGTTCTGAGAGAGCGAAATGACATGACGTTACAATACGAATACCTCAGACATTTGACGTCATGTCCTTCCTCGCACTGTCTCGCTCCCTCGCCTGTAGTCTCTCTTACCTTCGCATCCACTCCTCCGCCTCTGCCTTCGCCAGCGGTCATATCGCTGGTGCGCCCGGATTCCCCCTCCTCCCCGGGCTTTCACCGTTAGCTCGATCCCGATGAAACATAAACATAACAAGCAAACGCCCTCTGGGTTGTTATACAATTGAGCACATCGGTACGTCAAGTGTAAATGAAAACGAAAACATACACATAAAACAACGTACCGTAGAAACATTGGTGTTAGTTCGGAAAATAACGTTTCTGATGTACTATTAAAGGATTTCAAAACGCATTGCCGTGTTGACTAAGGAAAAACGCAACAAAACTCGATCGTTTTTTTCATGCAGAAACGAATCCAGTCATCCTCATAATTAGGATGCAACACCGATGAGTTTTTCAATCGTATCCACCATATCAGGAATTATTTTAATTATTTTCTTATCGCGTCCAGTTGCTATGAATCACTCGACTGATTGATGAGTCCGTGCGCATCAACTACTGCGGTAATTAGTTCGTTAAGCGTTGCGCGTGTTATTTTGCGGGATAATGTTCCTCGCTAGATCACGAGATCTGGCGCCGAGCTACATGTCGGCTTACGCGGAGTTTCTCTCGCCAGGAGTCTCCACCAGCGGGTCACGGCCCCATCCCGGAGCTCTCAACAATGTGAAGGTGTAGTGGATGTAGGTGTAAATGCGAGTAATGAGGATAGGTTAAGGAAGAAGAAGGAAAGATCGTGCACGGTCTATGGCCCGTTTGTTAGGACAGCGCTCCGTTGTCGACCGGAGAAACCACAGATTGATTATTTCGTGTTTCCGGGCGCGTCAACTGCTTTGGTCATTAGTCCCGTTCCTGTAGTGTATGCTTTTTCTCGGGAGATGTCGGTGATCTTCCCCCGCTGGATGGCGAGATCCGGCGCCGACCTACCGTCGGCTAGCGGGTTTCCAACCAGACTCTCCCACCAGCGGGCACCGCCCCAGCCGGGACAAGCTCTAAGCTCCTGACAGGTCTCCCGGAATATGTGGTAGTGTAGTGCAGGTAAGAGGAGAGGACAGGAAAAGGAAGAGGTTGGACAGATCGCGCGCGGTCCGTGGCCCGTTTGGTAGGGTACTGCTCCGGCATTCGCCTGGTGATGATCGGAGAAACCACGGAAAACTACCGATCAGAGCAGCCGGCCGCTAGAATCCTCCTCCAGACAGAGACTGATTTCGACCTAGCTGAAAAGCTTGTGTCGAAAATCCTGGCGCCGTGGGAGTGGGGACCTAGGCCCTGCAGTGACATCAGTTGATACACTGAGCTACCGCTCCCGGTGAGAAACCACAAAAATTACCGATCAGAATAGAGGGCCGCTAGAATACTCCTCCACACAAGGGCTGAATTCGACCTAGCTTCAAATTAATGTTAAATTTCGGTGCCAAATATTAATTGTTTTGATAGATTATTGTCTCAAGTTTTCACATTTACAATTATATAACCTTGAGACAATAACATTTACATAATTGAAAATTCTTTTAATGTTAAAGCCCGCAGAATGTTCTCGCGTCGTTATAAACATTTTCATCTTGAATTAGCCTTCTCCGTCTCCCATCCCTTCCGACATCGATAAGCCTCACAGTGTCGCAATCGCTCTTGCCATTAGCCACACTATCCTTCGGCTTCGCTATGTTTTCCCCTTTCCCAGCTTCGTTGCAACCTTCTCTCCCCCTCGCCTTGCCTTTACCATTGATTCCTCTCGAGGTCCCCGCATTTCCTCGGCTGCTGACGATTTGTAAGGAATAGCACACCTCACTGGATTTCAAGATTAATTTCTACTCATTATTCTTGTTGAATTGTAAACAATCTGGCATCTTCTCAACTTGTTAATTAAATTTATATTCGAAGCTTTGGAAATGATATTATATAACGTGTCTTAGTACGAGAAAAATAAATGAATAAGGTAATTTTTCGCTGTTATATGAGAAACCGGATATACAACATGGATAAGAGCCTAAATTTATTTCCTTTTTATCCTTGAAAATAGATTTTATTACATGGGAGATTCTTTTTTCAAAATTTAAGTAGTATTGACTTAATGTAGGGATCACAGAATTTTGAAAATGTGCACACAATTCACTTTTCTCCATAGCACGTCATACGCAGTTTTAACTGTTTTGTGACGTCAAATAAATAAATAAATAAATAAACCTTCGAAGATGATACTTCGCTACAATTACTATTGAGAATTGATCGTGGGGAATTCCAGAATATTTTTAGCGGAGGAAAAGTAATAATATAATAATACAAATGTATCTTATCCATTTGACTTCTCGCCTTCCTGCGAAATGGAAATTCGTATCACATTTCATTTCGCGCTTATCCCGTTGAGTACACGAGAATATATTATTTTTTACTACCGCAATGTCTGATTATGCAGTTCAACCTGCTTTGTGAGACCCCTAAGTATTAGTGTCCGCCCGAGAGCTGCGGAGTGTGCAGAGGCAACTCGCCGCGCAGCGCCTCGCGCTCCTGTACTTTCGCTTCGTGGTGCATGAAGCCAGGGTCGCTTCGCCTCCCCTTGCAACAGTGGAACGCGCCCTCGCCCTCTTCCCCTTCCTCAGCCCCGCCGGCTCCGCCCCGCGCCGCTCCGCCCCGCTCCGCCCTGCTTCGCCCTTCTCTGCTTAGCCTTTGTCCTGCCCAGCCCCGCCCTGCCCGCCCCGCACTGCTCTACCCCGCTCCTCCCTGCTTAGTCTCGTCCCGCCCTGCTCCGCTCCCCGTTCTTCCCCACTCCGCCCTGCCCACTCACCTTGTCAGGCCCCCCTGCCCGCCCCGCCCTGCTCCACCCCGGTCTTCCCTGCTTAGTCTTATCCCGTCCTGCCCCCCTTCCCCGCCCTGGCCGCCTTGCCCCGCCATGCCCTGCTCCCACTCTGCCTCATTCTGCCTCACCCCGTCTGCCTCCCCACGCCCCGCCCTGCTCCGCCCGCCACATCTGCCCTGCCCCGCTCCCTCTGCCTCCTCCGCCTGCCCTCGCTGCTCTCCCCGACTGCTCCGTTCTTCCCCCCACCCTGCGCCACCCGCCCTGCCGCCTTGCTAAAGCTCCCTTTTCCTCTCCTCCCCCCACCTGCCTACTCCCCTCTTCCCCCACTTCACTGTTTCGCCCCCCCCCCCCCCCTCCGCCCCGCCCCATCCCCCGCTCTACTTCGCCCCGCTCCCTCCCTATCCACATCATTCCGCTCCGTACCCGCTCACACCCCTGCCCTATGTGATCGTCCCCCCAGCGTTGCCTTGGCTCGGACAAACCTCGCATCCTGCAACTACATTCCTGCGATTCAAATATTTAGGATGGATCTCCTCATGACACCAGGCCGTGGAGCATTTCAAGGCACTCGTAGAAATTACTTGTTTAATTACAAATTTTGTTCTAAATTCTAAAATCTGGGTTTCGTTCTAAATTCTAATGTCTAAATGCTAAGATGCAATGAATGCAATAGGGGAAAGATTTTGATCACCTAAAACATCGCCAAAAATGATCAATAAAATACAGTTGCATCAATGCATCAATAAAAATCATGTTTTAAAATGCTCTGAAAGCAAAGAAAAATGACCCTGAAAGAAGACCCTGACAATCTCATGTAAGGATCGTGAATGTATTAAATGTATGTACGTGAATGTATTGTCCTTCATTTTCCGAAAGTTAAAGTTTTTGATACAAAAGGAACTTCGTCTCCATTTCTATTAGTCCATCTCTACCAGGTTTTCACATCGAATTTAACATATACAAGTTAATACACGCTTAACGGGAGGTTTCAAAAATAAATATTTTCAGAAATGTGTATTTAAAAAAATAATACAACCTTAGCAAAAAGTCTCTCATGAAAGTATGCCTCCAGGGTTAGATAATTTAAGAAGGAAACTGAAAAGAGGGTAACCTTTATTAGTTTCTGAGAAACCCTCGGTTTAACATGGAGAGATGCACCTCTCCCGGGTGGTACTAATATTTCCATATTATTTCAGGGGCCAAAGGTTGTTGGTGCTCAGGGCTCCCTTTGGAGCTGCGACTCAATGGTCCCCAGCGCTCGGCGCCCGGCGCTCGGCGCTCGGCAGCTGCGGGATCATCTCTCCATTGTTTCGGGCTGACATCGATCGGCCGGAGATGTTTTGCAGAACACGCGGTCAGCGCCCCGCCCCCTTCCGCCCGGCCACGTGTGGGTTGTCAGCGCCCCGCGCGCCGCGTCTCGCCCACAGCCCCGACAGAGCCGTTTACGCGATGGGGGCGAGATGGCCCACAGTCCTCAACGCTAGTAATATCAAGGTTGATTTTGATATATTTTCGCCGAAAAATAGTAAAACCAGAACGTGACGTGTGGGAGAAATATATAATCTGCGCACATTTACTTGAGCTCTAAATTCTCTAACTGCCCTTTTATTGTACACTAGCGTACCCGTGCGGAAAATCTCGCATGTCCAACCCCACCCTCTTCCCTATTTTTCCATTTCCATGTTAAACCTGTAATATATCTTTTTCCTCACGACCTTCTTATCCTCTGTCACTTGTTCTTTGTCTCCTTGTAATTGATAACAATACAATACACCCTTGTCAATACAAACTATTCTTATTTCACATTATTACTGAGCACTGAGGTACACATGTGTAATTCAATCGCGTAGAATATCTAGAGATTTGTTTAATTGCACATAAAGTTGTAAATTCTACAGGCTATGAACAGGTAGGGTAGAATCGAGAAGCGTCGAACCAGCAAAAATGTAATAGAATGATCAAGAATAAAGACATAATTCTGTATATTACGTGTGAGAAACGTTTCTTTAAAGCTTATGGACTCAAAAATTTTGTTCTTGCGACTTGCGGGAAAATTTTGCTTGCGAGTTGCATTTGACATGAATATTTATTTAGATACGCCTTTGAAAACAAATCCTTCTTATTTTTAAAGTCAAAGTGCAATTCGTCACATCTATGTGAAATTCTCTTTTTTAGTGACCTCATCTATAAAGATTGGTTGCGTGTGAGAGCCCCAAAAGATATATTACTGAAATAATAGAGGAGACGATAGTTAAATGATGAATAACGATACTAACAAAGCGAGATTAGGAACATTTTAAAAATAGAAATTTTCGTTCCTGAGAAATAAAATAATTATTTTAATTGATAAATAAACTACGCTTTTGTGTAGTATTTCTAACAAAATAACAACCCACACCTTCGGTTCTACTCCCAGAACAACTAACAAAGCCCAAGAAAACGTGTGTATGGTGAAGCTACATGTATGTCCAAATGTAAAACATGGGTTCGTCTCACCATTTCCTTAATGGATTGGTGAAACGGATCGAAAAACATGATCCAGATGGCGTCATTGACCCAAAAGCTGAGGTACAGTACTTGTTTGCAGGCATATTTAGTCCTTTAGGACTATGCAGTGGAAAGGTCGTTGGTATCAGGGACACTCGATGGCCCCCGTACCACGATGATATCTCTCGTCCATGCAATTGACCACGTCACTACAAAATAGCGGTAATTTAAACAATCCGGGAACATACTTTTAGGCAAAAGAGACACAATAAGCATGTTTGTTCTTATTATGGTTATTTAAATTTATTTAATGTTTACTTGTGTTTCTCCACCAACATAATCTGTTGCAGAGGGACCGCCACGTAACAGTAGTAGATTCAATCGTTTTGTTACACATTTTATTTTCAATTCATTTCAGAATTTCGTATAATTGTGTTTTAATGTTATACTTATTTATTTAGTAATTGAAAATTGAGTAAACTTTTCACACGAGTACCAACATTTTACCACAGATTCTAACCAGGATCAAATTATATTTCGTATCCCTAAATGAACCTACCGCTTACGGCTGGGACTGCGCCATTGCCGAGAAAAACAGGAGCGCGTTTTGGTGTGCGTTTCCTCTCACGAGTGAACATGCGATGATGCGCTTATGGTACAACATCACGAGTGTTTTTTTTTGATTGATTTTTTTCGTGTTTCCGGACGCGTCAACTGCTTCGGTCATTAGTCCCGTTAGTGTAGTGCATGTTTTTCTCTCTCTCGGGAGATGGCGGTGATCTTCCTCCGCTGCATTGCGAGGTCCGGCGCCGACCTATCGTCGGCTAGTGGGGTTTCCCCCTAACCAGGACTCTCCCACCAACGGGGCACCGCCTCAGTCGGGACAAGCTCTAAGCTCCTGACCGGTCTCCCGGAATATATGGAAGTGTATTACTTGTTAGTGTGTGTGTAAAGGGAGAGGATAGGACAAGGAAGAGGCAGGACAGATCGCGCGCGGTCCGTTGCCCGTTTGGTAGGGTACTGCTCCGGCATTCGCCTGGTGTTGATCGGAGAAACCACGGAAAACTACCGATCAGAGCAGCCGGCCGCTAGAATTCTCCTCCAGAGAGCGACTGAATTCGACCAAGCTGAAAAGCTTGTGTCGAAAACCCTGCCGCCGTGGGGAGTGGGAACCTAGGTCCTCCCGGTTAAGAGGCGCTGCAGGGACATCAGTTGATGCACTGAGCTGCCGCTACCGGTTCACGGGTTGTATAGTGCTACTACGTCAGATATGTAGCCTTGTGCCCACTGCAGTTGACAGTCGCTTTCCTCTCGACTGACTTCAAAGGTATAGACTGTTGAAAGTTATGGATGGCAGGCAAGTTGTCAGGGGTGTCCGTGCTTTGTCCGCGAGAGAAAACGTAATAGTACCGCGTACGAAGACTGTAAATATGTTAATCTGAGAGTGCTGGCATTACATCTGTGAGATACAAGCCACAGCAATTTTATGTTCTTGAATTATTCCGATGCATTAGTTGTTTGACTTTTCATGTATTCATTCATTGTACGTTTCTGAGATCCTCTGGCCTTTTATTTTTATCCTTTCGCTTAATCATTTCCCGTGAGCATGTTAAAACTTAATCGCTACGCAGCGTGATATCTGACGTATTCGTTGGATGCAATGGCGCCAGTGCATTGTGAGCTCCTGGCCTGAGCGGTACGTATCATGGCATTACTTTCAGCCGTGTCTATGACACGTGCTTATTCACAATATGTAATAATTTGCTTTATCTACAATCGATTGTCACAATTTCTTACCTAATATAAAGATGTGCAGGAGACATCTGTATGGAAATGAAAAAGATCGGATACTTGCAAAATAGAAAAAAGACAAAGACTTGTTAAAATTTTTCTGAAAAAGCAAAGTATATATTTGTTTAGAACATGACAAAATAATTTGAGGGAATTGTATTTAATAGGAAAATATGGTGTTTTATGATTTTTGCGTGTGGTTTGTCAATTTTTACCTTTCTGACCTTCACTAATCAGACAAGAATTCTGCAGTATAAGATTCATTTACAGTTGCATTGGGGACATGTACAAACTAAATAAAATATGTATTTCAGTAAATGGACCTTCAGATCATTCGCATTCACGAAAAGTTGCAGCTATGTCTGAGAGACACATGGAGGGCACTGGCGTGAGTCTACCTATTGAGGGCACTCCCGGGTTAATTAAGAATGAAGAAAATGGTATTGCATTCAGTGTTGCGGCTGTATAACCACGCCAAGGTGGCAGCGCTCAGCGGCGACCGAGGAAGTCGGCAGAGGCGGCGAAGCGGAAAAGGCGCCGCCCGATCTTGAAAGGCTGGCCGGAGAGCCAGGAGCGGTGCAGCGAGTCTGCGGCACCGCCCGCTTTAAAAGGGAGCGCCGCCAGCCAGATAGACAGAACGCTAGTAACCGTGTATTGAGTAAACTTGAGTGAGGAGATTGTACCGTGTAGAAGTGAGTGTAGGCCCGGCAGTAATTTTGGTTCATTCTGGTGTACTTCTTGGTTTGACATTGCTAGTTTTTTGGTACATCTCCCGGACTTTTGGTTTTTGATTTTGGCTTGTGACATGGTATACTCTTTTGGATTCGGGAATTGTGACCAATGCACTTTCTGTGGTTCATTGTAGTAAATTTGTGTTTGTGAAAAGCGTGCAATTATTCTGAACATAACATTCAGTTATGCCTTATTTGACGTGGCGAGGCTCACACTATCAAGCTTGATCTTCCGCCTGACCGCCCAAATTTCGCTACGCTCCTTTCCCCATGTAGCAGCGGAAGAAGGTATGACTCCGGCGACAAAACAGGCGATTTGCATTTTTCTGAGGATTCTTTCGACTTCACGATCTTTCATAAGCAGTAAATAAACATGGGACAGCCGGTTTTACTTCCTTTTAAAATAGTTTCGATTGAATTTGAACCCTGGACCTTCGGCATAACAGTCTGATACGCTAACCGTTTCTACTCCTTAAGCCGCGATTCTGTTTCTTTTGGAACGTAACGAAGAAAATATTGAAAAGCAAGACGTCTTATGAGTAGGTTTGTGCTTGGCTGAATTTGAAGGTAACTTTGCGGATAATGGGATTATGTTAGGGGATAGTAGTCGACCGTCTACTGTTCTGTGGTGTCTGAGCACTTGATACACACCCTCCTTGTGAGACAAGTCATCCCATTTAACAAGGGTTTCTCAGAGCCACATGCGGTTTGCGGAAGTGTTTATATTGACCGCTCTAGAATAATAACGCGCGAGAAAGTAGTAAAAATTATCAATGTGAAAAACTCGTTTTTTTTCTGAATTTCTTAATACTGATATCGATATACGTAGTTCGCCGGTAGTAGGTTGTTTGAATTAACATGGAATAGATGCTTTACAAAAGTCTCAGAACCTTAGACCCATGAGGTAGTACTTGCCTGATTTGGAAAATGTTCGAAGCATTCTCTTCTGACAAATAAACTAAATGCATTGCCTCATATACATTTTTTTACCATCATTGTAAACAACCTTTCTCAATAACTAAATCGTTCATAGAATAGAAATTTATGACAAAGATTATTGCATCATGTCTTTTTCTCCACGAAATATTACATCGTGGATGACATTTGTCACAATGACGTGCTTGTAATTATACGATGATATAATAAAAATCCTGACACTCCTATTAACAAAGATTACTGATGATATTAAACCTTAAGAGAATACTTATAAAATACCAAAATGTAATGTTTCTCAACCACGGAAAATTCATTTTAGCTTCAGGACAATTGTAGAGTTGCACAGCTTCTGTTTTGCGCAGTGCAGATACCATAGAAGAATATCAGAAGTCGCTGTCGCTGACTTTAGCGACATATGTGTCGCTTTTACAAAACCACGAAAATAAATTAAGATAAGAATTTTGTGAAATTATATACCACATTACTGAGAAATATAAAGTGACTTCAAGAACACATAATTCTCTTTCCTGCAAATGTTCTTGTGAAGTGCTTTTAACTGAATGTTGAATTGTCGATGTGCTTTTGTTAAGGATAAACGTTCGAAATAGTGAATTAAAAAATGCGATTCATATGTAAACTGAATAATAAATTGTATCCCTAGTAATTCCTGGTGAAGAATTCCTGGAATTAGCAATTTTGAAATACAACATTCGTGACTGCATTTTCCTAGATTGATTCCTCGATTCGAAACATTACATGAATCAGAAATGTAAAAATGAAAATGTGCGTATATTTTTGGAAGACCTGTTTGTAAAAGACATATGAGTCAAAGTACCCAGAGAAGAGAAATGAAGAATATTTTACCTAATACATTCCACACAATTATGAGCACTTAACAGTAAATATGAAAATATAAAAAAAATGCTTGTTAATTACATTTGAATAGAGATGCCTTTACATGCGAAAATTATTTTGTCCCTCAGATTCCCAGATTCTATTAAATTTTACTTGAATTTTTTAAATTCATAATTCATTTTTTACATCACATTAACCATGAAAACATCCTTTATTGTGCATTCGGATAGAATCAATGGAATAAAGAAATTTTCACTTTGACATTGCAAACGATGCTCTGAAGTTTAAAACGATGAGCCGCGCCGAGTGCCGTTTTGGAACTTTTGAGAGCTGCCGCACTCAGCTGTTTCCAGTGCAATTTATATGGATTTCATCGAGAGTACCCACACTTTTTTATTTTCTCCCCTTACACGCGCATGCATTTCTAACTCATACTGTAGATTCTCAACAGCCGAGTTAATATCGTTGTCGGAAGTGAAAAGCACAATGTTGTCAGCGAAAAGAGGTAATTCAGTATAAAGACCTGATGGCATAACGTAGAGAAATTTTTATGTAGTGAACACCAAGGGGCTCAGGACACTTCCTTGTGGTACTCCTACTTCAATGCGAAATATTTAAAAAAGGTAGTAGTATTTGGACAGTAAGTGTTCGATTTGAGAGTAAAGTTTCTAATATTTTAAAAAGATATTAGGGTAGATTCAGTTGACACAATTTATATATTAACTCCGTATGCCATACATATTAAAAGACACTGTATGTGTCTAGAAACCGTGCTCTTTTGTGTTCTATGTGATGGAATGATTTTGTTATATGCACTGTGAGCCGTAAGGAATTATGTGGAAGGGTGCCCTAAGGTAAGGATACGTAAAGAGATAGCATCTAAATCCAAACTAATGTGGATGGATTGCATAAATTGTATTGAAATATTTGATTAAATGATTGCTAGTGATCTTGGACGCGTCAACTACTAGGGTCATTAGTCCCGTTAGTGTTGTGCATATTTTTCCTCGGAAAGTGACGGTGTTATTCCCCCACTGGGTGGCGAGATCCAGCATTGACCTACCGTCGGCTAGAGGGGTTTTCCCCAGTCAGGTATCTCTCACCAGTGAGGAACCCCAGCCGGGACAAGCTCTAAGGTCCCGACCGGTCTCCCGCATGTGTGGTAGAGTAGTGACGTGTAAGGGGTAGGTAGGAAAGGAGGAGGAAGGAAAGATCGCGCACTGTCCTTGGCCCGTTTGTTAGGGTACTGCTCCCGCATTCGCCTGGTGTTGATTGGAGAAACCTCGGAAAATTTCCGATCAGAGCAGCCCATCATCCATACAGCTACTGGATTCCAACAAGCTCACAAGGGAGTGTCGAAAATCCTGCCACTGTCGGGACTCGAACCTAGGACCTCCCGGTCAGTGAAAATGCTGGACATCAGTTGATGCCCTGAGCCATCTCTCCAGGTTTGAATCCCTTGTATTTGAGAAGACAGGAATGTATTAAATTTTCTAGTATTGTTGCTAGAGTTGAAAAACATACAGGTTTCTCGCGCTCTTCATGGCCCCTGTGAGGACATTCCCAGCGAAGAGTACTTTCGCGCTCTCGGAATGGCGCTTCTGCTTTGACCCTATGCCTTGCCTACTTGCCCGCTCTTTCTTTTGGCCCCATTGACCTTGGTAAAGGAATCCAATTTCTGAGTTTCATGCACAGTTTTATGCCAAGTCAAGATATTCTCCATGTTCGAACAACCGAGCTTTATTTAATAAGTTTAATTATATTTTATTTATATGTTTGCACATCTCTCATAGCCGAGCTTCAGTACAATTTAGTTCATTGAAAACGTATTTATTCTTGCTTCATCATAGCTCTTGCCAAATCGCCCATCAACATCTCGTGATCGCTTCCCAGAACGCAGCTGCGCAAGTCTCAATCGGCCCGTTCCGGCGATCCTCGCCCACGGCACGTGCCGACTTCGGCGTCTCCGAGAACTCATTGCACCATGCAGTTATTTTAACAAGTTAACTATACAAAGTGAATCATAATTTGTTGAATTCAAAATTATGTATGACCATGTAATTTGCTTAATTAGCAGTTTGCAAATACTTTCGTTTCAATCTTGTTATCTAGATAATACGCGCACGTTGATTGGCTAATCCAAGCAGACGGTGGGGGGATCTGGACGGCCGCTCTGTGGCAACGTTCGCATCTAGTAGTCGTCACAATACAGCCGCTCCACGCTACACGAAACTCGTACTCAATTTCTCATAACTTCTTTACATTGCAATGTGTTCAGTTTCATGCGTGTACAAGATTGTCTTTAATATGACTGTGTAACAGGTCAGTGTATTGTACCATGAAGTTATTAATTTTATTTCAGTAGTCGAGGTACAGCATTGTGGCACTCGCCCTTTCGTGGTTGCCAGCTCGCAAATATTTTCTAAGTCCTTCACATTGATATGTATTCTATACACGCATGTTGGCATACAGGCGGCCTAAATTAATTTAAATTTGGCGCCGTACTTGGAATTCAATCATTTACAACAATTCCTTGGCGCTAACTAACAGCAAAGGGTATACATGTTAAACGTCTCGCGTTGAACTTATATTTTTTTCTGTAAAAACAGCGGGCGGGCTTCCAGGAGAAAGGCAACACGTCTTTCGTATGAAACTCTTTGGAAGGATAGAAACTGCTTCGAAAACTTAAACTGCTTTCACAGACACTCGTGAGATTGCGGCAGCTACTAGAAAAAGGCGACAGACAGCATTTCGTATTGTCAACATTCCGAGAATCAAACGCCATTCCAAATAAGACGCGATGGGATCACATTGTTCGAAGACCGAGAAGTCGAGTGATTTGCGCGCCGCGCTCATGTAAAGGGCGAAGGAAATGAAAGCTAGAATGTGATATTGGTAGCGGTCTTCCTTACAGACTCCGTGAACAGAGTTTTTGGCGCGGAGTCGTGGTTGAACTGTATTACGTCCGAATTACGACAGAAAACTATCTTCTTTTCGTCCAAACGAGTTAACACTGACAAGTTATTCAATACTGAATAATTATTACATTGAGGTAAACTAATAATTCTTTCAGGATTTTCCCTTGTGGCAAGGGAGGAAAAGGCGGCAGGAATCCTATTGTCAACCCGAATCATCGTCTGTTGCTCTCCCAAAAGCAAGCTAATTTGCAGCCTCAACAACGCGTGTGAAAGCTTGTTAATTTGCCATTTCATTAGCTAAATGTGTTCTGCGAGGAACTGCTCACTAAGATTAATTGTCCTGACGCGAACTACTCACATCGCATGTGAATGCGTGTGTAAACCAATGACTGTGCGGGCAACTATTTACCGAGCATAAGTAATACAGGAAATACACACACACACAAACAAATCATTAATATTCACTGATAATTAATAATTTGACTCTTTCTTGAGCGACACTGATGTCACACAACACATGGATTCTGACTACAAGTTGTTACAGAAATTAATTTACTACATAAAGCAACAAGATTTACTCACTTTTTCCTTTCCAGAACACGGTTATAAGAGGTTTTCTTCGAAAAAAAATCAGCGTTTTCTGGCGCTATGTTACAACATACATTTCCTTCTTATGAAGAAAGTTGAGAAAGTAAAAACAATACATACACGCGTACAAAAACAAACATATAATTCAATATAATAAATAATATAGAATCTTGGATAATACTTGATGAATAATATGTACAATGCATATCAATTGATGCATATCACTATCACAAGGTACTTGCAAAGGGTATTCAGGAATTTCTGAGAGCAAAATACTGTGACTGTTGTAGTAAGGGAAGCAGCGTAGAGGAAATCTGGGCGAACTATAAAAAGTTGTGATTGAGGAAAATGAGCGCTTTGTACAACAGAAATATCTTAAAAAAGAACCCAGATCCCGAGTTCTATAATGAAAAGATAAAGAAACTGAAATCAAAAGTTAGAAAAGGTTACGGAAAGCGCGGGAAAAGTACAGAAGATAGGGGAAATTGATGATTCTCTCTGTGTGCTTCTACACGAGAAACTGACCGCACAAGACAATTTTCTACAATGTATATTATTCTAGTCTAAGTAGGTGGGCAAATAAGTAAAAAGACGAAAGAGAAATAGGGAGGACATTCCTGTGTTAAGAGAGGCAAATAAAAACAAAATTACAGAGAGCAAAGACAAAGGAAACCCTGTAATTCCTTTTTGATTCGGTATTTCGGGAGACTTATTAACATTTCATGAGACTTATTAACAGCAGGAGGTGAAGCCATGCTTCCGTATCTGTTTCGACTTTTGATATTACCTTCAATAATTCAAGTATTCCTCAGGATTGGAAAAATGAATTTGTAGTTCTCATTTATAAGGGTGGGTCTCGATCCGAATTAAAAATTAGTTAAAATTATCGGTTTGTTAGCCTAACATCATTTGTCTGTAAGCAGATGGAGCACCTAAACGCTGAATACATTAAAAACGTTTGGAGTAGAGAAAAGTGGCTATTTGGGGGCAGCATGGGTTCAGAAAGGGTTACTCACGCGAAAGTCAAACAATAATTTTTGCCCAAATATCGCTGATCACTAGATGAGAGTGATAGAGTCGATGCAGCGGTTGCAGACACTCCCAAGGACAATAGCCTAATATTCTGGGGGTACTTTTCCTGTACGTGAAATCTTGTATCGTTTCCACGTGATAATTGTTTTCTGTTTCTACACATACCGTGGACTTATCTGTAGAGTACAATGGTTCATGAATTCGTTGATTGTATTAAATTTTAATTGTTGAATTGTGTTTCTAATTTATATTTTAAATTTAATCACTCACAGGAATTGAATGAAATTATAAAAATTACTAACAATTTTCTTTCCTATTGAATTCTAATGAAAGTAATATTATTAACTTAATGCTATTCAATGAGTAAAATGAACAACAGTAATGAAAAAGGTAATAGTGAATTTATGCTCTAGCACGGCACACTAATGTTAGCGCCTCCAGTTTTTCCCGTCACATATTTTTTATTGCTGCTCGTGCTTATTTTGATCTCCATCCCAAAGTGGCGTCATTCTCTCCTGCCGTGTTCCTACGTCATATTCCCGATCGATCATCCCGCAGTTAAATTAACTACAAGAAGATTGAGGTCCGCTTCTGTGATGTCTCCTGCTGCCGAACGTGCAGAGGAATGCGTTAACGTTTCATGCGTTGCACTTGTTCCTACCGTTTAGTCGAGGCTAAATTGGCAGCCGCCTGTGTGACACAGAACGCTCTCATAAGTATTGCAGGCGGCTGTGGGGGCGTGCGGCCGTAGCGCACCGCGCCGAGTCTATCGCATTGATCGAGAGGGCGGTGGTAGCGGTAGCTCAGTGCATCAGCTGATGTCACTGCAGCGCCTCTGACCGGGAGGTCCTAGGTTCGAGTCCTGACTTTTTTTTGGTCGAATTCAGTCGCTGCCGGGGAGAGTCCTAGCGGCTTTCGGCTCTGATCGGTAGTTTTCCGTGGTTTCTCCGATCAACTCCAGGCGACTGCCGGAGCAGTACCCTACCAAACGGATCACGGACCGCGCGCGATCTGTCCTTCCTCTTCCTTGTCCTATCCTCTCCTCTTACACACACACACACACACAACTTACACTAACATGCACTCACTACCACATACTCCGGGAGACCGGCCGGGAGCTTAGAGCTTGTCCCGGCTGGGGCGGTGCCCCGCTGGTGGGAGAGTCCTGGTTAGGGGGAAACCCCGCTAGTCGACGGTAGGTCGGCGCCGGATCTCGCCATCCAGCGGGGAAAGATCACCGCCATCTTCCGAGAAAAAACATGCACTACACTAACGGGACTAATTACCGAAGCAGTTGACGCGCCCGGAAACACGAAAAATCCTCAATCAATCAATCAATCGAGAGGGTGGCTGCGGCGGGCGCAGGGGCCGGGCAACAGGCGAGCCGAGGCTGAGCACGCAGCGGGTAGTGGGCGGAGGGCGGTGGTATGAGGGAAACGGCGTGCTAGGATCGAGGACGGGATATGGCGGCAATCATAATAGTAATTGATTAATAATAATGATTGCATTTGTATGATGATTCTGGGCGCGTCAACTAATAAATTCATTAGTCCCATAAGTGCACTGCATGTCTTTTAGCAGGAGGTGGCGGTGACGTTTCCCTGCTGGATGGCGAGTACGGCGCTGATCTAGCGTCAGATACTGGGGATTTTCCCCAACCAGGTATCTCCCACCAGAGTGGCACCGCTCAAATCGCCTGTTTCGTCGCCCAATAATAATCGTCTTTCTCCCATGGTTGGTGAAAGGAGCGTAGCGAAATTTGGGTGGTCAGACGGAAGAGCAGTCCTAATGACTTGAGTCTCGCCACGTAAGATAAGGCATATTCAATTCAATTCAATTCAATTCAAAGAACTTATCCGCTCTGTTCCGACACAGAAGTGTTCTTTTGCATTCAGATTTTACACATTGACAAGCGAAAACACACTTTCTCTTCGTTGATATTAAATACTTTGCTTACCGATTCGATTCACCATTAGAAGAAATTTATGGACGTAATGGAACAGCAGAACTGTTAGTCAAATTGCTACACATCAACGGTGCATTTCTAAAACAAATGCCAATAGAAACATTTGTTTATTTCATTCTGCAGACACAGTAATGTGTTTTTTTGCGACCAAAACGACTAACTAAAAGGTTTTCAATGTCGATGAAAACATCAACAAAAAACATTGTATGATATTTACCATCCGGTTTCCATTTTTATTTAGAGCCCTTAAATGAAATACCGTTATTTTTTATTATTTGGTCACGTATAAGTAATATTTTAATAATGTTTATCGAGTGTAAAGATGGAAATAAAAAAATAAAGGACATCACGTTTTTATTTTGCCATTTAGTCACTTTCATTCATAAATAATCGAATGTATGTACCAATAAACATATATAAATATTAGTTTAAAGTGTATTCTGCCTTAATGCACTCTGTCACTTTAATTTTCTAATCAATGTTCTATACGGACAAGGTTCAAAATGCAGTTTAACGATATTACCACGCACAAAATAATCTAAAAAGATAACATAATTTTTTAAAATATCGATACTTCTGGAGAAATGTGTGGGTGCGAAAAACATTGAAAACAAAATATCGATGTTGGTATATATAGATTATCTGGATGAACGTATCGATGTGTTTACAAAGATCGATTTTTATTTGCCATCCCTACTGACGTTTCGTCCGTTGGAACTTGGAATAGCGCGGGCAGTGTCTTCTACCCAGAATGATGTCACGCCGGCAATCGTTCTTGCACGAGACCCGAGAACCAATGACCTAGTCTCTCTCTCATTGAGTCGTATTGCAGTCAGTTCCTCATAGATCGACGTGAGATTTATTCATTGTAACCGGTCAACGTTGGTCAAGAACATTGAGATATTGGGCAATATGCTGTTCCTAACTGTTAACAGAAACATGTTCCGCAAATTCCGCCACTAGGTGCCGCCACAGAGTGCTTATCATATGTTATCTCCGAAACAGCCAATACGCTTCGGTTTGTAGTTCGATTCAGTGAAAGGCTGAAAGCGATAATATGGTCGAACCTTGGTACAAGGGCTGTTCTCTTTTGACACCCGCAGCGCTCATTGAATGGTGGTATTGGGTGGACTCTGTAAAATTAAGGTGGAAAATCTGATTATTACAAAAACTCGGGTCCCGTTGATTTCTTCCTGAATTAAAAACCCTGAGAGAATTTCTGTTAAAAATTTTGAGGACCTAGGTATCGGCCCCGCTTCAGCAGCACGGATCCCTTCGCAGGTAAATCGAACAATTATTGCACTATTTGTGGATCGAGCCCCTAATATTCTAGGTGGCATTTTTTTGGTTCTTGAGGGAGTTTCTGGGCGTACTTTCATTTCATGTAGTATATGTTTGTTATAGTTATACAATTCTCCGCGAACAACGAAAAGATGTATATTACGATGTAGGTTATGTTTGAAAATGAGTTCTTATTTGGTTATTTTTTATTTAACATATAAACTTGCTCAATAGTTTATTACATATATATTCGTATTACGTATATAGTTGTGCTCATTAGAATGGACACTTATTTTTGACGTTTTTGTACTCTCCGCAAACCAGCTCTTCAGTAGTTTTAAACCTGCAATTGAGAATAGTTCCTATTTAAATTACTCCTTGGGGAGAGTTCTGGCACCGTTGCAGATTTAATATTGCCCGCGGATAATACTAGTAACATGTATATGGCGCGGGAATAGGATGAAAGCGGTAGCGCGAGTGTGAGTGGAGAGGGGGGGGAGTTGGGGGGAATGCGGAAATCAATGGGAGGGCGATGGGTCGAGGGCATGCAGCGGCGGGGAAAACAAAACCCCCGGCCAGCCGCACGCACCCACTCGCGCGGAAGCGAAGGGATTTGAGCGGCGGAGATGCCGGGGCGCGGATTGCCGCTTCTACATTTCCACCTGACGGCGCCGCCCGCGCCGCGGGGCGAGGGACGCGTGTAAAAGTCGACCGAGGGCGCTTCGGATCGCGCATAAATTTTCATCTTTTTCTCGCGGGAAATAAACGGAATAAGGAATAAGAAGGGGACGAATAAGAAGAGAAGCTTGACTTGGAAGCTCGCGGAAATACTCCCCGCCCCAAATAAATAAGCCCAAACTTGCCGTCTTTGTTGTAAAGAAAAGATAAAGTCGACTATTTGCCGACTTTCCGCAGAAGAAACGGAAAAGTGTGGGCAGGGGTCCTCTGGGATGAGCCGTCGCCGCTGCCGACTTGCAAATGGGGGCGGAGAGGGTGGAACTTCGGTGGGGCAGGGAGGGAGGAGGGAGGAGAGAGGAGGCGAAGAGGAGCGAGGCGAGAAGGGGCGGGGGGAGTAGAGAAGGGGAGGGGAGGGCGAGCAGGGAAGGGGCGAGGAGAGAGGAGGCGAAGAAGGGCGAGTCGAGGAGGGACGGGGCGAGGAGAATCAGGGAGACGACGTGCGGCACGAGGACGGATGGGACGGGCAGGGGCGGGGGTGGCGCACGAGGGGAGCGGGACAGGGGGCGGGCAGAGGAGGCAGCGGCAGCCGGCGGGCGATGGATCGCAATCCATGTGTAATCTGCAGATGGCGCTGTCAACGCCGGGAACGAGATTACACTCGCGCCGGCGGTTTAGTCTGCTTTCATCGTCAGCTTTTTCTGCTGAAAAAGATTTGAAGCGCCCGGTACCGTCTGTGCGATTCTCGTTCAGCATCGGATCTCCGATTCGTCCGACCGCGACGCTTGTGGTGTCTTGTGGTAATAGCGGTACCAGGAACAACTCCATTGCATTTTATTATTACGGTTTTATGCAAAAACAACAAAAACAATCTCAAAAAGTTAGTATTTTATTAATGTCAGGTATATGTATTAATAAACAGTGTTTTTGCAATATTAATATTACATATCATATGAACAAAAATACAAAACATCTGTGCCATGTATGCTCAGATAGGTTAAAAGTCTCAGGGAAAAACAATAAATTTACAATAATAATTCGTTCGTTATGCTTAACCAGGTATCTGGGTTCATTTTATATCTGCTGTAATGAGCCAAGAACCCTGGGTTTAATTTAAATGATAAAAACAGCATCCAGCGTTGAAATAATGACAGTGTTTAAATTTCGGAAGTCAAAGAATACGCGTTCTTAGGACAACCGATCAACAAAGTTTAATATTCCAGGCTTGGCGTCATAACGCTGTAGAGACGGACAGGGCCGTGCGTTTTGTGCAGAAGGCGGACATTTTGTGCAGAAGATGTGAACAGGGCACAGGCCGTGATCTTTTAGAAAGTCGCAAGGGATCGTTCTCTGGAAGATAGCGAACACACGTAAGCGGTTGATGAGGTGTGAACGGATTTTCAGCATAGGCTGGGTATTATTTAAATGATAGTGAGGCGGGAATTTATAATTAGTTTGAGAGCTTGGTATTGTGTAAATTGATGTAGTAAATTGTAAATGGAATTTTTATTCATATAGTAGTTGGAGTTGCCAAAACAACAACAAAAGACTTTCTTGTTTCGAGGGTAGAGCCGTATATGGAAGAATTTTTCAATAAGTATCTTAATATAATCAGTCGCGAGTAGGTGTTTCATAGTAACACAGATAGGGAAAGTCGCGACCACGTATTCATTTTGTAGGAAATATTTAGTCCCATTAATGGAAAATCGTTAAGGATATTCTGGAACATTTTCAATGTAGGCAAGGATGCGAGAATTGGTATAACAAGGATTCCATGGACAACATTCCGTTAGTCGGCTGAGAAGCCATCTATCAAGATATTATACGTAGGTCATTTAATAATTAAAGAGACAAATTGAAATGGAGAAAAACTGTTGGTACAACATGTTTGGTAATTTTAGAACATTAAGGCGGCATCACTGGGATGAGCCCTGACCATCTGAATGATCAGCATTATGGAGTTCATAACCTCAAAATTAAGTTGAACGGTGGCGAGTTGACCTGAAAACTCCACATTGGCTGAATAACTTTCTGTGATTCGTTTTTTACTTGCTGAATGTCAAAAAACAGCTAATATATTCTGTAGAATGTCGGAAGTATATGGTGAAAAGTTGTATGAACCGTGGGAATTTTTACAATTGAGAAGAACAGTTGAAAAGTGGTCGATAATCAGTGCCTGACGAACACCGTTCAGGCCCCATCAGCAGGATCCGTTATGTTGATGGTGTTCGGGGACGCTGTATGTGCCTTTTTGTGATTATCTCGACGAAAAGTGTTCAATAAACAGCCAATACTACACAGATATGCTTTTGAACAAGATGAAGCATTCTTTTCAGCCTGTGTAAAAAAAAACAACTGGTAACCCGTTGGGACAAGGGCATAAATGTTGGTAATGATTATATTGAAAAGTAGGAAAAGTCCTGTCTTGTAAAAATAAACGTTTAAATCTCCAGACCAAATTCTCTCTTTAATTATTGAATGCCCCTGTTAGTAAGCTTATGAACTTATATTCAAACCCGTGATTTTCATGAGATCGAAAGAAATGATTATATATATACACACATACATATACACACACACAGGGAGTCCCACCAACTATGGACCACCCCCGTAACTTGTAAACGGT
Organism: Teleogryllus oceanicus; assembly: GCA_964035755.1. Lineage (NCBI taxonomy): Eukaryota > Metazoa > Arthropoda > Insecta > Orthoptera > Gryllidae > Teleogryllus > Teleogryllus oceanicus. The sequence continues at coordinate 199,514,136 of CAXIVR010000002.1, forward strand.
TCAGGATATCGAAATGCAGTTTTTGCTGAACAATGCGGAATCATGAGGCAAGTAAGATGCCGTAGAGAAATTGTCTACAATATTTGTAGATTTCGAGACATTAAATCGTCTTCGATTTTTTAAATGGAACTATCAATTTTTCTCAACGGCAATGGATAGACCATGAAAAGAGAATTAAAGTGATATATGATATAATATTATATATTTATTAAAGTGATATATAATATTTTGATTGTGACTTGAGTATAAAATTTGACTGTCTGACATGTGATTTTGAATTATACAGGCAATCGTGTAGCAGCCCTTGCAACTCTCGCCTTCGGGAAATGTGGCCTTCGCGGTGTCAAAACTGTTGCATGGAGAGGAGGGCCTGAGAAGTGTGGCATGGGGGATGAGAGGTGTAGCTACAGCAATCCTTGGTGTTGACACAGACGTCACACTAAGAAATTTCAATTTTAACAATCGGAATGGGGGATTTTTCCATTTATTTATCTGGATTTAACTTGTCTTCTACTGAAATTTTAAAACATCCATCGTTGCAAAGAACGATATAAAATGGTATAGTAAGGAAGATGATAATAATAAATATTATTTTCAAACTAAACAAGAAGTCAACCGCCGTCTCTTCCTTATTAAATTTCATTTTTAAATAAAATGATCACTCGTCCACTTTGCAACCATACGACTGCTGTTTATAAATGGAAAAGAAAACAATGCACTTCCGTCGAATTTTCAAGTTTGTGGCAGCACTTGGCGCTATGAAGTGAGACACACTCTAATCGGTTTTAACAATCGCGACTGCAGATATGCACTTTTGTTAAAGTATGGTAAATTTACACTCATAGAGCTGTCAAGAGTATTTCAAAATTTTTATTGCTTTGTTCTTTTGGTGCGTGTTTAATTAGGAAGGTTATTAACAGTAAATAATAAAAGAAAATGTCTACCTGTCTATTATTTGATGAATTAATCAAGATAATACAATGAAAATCTTTAAGCATTCATCCGCTTCTGATGTTTTAAAATGATGGCTTGTTTCTTGTAAGTTTGAAAATGACCTTTATTATTATTATTATTATTATTATTATTATTATTATTATTATTATTATTATTATTATTGTTTTCGCTACAATATTTTTTTATTTCGTTCTTTTCGGTTATCGTTGATTTGGAATTTCAGAAGAAGAAAAGTTCAATTCAGATGAACAAATAGGAAAAAAATCTCTCATTCTGATCGTTAAAATCGATGTTGTTTATATGTTTTTCGTGTCAAGACTATGAATTGCAGCAGTTACGCCTTCATCCTGCCCGGCCTTCCCTCTCACACTCCTCTCTCCACAAAACGGTATTGACGCCGCGAAGGCTCCCAACGGCGACTGTTGCAAAAGGCTACCCGTATACTTGAAAATGTCATGCCAGAAAATCTAAATTTATAGTCAAATCACTATCAAAATACTAACATATGATACATCATTTCATTCCTATTTTCATGATCTATCCATTGTTGGTGAGAAAAATATATAGTTCCATTTTAAAAATCAAAGATGATTAATTTCTCGAAAACTGAAAATATAATAGACAATTTCTCTACGGCATGTTACTTGTTGGTTAGCAAAATAAGTTCTTGCTGAAGGGTAATCGAAAAGTCCCGACTGCCTACTGTTAATTTGTTTATATAAAGGTATCACTATGTATTTGTACACAGGCCGATATGGCCCAGAGGGGAGGTGAAGGTAGGTAATTCATTCTTCGCCGTCGGCACAAGAAGGAAGTAGTGTGGCGAGCACAACGCCTTTACCCCCAGAAACGTTCCGAGTACTTACTTGAAAAGGAGGCTGAGTGCACCTCAGAGCCGCCTTGAATGGAAATCACCAGATAAACATCCCAGCCTACGCCGGGATTCAAACCAGGGTCCTTCAGGGGAGGAAACCAGTCTATACATTTGATCCTATATCTAAGAAACAATGATACCCAGTACTGTATAATTTAAAGAGCAGCTTTGTGAAATTGCTTTAACACAGGCCAGACCTTGAGTCGGGCTTTGTTTAATGCTCAAGAGACCCAAGCCCCAGTACACTAGCTTGGGAGCACGTTTCCTCGTCCTTCCGCGCACGTGCCCAAGTATACGTCGGTTTTGGACACTGAGATGTCTCCATTGATATGGCTGTATAATGCTGATTCTGCAATGTGATAAATATTTTGCGAAAACTGAGGCGGTAATGTCACTTGCTTTTTGTAGTAGTTTACACTGTTGCATGGAGATATGTACTGTGGCGCGTGTGTTCTTTTGGGTTTAGAACGTTGAATATGCCACGAAATTGTGACTTTTAGAAAAACCATTAGGAAATTGGATTGGGAAAATTCTGAAAAAAAAAGCTTTGGATGAAATATGTGAACATTTTGATAATGAAAAATATATATTGTTGTTGTACAGATTTTTAATGCTGTATTTCTGTAATAAATTCAAGTATGTCAATAAAATATAAAAATTGACACTTTTACTTTCTTTCCTTAGTTTTCAATTAACAAAAAACTTTCTAAAAATATTAAGAGTAACAAAATAGTAACATTTGTTTCAACAAAATAATTACTGATGTCACTTAAAATTCATATAGCGTGCGTTCTGTGACCCAATCGGTCAGCAAACGCCTGGGACTCAAAGTGTTAATTAATAAGAAGCAGGTTTATACCTTTTAGACAATTCTGTAATTTTCAGAAAATTTAAATTAAAAATAAAAGTTTTACACTTTTTCCCATAAATGTGTGTAGAACCTACACAATAAGAAATCATTTTGCACCCATACATTTATTATTATACCGCCTCTTAGGAAACGAAAATTATTTCCTGAGGAGTTTGAGATAATGCGGCAAATGTATTGTCAGATGTTATGTTTAAGAAATCGTCTGTAAAGTTAAACATTCTAGGAAAACAGTCAACTCGTCACGGTAGAAAGTAAATAAATCGCATTTGCCAAGAAAATGACGTAGAAGATAAAGCTTTGCAAGATGAGCAACAATAAATAATGAACCTTCCTCTATTATTTAAAATAAAACCCTAGATGGATCTAGATGGAATCATTTAAAAGATGTAATCTAAATTAGAGATGCGTAAACAAAATGATTATGATTTTTACATACGCGGATGAAGGGCGAAATGAAGAAAAATACGTTAAAAGGGTTTATTTTCCAATTATATATTTATGCATATAATTTTATTTGGAGAGCTCTAAATAACGTACCTACCTGGTCTTTTTTATGAAATAAATACAGTGGGGTGCAATTTACCAGTATTTATATTGTAGCAAATTTATTGATGTAAGTTTTAATTACGAAGTTCTACAAAGAGAAATACAAATCTTTGTATTACGTCTTTTGACATTACATACTATAATATGAACGCAACAGTGATAATGGTGATTCACAGTTTGTAACACATACTATATATATATATATATATATATATATATATATATATATATATATATATATATATATATATATATATTGAGAATGTTTTGAGAAAAAAATTAATATTGTCAATGTAAAATGGGCAATGGAGGATGGAGGATTCTTTTAATCCTTCTAAATCATTGAGAACAATTGAATTTCGAAAAATGAGTCAGTGGCTTGAATGAATCCTGGCCATCTTAATGACAATTTTCACTTTGTTAAGTTATAAAAGATCTTTGTAACTTTTGTGTTTGTATTTGTCTCTAAGTCTCGATAGCATCCTAGGCATTCTCATTTCAAATAAAAACATTTCTCACGTGTGTACGTAAGTGATGTACAATTGCCAATATAGGCTATTAATGTGAAAGCTTTGGCAAGGCGTTCGGCGATTCCCCAACAGTTTCGACGAGTACTCAACAAAGCTATAAAAACAATATATTTTAAGTATATTAGACAATAATCTTGATAATAAATATATGAGCATAATTAAACGATAATTCTTTACAAACAGGGCTTCTAATTGAGAGCTCGCCGCCCGCTCTCTGTGTTCAACTGACCACAGCGGTCCATGTTCTTTTGAACGGCGATAAGCATTCCTATTAATCGCAGCGATTGGAGCATCCTGGAAAAATTAGTTTCGACGGCTACATTTTGAAATACAGTAAATTAAAATCTCTGAATGTTTTGAAATTACAAACGCAAATGTTCAACTTTGTTACGTTACATGTAATCCATATGCGATTAATAATTCCATATAGTAAGTGCTGTTGTGGCCCCACTAGTTTGTTGAAGATTTTTTTCAATTGGTTTGCTGACGCTTGAATGGACGTGCTCCATAATGACTGAACTCTCCAAATATAGGTAAGTCGAGAATGGCGTGAGCCTCGATGTTCGCCGAGGTCCGTCACGCACGCGGCAGCCTGTTTGTTTGCGGTTGAAAAATGCAACTTCCATTGGCTTCGTGTCGTCTCCTGCCGCACGACCTCTCACGGAGGCGCTCTCACGGAGGCGCGACCTCTCACGGAGGCGCACGGGGCGGGGGACGGCTCAGGTGGAAGTGAGGGCGTGCGCAAGGCGAGGCGCATGCTTTGCGACGAGGGGGTATGACGCAGCGGCACACAGTATAGCTGGGGCGGAAAGACAAGGATGATTTGATTTGATTTTTCGGTTTCGGGCAGTCAATGTTGGGTCATTAGTCCCGTTAGTGTAATGCATTTTTTTCTCGGGATATGCCCGATGATTGATTGATTGATTGATTTTTTCGTGTTTACGGGCACGTCAACTGCTTTGGTCATTAGTCCCGTTAGTGTAATGCATGTTTTTTTCTCGGGATATGCGCGGTGATCTTTCCCCGCTGGATGGCGAGATCCAGCGCCGACCTACCGTCGGCTGTGGGGTTTCCCCCTAACCAGGACTCTTCCACCAGCGGGGCACCGCCCCAGTCGGGACAAGCTCTAAGCTCCCGACCGGTCTCCCGGAATATGCGGTAGTGTAGTGCATGTTAGTGTGTGTGTAAGGGTAGAGGATAGGACAAGGAAGAGGCAGGACAGATCGCGCGCGGTCCGTGGCCCGTTTGGTAGGGTACTGCTCCGGCATTCACGTGGTGTTGATCGGAGAAACCACGGATCACAGTAGCCGGCACGGATCAGAGGAAACCTACCATCAGAGCAGCCGGCCGCTAGAATTCTCCTCCAGACAGCGACTGAATTCGACCTAGCTGAAAAGCTGGGTCGAAAATCCTCCGCCGTCAGGACTCGAACCTAGGACCTCCTGGTCAGAGGCCCACGAATAACTAATGATTCCCTGAGCTACCTCAGCCGGTAGTTGGCGCTGGAGGCGAAGAGGGGGATTTAAGGGTGGGTGCGAAGGCTGAAGGGGCGGCGGTGGCGCTGGCGAAGGAGCGGGAGTGGAGGCAGGGCTGAGGCTCTGAACGAGACCGTATGATCTGGCGGCGACGGGTGCTTGCGGTTGTTTGCTCACGGACGACTTTGCGCGTTTCGCTCTCCTCCAAAGAATCGGAACGACGGCGCATATTTACATTTTATATTCTTATTATGTTGTTCTTATACTTTGAGAATTTTTCACTATTTGCAAAAATATGAAATAATGCTTGGTTAAATTTACCAATGTGATATGTCGTCCAATTTCACTTCACATAGTGCACATATGAAATTATGTTTCATTAGTTTTTTGAGAATATATTTTGTTTTTCCCGACTAAAATTTGATTCAATATTTACTATTTTTGATGCAAATTGATAAGTAATAAATATGATAAAAGCTGAAGTCTCTTCGTCAACTTAATAGACTTATTCAGATCTGAATAAACCAATAGTTGACGAAGATGACTTCTGTTATTTCACCATTTAATTACGTCAAGAATACCTGATCAACATTCCCTCAATAATAAATATTACATGTTCTATTAATCGGATCCGGCAAATAAAACTAATTAGGTAATTTTGTGTTCACATGAAATTAGATGAAATTTTCAAGCATAACTAAACAGGGGCCTAAGTGTGAGGCGAGCTGATCTAGTTCCATTGTCTCGGATGAAGTATTACTGCAGTGTTATTTGTAACAAACGCGCGTATAAGGACATCAGTAATTTTGGACAACCATTTTGTGTGATTATGCTGAAACATTTTGTGTGATTTTCATCAGCTTAAATTTTGCGGCTACAGGCCACTAGTTTGAATTAATGCACTACTATCTTATATATTTTTTGTTTTGAACACTTATTGCACGGCATAACATTCTGCTTAGAAAGAATAAATCGGTTTCTGAAACGCAATGAGTGTATTAAAGCGAAAAGCTACGATGGAGTTTCATGTATTATCTTCTCCATTTCTTGAAGTGTACCATTTTATATTGCTACAGTTAAACGTTTTGGTTTGTAGAGCAATTATCCATTACGTTTGTAAGGTATTCAACTATTTCACCTGTGTACAGAAGCCAGCTACGCGCACGTGCTTTGTTCTCACTTCAATCGGCGCGCAGCAATCACAGCGCGACTGATTGCGCGGACAGTTCCGACAGGTGCGCAGAAGGCGTAGAGAATGGGCGACGCGAAAGTAAAACGACTGGCAGACCTCCTCGACAATTACCTGAACAATACACTTTTTCTAACTCCGCTTAATGCTTAAACAATAGATTACCAAGAATGCCCGAGTTTGGATGCTAATTCTCTAAACAACCACAAATAATTCATGCTACCCTACGGATATTTTCAAGCCTCCTTAACTATCTGAAAATATAGTTTCTCCCCCCCCTCTCTCTCTCTGTCTCATACATACACACACAACAACTGTACCAACTATTGCTTACCAAGCCCATTTTTCTTATCAATCTAACATACCTATACCGAAAGAGTATTAGCAATTAGATCTGAGAATGGTTCATCCTATAAAGTTATAGAAATCTTATATCAATACCCTTGAAACTCAGAAATGCCGAGCACAAAGAAATAAAATTTTAAAAAAAGGTTCTCTAAACAAGGATTTTAATTTTCAACATTGTAAATTTACAATATATTTTACATTAAAATAATAAGTAAATATTTTATCATTAACAAGTGAAAAGGACAATGACAATTTGTGGGTGAAAATATCCAGTGGTACATTTCATCGTCTTTTTATTCTAGAACAATATTTTATTACTTTTGTTTGGGAATCGAAGTTGAGGAATATATGTGATTATATATTTCGACTAATTTGAAAATGTATAATGAAGTTGTAGGGTCTGTGTAATCGGTTGACTCCTTCACTATTATCTAATAGGTTAATAGCTAAAGGCTTTCGGTGGTTTCGAGATGTTGCAGATAGCTTGAGCTGCTAAACAAACACAACGAAAATGCTTCCAGTTAATGTTAATATGAAGCAATTATAATATAATATGCAAAAGAGAAAACGTGTATCATCGCTTTTTTTAATACGTAAAATTTTATTACAATAACACCAACAAGATTCGAAAGAGCCGTCTGCTAATACAGAGATTCATCACGTTTGACCAGCAGTCTCAAAATAGCTGCATAGATCAGAAATATGCCAATTGGTAATAAATACGAATAGTTGGCGAGGATTATTAATATTTATAGGAAAATAACATTAATGGATAACATTTATCTCATTTATGTGTATTAATTTATTATCAATTTACCGAAATGCACAGAAGTAATAGAATATCAATATTTGTACATTGACAGCATAAAGAACTGAAATAATATATTAAAAAAAAAAAAAATAACACATTTCATGCCTTCAAATTCTAAGTGTCTGTTCCTCCATATTTTTAATCGTATTTAATATTTAGTCTCTTATAATAATAGAACTTACTATCAATCTACAGTTATAATGTACTTTGCAGAGCAAGAACCTCTCATGAGAAAACCTATCTCTCCTAATGAAAAAAGTCTTGGTATGATTATGTTACTTACTTTGAACTTTCGCTTTAACGAAAAAAGAAACAACATATGAAAAACATACAAAAATGTAAATTTATGCAAACTGTTTTGTGTTTGGTTAAAGAGTTAGTCAGTTTACAAAAAGCGACCTAAGGCGTTGGATACATGGACGAAACCACACCAAGAGGAACGATAGTGGAGGCCGTGTCCGGACAAGTTCCTTGGTGCTTCTGGGTCGTAGGTCAGTGATCCAGGAGTACTCTCTTTTATTTGATACCTAGTGAAAGAAAATACGTACACTGAAAGATACTAATCCCCAAAACTACTGCAGCATTTCGTTAGCTCTCTCAGTATTACGGTCTCTTTAGGTGTGTCCAGCTATTGTATACACCAAGAGATCTAATATGTTCGCTGTGTTTTGGCGGTAAAAGAGGTACCAGTAAACCTCATTTTGAAGAATTCAGCGCTTTAGTGGCTACGGTCTATTAAAGCTACGCCAAGTTCAGTCCCCGAAGATTCCTCACAAGATGTGTCCCAGAACTAAGAGAGATTAATAATATTTTAAGAGTGTAAAAATTAAGTTTAAGTGCCAACGTTCCACAGATGAGAAGCGAAGCTACTGGAATACCTTATTTTATCATAGGTAATACCATGAGAGCTTTGGAAATTGTCTCCTCGTTTCACGAGTCGAGGATTTATCTGAGAATTTCCAAAGTACAAGCTTTAATAGGACTATTTCACGAATGAATTACGTTCAACAGAGTTCCAAAATGCACCAAATATTGAAAATAACGGAAAGCATGTTGAAATAAAAGTTATGTTATAGTACATACTAGGTACCACCAGGCACATCAACACAGCAATTGATAATACCACCTCCTAAGATAGATGAGTCGCAGCTTATTATTGGCCAGTAGGGAGGAGGCAGTTAGAGAAATCGGATAGAAAAAACGATAATTTGTTTGAGATACACCGCCCTGATTGGGGCCTTTTTGTATGTATAGTTACATTATTGGTTTTAATTTCACGAGTGGAACAGTCATAAAAACAATATTGCTGAAGGGAAACATTCTTCAGTCAATGCCATTCTTACAAATACCACTACAATCCATTGTCAGAACAATTATATAAAATATTCACTTTTATACTGTGAAGAAAATATTGAAGAAACTTGCGCAAAAGTGATAATGTTAAGTATCTCTTGGAAACTTTTGAACAAGACGAAACCAGTAACCATGTCAACGACAGGGAACTTGTGTGACAGCTGTGACGTTGTCGTAATGTGAATGAAACACAGACACAGAGTTTTTATTTACAGGTTTATTTACAATTACTGTACAATATACATACTCCTCCGGAAACTACCGCTGCACTCCACAGCACTGCAATTCCTGAGGCAAGCCGCCCCACTCTGATAGCTTCACTATGCGCACGTTTTGTTGAACTTTCCTTTCGCTTGTAGTGGTAGTAGAGCTTAGGGTGAGTTTCTATTTTGTTAACAATACAGAAAAATCAAATCTGTTTGTTCCTTTACCGTTAAAAATAAGTTTTCTATAATTTGGCAACGAAAATATCTAGTTTTTGAAATGTTAATCCCTCGCTTTTTTAAATTTGTTAATATTATTATTATTATTATTATTATTATTATTAGTTTTCATCTTTCAACTATTAATAGTTAAATTGTTGGGAAGGGATTCTGAAACTCAAGAAAGCGTGCGCAGATGATTTTCTCCCCCATACGTCACATAGTTTTGACTGTTTTTGACTAAATAAATACATATATACATAAATCCAGAGTACCCCAGCGCGCTAACCTGTAGCGCCACTCCTGGCGTCCGACCCGTGCCAACACGCCACCCTCGCAAGCCTGCGATCACCCCCTCACGGGTGAAAAAGTTGCCTCCCCTCCGCGATTCGTCTCAAACTCGAATGAAACAGTTTCCTCCATTAGTCCCTATCACGAGGAGTCACGTGACAAACCTCCCATGCTGAAGACCCGCAGACTAGAGATGGTCTTAACAGCTTTTCTTCAATAACTGTTATCACAAAAGCAGGTGACTCGTAATAGCTGTTATTAATAACAGTTGAAAAATAACAGGTCCATGACCAGCAACCTAACATGACAGACTGCTAAGAGTTAAAGCAGCTGTAGCGACTGCTGAGAGTTAAACCACGCAAAACGAATAACGTTGGTAGCACCGTAAAGCCTGTGAAGCTACCTTACGGCGCTTTCTTGCTTTCCCTAACATGTTTGGGCAGAGAAGCAGCTGATATGAATGAGACTGGATGAACTGCCAAGGATGAATAGTAATTCGTATAATTTATAGCGAATGTGTATAGAATATTACTAAAATGAAAGTGATTCGGGTTCAGATTGCAAATATTCTTTCAAATATGCAACTTGTGCATAGTGAAGGGACTAGTGCCAAAAATAACGAGGAGAAACAGTGTTTATACTTACCTATAACTAAAGTGTTAATGACTGTCGAATATCAAGTATTATAATGTGATATATTTGACCGTAACTCATTTTACTCTATCGGACCTAGGGAAATATTAGTTGATCTCACATAAGCAGCAATGGAACATAAATAAGTTAACATATTGGACGGATTTAATTTAAAGGACAAACATATTGTAGTGAATACAATAAAATATAAAAATATTGTGGCACATGGTGCGTAATAATGACGAATTATGTATTAATGAATACAATTTGAACCCTGGCAAATCATGATTGATTAGCTGCAGTGAAGTTGCTATCGTACAAAATGGTTGCCACAAAAGCTTGTAGTAGTTCGTATTAGTCCCAATAGGTTGCAGTTCTATGCATTTCAACCGATAACAACCAATAACAGGATTAACGAATTAACTGTTATTTCGCGTAACAGTTACGAAACGTTAACGGTTAAGAAATAACAGTTTAGCTGTTAAGGACACATCCCTACCGCAGACCGCGTCACCTCATTACTGAGTTTTGGAGCCAGTCGCAAATTGGGTCCCGCCGCCAGCTGCATGCCGACCTGTCCTCACACATCATTCTGCGCTAGCTGACCCCAGGGTTCCCAGACACATCCCCGGCGGCCTGCACCCTCCCAAGACGACTGCTCCGGTTGCCCCGCCAGCCCGGCGCCTGGACCAACAACTTCTCCTCCCGACCCCACGCCTTGTGGGTCCGATGAACAAAATGCTACGACATGACACAGCATACGTTCTCACTATCCACCAATCACATCGGTTTGTAGGGCGGTCATATCAAGCTGCAAACGTCGCCCTCGACTTAGTGGCGCGTCAGATGCAATTTATGGTTTTCCTTCGAAAGGAGTTTTCGAAGTTGCCGATCTATAGTAATTAAATGGTTTAACATAAAATCAAATATACTTATTATTTAAGTATAGTTAGAACTTAGTTTCTCTTGTGTTGTAGTTTCTTTATTAGCAAACTATGCCGTATGTAAGTATAAAATATGTATAGGAAAAGTGGGCCCAGAAGTTGTCTCCTCCTCTTGTTTTCATAAAGCGCACGTCCGCGGTGGCAACAGGGAGTTAAGAAGAGCTAATTTCCCAGAGCGAATGCGAACAAGACGTATATGTCAAGTGGGGAGGAAACTAATTGAAGCTACGCGGAGCGTGACCGTAGAGGTGGAGAGGTACATCGCGTCGGTCTTTAATTTCGCGAGCTCGGAACTCTCTTGTCAAGAGAAAGCGCAGGCGTTCTTCTCAGAAGCGATTGCGAGCTCGGTGGCAGCTTTGTCCCTTCAATTGATTCTGAGATTCATTCAAGTTATTTCAAACGAAAAGACCGTGCTATTATTTCATCAACAGCATTATATTTCTCATCCTTTCCTTTGAAAAGTGACTCCCTTAAATCTTTTGTTTTGGGACAATTGGTTGCAACTTGATAAATACAAAAGGCCTTCAATATTCATCACTTAAATAACATTATTCAAATCATACACAAGACTACATTAATAATAATTGGAATTTGCACAGTCTAACACACCCTGCCACTATTGGATTAATGAAATAAAATGACGTCATGATCTGCGTGTGAATGGTCCCGCCGTTTTTTTTTTGTTGTTTTTTTTAAATTTATTTTCTTCCTGTTCGGCAGTTTTGCCTTTCAGGGGTTTGCACATTTTTATTTGTACTACATAACGTTTGGGCATTCACGTTTGAGCATACAAACTCTCACTCTTGTATCTTACTACTAGCTAACTTACAGGATTTAATACTTATATTTCTAATACTTACAACTAAACAATTTGACATACAATACACAAATTTTACATACATTATACATTCTGAAATCTAGATACACTCTATACATACATTGGGATGAAGATTTACATATTTAATACATATTAATATACTGATTTTTATGGAGGTTTAAATATGTCTTTGGGATATCGAGAGCGAATTCTTTTGGGATTGTTTAAAGTTTTTCCCATTGCGAATTTTGTACTCAAGGAGAGGATGAAAGAAGAGTAAAAATGTTACAGTTTTTTCTTATATGTTCAATTAGGGGTTCTGTTTGAAGTTCCCTTTGAATATGTGTATTTGATATGAACCAAGGGGCCTTTGCACATTTTCGTAAAAATTTGTTCTGTACTATTTGGAGTTTTTCAATGTTGGTTTTAGTTGTGTTATTCCAGACCGGACAGGCATATGTGAGTGATGGTCTAATAATAGATTTAAATATTAAGATAGCACATTCCAAATTTAAGGCTGAGCGGAAGTTAATTAATATGTATAGTTTTGATATTTTGGCGTATGTTGCATTGGGGTCCCGGCGTGCTTGGAATTGTCGTGTACCTACCTGGAGAAGGGAGGGTGGTTGGGAGCCGAGAGGGCGGCTTCCTTGGTGAATCTCGAGGCCACGGGCCGGCGGTGAGCGGCGGGGCGGACGGGGCGGACACGCGGGCGCCTACCGCTGTCCAGAGACAATATTGACTCGCGCCTGCCGCCGCGACCGCCCGCGCCGGCTCGGCGCCCGCGCCCGCCGAGGATAAACGCGCCCGGAGGCGACAGGTGACCAAATGGAACGTCGAGGCGCGGGAGAGGACGGGAAGGAGGTGGGGATGGAAGCGGAGGGCTGAGGTGAGCTGAGATGACGACGGGCTTGAGTGAGCGGGGAAAGGGCGGGGACGAGTGGATTGATTGATTGATTGTTAGTGATACCCGGCGCGTCAGATACTTAGGTAGTAGTTCCGTGAGTGTTGTGCATGATGTTTCATTGGGAAGTGGCTGTGATCTTCCCCCACTGAATGCCGATGACGGGCGCGGAACTACCGCCGACTAGCAGGGTTTTCATCAACCACATATCTCCCATCAGCGGGGCACCGCCCCAGCCGTGACAAGTTCTAAGTCTTCAACCAGTCTCCCTATAGGTGTGTTAGTGTAGGGCATTTTAGTGTAAGTGTGGGTAGGGGGTGACGATAGGACCAGGAAGAGGTAGGAAAGATCGCGCGCGGTCCGTGGCCCGTTTGTTAGGGTACTGCTCTGGCATTCGCCTGGTGTTGATCAAAGAAACCACGTGAAACTACCGATCAGATCAACCGGCCGCTAGAATTCTCCTCCAGAGAGCGACTGAATTCGACCAAGCTGTGAAAAGCTAGTGTCGAAAACCCTGCCGCCGCTGTCGGGACTCGAACCTACGATCTCCCGGTGATAGGCACTGCAGTGGAATCAGTTGATGCACTTAGCCACCGCTCCCGGGTGGGAGGGGTGGGCGAGGCATGGCTGAGCGTAGGGGAATGGCATCGAATGAGGGCAAGGGGGGTCGAGGCGGATGGCGTTGGTACTGGAGGCGGACGCGGGGAGAGGGAAGGGGGGGGTGGGGGGGGGTTAAATGACGTCAAACGTGTGCATGGCCACGGCGAGGTGGGGCAGAAGTAGAGGAGGGTTGGAATTGGGGTAGAGGGAGAGGAGTGCGGGAGGCGAAAGAAGTGTTTGAGAGGGACTGAGGGGTGGCGTCGGCGAGGAGGTGGGTGGGAGAAGGCCGGGGGCGGGCTCTTTACTGGACGAGGCGTCGACCCTCGCGAAGGCCGGGGCTGGCGGCGGGGGTGGCTGAGCGGACCGGCAGTGTCGACGGGGCGGGGGGAGAAGGGCCACCGGTGGCAAACACAGGGTGGTTGCCTTGTGAGGAAACGAAACGGACGAAATCTTCTGAGGCTGAATAAAAGTAACAAGTTGAAGCGATTTAGAAACATTGCTTTGAGAAACTTTCCTCTCTATATTTTAAATTTAACATAAATGTTATTAGAGGTTTAAGAGTGTTCACAAAACAGAATAGAAGGTAGTAACCGTGAGCATATCTTTTCATCAGAGTTTCTCTTTCTTGAAGATAAAAGTCGAATTTTGAATTAGAGGTATCAGGAAAGAAATCGTTTTCAGTTCTTTGTAAATGTTGGTGCAGACTTTCGAAAAATAACAGATTTAAAAATCATGGTTTTACACAGAAAAATACAGGAATACCTATTTCTTACTTTTGAACATACCAATTATATTGTCGCAAAACTTGGCGGGCAGTAATGGTTCGTTTGGCGACACAATATTTGTAAAAAGAATACAGCTGGTTTCAGAAATGAAGCAAGGTACGTGTTAACTACAGTTTCTGATTTTTACTTATTGCATACGTAGTAAATATAAAGTATTGTATTTTATTCTCTTGGACAAATCTGAGCAGGAAACAGAATGAAAGCTCTACATACGTGCAATATTCCTGTCCTAATCTACGCTTGTCAGACATTGTCCTTACGTTCATTTTTTTCTGTATTCAAATTCAATTAGTGTTTGGCTCAGGAATGGAATCACAGAATTTAAACTGCCAGAATTCACTTTCCCCAAGCACATACACACATTTTCAACTGTTTTTGAAGTAAAATAAAAAAATTAATAAAACGGACAAGCAAAAGAGCTTATTAGAAATCTGCCAATGAAAAATGGAAAGAAAAATCCTGGGCATTTCACTACAAGACACAAGACTCCAAGTTATCACATTCTCCAAGAACGTTGCACAGCAGCCTGCAAGAATTAAATGGAAATGGACGGGTCACATCGCAAGACTTCACCAAGACAGATGGGTGCAGAAGACACATGTGGATCCATACATCGCAAGCAGAAGCCGAGGAAGACCAAGAGCCAAATGGGCCGACTATTTCAATAGACTAGTGGGGCCACGATGATCACGTGAAGCGAGGTGTAGAAAAATTTGGACGGATTATGAAAGACACCTGTGAGAAAGTGCAGTTGTTCAGTGCTAATTCATACTTACGTGGAACTCACCACGTGAGTTTTACATGAGCTTCCCCTCTTGCAGGAGGCCTTTGTCCTTTATGGGATGACCTAGGTTAGTTGGTTGGTTCGTTCGTTCGTTCGTTCGTTGTATTGCTGGAGATTTTTCAACAGAATAACATTTTGTCGAGATCTGCGAACGAAAAAGTGGATAAATCTTGTTCCTACATGCAGCAAATTCTGTAACACATTTTGTAGCCAAGTCCACTTTTTGTGGGTGCATGAATTCAAAAAAATTATTTTCAGCAAAACTTATATCTCTCCGTCCATTCGCCCGTCTCCGGTCGAAGCTAGCGCCTACACTGTTCGGAAGAGTTTCGCAAATATTGATAATCCCCGATCACTCAAAACGAACTCAAGGCTCAGTGTGTTTGAAACGGATATTTTGATACTTTACAAGAAGCTTTAACATTTTCAAAAACAGCTTCAAATTTTGTGATTTAACTTTGTCTTTGGATAATGTGAAAGACGCTTTAATAATAGCGCATATCTCATTTGCAATTAGCTTTTAAGAATTAGGCCTATTTGTTACTGGAACGTGCTGGAAACTTCTCATGGCAGACTACAATATTTGGGAAAATGTTCGAATATTAATCCTTCTTAATATACGTGACATCAAGGGTTGATTGATGATTACAATTCCGGAACGTCTCCTGCTAAAGTCCTGTAAATGTAGTTCTGTAATTTTATCGCGGGAAGTGGTGGCAATATGTCCACGCTGGATGGCGAGATCCCGCATCGACCTCCCCGTCGGCTTGCGAGGTTCTCCAGCTAGGAATCTCACAGTTAGGGATAACAGACCAGCCGGAGTAAGTCCCGTTGGTGTCCCGGCATGTGTGGTAGTGTAGTGCATGTCTGGTAATGTAAAGGTTAAGGATAGGACAAGGACGAGGAAGGAAAGATCCCGTTTGGTGTCCCGGCATGTGTGGTAGTGTAGTGCATGTCTGGTAATGTAAAGGTTAAGGAAGGACAAGGACGAGGAAGGAAAGATCCCGTTTGGTGTCCCGGCATGTGTGGTAGTGTAGTGCATGTCTGGTAATGTAAAGGTTAAGGATAGGACAAGGACGAGGAAGGAAAGATCGCGCACGGTCGGGCGCGAGTAGTCAGGCTAGGTTGAGCGGGGAAACTCCCTACGAACTCGTCCTATAACCAAGGGACTTCCAAAAGATATGCTCTCGCAGTCACTTTGATAGAAGTTTACTACTAGACACTTCGTAAATATTTTCTCTAGTCAACGGGAACTATTTTCTTTAGTAAGTCTTCCGAGATTTTTCTCGTGAGAGTTTGGCTATGAGAGATGTGCCCTCCTGAAAACATCCAATATGTTTCGTGTGTTTGACACGCTAGTGCCCCGGTTGCTTTGCCAGTCTCCATCTGGTAGGAAAAGCTTTTATGGAAACCTTTATCAATCGTAGTGAATAAGCATAGACCGATTATCGTACACGTTATGTCATGATAGACGTCTAGTCAATCGAGAAATTGAACGGTGATGGCGATCCTCCCTGTACTCGGAGACAAGCGAGGTAAGAACGAAAATAAACATTATGCAAATAGTACGTATCTGAGTTCGCGGTTTGATTAAATTATTTTTTTAATTTATCGAGTAATAATTTTATTATATTATTGGGTGACTAGAGGCGCCACGTCCTTGGCACAGTTGCCAACATTTTGATCGTCATAGAGCAGGATCTCGATACATTTTTCCATGACGAGCGGATAGATTCTTCTCGACAAAATGCGTGGAGGTAGTAACGCACGGTCAACGCATGAAGGTGGTCACCCCACCCATGACTACAAGTTGGTCGGACTATCACCCAATCCGTGAAATGATGGCGAAATGTTTACAGTGATGGTGAGTAGGTACGCACTTGAGAGACTATCCGCGTGCACGAACTTCTAATCACTTCACAGAACGTAAAATTTACATTCTTAATAATAGAATAAGAAAGTACTACAATTTACACTAAAATATGTCTGGAAAATGGATGGAAGAGTCGTTCAATTTCTTTTTCCAGACTTGTCAAATTGATAGCAAAGGCAAAACCGAATATTAAATTCGAATTGATTCCTAATTTTCGAAAGAATAACGCGTGACGTAATCTGCAGCAATTGGCGTTGCAGATGTAATAACTTATTACTTTCATTATCATCATCATCATCATCATCATCCTCTTCACCATCTCGAACTTCATATTTATCGTTCTATTTGTGCTACATCCATCACGGAATATTTGCAACGTACACAGATCTGATTCATAACATTGGTAGCCAATTACGAATTTAAGAATACTGGATAATTATTCGCGTTATTAGCCGACAGACTCTTTTGCCTCCACGTGGCAGCCCCAACCCGTGCTTTGCGTTATTAACCCCCGCGCCGAGCGGAATGGGTCGCTCCGCAGGCGCTGTTTCGCTGTTCACTCGAAATCGACCGCCCCTCCTCGGGTCGGAGGCGAATCGCCTCTCGGTGATTATTGCGCCGGCGAGGGCCCTGGCGGGGGCCGGGGAGCAGGCGCTTCGTCGCGAGGCGAAGGCGAGCGCCGCGCGCTCGTCATATCACAATATTATGCGGACTCTCCGCGCCCGCCGGCAAATTGCAAAATTCCTCACGGCGGCGCCGAGCAGCGATTTGGAAGTCGCGCACCTCGCCAGGCGGGGACGGAGGACAGGAGGGAGCTAGGGTGGGCGAGGCGGTGATGTGACTGGGGTAGGGCGGGACGGATGCAAGAATGGAGGGGTGGGGCGGGGCGGGGAAGGGGCGGGCGGGGTGGAGCGGGGTGGCGGGGCGGGGCAGGGCGGGGCGTAAGCGGTGTTATGACAGTGCGGTAGTGGGGCGGGGGTGAGGGTGGGGTGGCGGGGCGTGACGGGTGCAAAAGCGGGGGGGGCGGGAGTGGGAGTGGTGGCGGCGGCGACGTCGACGGCCGCGGCGGTGGCGGTGGAGGCCGCAGAGCGCTGATTAAACCGCGTCTCGCCCCCACGAAATTTCCTCGAAAGCTACCTGTCCCCTCGCTCCCAGCTTCTTCACTCGCTCGCTGTTGCCTCCGTCCACTCCGTTCCCGCCCTGTCCCCACCCTGCTGTAGCCTCTACCCTGCAGAGGCAAGGGCCTCTCCGCGCCCGCCCTTGCAACACGCTTCCTCCTCCGCGTAGAGGTTATTTTCCCTCCGCGTTTTGGTTTCTCTCTTTCCTGAAATCCCTTACATCTTTTCAATTCTTCTTGGTCGAAATGTAGGTTTCCTTCCCACAGCTGTCTAGAACAAATCTTCTGTTTCTCTTTGCTTACAGAGGTTCTCTTTCTTTCTCCGTGGGTTTGCCCTTCTCTCTACCCTTCCTTGCGCACGGTGTTGCTGACGAAGGCGCACCTGGAGCGGCGACGTCGCCTGGGTGCTGCCCCATCGTTACTTTTCGCCTGCGCCCTCGCCGCAACGCCCGAGGCCCTGCTCGACATCGCTAAGCCCTTCAACTCCATGTGCCCCCCCTTCGCTTTGCCCTCGCATTTCGCTCTCGCCATTCGCCCAGCCTTTGCGTTCTCACTTCGCCTTCCCTTCTCACTTCCCTCTTGCTACCCCATTGGCCTCTTCCTACGCCCCCGCCCTTCACTATTCTCTCACATTTCGCATGCAACAGCATAGAGAAAGTATTGTAATACAATTGGAAAATAGTGATGCAACAGAATGGCACAAACTTTCTCGTGCTAATTCCTTATTCATCAGTGCGATCATATATTATCAGATAGTATCATCATTCTATCTTTTCGGGTTTGCCCCACTTTCTTCTCAGCTGCCATCTATTGGACCCTAAAAGTAACTTTTTACGTTTTCTCTATATTTCAGATTCCTAATTGTAGAATTTAAGTATGACATAAAGAATATTGTAGAAAAGTAAAATCTAATTCTAAATGCACATTTTCAGTGGAAAATTTGGCGCTGTTTTAACAAAATGTCGTTTAAGCGTTTCTGGAACTGCAGCTATTGTAGCTCGTTTTCATCCAAAACTTTCGATTTTTCGAGAAACTTAAGAAGAAATTATTTTATTGAATTCTACTTACAAATGCGATAATGTATAAGAAGTGCTCCAATGTAAATATTGAAATGTTTGCGAGAGCAGTGACTCGATGAAAGCAGCCTCCTGGGGTTGGCGTTGTGACCTGTCGGCGAGAACAATTCAGCGCAAATAATTGTTTTTCACAAGGGAGAGAAAAGAAGAAGAAGAAATAAAGATGCGAAGAAGAAAAAGGATAAAAAGAAGAAAAAAGAAGAAAAAAGAAGAAAAAGAAGAAACAAGAAGAAAAAGAAAAAGAGAAGAAAAAGCAGAAAGTTCCAAACACATTCAAGTGGTACGAACCAAAACCGGTGACGTCTGTTTGACTGAGTACAAAATTGTACGACAAACACATTCAAATTAATCGCAATATAGCGGCAAACAAACAGGGTACTATTGTTTTCCGGAATTTGGAGTAAAACGTGTCTACTTGTAGATGTTGCTGGGCTGTGCGATCAAAACGTCGTAACCAAGGAAGCAAATAAACGCCTTAACACGTTTGGAAATCAGGATCGGCGGAAGGAGCCAGCTCGTTTTCTTCGAAACTTAATGTATGGGAGAATCATACATTCGATACGTTATTGATTGATTGATTTTGTCGTGTTTCCGCGCACGTCAACTGGTTTGGTCATTAGTCCCGTTACTGTAGTGCATGTTTTTTCTGCGGAGATGGCGGCGATCTTCCCTCACTGGATGGCGAGATCCGGCGCCGACCTACCGTCGGCTAGTGGGTTTCCCCCTAACCAGGACTCCCCCACCAGCGGGGCACCGCCCCAGCCGGGACAAGCTCTAAGCTCCCGACCGGCTCCCGGAATATGTGGTAGTGTAGTGCATGTTAGTGTAAGTGTGTGTAAGCGGAGAGGATAGGACAAGGAAGAGGAAGGAAAGATCGCGCGCGGTCCGTGGCCCGTTTGTAGTGTACTACTCCGATATTGCTGCCGACATGCTGGTGTTGATCGGAGAAACCACGTAAAACTACCGATCAGAGCAGCCGGCCGCTAGAATTCTCCTCCAGACAGAGACTGAATTCGACGTAGCTGAAAAGCTAGTGTCGAAAATCCTGCCACTGTCAGGACTCGAACCTAGGACTTCCCGGTCAGAGGCACTGCAGTGGCATCAGTTGATGCACTAAGCTACCGCTCCCGGTGCTACGTTATCAATGTATATGTATTTCGCAATTCACATTAAAGGTTCTGCGCGGCAAAATTAATCAATTGCTTCATAATTGTTCAGTAAATCTTGTTAATAACTGACTCCAACAATCTCTGCACAAGGGGAGATTAGCATCCTGTTAACAAGTTGAGATTTAGAAAGAGAACCACCTTGCGAAGAAATTTCATCATGGAGGAAAACTTCTTTCCAAAATTGAAATGATTGAAGGCGTTGTCATTGTCAACAATAGTATTTATTGTTGACAATGACAACGCCTTCAATCATTTCAATTATGTAAATGTCAACTACACCTCACCACTGAATCAATATTCTTTCCAAAAGCTCGTTCTGGCACCTTCTGACAGCCGGGTTATTGAGATACGTACGAGCGAGTACCCCAAAAAACTGAATTATTTAAAAGGCGTTTTATACATTCAATTTTTTTACAAAATAATCTTATTCATTTCAAAATAGTCTCCATCACAACTAATATATTTGTTCCACCGGTGCTTCCAATATTGGAAACATTTTTGTAGTCATCTTTATAAGTGGCTGACTGCTCATCCTTCGGTTTTTTCTTTACATCTTCAATGTTGTCAAATCGGTGTCTTTTCATCTTCCTTTTCATGCGTGGGTATAGGAAGAAGGGTAATGAAGCCAGGTTAGGTGAGTAAGGTGCGTGAGGAAGCGAAACCATGACATATTTAGCCCAAAATTGGTTCACAGATATGGCTGTGTGTGCTGAGGCATTATCGTGATGGAACAGCCAGTCTTCTATCTGTCACAAATCGGGTCTTTTTTAACGAACACTATTGCGTAATCTTCTCAACATTTCTAAATAAAAGTGTGATTAACAGTGTGACCTGGGGTAGCAAACTCTGAATGAACTTCGCCCTTGGCATCAAAAAAGCAAATTAGCCTTGCTTTGATGTTTGATTTGACTTGACAACATTTTTTTGGACGGGGTGACAATGACGTCTTCCATTGGCTTGACTGTTGCTTTGTTTCTGGGTCGTAACTACAGCACCATGTCTCATCACCAGTAATTACCTTTGACAGAAAATACTGATCAGATCCAAGCTGTTTCAAAGCACGACATGTTTCAACTCGACCTTCTTTTTGATTGTCAGCCAGAGCCCGAGAAATAAACTTTGCAGCAACCCTTTTCATTCCCAAATCTTCAGTTAAAATTCGCTGAACCGAGTCCAAGATAACCCACTAATCTCTGACAATTGATCAATTTTGTCGACGGTCTGTGAGCACAAGCTCTCGAATATTTTCAACATTTTCGTTGATTCAGGCCGTTAATGGACGACCAGAACGAGGTTTGTCATCAATAGACTTATCATTTTTAAACCGTGCAAACTACTCGTTCACTTGAGTTTTTCTCATAGCGTCATCATTGTAAGCCGTTTTCAACATTAAAACACTTTCAGCAGCATTTTTTAGTATGAAACAAAATTCCACTGTTGCACGTTGTTGAGTTGAACTTGCCATCATAAAAAACGAAACAGGAACAAAACAGCGCTAACAAAAGCAATCGCTGCAAAGGAACAGAACAAGCCAGGTCGAAAACACAGGTGGCATTGAACTGCAATGAATTGCGCTACACGCGTCGAGTAGCGTACTACAAAGCTCCGCCCACGGCAATACTATTCCGTTTATTTTTGAGTACCCATTCGTATGTCACACACGTACGACAAACTGCCTACCCTCAATGGCGCCAGCGCTTATCGTTATTCAGAGGGGGCGTTTGAAATGCCAGTAAATGTATGACATTCCTTTATGTTCGCGAAAAAGATACATTGAATTCTCATTTATTTCAGTTTTTTCATTCATACCCCATACCTAAATTACAATTCACAATCTAACACCTCACACCTAACACGTTAATGTCGTAATATCCCGAAACTATAGATTTCTATTGGAACCATGGTTCATGGTTGGTATGGAACCATGACATATTTAGCCCAAAATTGGCTCACAGATATGGCTGTGTGTGCTGGGGCATTATCGTAGTGGAAGAGCCAGTCTTCTATCTGCCACAAATCGTGTCTTTTTTAACAAACACTGTTGCGTAATCTTCTTAACATTTGTTACCAACCATGGTTCATTTTCCAAGAATTAGAATAATTCCTCCACGATACTATTAGACGTTATCTATTTAATTGATCTATGCTCTCTCTTCTATTTATCTTTGAAATGAATTTCATGCATGCAATTTTGTTACTACGAACATTTCACCGTTTCCGCTAGATCATATTTCATCAACATTCCTACATTCACGTATCACGTCTTTGGACCTTATCAGCGAAGTGACTGAAGAAGAATAATGTATATAAGAGTAGTGAAAAGCCCCTTAATAATTTCCTGTCACGACAGTTTCCTTCAAAATTGGAAATACCGTCTGAGGAAGGGAGATTGGCAACCCTCGCTGCCAGTCTCAAAGGGAGAAACATAAGGGCGACCTTTTCCTGCCAGGCGCCTCGCCCTGGAAGGGAGGGTGGGAAGCAGGAGCAGAACGCTGCCTTTCGGTGGCAGGGGGTGGGGGGGGGGGGGAAAAGGAAGGGGGTGAAGTGGCGCTGACGCCGCGCCGTGGGCCGTTCATTTTTGGAAACAAATCTGGGTTTCATTTCACGGGCGCGGAGCAGCCCGTGGCTCGCGGGTGGGCTTGCCAGAAGAGAGAGCAAACGGAGGGCTGGCGGTGGCAGGCGCGAGGACGGGCGCACAAGGAGGGGTCGTGAGACCGGGTGCGAGGGAGGGGGTCGTGTGGGCAATACTGGGAGAGGGCGAGCACGAGGATGATGGGGGAATCTGTGAGGGAGAGCCGCCAGGGGGGGCGCGCGATCCGTGAGGACGGGAGAGGGTCGATGGGGACTGAGGGTGGGAGAGAGGAGAAGCGTGGACGTCGTGAGGACGATCTCGTCGTGAGCATGAGGACGAGCTAAGGGCGTCGTCAGGGGGGCAATAGTGAGGGCGGTCGGTAGTGAGGGCGGTCGGTAGTGAGGGCGGTCGGTAGTGAGGGCGGTCGGTAGTGAGGGCAGTCGGTAGTGAGGGCGGTCGGTAGTGAGGGCGGTCGGTAGTGAGGGCCGTCGGTAGTGGGGGCGGTCGGTAGTGAGGGCGGTCGGTAGTTCGGGCGGTCGGTAGTGAGGGCGGGCAATAGTGAGGGCGGTCGGTAGTGAGGGCGGTCGGTAGTGAGGGCGGCGGTAGTGAGGGTGGTCGGTAGTGAGGGCGGTGGGTAGTGAGGGCGGTCGGTAGTGAGGGCGGTCGGTAGTGAGGGCGGTCGGTAGTGAGGGAGATCGGTGGTGAATGCGGTCGGTAGTGAGAGCGGGCGCGATGGCGGGCGCGATGGCGGGCGCGAGGGCGGGCGCGAGGGCGGGCGCGAGGGCGGGCGCGAGGACTGTCGCGAGGGCGGGCGCCAGGGGTACGCCATGGCGCTAGGAGGCGAGGGCGTGACTTATCGAGATACGCGGTCCGCGCTCCAGCACGTCCGTCGCCCTTCGTCTGAGGGCGGTCCTGCGGGAGCGACGCCACCGCCCCGCGTGTTTGCTTGGGCGATGATGATGTGGTCGCCCTTCGCCGCCGCTGCGACGCCAGCCCGTTGGCATAAAGATGAACTTGTTAGAGCAAAGAACGCGCCTCTCGTTCGTTACATGGAAACACACACGCTCGTTGATTTCTTTTGGAAGATTTGAATCCGTATGAACGAGATCGATGGTATTAGTTTATCTATCAAAGCAAACATAAGAAGAAATTTCGTTATTAGCCGTGAATAAAGTAATGCGACAAAATTTCTAAGATGCCCTCGCCTTACGCAATTACTTTTATGAATGTTTATTTCTATTAAATTTTTTAAAATATAGGCTAATATCTTTAATTCGTTTCTGATGTCTTTTCAATATCATCTTTGGAAATTTTAGTTGTACCATTTGTTCTGTCAGTATCCAGCTCTCGCGTCCATACATATCTACGGAATCGTTCAGCGAAACATTCTAATGTACTGGCAATATTAACTGTCGAAGACAGAAAAAGAAGACGCCTGGGACCTAGCAGTCGCTCTCACAAAGCACTGAATCTCTACCATCGCACCTAGAGATGATATAGTTCTAAATGTGATATTGAGATACACCAAATAGTTAAAAGGGAAATTCGACTTAAATTTGGTATGCAGTAAATAATTTAGATATTAGAACCCGGAGATGAAAAAGGGTAATATTACACATTTGAAATATGACATATATGGTGGCTAGTTTGTGTTGACGAAAATCAAACGTAAAAATTACTATACGAATTTCAGGACTCTTGTCTGTTCGAGACTGAAAGCGATGAAAATATTAGACGTTGAATACTCATGCTAGCGATTGAACACAGTCATGATTTGGGACATATCTACTTTAGAATATAATTTTTTTATTAGATTTCGTCAGATGGAGTAGTTAAGAAGGAATAAACGAACAATGGTGACGTTTTAATTCCTATGCAGGAATTAGTTCGAAATGCGTAACTACGAATGGGAAACGCCAATTAACAAAGTTGATTATAAAAAGTTAAAAAGCTAGTGAAAAGGGAAGTGATATGCCTTTTCTGCCGAGAGAGGGGGAAGGAAAGAGAGAGAGAGAGAGAGAGAGAAGAGAGAGAAAGGGGAAGAGTGAGAGGAGAAGGGAAAGGGGGGTTGGAGACAGTGAGAGAGGGAGAGAGGGACAATATCTGCCGCGTTCTGCTAGTAAAATATAAATAATGTACGTAATGTAAATATTACGACTTGAGATATATTAAAATATATTAAAAAATATTACATTTTGTGTAATTTTGAAAAATCTAAAAGAATACATCGAACTGAAGTTAATGTTTTGTTATTCAGTTTCTTAGCACTCCCATACAAAAAGCTCAAGCAAAAAATTTGGAGTTGTTTTTGAGAAAATCTAGTTTTTAATATTTTTAATATATTTTTGGTTGCTCCTATTTACTAAAATACAGGAAAAGGATATTAAAAATTATAAATTAATCTTTAGACATTTTGTTTTAGGAAGATACCGAAAATCTTGGCAATTTTCGAAAGTTCAGAGCTTACAGTAAAAATAGGACTTACGCCATCTTTTTATGAATTTCTCTATCTTTCAAGAAATTAAAAAAATATGGAGCCGTTTTCAAAAATCAATCTTTGGCAATTTTCGAAAGTTCAGAGCTTACAGTAAAAATAGGACTTACGCCATCTTTCGAACGCGGTGTTCGCGGTTTATAGTTTAGTAAATTTTTTTATTTTGGTACAAAATTAGTACATTATTAGTACAAATATATAGGATAGTTGTTTTTGAATTTCCATAAAGTGGGGTACCACCTTCACGGAGGTGCCGCCAACGCGTCTCCCGAAGGACCGGTAGCCTCTATCCCAAACAGGCACTCTCCGACAGGTCGCCGTCTCTGCCGCGACAAAATCTCTCCGTGACGGACAAAGCAAGCCCGGCCCGGCCCGGCGCCATCTTCTGGATTCTCTCCAGTGTTGGACGTAACCCCACTGCCTACGCCAGGGGTGCAGTCGGTATACATAGGTGCTCATCGAGCAACTATTCTGCCTTCGGCAAGTCGACTACGTCGCCCAATGCAGACGGACTTTCAGTCCGTACATGACCGGCTGACCAACGCGAGCCAGATTCCGTGCTGTGCTCCCATTGAGACGCTACATCCGCGCCCTACCGTCGACAGACCTTGTGGGAGCGCGCATTTATTTGCGCCCCGGCAGTGCAACGCCTCAGGCACACCGCCTCACATCTCCAGCAACAAATGCACTGTTGCCCTTCAAACTGTGGTCCGTGAAGGTACGTGTAAGACCAATCCAGTGACTGTGGTTCTGAAGACAAGTCGCGTAACGGACAACGCCTTCCGTAAATGTGGTGCATTTTATGGACCCTATTCAAAATCCTCGTAAATAGCACAAACTAATCCTGCCCTTAGCAGATAAAGGGTAATCATTACAAATGGAAATATTGTAAAATTAATAATAAATAGTATGTGCAATGTGAGTAAGCTGAATTCAGACAACCCCTGCTTCTTCCCTCAGCCAGCGCCATCCCTCTCTTCCCCTCCGGGCAGCTCACGGCCCGGCGCGGCGTAAGCTTGTACAGAGAAGGTCCCGTTCAGTCCTCTAAAGCAACCCCTCCCTTCCTGGCCATTCGTCACTTTCTCTGTACACGTATTGAGATATACAAAATTTTCCTCTTTCTACATTTATTTCTGCTAAAGATCTTAGCGTCCGGCTTGCTGGGTCAATGGGTCACGATATATTATAATCCTTATTACCTCTATAATGGATTATAGGATCCGCTGACTATACAGCGCAGCTGGGAATCTGAAATAGAATGATTCTATTCCTAGTTCATTTCTGTTTGGATGGACTAAATGAAAGATCACTTTCTTTTCTAAAGAACAAAATTCAACAAAGTTTATTTTTAAGCTTTTAGCAAACAATTTAGTGAATTTACAATTTTTAGGCCTTTGATCAAGGTATCTTTCAATCTACAATTTATACCGCGGTTAACTTATCTTTTCTTCGTTGATGTCCCTCGTAGACTTCTCAGTCGAAATATCTTGAGCTTGCCGTAGTCCAAAGTTCCACGAAATCCTCTTCTGCCCCTATCCAAGCTGGTCTCAAACTATCAAAATTATCAGTCCCGATTACGTCCTATGACATAGTCCCGAACTCGATTACCACTCCCGACAAAGTTCCAATTTATACATCAATATTGCTTCCACATCAAAATATCTGCAATATAATTCACTGTCCTAAAATTTCACTGATAACCCAATTCTATCTCGATTGTACTCGTTCCTCTCACGAACCTACGATCAGTTCAGAAGCGTTTCGAGCAGAATGAAATCTTCCTGCATGATTCATCCCTCGAAGACTTCGTATTAAACTACCTTCATTTTTTCATAACATTTGACCTCCTTCTCTCACCCAGCCAATTCATACGTTTGTTATATTTTGGTGTAGCTGACCGTCTAAACTTCTTCGCCCAATCCCAAATTTTCTACTTTCGGCACCAAGCCATCTCTTAATGCATTTAGAAAAAACAAAAACTACATTGTTTATTCACGGTCGTTGCTAAGCTCTAGCTCTCGTGATATTTCTATGCATGTGCCACCATATTGTCTACAAATAAATGTTAGTTTATTTTAACGTGACATATCGGTATGTCACACGTATTGACGCGTATATCCCTTATGAACACTACTTTTAGTAATATTTATTTTAAATATATTCAGCCCCCAGCTATTCTCTAATGTGATTACTATGTAAATAACCATGTGACCAACTAGGTTCCCTTCTAATGTAACAATGCGTCTTTGTTTATTTACAATCTAATATCTAATGTTTAGCTTATATAGCTCGCTCAGTAATTTGTCTATTAATATCGAAGGGGATTGATGGAGAAACAGACAATTTATAATCGTGGATTGACAGAATCGTCCATACGGAATTTCGATGATTAAACTATTACGTAAGGAGTCTTTTTCTTTACTGTGCATTTGAATCATTGGAATAACAACCAAGAAATTACAACAGATTCGTTTTTCTGGAAGACGATATAATGCTAGTTATTTCTCAAGACTTACAAACTCAATTCTTGCTGTAATTTTGTCCAAAACAAAAATTACAATACCAATGACAAAAAATATATTTTCACTATTCATTCCTCTAAACTCAGACATTCTTTGCTTATTTCATCTATACATGGCCAAAGTTCTCCAATTATTCTTAAATTATCTTAACTTACAAACTAAGAACATTAGTTGATCTTCAAACATGTTAAAATATATCTATCAGTTTATCACATCCCTATTCGAGTCATCTGCCTGCTTGAACGACAATTGTAGCCTTCCCTCCTCCCATCGGCGATGCCATATCATCTTCTGCTTGCTCTCGTCTTATTCCATTTTGTCCATTACAATTTTTAAAATATTTACCTAATCTTCATAATTAAGCGCGCAACTCATAACTACATACGATCACTGCTTCACATTCTGCTCTTCAATCGTTGTGTCTTCGATCAAAACACGCATCGATCTCTCTTCTACGAAAGCCCCCATCCTTCTGTGCAGCAAGCTGTAATACCCGCCTTTCAATTGTCTTGTGCTATGTGCAGTAATATCTCAAATTCGTTTTTTCTTGATCTATCTGCGCACTTAACCACATTGTATAATGTCCGTCTTTCTTCCAATTATCTATCTACACATTTTGTATAAACTGTACTATTTGCATATCATTGTTTACTCTTTGCATCCGGTCTCCTCGCGATTCTTTAATTAATTTTTTTATTCACAGAAATTTCTCACGTGTCCAACACTAAATTTACTACTAAAATTACTACTATTCCCCGTTGTTTTATTATTATTATCATCCTTCGTATTATTCTCCCGTTATTTATATTTTTATTAGACGGTAACGTTGACATCCATTGTTGTCTATGTGACATATTCGTCTATAAGCATCTTTTTAATAGTGAGTTGTTATTGCATTCAAATAATCTATTAACAGTATAATTGTTAATACTTACGAATGAGAATTATAATTTTCCTTCAAGTCAAATAACATTTGACTCGTCATTAAAAATATGCAAACAATGTGATTGGAAGTTTTAATATTGGAAAATTAGATTCTATTAAGAAATAAATCTTCAATTTCATGTGAAGGTGATGGACAGGTTTGAACAAATTGGTCCTTAGTCACCGTACAACTAAAAGGCGTAAATTACTAATATTTTCAAAAACGTATAAACAAGGTAATTAAAGACATCATATTGAGGAATAAATTGTAGTGTATAGAAAATCCCTAGTTTTAATAGTCGATGTAATGGAGGAATTCCATATAAATTGGACTTTTGGAATTTTTCAAATTCCCGTTTTTTAGATGAAAACTAAACCCACGCCATATTATTAAGCAAAAATAGCTTTATTTGGGGAAAATTCTCAAAGAAAGAATTTTAGAACTGTTTTGAAAACAACTTGCTTACGTATTTTATTTTAAATTATAACTATTTACTCAAAATTACTCGAAAACTACTCTTATTTTGAAAATATTGTATACGCCATTTATTTAAAAATCTAGTCATGAAAAATACTTTTATTAAAAAACTCTCCATCATTAATATTGGTGTTGTGAGAGGTAGTTCTATTTTTATTTTACATTTTAGAGTTTTGGAAAATTCAGGGTCAGTGAAAATCACATCTGGGCGAGTTTTATAACTGTATTTGTTTATATAATCAAGCTACAAATTCAGAAGAAAAAAATGCAGTCATTTTTTGAAAATGACGAGGTTTTAAGTAAAGCCTCCAAAATGTCTAAGTCCCGACTGACAGTCAGGCAAACGTACGAACAGACCAATGTTTCAAGAAAGAAAGAAAACATTTAGGGTACCAGGGTGCCCCAAAACGTGCATTTCTATGAAAATTTTGCCGTCTATATTTTGGGCATTACATAACATTCTCTACACTGTAGTATAGGGAACATAAATGAATAAGAGAATGTAAAAGAGAAGGGAGAATAAAATTTCTGATGACTACTCATTAACTTCCACGTTAATTATACCTGGATTCCGGAACATTTCACAGCTGTGAGAGAGGCCGCGAATCGTCAGGCGCAGTCAGCTAACAAAGTTGTTAAGTGTTTACTATTGGAATGTGATTAACAATTAATTAGTTCGGACGAGATTGAACCTCGTTTTCAAGAACTCGTGCTCGTTTCTCCTAAAATAAATAAGCATACTGATCTAATGGAAACACTATAGCACAAGTGCAAATTGATGAAGCTCCTTCAATTTGTTTACCACAAAACGCTCGACATTCCGTATCAATGTAGCCGTACAATAGATTTGGAGGTCAATTTTGCATTCGGTCTATTCAGTTTGCCGTGTGAATGCTCTGGGTGATGACTATGCTCGACAGAGCAGCTTCGAAAGTCAAATTTACCGGCGAGGAAATTGTACACCACACCTCTCTCTTCAAAGTTGCAAATTCTAGACGTTTATTATAAATGAGGCGCTGGGACAAAAAATCAGGCAGGTAACATTTGCATCAAAATGAGTTAAATGCACATTGGGATAGACCATAGAGGTATTTTAAGAGGAAAGTCAGCTAAGTAATCCTATTGTTCTGTACTTTAATAGTACATAAAACTTAAATCATAATAAAGATCATTCTGTAATTTTTATCGAATATTCCACTACCAAAGCAATTTCCTCTAAACCAGGGATTCCTGTGGGGTCGATATCGAACCCCTGAGAGTCGATTAAATTTTGAAAGGGTCAATGATGCTCAAGGGAGTGAATGGCGTCGATTGTCGACCATGAACTGACGATTGATCGGTATAATCAAGATTCCATTGATTATAAAACTAGTGGTGCTACAAGAGTCGATTACTTGAATTTAAATGTATTGACGATGTAAAGTATATACGTGAAAATTTCGAAAATCTCCATCCACTCGAAATTGTTATATTGAATATAGATCGATTTATCTTCAACTCCCGATAGCCGTCAAATTGCCTGTTCCCCAATAGCTCCTAAACTGTGCGCTCGGTGTGTCGACTTGTTTTGATTACATCATCTTATCTCTCTTCCGTGAAATCATGGACGCTCTCTTTGCTTAAAAGCGTTAGTGTTCATCGTATGTGAAGTGTGGAAGTTAGCAGCCGGTTATGGAATTAAACGCTTTCTGAACTGTTATCTTACGACGAAAGGCAGCTCACGAGTGAGCAATCAGAATTTTCGTAATTATTTTGATGTCGATTGCATATATTCTAATACTGTATGGATATTATTAGCCAAGCGAATGCGTATAGTTTTGACAATTCTGTGTTGGCAACAGTGCGT
The DNA here is from genome assembly GCA_964035755.1 of Teleogryllus oceanicus. Lineage (NCBI taxonomy): Eukaryota > Metazoa > Arthropoda > Insecta > Orthoptera > Gryllidae > Teleogryllus > Teleogryllus oceanicus. Next base: position 199,545,338 of record CAXIVR010000002.1, read on the forward strand.
TGCTCCTTCTTGGTTGAATAGGACGCTTTCAAATAATAGCTGAGTGTTAATAGCGCAGGAAATGCATTATCTCACAATTACGTAGCTGTTTTCAATAACGCGAGAAAGTATGTGCTATTGTAGCACCACTAGGATTTTAATGCAAAGTATTTCCGAGCATTAGAATTTTACTTAATTTCATGAAGTTCTTTAAAAATTGTAATTTTGCATTATTTATTTGATTTGATTTATTTGGTCAAATAACAGTAAAACTGTGCATGACGTACAGGGAGACGATTATTTTGAATGAAATAGTGTCAGTCTCCAAAATTTGACATAACTTCTCAAGTAAGAAAACTCCACGTTTTTGACCATTTTGTACGGAACAAGAATATAGCCCTAAATCCTACAGCACAGTTTGTAGTGAATTTTCAAAAATTTCACAAAATTTAGACGATCGTCCTTATCGGGTGTAATTAGGGGCGTTGCAAGGAGAGAACAATGTATTTTAATTCTTTTTCATCACTATCACTGAAAAGTTAAAATGAAATACAATTTTTTTAATGTATAACCGACCTCGAAATAAAGAAAGAAGGAAAGTAAAAATAATTTTGAATTTACAGTTAGTCTTTGGAATTGCAAAATCACGACTTATAAGTATTTGAAAAAATTAAATGGATTTTCAAAATTATTTTTACCTTAAAATTGCTTTTTTATATCGTGCTCGGTTGTATATTCATTTTATTGTTATGTTATTCTGTGTCTACTTGGCACAACAATTGCTTAATATAATAAGATAAGACGCGATATCACCAAAATGATGTCAATTATATCCAGAATCATCAACACTTTATACATGCAGAGTACGAAATTCCCTTTTTATTTCGCAATAAAATTGTGTTAATGAATATTTGAAATTATTATATTTTGGGGATATTTTTATTTAAATAAAATATCCACTCTTACATGAGCATGCTTTGCGTGAATGTTAAACTTGAACTATATTATGTATTGAAGTCGAGTGGTCAATGACCAATGGTATCGATAATGACCAATGACGTATCTTCCTTTCCCTGCAAATGTGTAGCGAAAAGAAGAGGGGTCAGTTGCTTCGTTCTTGGATGCCTGCTCGGAACATATTAGCAGTTGGATCTGTTGTAGGAACAACAAAGTTGACCCCTCTTCCTTGGTTCCTACTAATTTCCATTTTGTGACTCGTGTAAAGAGATTGAGTGTGAACCTTAAGAGTCTCATCAATGCATAAGTATTTATTCCAATTGCGTGCTGCGACTCCTTACGAGTTTTGAAACTTTCAAATCGATGTATTTTCCGTTTTCTTTTAGGTCTTTAAAGGTCCGGAGCTCATGGTTTTAATGTGTGGTTTTCAACTAGTTTTCTAAGCAGATATCAGAACAGGTTTTCCCTATGTTATCTTAGTAGAAAAACGCGAGTTTTAAGGTAATTACCAGTGAACTGCGTGAAGAAAAATATTAAACGTATTTAAGTGGGTACAAGTAGCTCAATTTTGTGAGATTTTCAAACGTGCCTAGTAAGTAACTTTATTTTTAAAAGTGAATTGCGTTAATGACTTCCTTGATTTCTTTGGATCGGGTTTCTGTAAGAACATAAACAAATATAAGAATCTACTCTTTAACGCGTAAAATAGTGTCATCGTACATTTGCTAGATAATTGTGTATTCGGTGAATGTTAAAACGTTATAAAATTAAGCATAAACTCATAGAATAAGGAAGTAATTATTGCTTTTTGTAAAAATAGTGTTACAAATCTGAAGTCCTGACTTTGTAAATTCCATGAGCTGATGAAACATTAGATGTTGGAAGGGCACTACCGGTAGCGGTAGCTCAGTGCATCAACTGATGTCACTGCCGCGCCTCTGACCGGGAGGTCCTAGGTTCCCACTCCCCACGGCGGCAGGATTTTCGACACTAGCTTTTGAGCTAGGTCGAATTCAGTCGCTGTCTGGAGAAGAATTCTAGCGGCCAGCTGCTCTGATCGGTAGTTTTCCGTGGCTTCTCCGATCAACACGAGGCGAATGCCGGAGCAGTGCCCTACTAAACGGGCTACGGACCGCGCGCGATCTGTCCTTCCTCTTCCTTGTCCTGTCCTCTCCTCTTACACACACTTACACTAACATGCACTACACTACCACATATTCCGGGAGACAGGTCGGGAGCTTAGAGCTTGTCCCGACTTGGGCGGTGGCCCGCTGGTGGGAGAGTCCTGGTTAGGGGGAAACCCCACTAGCCGACGGTAGGTCGGCGCCGGATCTCGCCATCCAGCGGTGGAAGATCACCACTATCTCCCGAGAAAAAAACATGCACTACACTAACGGGACTAATGACCGAAGCAGTTGACGCGCCCGGAAACACGAAAAAATCAATGAATCAATCAATGGAAGGGGACTTGAGCCTTATCCTTTCCATATTCACAACACAACTCTGGATGCCGCGAGTTGGGGAAATTAAAGGGAAGAGCGAAGGAGAATCCAGGAAAGAGTATTTCGTGTCCATCATGTGCGTCGTTAAGCTTACGTGGTACATGATTTTGTGCAATTGGCGTTTAATTTCCGTTCACTTCGTCGAAGTTCGTTTCTATGAAGCTAGTTTAATTTTTACAAAAAACATTTCGCATTAAGAAAGTAAGTTGGGAATGACCGTGTACTTCGTTTAGGTGTGCAGAAGTTAAAAACGTTAATTAAGAATAATTTTTTTAGAATAACTTCTCCAGCTCCGATCATTAATAAGTGATTACGTGAGGGTCAATTGTTAATTCTATGGTTTTTTATTTTTCCTAGCATTCGCACCAATATTTCACATAAAATGATTCGACGTTTTATGTGGTAATCTTACGTCTTAATGGAGCCGTTGGTAACGAAATGTCTACTAAGGTACAAGGACATTGTTTTAAGAATCCATCCCTTACTTTGGCGCGCGATAACGATCTCGAGGTTTTGGTGGTAGCAATTGTATTTCTTAAAGCGCGACGCAGAAGATAAAGAGCTTGAATTAATTATAATTTCATCACAAATTTGTTCGCGAATTAGCAAAACATCAACTTATAGTTATGTACGAAATATTTATTTTTAGAGGAAAAAAAGTTTAATTACAAACTGTTTTGAATGACATATGTGGCCAATATAGCATACTACGTTCGTACTTTCTTGAAATTATCGGTCCTCTCCGCTCACAAATATTTATTTCAGCCTAAAGATTAAAATGCTATCTAGTAATTAAATATAATTATTTTCTACACACTGGTCTGGAATGTTCCGTCAGGCGCATTTCATCCTCCGTGGATCTCTTGTTCGTAGCGAACGTTACGTGTCCTGGACGGAGCACGGCCCCGACCCACAGGGCCTCCGCGACCTCCGCGTGCGGTTGTAGAGGGCACCGGGAGCGGTAGCTCAGTGCATCAACTGATGTCACTGCAGCGCCTCTCACCGGAGGTCCTAGGTCTGACGGCGCAGGATTTTCGACACTAGCTTTCAGCTAGGTCGAATTCAGTCGCTGTCTGGAGGAGACTTCTAGCTGTCGTTTAGTTTTCCGTGGTTTCTCCGATCAACGCCAGGCGAATGCCGGAGCAGTACCCTAACAAACGGACCACGGACCGCGCGCGATCTTCCTTCCTCTTCCTTTTCCTATCCTCTCCATTTACATCACACACACACCACACTAACATGCACTACACTACCGCATATTCCGGGAGACCGGTCGAGAGCTTAGAGCTTGTCCGGGCTGGGGCGGTACCCCGCTTGTGGGAGAGTCCTGGTTAGGGGGAAACCCCACTAGCCGACGGTAGGTCGGCGCCGGATTTCGCCATCCAGCGGGGAAAGATCACCGCCATCTCCTGAGAAAAACATGCAATACACTATCGGGACTAATGACCGAAGCAGTTGACGCGCCCGGAAACACGACAAAATCAATCAATCATTGTAGAGGGCCTTGGATGTAGACCGGGCGGCCCTCAACCCACCCTCCCTGCACGAGGCACACGGAGGCCGGCTGAGAGCGCACCCACCCTATTGCGTTGGCAGCACTGGGTGGGTGAGGCCACAGTACTTCCACAACGCTTCGTTGCCTGTCCAGAGCACCCGCCCCCGGCCGCAAATGCAGCGGCGACCTAGGCCTTCACATAGTTAAGTGTGGCCCGCACAGTTTGGAACTCCCGCAGACAGCGACGCCCGTTGAGTGAGCTAGGATGTGAATTGCTGGGGGAAATACGAAAAGTTATTTTAGAGCATGGAGTATTTTGTAACGTTTAAATAATATAAAGGATTCCACTAGTAAACTATAACTAAAGATTATTAGTTAAAAATTCAGAGGACTTTTCAAAAAAATTAAATTTGGTGCAATGTAAAATTTTATTACAGTAAATTCATACTGTTAAATAAAATTTGAGTTACGCTCTCCGAATTGAAAGGAAAATTATTAGATAGAAGGAAGATTTTGAGCTCCATTGCCTCTTATTGCTAAAGACTCATCAGCCAAAATCGTTTTGCTCACAGGGACACTGACTAGGTGTAGTTATCGGGTGGTTTAAACTCCCTTGTGCAGTTGCTCGCTCCGTCCAATTAGCTTACGCGTTGTGTCGAAAACGTGTCCCGTTGTTAGATTTAATAACAAAGTGTAAGCGAGTCTTAGTTTTCCTGAATTTGCCCGTAATAAGCAGAGACCTTGGGAATGTTGGTATATACTGATTCCACTTGTGAAAGAGGTTGCACGAAGTAATTGTCCCATTAGATCTGAGTTTGTAGCCAGATTTTAGCTCAAATGAGCGTTCTGTAGGTAGGGGTGACGTATCAGCGCGGAGTACTGATGTGTTCTGAAACTCTCTTCACAAATGAAATTCATTTATTGCTGTATTTAAAGGTTTCTTCAAATTATCTTTTTCCTATTTGTACTGACCCTCCACTCTCCCTTTGCTAAATGAACATTTAAAGCACTCTTGCAGCATTTTCTCAAGATGTTCCAGTAATTCCAGCAGCATCTAATGGGGTTCTTTACTCAGATCGGATACGTGCGTAACCGCATGTTGTGTTCGACGCCTACAACCTGGGCGTTGCCGGTCTCGACGACTAGGGCACATCGCGCTCTAGAACACATGGGGTGGTTTCGGTCGGTCGAGCATTGAAACTCGCATCGAATGTTAGGCGCAGGAGTGAAGGCCCCCCAGAACGGTAAGTTGTGGCTCTTGCGCGCAGTGTGCGGTTCTTGAACCCAGATTCTGCATACTGGTTTTGATACTGAATATTCCAAAAATTAAGTTTTCATGTGTGTATAATAATTTTTATTACAGGAAATATTCGTTATTCTTAAATATAGGTTTAGAATAAAATTTAGGTTCATTGGCAAATACGTTTTGACATTGCCCTAATAATTAAAAAAAATAATTTTGTGTTGTTTAAAGTTGCACAGGTGCTGCTCCCTTTCTATCCTGGACGTGGATAGCCAGATTTTGGCTTCGAATGGAGGTTTTTGGACTACGTTAGACTAAGTTTGTTAGGTAGGGGTGACCCGACATATGCCATGTGCCTAGTGTACTAAACTTTCGGCAATGCGAATTGAATTCATGATCACTACTATTATTTCAATCCTTTGACGTCAGTATACCTAGATAGTAATAATAGCAGTGCTAAATAGTAATAACGTTTTAGTGAGGAAACCTGGTTGATTGTAAAGTATGAATCGATGAGCTTGGGGGTTGCGCATATGTGAAATGATTCCTGGTACGTGGTTTTGGGTCTAATATCTAATTTCGGTTTTCAGGAAACTTCTATTACTCCAAACAATGTATCTGGCCGCAATATCATCGAAGCGACTTCTCTTAAACTTGATCCTGAAGGCGGAAGTCTTATTATTTTCTTTTTGCGTTTTTACAGTGATTTTCGCTTAATTTTCGAATTCGCATTTATTGAAATGCGATTTGGGATTCGTATTTGTGGGAATATGCTTATAGAGCCGAAAGCGCTCTTAAATAGTGATATTCGCAGTTGTTGCAGGTATAGAGCCAAAATGCTGATGGACCCTTTGTAGATCTCTGGGCGTGGACTGCTGTCGGAGGACGCCGCGCCGGTCTCCGTCAGGCTGAGCGGGTGGCTCGTCAGTGCACGATTGACTACATGAACGTTGACGACGAAGGTGACGATGGTGAAAACTGAGAGAACTATGACGAAGAAGGCTGTGCGGGTGACTACGGTGAGAGTGTGGCCTTTCTAGGATGTGTGAATCAATGTTAACTATCGCCGGTACCATAATCAACAACGGTTCCTGAGGATCATCGTCACCAATAGAGTCTAGAGAGAAACTCTATACAATTAGAAGTACATAGGAACTGGATGGAACAACTCTAAATACACGGAAATTAAAGATAGGTCTTCAAAAATTTTAATTTTATTTTCGAGATTTCATTTACCTTCTTCAATTAACGGAACATTTTTTAATGGTGAAAAAAATTGGCTAATCTTTCGGATTATTAAATTAAAAATTCGTTTACTTTAAATGTTTAATTTAGAATCTTATGTCAAACAAATTAGTAAATACATTTTTTGAATACGAATCATTTATTAGAAATGTGAGAAAAAATTGGTCAATTTTCTATTGATGTGAGTGCTAAATGGGGTGCTTTTACTTTATTTTTCTGGGATCTAACTTTTCTATCACCCAAAATTATGAAAAATCAAATTTTGCACAAACCTTCCCATTAGAACTGTAATTTTCAAGAGAAGGTAGCAACCCTTCAAGAAGCTATTATTTTAGAAATTTTAATGTTAATATCGCAATTGCTAATGTTTCGATATTTATTTCGGTTCAGATAATGAAAAACTTCAGGAGAAGTTCACAATTTAAAATACTTGAGGAAGATGCCAACATCCCATGTAAAAATATTGTGAAGTAGAAATTTATGTAAATATGTAACATTTAGAAAATATTCTAGCTAGTTATTATTAAAAATTATTATTTTACATCAATATTTTTAAAATATTAATACCAATCTTGAAAATGGAAAATTTTTATTTTAAATTAAAGTTCAAAATAATCCATGGTATAATTAATATACACGAGGTTGATCCAACCTTATATGTAAATATGAAGTATACTCAGTGTAAGATGTTAGCCATTAATGGAGACTTAATTCAATTGATGAATGAAGCATGTATGCAATTGAACGACGTGAACGAATAACTAATTCGAACCAAGAGCTTTGGGTGTATGGTAAAATGACTGTCATTCTAATATTGTCATTAAAATTAAATGTGATTCTAATGTGAATTGTGTATATTTTAGCAGTATATTTTAACTTCCTCTATACCTACGTATATACGGAGTAATATAGGTAGTATAGAGAAAGTTGTGTAATGCTGCGGAAAATCGATTTCGAGACTTGAACGGAAATATGTTTTGGGGTCCCCTGATACCGAAAAAATGGTTTTTCTTCAAAACGTCTGTCTGTCCTGGTTTGTGTGTGGTTTGTGTTTGTGAAAACAATCATGTGAAACATATTATTAATATTATTATTTATTACAGTGTTATCTACTTTGAACTACTTATATTGAAGTTTAATAATTTTAAATTGCACGTAATTTATTTACATGGAGAATTTTCTTCTAACACTCTTCACACATCATCGCAAGTCAGTTGATGTTATAAGGTTAAAATTTTATTACCAATTGATTAAAAAAAATTTAATTACAATTTTATTAATTTTATTCTTGGAACGTAATCAATTACATATTTATTATATTAATTTTATAATATTTTAGTTAGTTCTAAATATTGCTCTTGTAGTTAATTTAATAGAGAAGAAGTACAGAGGCATTTGAAAGGCGAAAGTGGCTTCCACTATGCTCGTGGAAACTCGCTTCCTGTCAAGTGCTTTTAGTATCATAAGGGCACTCAGTCGTACAAACATGCCCAACGCATTCCATACAGTTCAGTCAATTAATAACTGGATACTGAGCTTGTATTAATTTATTTATTATGCATTACACACTTTTTGAGTTATCGTTTCCAATCGCTGGTTCAATCACGAGTCAAGGGCAGACGTACTCCTTCACATATATTGTTTATTTATTTTTCTGTGACCTCTCTCTCTCTCTCTCTCTCTCTCTCTCTTTCCCTCTCTTTCTTTCCCTCTCTCTTTCTTTCCCTCTCTCTCTTTCCCTCTCTTTCTTTCCTTCTCTCTCTCTTTCTCTCTCTCTCACTCAGGATTTTAAGGTCCGAAATAAAATTATATTATCCAGAAATAAGTAAAGAGACCATCTCCATACTTGCTCTGTATTGATACAAACAAAATTGGAGGAAAAGCTACATATGGGCCCTTAACCTAACCTTTATTAATAATATTTAGTAACAATGTAAAATGCATAAATTCGATCTGGTTGGTATATCACGGTCACTTTGTTATCATGATTATATTCCAGTTTTTATTAGAATAGTAATTTACATTTTATTTTATGAGTCAATGTGGCCTTTAATGAAGTAACAGAAGGGTCGTGGGTTCAAATCCCGCCCGGGGCAGAGATGTTTGTGTGCCCGTATACCGTTCCCGTTACCCCCAATGTTACATATCGTGGTTGTTATAAGACTTAAGTAGTTGACAAACGACCTTTGATAAGTAAAATAAGTCCTGTCGATCCATTTTGAATGTGTGCTGAAGGAAGAGGGTTCGCTGCAGGTTTTCTCGGGTTTCACGCGTTTCCTTTGTCCTTCATTCCACCATTACAAACATTATTCACAATTCTTCATAATCACCCATCCATCAAATTGATCACTCAAATTGTTCACCTCCTGTGCGGTCGCAATGCTTAGCCATTGACATCATTGATTGATTGATTTTTTCGTGTTTCCGGGCGCGTTAACTGCTTTGGTCATTAGTCCCGTTAGTGTAGTGCATGCTATTTTCTCGGGAGATGACGGTGATCTTCCCCCGCTGGATGGCGAGATCTGGCGCCGACCTACCGTCGGCTAGTGAGGTTTCCCCCTAACCAGGACTCTCCCACCAGCGGGGCACCGCCCCAGCCGGGACAAGCTCCCGACCGGTCTCCCGGAATATGTGGTAGTGTAGTGCATGTTAGTGTGAGTGTGTAAGGGGAGAGGATAGGACAAGGAAGAGGAAGGACAGATCGCGCGCGGTCCGTGGCCCGTTTGGTAGGGTACTGCTCCGGCATTCGCCTGGTGTTGATCGGAGAAACCACGGAAAACTACCGATTAGAGCAGCCGGCCGCTAGAATTCTCCTCCAGACAGCAGCTGAATTCGACCTAGCTGAAAAAGCTAGTGTCGAAAATCCTGCCGCCGTCAGGACTCGAACCTAGGCCCTCCCGGTTAGAGGCGCTGCAGTGACATCAGTTGATGAGATTTAAATCATGAATACTGAGAAAGCAAAGTACAAAAATAATGTTTAGTAAAACGTGAAACTATAGGTGGTGAGCGCCTGTTCTTCAATAGTCAAAGAGTCTCGATTTCAACGATAACTTTATCTTAATGGGTGAACTGTGGATGTAAATAAGAGGTAATACTATCAAAACATATGTGTACTTGTATTTTATTAAATAATGTATAAACTATTCAGATATAGATAATTTATATTTAATTTAAGGGGAGTCCTGATGGCGGCAGGATTTTCGAACTAGCTTTTCAGCTAGGTCGAATTCAGTCGCTGCTTGGAGGAGAATTCTAGCGGCCGGCTGCTCTGATCGGTGTTTTCCGTGATTTCTCCGATCAACACCGGGCGAATGCCGGAGCAGTACCTTAACAAACAGGCGACGGACCGCACGCGATCTGTCCTTCCTCTTCCTTCCATCCTCGTCCTATCCCGTCCCTACACACACACACTTACACCAACGTACACCACTCTACCACACATGTCAGGAGACCAGTCGGGGACTTGAAACTTGTCCCGGCTGGGGCGGTGCTCCGCTGGTGTGAGAGTCCTGGTTAGGGGAAAACCCCGCTAGCCGACGGTAGGTCGGCGCCGGATCTCGCCATCCAGCTGGGGAAGACCACCGCCATCTCCCGAGAAACAAGCATGCACTATACTAACGGGACTAGTGACCAAAGCAGTTGACGCGCCCCGAAACACGAAGAAAGAAAAAAAACAACTAAGCACCGCGCCTGGCCCTCAAGGTCCCGCTGCAGAGCGCTCCGCGTCTCATTCGGCGAGCGGCAGGAAGGGGAGGCGGCGTTCGCGGCACGCGCCACAGGCGGCGGAGGACGCGCGCGGCGGCAGTCCTCCCCTCCTCCCCCCGCCCGCCTCGCCCGCTCCGCTGCGCGCCACCCGCGCGGCGCGGCTGTCGTCCGCGCTGCCCGCCGCCGCGCGCCGCCGCCGCCGCCGCCACCGCGCGCGCGCGCCGAGCGGCGCCCGCCGCAGTAGCGGGCGCCCGCCGCCCGACCGCAGCGCTGCCGACCCCGCTCCGCCGCCGCCGCCGCAGGCCCACCGCCTCCGTCGTCCTCGTCGCAGCCGCCGCCAGCGGGACGCCGCCCTCAAGGTAGGCTCCGCACCTACATTGGCGCCCAGCTCATGTGGCCTTCATTGGTGCATGTTTTCGACAATCTCCCATGGAATCCGAACAACAATGTTATCGACACGACAATGGTATTCGAGTAACAACGTTTTTTTAAAAATATTTTAATTTTAATTTTTTTAAATACAATTTTATGGCTCATTGTTCGTCGCCCTGAGGTATGCAGAGCGTCCTCCCCGCTCCAGCATCGACGTGACGGTCTGTTCACGGAAAGACGGAAGTGAGCGTTCGCGAGGATTCCGACGGTCTCCTAATCCATTGGTACACAATCTCATGGCAAGAGTATTTGCGTCATTTTCCCATGCCATTAAAAACAAACTTATTCACGATCGTTTATTGTTTTTTGGTGTATTCATTTTCGAGGTGCTTTTATCGTTGATAAATTCACCAAGACCTAATTGTGGTGCTGGTGGCCGCACTCCGTGGGATGTCAGGCAAGGTCAGCGTGGTTCGGAGACAGCCGCTCGGCGGAAAGTTTCCCCTCGGAGAAAAATGACGCGGTTTACTCCGCAATTGTGTACTCAGTGATTGTTTCCAGTGTCACAACCAAATTTTTCCTATAAATAGGGGTGAAAAACTACTGTCCTATCGACTTAACGTTTCTAATAAGATAAAAAGTAAGAATAATAATTATTTTTATCTTAATTTTTATTTCTTAATGGATTTGTATTGATTTATAATCACTTACAACTTCCCCCTTGCCTCAGTGCGTAACGGATGGTTCTGTTTTGTGGCCGCTAGATTTTCTTTTAGTTTCGAAAGTCTTGCATGTCAATACACGTACTCGTCATACTAAATATTCTCTCGTGACATACCGCCTTAAGGAGGGTTGTATGCACTTCCCAAAAGTGAGAACTCGTCAACACAATCTTTGATCTCTTGAGGGTAATACGTTAGTGACGCTGAATTCTTTATTAAAGGCGAAGAATAGAAAGTTATGCTTGGATGCAAAATCAGTAGGTACGCGTGATGAACATTATTTCCTTTAAAAAAATGTAATTATTTTTAAAATTTTTAAATTATCAAATTATTAACGTTTTCATTATTATTTTTTGGCAAGACATCTCTTTTTCAATTTCGAGCCGCCATTTCAGGTGTCAGCTCCGTGCCCGCATGTCAGCCCTTTAATTAATTCATAGTTTATTAATAAGTAAAATGTCGTACATTTGACATTTAATGACTGTGAGAATTCCATTCTAAAATAATACTACCTACTTTTCAGAGTGTATACAAGTGGGTTTCTTCTTTTGGCAACGTGTCATTTGCTTTCCTGGAGTATGCAGTCACCCTCTCTCACATTTTTTTGCGAGTGATGCTCAAGGTCGAAGAAACAGGAATATCTCTGGAAAATTTACCCGATTGGCTCAGCTCAAATCAATTTTTCTTAAGCGCCCCTTAGCTGAATGTTCGTGACAGGCTACGCTGAGAAGTAACGAATGCAATTCTTGAAGCTTGTAGCGGATGGAGTCTTTCCGTTTTCTTGCAAGTATTAATGTTCATTAGTTTCTGAAACTTAATTTCAGTATGAGGGCAATTTTTTTTATAGTTATCACTGATTGTAAGATTATCACGTCTTAAAAAAACCCTGAAACGAAACCTTAAAGTTCTCTTGAGATTTTGAAGAAATGGTTTGCTAAATGTTACCTAAAAGACGATAATACAACATATATAAAGAAAGAAAGATCAGTGTGACAAATAGGACGCGATGGTATTTATGGAACTTCAGAGTAGTGTTATAACAAATAAGTTTTTTTTAATTCTCGTAGTTGAGTTTTAAAGTTAAAATTATAAATAATAATGATGATAATAATGATGATAATGATGATGATAATGATAATAATAATAATAATAATAATAATAATAATAATAATAATAATAATGATAATATAGGAACTAGTATGTCGTGGAGACTGAGATTTCTTGACTGGAGCATATTCTTTATCATGCTATCTCAAATTTTAATCATTCACTGTTCAAATAATAAAAAAATTCCATGTTGAGTCATCATTTCGAGCCACTGTTTATTAAAATATTTAAAACGGAGGCTTAAAACTTCGAACATGTAAAGAATGACCACCCCTTTGGTTACGCGCGTATTTGCTCGCCACTCGCGTGCAAACACTTTCTCACAAACACTTCGCCGCCCATGCGAACGTGAACGTTGACGCTGGAACTTGAGGGTGGAAGCTGCATTTGGAAACAGCTTTGTGCGGCGGCTGACGGGGCGGGAATTGAATTCCGGCGGCCTTTTATTACGCCGCCGCGGGCGCCGTCATAGCAGGAGCTGCGATCAACTGCGCCGCGCGCGTCGGGCAGCTCCAGCGCTCGCAACGCCGCCCGCGAGCCTCCCGCTAATCCCCAAAGTCAGTTTCAGCCCCGCCCCACATCACCCCCGCCTGTCCCACATCATCCCGCTCCGTCTCACATCACAACGCGCCGCCACACATCTCTCCGCCCCGACTCACATCACCCTCCACCGCCACACATCACTCCGCCACTCATCATTCAGCCCCGTCCCACATCATCCACACCCTGTCCCACATCACCCCACTCCGGCCCACATCATCCACTTCGACCCTGCTCCGACTCATAACCCCCGCCCCGCCCTCCCTCCCCGCTCCCATCACCCTCTCACTCCACCACAGCTCTTCAGCCCCCGCCTCGCACCCGCCCACGCCCCACGCCCGCATGCCGCCCACGGCCCGCCCCGCCCGGCTACGAAATTCGCGTGGCTGTATCGGGGGCGAGGGCTCGCTCTCGCCGCCGTCCACCCTCCCCTCCCCACATGGTCGCCTCAAACGCCACATTTCCGCGATTTTCACTGTAAGATTAACTTCCAAACTCATTTAACAAGAACAAACTGCGTTTGGGGCGCTGAGCGGCGCGAGGGCGGCGCGCGGTGTGTTGTGGGTAATACGGCCCGTTGTGTGCGAAACGCGATAGGCGCGGGAGGGAGAGGGAGGGGAGGGGACGAAAGGCGGGGCCGCGGGCGTCTGGGGGCTCCGTGCAGTAATGGCTTCTCATCAGCGCAGGCTCCGCGCAGAAATTGAGACTAATTTAATTAAAATAAACGAATCTCCGTTAATGACTAGACTGCCGGATTAATCACAGGTTTCTTCTCATTGCTCGCGACGCGGAGAATTTTAATTGCGTTAGGACACGCGAGCGGAGCAGTCGCCCCGTTGCTTGCTTGCTTGCTTGCTTGCTTGCTCGCTCGCTCGCTTGTTGTTGCTGCTCGCTCGCGCGCCGCCGGCAACCTGAGACCACGTACTCAAGCTCACTTTTCTGGCCCCTTGCTTCTTGTTGTTGCTTGCTTGCTCGCTCGCGCCCGCCCGGCAACCTGAGACCACCTCAAGTCACTTTTCTGTATTGGCTGCCGATAACGAGGGCTATCCCAGAAAATTCACACCTTCACGACTCATTCAACTACCACAGAGGCACTGGTGGAAAGCCAATTTCTAATTAAATTAAATGACTAGAAGTGGCACTTCGTTGGCGGATTCGTTTCTTCTTTTTTTATTATTGATTGATAACGACTAATTGATGTCCACCGAATGAAGGGAAAGACTCTCTAAAGCAATCATATTCATTCTAACGTAATCTTAGCGGTTAAAATTCATTTCACAGTACTGAGTTTTTTTCATTCCATACACGAATTTGTGGGCTGTCTTGTGTAATTGAATGACGATTGATATGTCAAACAAGGATGTTGTGTAACATTGGATGCTACTTGTTCGAATTAAAGCGTACAAATATGAAGTGAAAAATATATTACGGCAGTATGAGGGGAGATATGCCAAGAATGCAAACATCTATTTGATCTTATTTCAATTATCGTCTTGCTGCGTTCAAAATGGATTAACACATTCAAAATCGCATCATTATTATTAAGTTAGTAGATCAATAAATTATGTTGGAATGGAATCTAACTAGAGAAGCTGTGGGAATGTGTACTGTGCTAATGGTTTATTATTCATTATTATACGGAAAACTATTCTTAAAAGTTTTTTTTCACTGTATGACATCCAAAATTGAATTGCGTTGATGGGCCGAGGCTGACGTGAGTAATTAGGATTGTTTCCACTTTTATCGGTTTAGAAAATCTTTATTCGGTATATCGGTACTAGAAGCGCTCTTCGCATATTGAAATACTTTCCCGAAGATTAATTTTAATTATTTCAAAATGAGACTTAAAATTACTTTTAGACGCTTTACATATATCTGTAGAAGTAGTATTCCAGGAATGCCAAAGTTCAATTTTAATGTGTCTTCTAATTTGTTCAAGGAAAATATTTTTTGAAAACTTGAATTAGTAATTTAAATTGTAAAAAAATATTATGAAGAGATTTTACAAAAAAAAAAAAATACCAATATACTAAATACAAGCTTCAAAGGTAAAATGTAAAACCCGCGTTTTTAGTAATTAGTGGAGGAGGAATCAATTGAGAAGTAATTTTGGATCAAAATAATGATACAAATGTAGTTTATTTGGCTTTTTTACTGTCTTATCCTCTTTTAACAATTATGTAGAAGATGAATAGTGCTTGAATGAAATTTGTATGTTTTTATTTTCGTGTTAATTAATATTAAAATGTTTGCATAATTAAGAAAATAATCCTATGGAAAACCAACGTGTTTGTTGCAACGCGTTTGAAGGTCACTCGCTTGCCCTTTTGTCAGGAGGCGCTCACCCTCTACCAAACATGTCAAGGTCGCCAGCAAGATAAGTAGCTTACTTCCTTTCAATTAAAACAAAGTATTTCCAAGGTTACGAGCTGAAAAGAGGAGGGGTACTCGTCATCCAATCCGGAGCTTCAATACTAAAAATTTAAAACTTTCTTTCAAACGTAACGAAGTTCGCGATTGGATGACTAAGTCCCCCTCTCCTGTCAGCTCGTGACCTTGAAGGAACTCGTTGTTTTAATTAGAGTATATAGTTCGCGGGCACTGCGTCCAGAAAACTGGCGCGGGTTGTTAAAGTAAGGGTTGCGCAAGTCATTCCAGGGTGGCGGTACATCAATGGATTTCTGTCCATCGGCGGTCTTTTAGAGAAATAATTGGAGAGCCGTTTCCCAAAGTTTAGAAATTTTAATTCTCTTTATTGAAGCATATAAGTTATCTTTTTAAACATACGTCGATAACATTTCAACATATCAATTGCGAATAAAATAAAGTATTTTGAATTGAAAGGATCTCGATTTCGTATTTTCGATTACTGAAGAGTGCAATAATTGCGTTAGCTTCCTAACTTCAGGTTCGGAACAAAGATTTTTGTCAGTTAAGAGATGTGTGAACGTATGGGTGATATATTGCCTTATTGCCCATTATTAATTTATTTCACATTATTGACACATAAAAGAAATAACAATAATTTTATAAAATCTATTCGAAAACAAGCAACGAATTTAAACAAATCGGCTAAATGATTGTATGATGCAAAATTGGAAGGGAATGAACATGAAATTAAGTAACAAAGTATAAAAATAAATAAAATCTCAATTGTTTGTTAGAAACACCTTGCAAACGCATTTTCAAATGAAGCAACTCAAGATCGTGAAATGTCGAGTGCAATCTCGATCTCGATCAGGTTTTTCGTCCAGTTTCCCTGATCCATTGAGCAAATGCTGAGATGGCCCCTTGTTTTGCTTCTGGACATAAATGTAACTTCATTTTCTGTGCACGTCTTCTAGAATTCAGTGGGAAATACAATTATTCAAATTATCGTTTCCATGTTGTCGCGGCAGGAAGTAATAAGAGTCAAAATTTATTGCTTATTTATCCTTGAAAATAGATTTTATTACATGGGAGTTTTTTTTTTTTTTCTCTCTTTCAAAATTTAAGTAGTATATGACTTAGTGTAGGGATCACAGAATTTTGAAAATGTGCACACAATTCACTTTTCCCCATAGCACGTCATACGCAGTTTTTAACTGTTTTTTGACGTAAATAAATAAAAAATAAAAATTTGTGCTCTCCGTCCTGGCTTCGCCTTGCGGGTGTGCATGCACTGGAGTCTGGAGGTGGAAGGGAAATAAAACGGAGTGAGGGAAAGTTGCGCGTTGTCGCAGAAGCGCCGGGCTTCCCTGGTGGTCATGTAGCTCGTAGGAGTAGTTTGACCTTCCCTCCCACACCTTCCCACCACAAGCGATCCTGTGCCCCAATACCTCCCGTCGCAACTCGGGGCGGGCTCCCAGGCAGCTCAGGCGCTCGCGTTCCTTCGAAGCCAGCCGGGCAAGCATGCGTTAAACAGCATGTCAGAATAAATCTAGAGGTACATTTTTTAAATTTAACATGGGAGTGGACCAAAATATTATTGTCATAAACAAAGGCCCGAGCAAAGCAAACGATTTTCTTTGAAATTCATAATCTCCTATCAATCTGGAAGAATTAAAGGAATTCAGAGTTTGAAACGAATATTTTGATTTTCGAGGTACTTTACATGAAGCCTCAACATTTTCAAAATTTTGTAAAAAAATGTCAATTTTGTTAAATGGTTCAAACTGCTAGAATAAGATTTTTTCTCGGATAGCGCAAAGAACGTTTAAAAATGGCATATGCCTAATTTGGTTGAACTCTTTGTGTTTTCTTAAGTTGGAAAAGTTAAATCTATTTCGGTGTCTTCTTCATCTACAATACTAGAGATAGATTTCCTTCCCGAATGATATAATTCTTCAAAGACCGAATTCAAATAGGGTCAACTTTTCAGAAAATCTTAGTTTTGCATAATGTTGCATGTCATTTAGGTAACTTTAAACAATTATTTTCTAAAGAAAGGTTCAAATTTTTCTTCAAATGATTCATTCTGATGTAGCAAACGACGCTAAAATATCTCGCAGGTCCCGTACTCTCTGTATTTTTGAAAATTTCAAACAAAAAATTAACATTGCTAATAAAAAACAATATTGCTTACTGAGGTCGTTTTACATAATAAAATATGTTCTTTAAAATTATATCTTAAAAGAATACAGCTCTACAAAATTAAACTTGTTGTTCTTACCGAAATATAATCATGTATTTTTAAACCAGTTTTGAACCCAAAACATCGTTTTGCATTCAGATTTGCTCCATCTCTCACCAATTTGGTACAATAGCGAGTGCATTTATAACAGTAAAAATCGCCTATTCCATTTCCTTACAAATGGTTAGTAAATCTTACTCAGAAATGTGAGGAATTCCCGCGTCTCTTGCGAAATGCTTCAGGGCCTTCTCTGTAAAACACACAAACAGTGCCATAATAGTCATTCAGAAACCTCGGTAGCCTTCGTCTTTGTTCTGATGTTTATGGAAACGCTCACGTTGTTCATCACTCACGTCATCGAGGTTTTCAGGAGAGAAATATAAATTTGGGAGTGTAGATAGGGTAACTTTAGTGACCTTCGTCAACCCAGTTTTCGAAAAGAAGACAAAAGTCTCTTGATTCCAAAAACAGCACTTGATTTTTTTTCACTAAGACACACACTTTTCACACACTCACTGAAAACTAGTCCAGGAATTTTGTTCTAGAGTCATCGTTTGTAAGAATGCATAATCTTGTAAAATCTCTGGGATTTGAGAAGATTCCTTCCTTTATTTTTGCTGCTCTGAATTTTGGAAGTTGTTCACAGAAATACTGGAAAGTTTCACGTTTGCCTTACTCATCTTCTTCACCAAGCAATCAATCCAAGCATTTAATCCAGTTTATAAGAGGATGGAGAAATATGTTCAAATCAACGAGAACAATATTCAGAATTCTGTGTTTTCGGGGCTGGATAAAAAATTTTCTGTTTCTGTTTTTTCTTTATCTGTTTTGAGATATACTAGTCCAAACGAGAGCTTATTTCATCCTCAGCAACAGCAATTCCTGAAGGAACGACTTTGCAATTGCAGATTCGCAATGTCACTACTGGCATATTGAGTTTAAGATACTTAATTCAAATCCCCACGCGGAGAAAAAAAATATTGGGGCTAAAAATGCACGTACTTTCTCCCCCGTAATTTCGTGAAAAGTACTCAAACTTTCGAAAAATTGTACATGATCTTATTTCAAAATCTATCTTTAAGGAACATATTTCATTAAGGAAAATCTCTTTTTTAATATTTTAATTGAAAGAAAACTCCGACAAAATTTTGAACATTTGCAATTTTCAAAAATCAGGTTTTTAACAACCGTGATATGGATGTTTACCATTCTCTGAAACATCCGTCGCACTATCCAACAAAATATTTAATCAAGAACGATGGCGACATTTTTTTGAAAATTTGGAAAATATCTCTGGACTTCATGTAAAGTAACCCAAAAATTGAAATATTGGTTTCAAATTCAAGGGGCCGCGATATCGGCCACATCGATTGGGAAATATCGATTTTGGAGAAAATCGGTCGAACGATTTAGCCGCTAGCGTTGTTAACAGAGAGACATTTTACCGTCATTCGATTTTTGGGTATCAAGGACCCACAAACATGGATTCTAGCTACACCGTGTGTTAGAATATTTTCCCCTAAATTAGACAACTGGATTTATCCACTTTTTTGTTACCAGGGCCCTGTAATAAGAGTTTTTCTGCCGTAAAATTCGCCGTTTTTGGTGCAACATTACATAACTTTCTTTCTGCTCCGTAGGGAGAAAGTAAAAATTGCTGTTTGGATATACTTCGGCTTTTTCATGTATTATAACTACTATTTCATGTATTATAATATTTCGTAGTCGTTACAAATAATGTTAGAAAATATGTGCTGTTCTAACATCAATAGTTTTCATTTGTCCTCATTTTCAACGTATCCAGCAATTGCGAAAGCAAATGCCACAACGTCTAGCAGTATCTGAAAAATCTCTATTCTGTAAGAAAATAGTCTGTAAGATATGGTGTAAAATATTCTGTAAGAAAAATGCATTGCATCGCATACGCGTAGTGGTGCAGAATTATGTTTACCAATTAGAATATTTTTATAATATAGAGATATCTAGAATGAATTTTGTACAGATAATAAAAAACATTAATTACAGCGCTAACTGATATCTACACTCCTTCCTGCCAGGAGTAATCGCAATTAATTTTAACCCAACTCGTTGCGATTAGCAAATTTCGTCGTTCTAAACGTTCTCACTCAAGATTCCTTAAGATTCAAACGTTCCTTTATCTCTATTAAAGAACGTATTCTTTGCACATGCTAGGTTTCAATTCCTCATTTTAGTTGGAGAACGCTAGAATCTGACGAACATGAATTGAATTCGCGATCAATTCAAAATCTGTTATTCTGTCACAGTATTTTCCCGAGAGGAATGAAGGACTATTGACATTGGTGGAAGGGATGTTGAAGTGTTGTGGGATTCGGATGGATCGGGCGATTTACAAGGTAGACGGTTCTGATCATGCTTCATTCGAACTGACCTGGATTAAAATCGCACTTCAATTGCTGTTTCAACAACTACCCAGAATTTCTCTCCATTCCACTTACCACGAGCGATAATACCCAACAGGTTAGTGAGTGAATTCAATCAACCTGTGTCGAGAGGCTCTTCGAAGAACTGATCCGATTTCCGCTTCCGGTTGCCTCAGCGCAGCGCTAGCAACGCGTACCCCCCCGCAGATATCTGCTCCGTGTCTCCACTGGCTGCCCTCTTTCCCGCACGCCTCTTCCCGCCTCTTTCCCGCCCCCTCTTTCCCGCCCGCCTCTTTCCCCGCCCCGCCTCTTTCCCGCCCCGCCTCTTTCCCCGCCCCGCCTCTTTCCCCGCCCCGCCTCTTTCCCCGCCCCGCCCCTTTCCCCGCCCCTTTCCCTCCCGCCCCCCGCGGGAGACACGCATAAAAGTGTAATCTTTGCGCATGTCGCCCGCGTCCTCCCGCGCCTTAACGCCGCCGTTATTGGCCTGTAAAACCCAACTTTGCTGCGCGCGGCAGCTGCTGCTTCTGCTGCTGCTGCTGCACCTTCCGGCCGCTGTCGCCTCCCGCACCGCCCCATGCCACAGCACCACCGCATCGTCCAGCGATTCCCTCGCATTTCCACTGCCCGCATACCGCCCCTCCACTTCACGTCCCTCCAACCCCCTTCATTTCTCTCATCCATTTCCTCGTCCCCTTCCCCAACCCTTACCCGTCCCTTCTTCCTTTCCTTTTCCCCATCCTATCTCCATCTCTTTTCCCATCCTTTCTTCGCTTCTTCCCCTGACATTCGCCCGTTCCTCCGTCGCTTTCTTTGTCGCTTCTCCAGTTCCTTCCCCTGCACATTCCTGCCTCCCCATCTCTCCTCGTCCCTTCTCCCGCCCCTTCTCCCGTCTCCACGTTGTTTCCTGTGCCGCTCTAATCGGCCACCGCCACATGCTCGTCGCTCCGTGCACACAATTTCTCGCTGCGCGCGCCCAGTCTCAGCAAAACATTTTTACGCCGCCCATTTTTCATTGCCTTCTTTTATATGGTTCCCAGAAGCGGGCATGAATATGCTTTCAGTTTAAACTTGAAATATTGCAATCGACTTGGGGAATTCGTCGGGCGTTGAAAGGCCGCTTGTTGCCACGACAAATTCGCGCGGTGCTGATCAACGCTTGGCCGCAATTACCTGGCTAATGACGCAGCGGAAGAAGGCTGGCGATGAAAACAAAACACCAAACAGTAGTGGGCGGTGACGGGCGCCATTTTTTTAGCGCCGGCGGCGGCAGCAGCACGTGGTTTCGGGAGGCAGGAATTCTCTGATAGAGGGCTGCCAGGGCCATCGCAACCGCCATTAATTACTTTCCCTTGGCAAATGCGCACTCAAATTCAAACTCTCAAAAAGTTAGATCGTCACACAGGAAAATCACCTGCGAGCACTTGAATGGAAAACTTATTTTGGTAATTTTGTGTTATTTAATTTCCGAATTAGGACATCGGCGTTAGCAGCAGACATTGAGACCATCCTCTAAATAAAAAATCAATGTACATTCTATTAGAATTATTTTTATTTTGGGATGATTTTCAGTCCGTATTTGGAGGCTGCGTTGTTGATAAATGACGATTATGATGACGATGCAAATAATAATAACCTACCAGTGATGTAATCACATGATAAAGAACAGAGTTTGGACTATTTATGACATCAGATATCTTTTTACAATTTCTAATGTAATGAATGAGCGGTGGTGAAACATAGTACTCAAATCAAGCACCCCACTCACAATTTAAAGAACCATTCTAAAAATGGCGTATGCAAAACAATAATATTAATAAATCATATTTTTTTATTTATTTAATAGGTAATTATTACTGCCAAATTAGAAAACTTGATGCAATGTGGCTAGGCCGAAGGCCTTTAAGCCATTACAATACCTACATTCTACCGCGTTCTAACCTTTCGCCTTCTGGTATTCACCCCAAATGGTCCCTCCATCGCATCAAAGCCGCGGAAACGAGACCATAAGGTACGGCTGAGGAAAAAACCCCTGAAGGGGGAAAAACCTGCCGTCAGAAGCCGAGTACATGCTACTCTATCCGGTTTTTAAACTATTTATTATTTGGCGCGGGCGTCAGGCATTCTCCTTCCAGTGTTTGGCCTCCACCGCACCTGAAAAACAAACAGCACCACAGAAAATCGTCCGCACCAACGCCTCTGCCCTAACATTTCCGATTCCCACTTCCCTTCGCCCCCTAATGTGTTTTATTTTAACCGTTTCCTTTTGTTTTATTTTAATTTAATTTGAATTTATTTAACTTATTTTATTTTTAATTTTTTTTTTAAGTTAATTTGAATTTATTTCTAATTTTAATTAAAATTTTTTAATTTTATTAATTTAATTTTAATTTATTAATTTTTTAATTAATTTATTGAACTTATTTTAATTAATTTATTTAACTTATTTTAATTAATTTATTTAACTTATTTTAATTATTTTAAGTTAATATATTTATTTTTATTGACTTATTTATCTACTTATACTTAACAATTGACTACAATTACAACTAAAACATATTATGTATGGTACTGACACGAACAAATATTTGAATGTGCTCATTTCACAAGTAATTTCCATTTTCACGTTAATTGATTTAAGATAAGAGTTTCCTTGTTTGTCACATAATTTCCTTGTTTTTCGATTTGCGGAGATAACCAATTTACCTACACAAGTGTGGTTTGACTCCTTTGGCAGTGTGTTTCAACATATTATTCAACCCGCAACTTCTTGTAATATACCGTGATTACGTAGGATGAAAATGACCGGATTTTGAATCAAACTGAAGTGTTTAGAATGGGATCTGTAGAGAAAAAGGAACGTCGATAAATAACAAAATATCCATGACCATGAAACAATAAACTGTAGTAAATACATAGTTACGTTTCACCTTGTCGACGAAAATTCATACAAAATGATGTTTCGTTGAATTTTTCATTTCCTTGAAACTAGGGATTTAGTGTTTAAGTTTTGAATACAATCAGTGTTCAGATATTTAGTTCCAAGCCTTTTCGGTCACAGCTAGGGCAATTGATTTGATACAGGGATAATGGCTGATGCGTGAAGGATGATGAAACGGTGCGATTGGAGGTGGGGTGATTGAATGAAAAAAAAGCACCCCCAGAAAAACTGCCACGCACCCTCTTTGTTTTTCAGAAGAGTCCAGTTGTCTAGATGTCTTTTGGATCATTCCTAGTTATGGGTCAATACCAGATTTTCTCAATACCGGCACCGCTTTCTGTTTGAAATATTTGATGCTTTATACCACACAACTTTAAAACTAAATATCGAAAGTCGAAATATCGAAAAGTCTTTCAATTAGACTTGGAGCAATTTATTTTATTCTTCATGAAACGAAATGGATCTGTATTGTGGAAGTTACTGCAGTTAAAAGTTATTGTAAATTATACACATTTTTGTCAAAGGCACCTATTTACTCGCAGAGCGAATTGAAGTTTCAGCGGAAAACTTGGCTGAATGACTCTTGACAGGAAATGCCACAGACCTGTTCATGTGAACGTGCTCAATGCAATGCGTATTATATTTGACCCGTGAATGACACACCGCAACGTACTCTTCATTCCCTCACACTGTACAACCATACCTCTATATTTGCACCAATGAACATGGTTTAATACAATACGTGTTTTCGTGTGGAAGTACTTGGAAATTGACGTGTGCAGCGAGTCATTTAGTGATGTGGTGGTTTGAAGCAAGGTTTTTTTTACCTGTGAGAATGTTTGTCACTGCAAAGGGGGGCGTCACTTCATGAAGCAAGTGCAATTCATTCTCCGGCCATTAAGCACGTCTAATATTCGTGTTCTGTACGAAATTCCTTAGGAATGGTGATGGATACAAATGCTGACGTAATACCCTCTTCCCTTTCGTCGTAGGGCGATATACTTTTAAGGTCTATCTTCACCCTTTCAATGAAAATTATATTTCTCCATATTTGATTGTGCTGATTTCGAGAGGACAGTCTTAGAAATAGTTCAATAAGTTCTAGCTCGTATTTTGACTTGTTTGGCGTCAAATGAAGGGGTTATCAACTGACTCAATGGTTTGTTGTTAATAAAAAAGCAGAAGAAAGGACAAATATTATAAAAGTTAGCTAAACGTGAAAAAATTAGTGCCAGATATTGTTAGGTTAGTGTACGTAGGAAACCATTTGCCATATAATGGATATACCTGGCGAAGGTGCAGACTGTGTAGCACTGCAGCAAAAGAAGAGCGCACGAAGTTTGTTGGCATAGTGGAAAAAAGTGTACACAATGCCAAGTTACATTATGAGTTGTACCAGGTTTTTCTAGATTAAAATAAAAATAGTAATTGAATAAATCCACATTTTCATATTTAAAAATACCCAAATTCACATTGAATTTTTTATGTAAGTTCTAAACGCTTTCCCCTCTTCATTTCGATACACTATACTTTTCACTACGTTTTCTTTCATTAGTAGTGCGAACTTGAAAACCTCTACTTAACATCACTGCAAAACTAACAAGGCAAGATTCTTTGAAAAGTCAAAGAGGAAAGTATTAAACCGTAAAAGAATTAACGAGGGCGTCCGATCAAGTTCGCAAAGTTTAGTTGCTGGGAGAAGGCTCGTTGTTTCGTGGTCCAGTTGTGCCTTCTCAGGGCATGCATTTATCGGGACAATTCTGCCTCTCGTCCTGCGACCTCTGTAAGATTTTCGGCGACATTAACGCTTATATCTATTTCGCGCAGGGCAAAGTCTGCTAGAGTGCTTTATTAAATTCTGACCGAAACTATATCTGAACACTGTATCAGTATACTGAACAGCAGTGTTCAGTATGAACTATAGGACTTGATCGTTAGGACTAAAAAAATGCAGTTAACACGATGAATGGGTTTATGTTCAAAACTGCATGGGCAATAAAGTGATGGGATAATAGACTTGTGTAACTGCTCAAATGCAAGTTCTTTTTGATATTAAGAAATTTATATATTTATTTGATAAACCAATATATTAACACACACACACATTATATATAAATTGAAACTATTATTCTCTCACAGTCACTTTTACCTCCCAATTATTAACCGCCTGCAGCTTTTCTGTTTTCCATTTATCAGGACACAAATCCTGCGATTCTGCTCTGCCAGCATTAGTTCATTTAGTATTGAACCAAGACTTTCGTATCAGTTGGCTTTATCGTCCCATTGTTCTGTTCCATCATCTACTAGGCAATATTTTTTTAATTAAACGAATTTTGAAAAATAAAGAGGAAATTAAACATTTATTCATGAATGTAATATCCGACATACAACAAACTGTCGAAAAGGCCGAAACCTGACGCAGCAGGTAATATGTCAGATCAATATTTTTGATGAAGCTTGGGGTTGTTCACAAAAGGGTTCCTAAGGGCTCTTAGAATTTCCGGTGCGTGAAAAAGGGGAAGCCGTAGAGAGAACTGGCGGCGCCTGACACTGCAAACCTCAGGGCAGAGAATGCAAAATCACGACCCGCTGAGCGCGTCGGTGCGCTGGTGTTCACTGTTATTCATTCTCAGAGGCTCGAGATGTTATTGAAAGGAACGGTTGTAATTGCGTTGTGTTTACCGGCTTTTCAAGTTATGAATTTGCGTCTTTCGTTTAGAGGATGGCGTCTGCGGGCGAAAATGGAAACCATTCTTATTTCCATGGAAACATCTGCGCGCCCGTCCTTCGTATCGTTTTCCTTTACCTCCCTTTGGGGAGTGAAATATGCAAATGGAGGTTCCCTTTATGAAGATGCTAGGTGATCGAAAATTTACTCCAATAATTGCTCTTTCCCCATCCTGTAATTAAATCTAGAATCACATGTTATTTCGGAGCTTATCGGAATTAGAAGCTAGAGAAAGTAATAATTTATTAAAAATGAATGAATTATTTTATTATTATATTATATACTTGGGAGTTTGTGCAGCCAAAGTTTGTTTTCGCCGGACACAAAGTGATTTACGCTTCATCCAATGAATAAGATGCGCTTCTTTTAAATTGTCTACTATTAATCACGTGTTGGGAGGGGGGACGATTGTGTATAGAGATATTATTTGAGGGATGAACAGTTTTAGAATGTGGTTCAGAGGCTTCATTTAACTTTGAGTTTCATTGTTGCTCTTTGAAAACACAGCGTTCAGTATCCTAAGGGTTATTTCACTCTAGAAAGGAATCGCTTTATTGGGGCCCAAACCCCGGAACTTGAATATATCACTTCGATACATTACCAAATTACGGTATGGGAGCAACAAAACTAAATTGAACGCATTGAAGTACATTAAGATATGTAATTGAAACTTTCGTCGCAACTTGACGAATCTTATATGCTTAGGCTTATAGAAGAATACGACACTTCACAAACATTTTTTCAGAGGTGTGTGTGTGAGGGTCGTTCGCTAGAATGTATGTCATGCATGATTGATCATCCTACCATTCTTGCTTGCTTCATTCGTCAATCTTTCTCAACTTTAGACAGCAGCTAAGTAAAGTTTTCTTAAATGAATGTATGTAAAAGTTTCTTAAATTACCTTGTTTGCTTTTTTCAATAGAATAATTTATATTTGGCTTAAGAATAATAGTAGACATCAAAACTTGTAAACTGTAGTTTTTGAATTTCTAATCAATTCAGCTTAAAAATACAGAGAAGTTCATAACTTCGTTGAAAATAATATTATTTTTCTTGGCTTAAGAGAAATATTTGTTGTCATACAAATGAAATACGCAAATTTCCTGAATTGATGTGTTGTGAATAACTGTATGGTATAGTTTACAGATACGAAATCATAAAGAACAAATAAAATAAGTAAAACTCTTGAAGTAAATGGAACCGTGCATCAATAAGCCTGTTTATCTGCTTTTAAGTAAGCAATACTCGCTTCTAAATAGTTCACATAATATTATAAATTGTTTTTCTCGAATCGAATTGGCTCAAATTTCAGGCGTTGTGAATTTGAGACCATTTTAAGAACTCACGCTACATGATTTTTGCGTGTCACCTACTCAACCTCCCCTGAAATTAAGAAAATGTTTTCTTTAAATACGTTGTTAACATAATTTTTCTCCCTATTTAAGTGTGACATTTGGGCATAAATAAAAAAAAATACTTTTTCAAAGTGTCAGCCTAGCAATGGTGGTACATAGATTTCTTAATTCTGTTTTAAATGTCGGTTCGTTTATATGTATTTCGATTTCTACCCTCTTTTCTCATCCCCCTTCTTCACCCTGGGCGGGGAGGTGGAGAGGGCAGTTTGCCGTAATGATGATGGATGCCCTGTTCCGCCTGGCTCTGCTTCCAACAGACTCTACCCAGCCAGTCGCCTCCTTTACCCGCCCTTCCCCTTCACGACCAACCTCAGCAATCCTTAGCTCTGGAGGTTTCACCGTCGCCCTACTTCGCCTTTCTGTCCCCCCAACCGCCATCCGATTTCCTTGTCCATAAGGGTGGAGCGTCATCCAAAGGGAAACGAACAGAAATTAGTTTAGCGTGAGGCCTCCGGTGGTAATTTAACGTTAGAGTTTTATGGGTGCTTTGTAAATTCGTAATATAAATTTTAAACATATTATAGTTGTACGATTGTTCCATTTTTGAGCTTAGAAAATTTCATGAAAAAGTGTCGATTAAAACACTCGTGTCAATGCAAAATGAGGTTTAATGATAGTCACTTGGTGAATGAACTCGCTAAGATGGTTAAAAATGCTGGAAAAAGAGTATAAAAATTTACACCGTTTCACCATTTTACTCGTAGAAGTATTGATACCACAGAAGTCTTTTAGCATTATTATAAAAAATCCGCCAGTGAAAACTCGGAGTATTATGCCAATAGATTCGCGTGGAATGACATGAGCTATTGATCAGCTACTATCATACACCCAAAACGTATTTTAGGTGCCTAGAACAAACTTTTTGTAGAGAAATTTCAGAGAATCTTCTGAATGGATCAGCAAGGATTGATAGTGTCCTTTCCGTAATAATTATACCAGTTCACGAGTCGAAAGATTCGGCTACTGTCAATTTTAGATTAAAGAGTATTGAGAACAATTTTATGTAAATAAGTATTTAACCAACACTTTACACAACATAAATGAAATATTACAGGTGAAACGAAACTTTTAGGAGGAAGGTCAGGAATTGTATGATGTGGTGAGGAATTTTTTAGGCATGAATCGCTTCTCTCGTTTATCTGTTGCTACATAAATTCACGTAGGTAATAGTTCTAACTATGCTGTACTAGTTCTACACACAATCTTATTGCGTTGTTTTGTCAGGCGCTAAGAACTTACAATAGGCTCTGTTTGAGTACGTGTCATAATCAACGAAGTTGTAATTATGATTCTAGTTTTATGCTCATAATCAAGTGTATACATTGCAATGCTCTCCACTTATCTGATATTGTTGTTTCAAAACGAATATGCAGATTGATTTTTGACAGCAACTAGAAAACAATTTCTATATTCCCGCCAAATTTCTGCAAAATCCACTATTGGGGAAGAAATCGTCCTACATTATTTTTCCTGAATAAAAAATCACTTTTTGTGGATTTAAAGCATTTTGTTCAGATCGTTTTGTGAATGTAAAGGATTGTAGGAAGAATTGTGAATTTTTCCTTGTAATTACACTAATCTACCGCAGTTTTATGATTTAATTTCTATTTCTTTCTCCCAAATTTGATTGTCTAATGTTTGCACCTACACTAAATAAATAACATTTTCCTTAACAGGCTGTTTACATCCAGTTAAGTGTGAACCTGAATAGATTAATATTGACTGTATTCTCGTTTAGAACATTTTTAAATTCAAACCTATGTCATGGTAGAGAACACTTTTAAGTTGCTTATGCTTTGTGTTTTTGGATTTTGAAATATACTTTTATTATTAAAAAATAATATTCTTTCTAGTTTTGAGGAGTATCAGCTAGACAAGTTCATAGTGCGAAAACGAATATAATCATTTAGTTGTTTAATACACAATCAAATTATATTACCTCGAGAAACGTATTAGATCTTAAAAAACCATTATTCACGGCTCTCCACAGTTTTTCTACTAATAAAATAACCATTGGCCAATACGATTCATTCTTGGGAATTAGTATACAATGACGAAAAAATCTAATAGATCCCAATAGGATATCGAGAAGCGTTCGATGACATCATTTGTCTTGACTGGTGGTCCGAAAGGGGAAGGATTACGTTTTTAGGATATAACGAATTATGTAATTTAAGGTAGCTACTGGTATACATAAGATATACTACTGTTAAGGTTTATACTTGAAAATTATGAAAAATCGTGAAATTTCGTGTTTTTTAATTTTTATTGAGTTGTATGCTCTGTTTTATTTTTTTAATGCTTGAAAGCGTATCTTCGTTTCTTAGTTTTTCTGAGAATAATTATTTTTCGAAGCAAGTGTCAACTGTCATGCCCTTAGTGAGTGACTTCCGATGCATTTTCCATAATTAGGAATTTTCAGCACATTCGTGAATGTCAAACATAAATCATAAACTATTAAATTGAATAATATAATTATATTCGCAGCAAGTAACCCATGATTTGCTGTTGTGAATGATCTAGAATAGTTGATCTGTATAAGTTTGTTTTATGAACTCAAATGTTCAGAATATATTTTTAAATAATTAATTTTTTCTCAAATAATCATCCCCATTAGTTTTCACTGTATCTTTACCATTCTAGTTCATTAACTAGAATATTATTTGATAAACAATTAAAGAAACATTAAATTAGACCCAAAATTTAGAATCTTTCATGATAAAACAATAATAGCAATATTCAAAGTTGATAAGATATGCATCAAGTTAGATTTAGAATCCTAGACTCAAGTTTAATTTACAAGTTGTGCCCAGATATCGATTCTCAAGTGTAAACATTTGTCCATGATTTAATTTCCGTTTAATAACCCAAGTCCAGTTTGAACACGGCGCCACTGGCTGCAACCCTCTTAGCAACTACTATTACACACAATTCAACGTCGGTTGCGTGGAAGATAACTGTCTTTTAGTGAAGATCTGTACAGTTTTACTCTTCATTTCATAGTTAATGCACAGAGAAAAAAATATGATTCTAAACGACTTATCCAATTTTTCTGTTTCTCTTGAGTAAAAGGGACGGGTCGGGCAATGAGTGTTAATTTGTTACTTGAATACTTCCATCTTTCCTTGCTTCCTTCCTTTCTTCCATCAACGGTTTTGGTCTCCGAATTCTGCTGTATTAATGAACGTAATTATAAGTATCATGTGGTGGAATAAGACTTCTGTTGGACCCCGATCCCAGTCCTAGTTGAAAAATGTGTTTCTTGTTACTTTGATTGCCATTTATATTTTTCGCTGCTCGGGTAATACTAAAATAACATAATACGGTATCTTCAGAAACAAGAGATGTGAGGACCACACTTACGGTCTTCATATGAGGTCTTCGTCTTGTGTAGCAGACTATTCGTGAAAGGCTTATAATTTTATTTAAAATGTATGCATTTCTTCATTGATTTATTGATTGATTAATTTTTTCGTGTTTCCGGGCGCGTCAACTGCTTTGGTCATTAGTCCCGTTAGTACATGTTTTTTTGCTCGGGAGATGGCGGTGATCTTCCCCCGCTGGATGGCGAGATCCGGCGCCGAACTACCGTCGGCTAGTGGGGTTTCCCCCTAACCAGGACTCTCCCACCAGCGGGGCATCGTCCCAGCCGGGACCAGCTCTAAACTCCCAACCGATGTCCCGGAATATGTGGTAGTGTAGTGCATGTTAGTGTAAGTGAGTGTGTAAGGGGAGAGGATATGACAAGGAAGAGGAAGGACAGATCGCGCGCGGTCCGTGGCCCGTTTGTTAGGGTACTGCTCCGGCATTCGCCTGGTGTTGATAGGAGAAACCACGGAAAACTACCGATCAGAGCAGCCGGCCGCTAGAATTCTCCTCCAGGCAGCGACTGAATTCGACCTAGCTGAAAAGCTAGTGTCGAAAATCCTGCCGCCGTCAGGACTCGAACCTAGGACCTACGGTCATTTCTTCATGATTTTAAGTAATATTGTGATCAAATATTCTAGATCAAAATATGAGACAAAGGCTCGTTGACGCTTTTGAGTCGGACGCGCTGTGCTCCCGGCGTCAGACGCTTTCGTGCAATGTCACTGGGGCGTCGGCGCCTTTGCATCCAGCGCCTGCCTATCGCCAAATGACCCCGCCAACACTCTCCATTCCGTTCGGAAAATTTGCTCCGGATAATTTGTATCACTACGTGTGCATCTGTATTTTGCAGGTTGCTATAAAATGTGGGCGTAATTTATTTCGTAATCACCAATTGGGTGGGAGAAATATTTTTTTATTAAATTTGAATCGCCCTCCCCTTTCCTTTTCAACTAAAAATGTGAAAAATACGTAATCAAAAAACGGCGCCGTCACTTGTTTTATCTTTTTGATATGAAAAAATTCCACATTGACATTTTGATTCAATGTATTGTTTTGTTTTAGTTTAATAGCACCCACTAATATATAATTGAAAACGCGTAAATAATTTGAAAGCTTCATTGGTGCATAAATATAATGATAGAATAACAGTTTTTCCGAAGTCCAGTTTTCTCGCATGACGAGTGGTCGCGTAATTTCCACAATTGACTTCGTGGCTGTTTGCCATTGCGCTTATCAGTGTGGCTATGCTTGTTTGTACGTGGACTGTCGGCTTCCCTCTTTCTCTTTCTGCCGTTTCTCGCGTTCATCCCTCGCCGGGGGCGGCGGGAGCGAAGACGGATGGGACGCGTGCGGACAGCGGTTCGGACGGGGATGGATGTGCGCGCACCCCCCCCCCCCCCGCCCCCCCCGCCTCCGCCCCGCCTCCGCCCCGCCTCCGCCCCGCCTCCGCCCCGCCTCCGCCCCGCCTCCGCCCGCCTCCGCCCGCCTCCGCCCCTGCCTCCGCCCTGCCTCCGCCCGCCTCCGCCCCGCCTCCGCCCCGCCTCCGCCCGCCTCCGCCCCGCCTCCGCCCGCCTCCGCCCCGCCTCCGCCCTGCCTCCGCCCCACCTCCGCCCGCCTCCGCCCCGCCTCCGCCCTGCCTCCGCCCCGCCTCCGCCCCGCCTCCGCCCCTTCCTCACGCCCCGCCTCCGCCCGCCTCCGCCTCGCCTCCGCCTCGGCCCGCCCGCCTCCGCCCTGCCTCCGCCCGCCTCCGCCCCGCCTCCGCCCTGCCTCCGCCCCGCCCGCCTCCGCCCGCCTCCGCCCCGCCTCCGCCCCGCCTCCGCCTCGGCACCGCCCCGGCCCCGCCCCGCCTCCACTCATCCCCGCGTCCACCTCTGCCCCGTCACCGTCACCGCCTCCGCCTCCGCCCACTGCCCAGGCCCCCCGCCGCTCCGCCTCTTCCCCCGCCTCCGCCCCTGCCCCTGCCACCGTCTCCGCCACGCCCCTGCCCGTGCATCCGTCACCCCCCCCCCCCCTCCCCCGCCGCTCACGCCCCCTCCCCGCACCTCCACCGCTGCGGCCGTCTCAGCCACACACTTCCCTCTCCGCCTCCTCCCCCTGCGCTTTTGCCGCCAACCCCTCCTTGAGGCGCTCTCTCGATCCGGGCTGCAGCGCGCAGAAGCACACGCCCAGCGACATCTCAGTAACTCGCACGCGTGACAGCAATTTTATGCCCATTTTGTCGGGGCTTGATACAATCTATGGAAATCAAGATGGCCTGAATTTCCATATGGGTAAAAAACAGTGAACTGTGTATGTAAGCGTAGGGGAGTACAATGAATGACATATTAATATTAGCAGTAAAAGACAAATAACTATAATTACTTACTGGAATGATAAGTTGTTCATAAATATCATGATTTTGTTTGATATTTGTAGAACACGCTCAGAAATATTTAAAAATTAAAATTTTATTGATTTTATTGATAAGAGTGGTTTCACTTCACTTTGTTGTTGAAATATTTTTAAAACGCCACACAATTAAGGCTAATCACAGATAAAACAAGAGTTAAATCAAAACGTGCTATTTGATAGATATTTTCGCTGAGAAGGCATTTACTGAAAGATAAGGAAAGATGGACATCTCTGTAAGCGGTATCGGGCGTTAGGGTGGATGATTCAGCCGGACAAACGCATTTTATTATCCGTCTCGCTGGCTTACCTTCCTAGTCTCGGAGAGTGCGCGCGCGCTTGTTATCTGCTTGTGAAATCTGAACGTCGGTCTTTCTCAGGATTCAGAGCTCGTTTTGTACTCCGCAGTACTACCAACAGTATCGTGGGAGATCGATCTCTTCGTAGTTTTGTGGTTGTTTCGGTGCGTTTCGCTTCTTAAGCATCGTGAGCTGTCGGAAAAAGGAGAAAATGATTTAATATAGAATTTTTATTAATTTTAATAACAATATAGTATTACTACAGCACATACGTTATACAAAGCGCATTATTTGTAATGGTCATTCAAAATTACGAAACAAATCTAAACATTTACAAATTTTCTTATATTTTTTAAAGATTTAATTTTGAACAAATGTCATTAAGAAAAAATCTCTAACATGAACATTAAAGTTGTAGGAAGATAATATAAGCATTTAAACTACTGTAAATTAAAAAATACAGACAGTTCAATGATAATAGGAACTATGTAATTTTCATTCACTTGCGTTGCTCTATTCAAGAAAAAATTAACAAAAAATTGAAACAATTTTTAAAAAATATTTTACTTAAGCTAATTCCGTGAAAAGCACTCAATTTTTCTCACATATGTTTCTGACTTCATTTCAGAATTAATTGTAAAAAAATATTTCATTAAATTAAAAATCTCAAATATCAGTATTGTAGCTGACGCTGCAAAAATGTAAACTTTCTTAATTTCTTAAAATAGAGAGAGTTCCACAAAAATGGAACTAGGGTTATGTTTAATTTATAGTGTTTCGGCTTTGATTTAGTTAATTAGTTTTTAACAAAAAAAGTAGAAACTGTACGTCACGCAACGAGCAGAAATACAAGAGTGCGTCCATATTCTTGAGCTCTCAAATCTCTTCCATAGGACGGGCGGACAGACGGTCGGTCGGACGGTCGGTCGGACGGTCGGTCGGACGGACGGTCGGTCGGACGGTCGGTCGGACGGACGGACGGTCGGTCGGACGGTCGGTCGGACGGTCGGTCGGACGGTCGGTCGGACGGTCGGTCGGACGGTCGGACGGACGGTCGGACGGACGGTCGGACGGACGGACGGTCGGACGGACGGTCGACGGACGGTCGGACGGACGGTCGGACGGACGGTCGGACGGACGGTCGGACGGACGGTCGGACGGACGGTCGGACGGACGGTCGGACGGACGGTCGGATGGACGGTCGGACGGACGGTCGGACGGACGGTCGGACGGACGGTCGGACGACGGTCGG
Source organism: Teleogryllus oceanicus (assembly GCA_964035755.1). Taxonomy (NCBI): domain Eukaryota; kingdom Metazoa; phylum Arthropoda; class Insecta; order Orthoptera; family Gryllidae; genus Teleogryllus; species Teleogryllus oceanicus. The sequence goes on from CAXIVR010000002.1 coordinate 199,579,608, forward strand.
ACGGACGGTCGGACGGACGGTCGGACGGACGGTCGGACGGACGGTCGGACGGACGGTCGGACGGTCGGACGGACGGTCGGACGGACGGTCGGACGGACGGTCGGACGGACGGTCGGACGGACGGTCGGACGGACGGTCGGACGGACGGTCGGACGGCCGGTCGGACGGACGGTCGGACGGACGGTCGGACGGACGGTCGGACGGACGGTCGGACGGACGGTCGGACGGACGGTCGGACGGACGGTCGGACGGACGGTCGGACGGACGGTCGGACGGACGGTCGGACGGTCGGACGGACGGTCGGACGGACGGTCGGACGGACGGTCGGACGGACGGTCGGTCGGACGGTCGGTCGGACGGTCGGACGGACGGTCGGACGGACGGTCGGACGGACGGTCGACGGACGGTCGGACGGACGGTCGGACGGACGGTCGGACGGACGGTCGGACGGACGGTCGGACGACGGTCGGACGGACGGACGGTCGGACGGACGGTCGGACGGACGGTCGGACGGACGGACGGACGGTCGGACGGACGGTCGGACGGACGGTCGGACGGACGGTCGGACGGACGGTCGGACGGACGGTCGGACGGACGGTCGGACGGACGGTCGGACGGACGGACGGTCGGACGGACGGTCGGACGACGACGGTCGGACGGACGGTCGGACGGACGGTCGGACGGACGGTCGGACGGACGGTCGGACGGACGGTCGGACGGACGGTCGGACGGTCGGACGGACGGTCGGACGGACGGTCGGACGGACGGTCGGACGGACGGACGGACGGACGGACGGACGGACGGACGGACGGTCGGACGGCGGTCGGACGGACGGTCGGACGGACGGTCGGACGGACGGTCGGACGGACGGTCGGACGGACGGACGGTCGGACGGACGGACGGACGGACGGACGGTCGGACGGTCGGAAAAACATTGGAGCCGTATTTGTGAATATGTTCTCGCGTTTCTGAAAATGCGGAGTTTTGAGCTCAATTTGTTTCTCATGAGGTACGCTGCCCCTGTTTCCGCGTGTAACCCGTTCGGTTGCCCGTTGGTGTTGACGCGCAGTCGTAATTCACCCCCGCACTTGTAGCTTTCGTTTTCTCTGAAAAGCGACGCCGGGTCGTCCCTTCTCCTCGTGCGCCTCGCAGAGCCGTGGCCGTCACTTCACCCCTCTTTAGAGATGCCTGGTGCGCTGCGAATTCATTGTATCACATGTACATCTCAGAGATCGCGGTGCCGTTACAGAAAGCACAAAATGCATCGTTTCTCTAATTCCGCAAAATGCATGCGTTCTCGTTCTCGAGTACAATTAGTAGAAGAGAGATAAATATGAATTAATATCGCAGACACTGCAGGTCTTAACTGGTGGCTGCAAAGTGTATAGGTCTGGTTACCACAGTGAATTCGAAATTCATATTCTCCATTTCAAATGCAAGTTCAGAATAGCTGATCTCAATTCGCAAATGCGGGTTGAGAACACTTGCAGAGAAAAGGGTTGGGTTGGTGAGGTTATCCCCAGTTGAAGTAATTTATCGCAAGCCAATTCAACGCATTTAATGAAGCTGAAATGTGTGCACGTATTCACCTAGTTTAGCAGATAATATTAAATATGGAGAAGTTGTTAAAAATGTTATTTACCAAATTATTAATTGTAGTGAAATCGAATTCTGTTCCATTGAATCCAGCGGAAGAAGATATGCTATTAATGTCAGTTGCATTTGTTTACTATAAGGAAAAAGGCAATATTATATCGCAGTTGGGAAAATGTTATGGTTATATATTTCGACTTTGCATTGGGGTAAAAAAAACTATAATTTCGAAAATTTACATTCTTCTTCTACAACTTCTTTTGAGACATGTGGGACTTGGGTACAAAATTGGAATTACCTAAATGTTTAATTCAAATTGTGTTTTATTCATCTTGTCCCTGATATTCCGATATTTTGTGCTCCCGACGTTCAGAAATTGCAGCGTGTTTTTTCGGGAATGCGAATGACATCTTTAGTCCATCAGCGGAGCATCGTGTCTAGGAAAAGTTCGGTTCTCTGCAAGTGATGTTTCAGTGATATACGTAATTACAAAATTACGGAAATATTTTCTACTAGTATTGTCAGTGTTTTAGAAAGATATTAGAAGGAATGATTGTGTTGTTTCGCTAATAATCAATAAGAAGAGTTCTAGTGTGCGAGAGAACAGTGTGCCTGCGGTGTTCTCCTAAAATTTACGGAAGTAAAAGTAAACGAACCTATTTAGAAACGATATTAAAATAGATAATAGTAATAGTAAAACTTAAAGCAAACGTAAGCTGCGGAAATCAATAAAACGATTGAGCCTGACCATTAAGGACCAGCACGAATGATAATGGAGAATAAAGTCTCTCTTTTGTTGAACTTTTTCGAATCAAAGTAGATGAGCTTCAGCTCTTTCATCTTCTCCTTTGATACCCATTAGCGATGATGTAACAAGTGCATAAAAGCAATACGGATTACGAGGGTAATGATCACAAAGAAAAGTTGAGTTAGAGGAAGGGGACTTAGAACGCCTCTGCGAAAAACTGCCGTGGGCTTACTATGCACACCAAAACTTCGTCATAAACTGACAGGATAATGAGCACAGGACATCAATTAATGTCACTGGACTGACCGGAAGGTCCTAAGATTCGAGACCTGACGATGGCAAAATTTTTTGAAAGTAGTTACGTAGCTAGGTCCACGTCGGGTGCTGTCTGGAGTCGAATTCTAGCGTCCCGCTGTTCTGTTCTGTAGATTTCCATGGTGTCTCCGATAAATACCATGCGAATACCGGAGCAGTAACCTAACAATTGTTCCACACACTTACTTTCACGGGATACACCCACTTTTATGTACTACACTACCAAACATGCACGGGGACCTTTGGAGCCTAGAGCGTGTCCCGACTGGGGCGGTGTCCCGTTGGTGGGAGATACCTTGTTTGGAAGCGCCAGATTCGTCATGTAGGTCAGCACTGGATCTCACCATCCAGCGGGAGATCACCGCCATTTCCCGAGGGATAAAACATGCACTACACTTACGATACTAATGATCTTAGCCGTTGACGTGCCCAGAATCACTTATCAATCATTCAATCAATTAATCGACATGGACTCTTCGGGAATCGAGCCCGGGCTACTCCGTGCGGGCGAACGCCGCAGCAAACGCTTTGCAGCTTCTGCTGACGCGCAGTAGTGCGCCTGCGACACTCAAGGAGAACAATGCCTCAGCAGACATAGGCAACGTTGTACACATGTCTCAGAATAAAAGTTACGTATTTCTATTAAAGAAGATAGAGCATGTAGAGGAGTAAGAAGTGATGACTATTGCCCAAGAACATGTTAATGAAGAAAGTTTGAACAACGAAGTTACACACTTATCACTTTCCCACCGGGAGCGGTAGCTCAGTGCAACTGATGTCACCGCAGCGCCTCTGACCGTGAGGTCCTAGGTTCGAGTCCTGACGGCGGCAGGATTTTCGACACTAGCTTTTCAGCTAGGTCGAATTTAGTCGCTGTCAGGAGGAGAATTCTAGCGGACACCTGCTCTGATCGGTAGTTTTCCGAAGTTTCTCCGATCAACACCAGGCGAATACCGGAGCAGTACCCTACCAAACGAGCCATGAACCGCGCGCAATTTTACCTTCCTCTTCCTTGTCCTATCCTCTCCCGCTTACACACACACACACACACACTAACATGCACTACACTACCATATATTCCGGGAGACCGGTGGGGAGCTTAGAGCTTGTCCAGACTGGGGCGGTGCCCCGCTGGTGGGAGAGTCCTGGTTAGGGGAATCCCACTAGCCGACGGTAGGTCGGCGCCGGATCTCGCCATCCAGCGGAGATCACCGCCGTCTCCCGAAAAACATGCACTACACTAACGGGACTAATGATCAAAGCCATTGACGTGCCCGGAAACACGAAAAAATCAATCAATTAATTATCACGTCCCCTAATTTGTACGCAACTCATCAAGCATATGTTACGCGGATCCCTTTTCGACGCAGTTGAATGGATTTCGTGAATTCGTCGATCTCCAGATCATCGTGAGTTGCCTGCCAACAGAAGCAAATGTGACATTGAATATATTTATAATGAAACTTTATTTTACATTTACATTCACATGCGCATTGATAAAAAGTGTTATTAGACACCCTTCTATTCTAGATGTTAGGAATATTTTTGACAAACTTAGCATAGTCTCTTCTATCTGCTACCTCTCATAAAAGCATGAGACGAAATACACACGCTATTATGGCTGTACAAGAAAGTCCAGTGATGAATGGGGCTCAGTTGTGAAACAATTGACGTATAATCTGTTCAATTTAGATCGCCGCGCGGAGTATAAATTGGCAATTACTTCTTTGTGCCGTGAATGAATAACTTTGGTTATAAAATGTAGAAAAAATCACGCAAAAGCCATTAATGGGCGGTTGCCGTTGGGAAACATTGCTCTGATTGCTGCGCAGGAATTCATGAGCTGAGAGCTGTACACTGCAGCGCTTTGCTGCAGTGTACCTGTTGCCCTCCACAATACATGCCCGCCAATACATCGGCGTCCGTCGGAAATGGGTTGCACACGAGTTAACGTCAATTCCAATCTTTCAGTTCGTGTAATTAACGGAGAAATTAACGTAAGCACTCGCTAGAAATTGATGTTTGGCTCGGTGTTTTCAGTTGTTCTGAGTCTTGTTTGGTATGCGAAGGTTTGCGTATTGGAGAACTACCACTTCCTGGAAAAGACCTCATTCAACTTGAGTCTGATGAAAAGGACTCTTTGCTCTCCTATAGAAGAACTTAATTGATCGTTAATGCTTTACAAAATCATTAATGGGTTGATTTTATATTTGTCTTCCAAATTTCGTTCTCCATTGCGTCTCGAAATGTGCTTCTGTGACTTGGTCTCTGTGATGTGTTGTTGTGTGGAGAGAGATGCGAAATACGGTACTGAGAGTGTACATGCATAAAAATGAATATGTATCAAATTACTAA